>JAUPFP010000003.1:12650674-13250674 GCA_036925085.1 Brachycybe producta
GGCGGGGACCATGTTTGTTCTGTTATTAGTCGCCGTATATCGAATTCCTTGGAATGGAAATGGAAATTTCTTGGAGAAATGGATTAACTCGTTTTCTCCGTAGTAAATAAACACTTATTTTTTCAACAGTTGAAATTTTCACTAAGTACAAATTTTTGCCCCAGTGGAAACAAGGCCTTAGTTAGTTTTGGTAGAGGATTGCACAATTGTTATGCAGAAATAATACACTAAATTTTACGAAATTCAAAGGCGTGTATCTTTGCACGTGCAACAAGTTGGCACGTGATATTTACATATTTAAATTTAAAAATTCAAATTTGTGGAAACCAAATGAGTGAACCACCTGCAACCAAATCATGATCACGTGACAAGAAAGTGGTTGCTTGTTCCCTCTGCTCACCACATTGATGCAGAGGCAAAATCAATTTACTACAGTTGCCAACTACCAATTTGGTGGCTGCAAATGCAAAGGTGGCACTAGCATAGTGTCACCAACAACAGTTGCTGGTTGCAAGCTTGCATTGTTGTCTAATTTGCGCCTGGCCTACTAATCAACATGTGACCCTTTTAGAACCTTCTAGAATGACCTTTTCTTTTATTCTTAAGTTTCATTCACCTTTCCAGCTCAATTGTCTTTACCTTTAGCTGTTCTTTCCTCTTTGTTACAATTTCATGTTTTGTAAATCCAATTTTATTTAATAAAAGATGGTTACTGTTCAATTCTTCATAGTGTGATTGTGTGTTCCTGGAGTCATTTTTGTATTTTCTAAAAGTTATTTTGAATATTTTTGTGATCTATTTAATTTTCTGTGTTCAACATAACACTTAACCACCACAAATTCTTCTTTCAATATATTATTATTATATATATATTTTGCCAGGTCTGTGTGTGTGTGTGTGGAATAACATCGGAATTTATATAAATTTGAATAAATGAAGAAATGAACAGCTTTTTTTTTCAAGGTCAACTATATGTTGCACACTCCCCATCGAAGAACCCCATGATATTAAATTGGAGAGGGGAAAAGGTTGAAAAGTGTAGAGGAGAGAGAGAGAGAGAGAGAGAGAGAGAGAGAGAAAGAGAAAGGAAGAGAGAAAGAAACGTGGAGGGGGAAAAAGTGGGAAGGTGTGCCCAGCATTAGAATTTCTTTTGCTCAGCTGTTTTATGAACGTCATCAATTTCTAATTGGTTTGTTACTTGGTCTAACGTCATAAAAGGGCGGAGGAAAAGAAATTCTAAGGCAGGACACAATTGCCTGTGAATTTGGCTCCCGTCATTTATGACGGGTTACCCCACTAGTATATATATAATATCCCAGGTCTGTGTGGATGGGTATCTATCTATCTGTGAAGTAACGCTGTACAACTATTGAAGCACATCGGAATTTATATAAATTTAACGAACAGAAATGAACAGCTTTTTTTCTCAAGGTCAACTATATGTTGCACCCTTCTCATCCAAGACCCCCTGATATTAAATTGGAGAGGGGGAAAAGGTTGGAAAGTGTAGAGGGGGAGGGAGAGAGAGAGAAACGTGGAGGGGGAAAAGTGGGAGGGGTGACTGAAATTGAAATGAAAGGAGTAAAAAAAAAAGAAAAAACGACGCCCATGCGCACAATTGCCTGTAATTTTGCTCCCGTCATTTATGACGGGTTACCCCACTAGTTTTTAAGATTGGAGGATATGCAAGGTGTGTTGTAACTTCTTTCAGAAATAATTTCTTAAATTAGTCGGCGAGCTGCAATAAATGGCATTGCGGCAGTTAATTGGCGTGCCACAATAAATGGCATAGCGGCAGTTGCAGTTAATCGGTATGCCACAATAAAAGGCACGGTGGGCCATGGGTTGTGCACCACTGTTGTGCACAATCTTATTGTATCGTGGCCATCTTGTTACAGACACATTTTAATAAGACAGACACAAATGAGTGAAATGACACTTAAATATGTTTATTTTTAATTTTGATTCTGCAAGTTTATTTTTCGTTTAGCATGTTACAATTGTTTTTATTATCGCGAAATATTTTGGGTTGGAATTTCAAATTTAGTTATTTTTATTTGCTTAATCCTCTGTTGTTGAAGAAGATGTTGTAGCTCGGGTCGGCACTAATGTATGGAGTCCAGGGCAGTCTTTAGGGTGAACACAGCAGTGAGTGCCTTGTGCCAGTAAGACAGTGTCGTTAGGGCAAGCCGTTCCTATAAAAATGACATCACAAATGATTGGGCCATCGTTACAGGTACGAGGATGACATTGTATGGTTTGATTTGCCGCTTCCGGCAAACATTCAATGCCAATATGTGGTGGATCTGAAATATGTGATGAAAAATATTTTTTCTTAGGTCTTTGTAGGGTAAAACAAACATACAAATATTAATTTTGACCTATACATACCTATGTCACTCATGTCAGCCATAAGTACCATTTGCAAAAAGGTTAACAATACCAACGAAAACATTTTCAAATTTATTGATTATATTATCAGTTTCTCTCTAAATAACAAAATAAGAGAAATTGTCGAGTTAAATTAATTAAAAGATGGTTTTATGAAAAGCTGTAAGAATAATTAAGACTATTATATGTCTTTAAAATGTCATATCGAGATTATAACCTTGTAACGTGTCACAAAAGAAATTTTTATTAAGAGGGCGACATAGCAAAACTACTTCTAAAAATCTCCACAAAGAGCGCTAGCATCGTTTTTTCTATTGCGCCTTAGACCCCGATGTTAAAGAAGAAACGTTAATTTTTAAAATACACATTCGCGGAAATATGTTTATTTTTCATATTTAAAGTTGTCCAATTTTGATGGTTCAAAGTGCAATGTGCACTTTAAATATATGTTTATCTATTGATAGATCGTGAAAAAAAAAATTGGAAAGTGCGGTTCTATTTTTAACAAATATTTCAAAATCGCGATTTTTTTTTAACTCCATTCATTAAGAAAAACACAACCATTAAAATTGTCATAAAAATACCTAAAAATATTTTTTTAAAAAAACTTTAAAAAAAATCAGCACGTGCGACATTGCGACATTTGTTTATTGATTTTTTCTGTGTGTTTTTTTTTTTAAATTGTTTTTTTGACATATTGGTGAATATTTGAATGGATGTGGTTTTTTTCTTTCTTAATGTAGTTTAACGTAAAAGTTAAAAATTTGCGATTTTGAAATAGATTTTTTAAAAAAATAGAAGCACACTTTCCAAATTTTTGACATTATCTAACTAGTTAAACATATATATTATCTAAAGTGCATATTGCACTTTGAACTATCAAAAATGGACAACTTTAAATATGAAAAATAAACACATGGCCGCGACTGTGTATATTTTAAAAATTAACGTTTCTTCTTTAACATCGAGTCTACGGTCTCAATAGAAAAACAATGATGGCGCTCTTTGTGGAGATTTTTCGAAGTAATTTTGCGATGTAGCCCTCTTAAGCTGATTTTATTTTAAATGTGCGTAACTATTTTAAATTATCTATAACTAAAATATTGCTATGTTGTTCAAGTTTAGAAGTTGAAATTTGTAGCTTTTTATAGTTCACGAGATATTCCATTTTAAACAATTGACTGGGCCACTCAAATATATTTTGATATTGTGAGATGAGGGCACTCAACTGACCAATGCAATTAATTTAGTATAAAATGAAAATTAATTACCTTACTATGGCTGGCAAAGACTTGCGCTCGATACAATTATTATGTGAATTATGAAACTTATATATAGTGAGTAAAAAGTTTGTTATGTGTCATTAAGAAACTAGACATTTTATGAATACTATTGTTCATTTTGAATGAGCTTAACATCAACTGTCATACACACTTGTGTCAACTCAAGTACAGTGTATTTAACTAAAGAGAATAAAATTGAAAATCATTATATAATTTTTAATAAAGTAAAGTGATCTTTTTATGCTGTCAATCTCATTCTAATGTATAATAATACCTCGTTTCCACCATGCAAAAATTAACTGCAGTTATATAACCAAGGGTTGTAGTTAAGAGGCTAAAACCCCAAATCACTTCGAAAAATCTCCACAAAGTACACTGGTATTGTTTTTTTCTATTGAGCCCATAGACCCAATGTTAAAGAGACCATTGCCCTCAGGATTTCTTTTGTCGAAATATCGTCAAGACGCCCAATTGCTAAAATAATTTTTAAAATTAAAAATGAAACATTAAAATTATTAAAAAAAAAAGTCTACCTCTCAATTTAGTGGCAAATGTCGTCACTTCACATTTCCATTTTTCCATTATTCAAAATATTGCCAAGAATTATTCAATGATTACCAAAACGATTTTTAAAATTTCAAATAAGTGATTAATATAATTTAAAAAATTCAAAATCAGTTGACTTCATGTAAATGGACTTTATGAGATAGGTGCGCCACCAAACAACAGACATTGGCAACAAAACTCTCCCAAAGTCTACTCCTCTACTCGAATTCTGATGTGTTGTCACCAGCTCACATTCAATTCAATTCAAAGTACTATGGATTTAATATTTGAATTATTCCGCGTGGAAGGTTGTATTGAGTTGAATAGGAATAGGGAATGCCTATATTTCGTTAAGGAATTATGGAAATGTGGGATGACAACTTTTCCACAAAAATGGAGAGGGGGGGAGAGACTTTCGTTTTTGGAAATTTAAAATGACGTCGTTTTGGGGTGACTCAGGAAAAGTCACTTCATTTTTAAGTTTTTTTATGGTTTTATTGACTTATTTTAAAATTTAAAAATCGTTTCGACAACTGTTGGATAAGTCTTGACAATATTTTGAAAAAAAATTTCTGGAGGTAATGGTCTCTTTAATCAAATACATGTATTCCCTAGTCATATTCAACTCAATACAACTTTCACATCAACTCGAGAGCCATGTGGCCAAGTGGGGATAATTCCAATATTAAATCCATAGTACTTTGAAATGAATAGGAAATACATGTATTTTTGCATAATGAATTTAACCATGGTTAAAGTAACCGCATTCATTTCCACTATAAAAATTAACTGTGGTGAACTTTTTAACTGTAGTTAATTTTTTTTTAATCAAGTGGAAACGAGGTGACGTGTGTAAGCGTGTTCATTTATTTTAATTGTAATCAGAAAAAAAAAAATCATCATTTGATTCACATATGAAGTTGTATGTTTAATAAAGGATTGTTAATTAAATAAGTTGTCAAACTTTTTGCAATGAATGTGATTGTTTAATTTATAACATGCAAGCGTACATCTACATGTATATGCAGCAAAATACACGTATTTATGTTACAATCGCTTTTGTAAAAACGGTCTAAAAAGTAAAAAACAAAGACATATTTGGGCGATTCTCACATATCCACAACATTAATCTCAACTGTGTTGCAACAGAATAAAAGTGACTGTTTGGCCGGGGGCAACTCAGGGAACCAAATGAGCGAGAGCGAGCAACCAGCAACCAAATTATGATCATGTGACAAGAAAATGTTTGCAGGCACGCAATGGTTGCTTGTTTCCCTGTGCTCACCATACAGAGCAGAGACAACATCCACTTTGTACTGTTGCCAACTACTAACTTGTTGCCTGCAAATACAGGCAAATACGGTGTCACCAGCAACAGTTGCTGGAGACTAGTGCTTGTTGCAAACTTACTTGCGTTTGAGCAGTTTAAAATGGCGTTAGGCCAGTAGCAAATTAGGCAACAATGCAAGCTTGCAACCAGCAACAGTCTCCAGCAACTGTTGCTGGTGACGCTACACAAGCGCCACCACTGCAGTTGCAGGCACCAAATTGGTAGTTGGCAACAGTAGCAAGTAGATGTTGCCTCTGCTCAGTATGGTGAGCTCACAGTTGCTTGTAACTGGTTAAATTTGGTTTCCACAATTTGCACAGGTGTGTTGCCTGTAACTAGCAACTACTTGTTTCTTGCAACCATTTACTGATCATGTAATCACAGGTTTCAAGAAACTGTTGCTTGTTGCAAGCTTATTTGGTTGCATAATTTGCTACTGGCCTTAGCATGCACATTGCCGTCTATTGTTTTACACAGGAAAGTGATTTCAGGTCCCTCCATCTAATTTATCATTTCGTTATTTCGAACTCCAAGGGCCGAATTCCTGCACTTTACATTCTCAACATTTTTTTTCTCTTTTCATTATGGTGGACTTTTATTTAGGTTCGCTCTCCACAGGTGCGTTAAACATGCCAAATTAATTTTAATTTTATTTTATTTAATTTTCGGCGACTTTCTATGGCTCCTGTAGGGAACCTCTCATCGGTAGTTTCCATTGGTAATCAATAGATAGCGCTGCTAACGCAAATCTGCAATCACTTTCCTATGTAAAACTATAGATGACAATATGCGTGCTCATGCCATTTTAAAGTGCTCTAATGCTAGTTATAATCTTGCAATAGGCAAGTAAAGACAGGAATTGTTTTACGCCCTGCCCACCCAAAGGGTACAAGGGCCTTACTTTTCACCTTACTCTCCTGCTTGCCGCACCAAGGTATGGCTGGTAAAACAGCCTTGACCCTACCAGTTGTGGACTCCTAAGAAGACCCTAGTTTGTGGGGCTTTCGCTCAAAAAACCCACTCTCTATCTTTGGTTTTATTTATTATTTTATTCTTCGCGTGCTTTAATCATTATTCATGGATTGTGAAAACCTCATTACAAAACTCTTTGAAGCCTTTAAGACAGGCAAGTGGGGGCCTCACGGTTAAAAGTTATCATTGGGTCTACTTCCTCCATCATTTCCGTTCTGGACGGAAGTTGATGGAGGGACGGTGCTTAATGAAAAGAACAGCCTAGAGTTGAAAAAAACTGTATTTTAAAAATTAACATTTTTTTCTTTAACATCGGTTCTATATGCTTAATAGAACAACGATCATGTCAAGTTTTTTTCGAAATAAGTTTGCAATAGTCTCTTAACGTATGTACCACCTTTTCGTTTCAACCCTAGGCTGTTCTTTTCATTAAGCACCGTCCCTCCATCAACTACAGGGAAGTGGGTGCCACACAGTTAAAAGTTATTACTTGTCTACTGCCTCCTTCATTTCCGTTATGGAGGGATGGTGCTTGTTTAAAAGAACAGAATAGGGTTTATCATAGGAGTTGTAAAAAGTCGCCTAAACACAATAAAATAAAAATAAGAATAAAAATAAAAGTAAAAATATCCTAACCTAACCTATCATAACTTAACCTATTTAACAGTCCAATACAATAAACAGAGGAAAAAAAAATTCGAAAATGTACGCAGCACAAACCACCAATCAATGGGAGCATAAACATAAGAAGGTGCAAGCATTAACGTAACAAGCCACTTTACCACTTATCGAAGGTAACCAAAATAAAGAGTGGATATATAAAGCCTAGTACACACCGGATTTTTTGTTGCGATACATTGTTGCGGGGGGCTGCTCTGATTTAATGTTGCGGGGCAGAATCGCAACTGACGCGATTCAGACCCGCAACATTGTTCTGTGTCCACACCTACACTTAGTTTCTCTTCATCCTTCTGGCTTTCACACTGTAAATATTACCAGTGGAAGCGGCCCTTGCAATATGGGCCTACACGGTGAATCATAAAGAGGGGCAAATAAAGCAGAAACGGTGGTGGGCACACAATTTAGCTCTTCTCAGCTGAGAGCACATTCGGTTTAAGCCTTTTGGACACTCTGAAATTAGAAGATGGGGCAGGATTTCTAAATTTCATTTATTTTATTTGCCTTTGTAGTCAGAAGACCATAATTTCCCACAAACACAATTTATACAAAAGGTCCTCAATATTTTCAGTGGTCCACATCTTTTTTTAAGTCTAGTACTAGACTTAAAAAACGACGTGGCTTTTAATTATGAAAGACGTCTTTAATAATTAAAAGCAAACTGAGCCCTTTGAGTCTTTGTGAATGTTCCAAAAGACGGCCACACCATGAAATGTCCCGCAACAATGTTGAAATGTTTCCCATTTTGATGGGACTCAAAAAACATGAATCTGAGCTGACGCGATTCAGCTTCGAAACATTTCAACAGTGTTGCGGGACAGAATCGCAACAGAAGAGATTCAGCTGCGATTCAGCCCCGCAACAATGTATCGCAACAAAGAACCCCGGTGTGTACTACCCTTTAGATAGCGAGACGGATCTGTCCACTTGCAATAAATAGTTGGTACTGATAACGGAAATGGAGGAAGTAAACATGTGATAACGTTTAACTGTGCGGCGCCCACTTGCTTCTCCATCAACTTCCATAACGTCCATAACGGAAATGATGGAGGCAGTAGACCCAATGATAATTTTTAACCGTACCGTCCCCACTTGCTTGTGACTTTAAGTATTTGCTTTGAAAGACGTTTACTTCACATGGCCATAAGTAGTAGGCTTGCCACCTGTGGAGGACAGTCCTCCGCAGGTGGCAAGCCTAATGGCATCACAGTTGATGCATTTTAATCACAGTTCGGCTGTTTACAACTAAACTCATTGTCTTTAGTTTTGTAGTAAATATTTTTTGTTTAAGTTCTAGTATTGATTGGAGCTACTTTGAAACGTAAAGTTTATTTATTTTATAACTAGTGGAGTAACCCGTCATAAATGACTGGAGCAAAATTCACAGGCAATTGTGCGCATGCGCGTCGTTTTTTCCTTTTTTACTCCTTTCATTTCAATTTCAGGCACCCCCTCCCACTTTTCTCTTTCCCCCCTCCCACTTTTCTCTCTCCCCCTCTACACTTTTCAACCTTTTCCCCTCTCCAATTTAATATCATGGGGTTCTTGGATGGGAAGGGTGAAACATATAGTTGACCTTGAAAGAGAAAAAAAAAACAGTTCATTTATTCAAATTTATATAAATTCCGATGTGCTTCAATGGTTGTGCAGTGTTATCCCAGAAAGAAAGATATATTCATGTACCAACACGCATAATTTAACTAAACCTGTCCGAAGGTTAGGTTTAGTTAAATTATGCGTGTTGGAGGGTGGTTGGGGGCACAGCCTCCAGTTTTTAAAGAATTATTAAATCAAATTAGTCCATTGTTTGGCTGTTCCCTTATTTGATTAATGGGAGGAACGGTTGGAACAATCGACAAATTTGTTTTAATAATTCTTTAAAAAATGGGGGCTGCGCCCCAACCACCCTCCAGCAAGCAGAAACCACCAAAACCAAGTTTCATGAGGTGCATCTCAGGCAGAAAAAATATTATGATGCCAGAAGAAAAACGCCCCATGCATATCAAATTGGGGACCAAGTCTTGGTTAAAGACCATAGGATCTCACCTGATGAGACCAAGAAGCTTCGGTACGCTTAGAGAGACGGCTATACCGTCTCGAAAATCATTAGCGATACGGTTCTGGAGCTGGAACACGAGGATACATGATGCATAATCAGACAATAGACACAGTAGACACGTTTTTTTTTGCTCCCGATTTTTTGGCTATTTTTGTAATTTAATCACACATCAGAAGGCTGATGTGTGTTATCTGCTGATCATCGTGGTGCAATTGTATTTCAGTTTGGATAAGTATTTTTGAGTTAGAGGAATTGTAATTTAGGATGCCACTTCCTTTGTCTCCTTTTTTCTTTGTATTCTTTGTTTGCACGCGTTTTTTTATTCAAATGCACATGTGCAAAAGTGTATGCACATGTGTACGCACATGTATGCATGTGTATGCACGTGTACACACGTGTATGCACGTGTACACACGTGTATGCATGTGTACACACGTGTATGCACGTGTACACATGTGTATGCACATGTACACATGTGTATGCACGTGTACACATGTGTATGCACGTGTACACATGTGTACACACGTTTATGCACGTGTACACACGTTCACGCATGTGTACACACATGTACGCACGTGTATGCACGTGTACACCCGTGTATGCGTGTGTATGCATGTGTATACAGATGTATGCACTTGTGTGCACATGTATGCACATGTACACAGATGTATGCACGTGTACACACATGTACACAGATGTATGCACGTGTACACACATGTACACAAATGTATGCACGTGTATGCACGCGTACACACGTGTATGCACGCGTACACACGTGTATGCACGCGTACACACGTGTATGCACGTGTACACACGTGTATGCACGTGTACACACGTGTATGCACGTGTACACACGTGTATGCACGTGTACACACGTGTATGCACGTGTACACACGTGTATGCACGTGTACACACGTGTATGCACGTGTACACACGTGTATGCACGTGTACACACGTGTATGCATGTGTATGCATTTGTAAACACGTGTATGCATGTGTATGCAAGTGTACACACAAGTTGCTTGTGTGCGCACATTTACACACTTGTGCACATGTATACAGATGTGTATACACATGTAAGCATGTGTTTGCATGTGTATGCATATGTATACACTTGTGCACATGTATACACTTGTGCACATGTATACACATGTGTATACACGTGTAAGCATGTGTTTGCATGTGTACGCATATGTATACACGTCTGCACATGTGCGTTGAAGACACAAGTATGTATTCACTTACATCACATAGTTATATGTGACGCGTGTGCGTTATTCATGTGTAATAATATAATGAGAATACGTCACACATTTATTTTAATATACAAAAGTAATAACAGAACATAGAAAGGAACACCTCTCCTAAATAATAGGAATGGTCTCAGTTTCAAATGCTACAACTGGTAAGAGGAAGAATCTCGATTTTTTTAAAAAAATATTACGTTTTTAAAAATCGAAATTTCATATATTTTCCAGTTTAATCGCCAGACATCATTCGCCATCATTTTAGGTTTGATGACATTTTTCGAGTTGTTCGACCAACAAAAAATTATGACCAAAAACTCAAAAGTTGTTTCTAAAAAATTCATAAAAAAATAACCCCTTGGTAAAATTTTCTAATTTTTTTTGTCAGGAGCATCATATTGACCCACGGAATCAAATAAAAAATACTGCATGTCTTTATCTCATTCTGTTCTTGATTTGTTCGACCCACAAAATCGGGGTTCCGGACATACAGACTTACAGACATACGGACATACAGATATATTTTTTTGCCCCTTTTCTTGCATGTCACATTGCACATTTTATTGCATTATAAGTTGCTAGTGTAATAGCGGCATTAGAGAAACTAGAATAGTTGTTGATAATGGTAAAAGTTTTTTCAATGATTATATTTTTCAAAATAAACTTTTTATGACAAGTTTGAATTCAATGGGAAAAAAACTGGTCGTTTTCAAGCCGCTGTAAAATGTTTTATTTGTTAAGATATTTCTGTAAAAAACACTTAATATAATCTTTTACAAATCTAGTTTTCAAAAAAAAAAGCTTTCGCTTCACGTTTTTTGCGTTCAAATATTACAAAACATTACTTTTAATTCACTATTGAAATACATGTAACTCCTATTCATTTCAAAGTACTATGAATTTAATACAGTATATGAATTATACCACCTGGCTCACGTGGCTCTCGAGTTGATGTGAATGTTGTATCGAGTTTAATATGACTAGGGAGTATATGTATTTGATTAAGGAATTATGGAAATGTGAGGTGACAACATTTTCGAAAAAATTAAGGGGTCGATTTTCAGTTTTTAGAAATTAAAAATGGCGTTCTTTGGTTACTCATGAAAAGACAGGCAGTTCAGCCCAGCTCTAAAATTTCGTTTGCCCCGCCTTTTTATGAGTGTCATCAATTTCTAATTGGTTTGTTACTTGGTCTGATGTCATAAAATGGCGGGGCAAACGAAATTTTTAGTGCTGGTCAGAACTGCCTGTCATGAAAAGTCACTTCATTTTTAAGTTTTTTTATGATTTTATTGACATAATTTTAATTTTAAAAATCATTTTGGTAATCGTTGGGTCTTGACAATATTTCAACAAAAAAATTCCTGGGGCTTGTGGGGGGTCTCTTTAAAATAAATGAAGCAAATGTAATGCTTATAAAGAATGGAATATAATTTAATAAAAACCATTAGCTTGTGTTATTAGATTTATTTTGAATTGCAGGATTAACATCAACATTTATAAAGTTTAGAAAAGTGATCTGATTGTATTGTCCGCCATATTGTTACAGACACATTTGAAGAAAATGTTCATGTACATTTTCGCGTATGTACAGTTGATAAATTTTTTTTGTTTAAACATTTATTGTTGAGGTTGTTTTAGATTTTTTTTTGTAAATTCCGTTAATGGAAAGGAGGGCAGTCAGTTAAATTAACGCAACAGTTGTTGGTTTGTGTTAATAAGATAGCGCCATCAGGACAATGATTTTGTGCAGCATCGCAATCAGTTTCCTTATGTTGACAGCTTGGAGGAGTGCAATTAAGAGTTGTGTTGCTCGCTTCACAAACACACTTTATAGTTAATACTGGAATGAAATTATTACATTATAAGCTAAATTATTTCTGTATAATAAAGCTTTCTAGTAAAGCTAGCCATACACCGTGAGACGTGGTCTGCAGACATGGTCTCAAATTGACAAGGTCTTCCATAAACAAGATCAATGTCTTCCATAGACAAGATCAATGTCTTCCATGAACAAGATCAATGTCTTCCATGAACAAGATCACTGTCTTCCATAGACGAGATCACTGTCTTCCAAAGACGAGATCACTGTCTTCCAAAGACGAGAGATCACTGTCTTCCAAAGACGAGAGATCACTGTCTTCCAAAGACGAGAGATCACTGTCTTCCAAAGACGAGAGATCACTGTCTTCCAAAGACGAGAGATCACTGTCTTCCAAAGACGAGAGATCACTGTCTTCCAAAGACGAGAGATCACTGTCTTCCAAAGACGAGAGATCACTGTCTTCCAAAGACGAGAGATCACTGTCTTCCAAAGACGAGATCACTGTCTTCCAAAGACGAGATCACTGTCTTCCAAAGACGAGATCACTGTCTTCCAAAGACGAGATCACTGTCTTCCAAAGACGAGGTCACTGTCTTCCAAAGACGAGGTCACTGTCTTCCAAAGACGAGGTCACTGTCTTCCAAAGACGAGGTCACTGTCTTTTATAGACGAGGTCACTGTCTTTCATAGACAAGGTCACTGTCTTCCATAGACAAGGTCACTGTCTTCCATAGGCAAGGTCACTGTCTTCCATAGACAAGGTCACTGTCTTCCATAGACAAGATCATTGTTTTCATTAAAGTGAACCGTGCTTCTGTCTCACAGACCTGCCTGAAGACCCTATGACATTAGGGAAGAACATGAAATTTTTCTTGTGAGAGACTATGTCTGCTGACCGCGTCTCATATTCTATTGGCTAGCTTTAAACAGGCATAGAAATGTAATGGAAAAACATACTTGTGTTTGTTGAACTGATGAGTAGTGCCATTTGCAAAAATGCTAACAGTATCAAACAATTCATTTTCATTTCTATAGAATACAAATTTTTTTTAGATTATTTTAATATTTGAAACAATATTTAACAGAATTTGTTATTTTTCAACTTACCACTTTGTTTATTGCCGATTTATAACTAGATTTAAAAAAAAATATGGAAAATTGCGTTAAATTTAAGGCAATGAACTTTTCATGTAAACGTCCTTAGAACTCTCACTATTCTTCCTTTCAGAAGCAACAATAATAAAAAACTTTTAAGTGTTTTAGATACTAGAAGGGTAAATAAATCACTTAAAAAGATTTTTACCTTCATATCTTTTTTTAAATAAATGAAACTTTTTAAGGGTAAATTGGAATTCTTAATTATTCTTTTTCACTACATAATGATTAAAAAAATACAAAAAATGTCTCGTAACAATCAAAAATATAGTATGTTGTTATTTTAAATACTTTATGGCTCGTTACTCTTCTTGACTAGAAAAGACAATAGATTTGCTCCTGCTTACTACAGTGGCAAACTTTGTAAATCTTGGCGTTTTTTTAATTAAGTGATAATTAATTTACTCCTTCTAGTTAATGAAACACTTCTAATTGCTTTTGAAATGGCAGAATAACAAGGAGGAGGGTTCATTACAGAACGAAAATAAGACTTGTCATATGACAGTAAATTGTCATATATAGCTCTTAACATAATAACCGTCACAAAAGCAAATTACAAAATATTATTATGATAATTATTTCTCTTATAAATGCCATTGACTGGTGTGTATACTAGATAATATTTTGTGACACTCATTATGTTGTACACAACATAATATGCTTTTCACAGAATATTAGCTCACAAGCAGTGACATCTTAAGGTATAATTTTAGACCTAATACCTAGTGCACACCTGATAATTTAAATACATTTAAATAATAAACGTGTTCTACAGAACAATATGTCGAATTCCATTTATTCAGTTAATAATTTGAAAATATTGAATTAATACTTAAATGAATTATATAACCTATTGACAAAATATTGATTTAGTATTTCAATTTAAAATAGTATTTAATAAAGTCAATTTTTTATTTGGTGTTCATGTCCTTAACTGGATTCCGTATAATTCACCTAAACACATTTAATTTGAATTCATTTAACTCAGGTGTGTACAAGGTAATAAGATGAAGATATAGTCATTAGTCATAGTCGAAATGTTAGCTTAATAAATCTTTTAATTAATAACTTGTGACTTGTCTTACAATTTTTTTTTTTTCTGATTTCATTTTAAAGTAGAATTGTATTTAAATGTATTTAACAATTAAAAGTAGTTAGCAGATGAGGTTGTCATTAGATGGTACAAGACAACGAATGTTAAGAGAAGTTAATGCGAAATTAAAATGAATTACCTTACTTTCTACGAGGTCGTACTTGTGTTGGCACCAGAATGACTTTCGATGTTGTTGCTTTCAGAACTTATATAGGGCCTAGTAAGAAAAAAAAAATAAAAGTTGCGTGCCTAGTAAGAAACTATTAAATATTAATTGATTAATTAATTGTTCACTAAATAAATAAGGAATACAATTGTCTTATGCACACGCATGTCAAAACAAGAAATTATTCTATTGATACAAATTGGTTCAAATTATTGAAATATTCTTCAATAAAACAAGAGAAAAGAAAACAAATATTGGGCATGTTTTAAGTTTCAAAAATTGGTACAGGTGCGTTTGTTATGTGACTGACAGCCACGTTCAAATAATTCTGACAACAATTGGAGGATTATTTTGAGTTGCACGTACTTGCAAGCCAAAAAAAAATAGCAACATTTTTTTTTAAAATATAGCATCATAGATGTAAACACGTATGAAATCGAAGTAGTTTTTAAATTTTGGTAAATGTAAATTTACTTTTCACAGTTACCAAAGAGGCTCTCGAGATCCATCCACTTTTTGAGAAGTTCAATTCAATTCAACTCAGTACACCTGCAATTAGCTTAAAAGCTGTGTGACAGGAGATGGGGGGGGGGGGGGGGGTTTCAGGTAAAACAAGACATCATTGTTAATTTGAAATCATTCTAACAAAGAACTATCAACTGGAAGAGAATTCCATAGTCTAATTAACTAGGGCCAACGGTTTCATGCCCTACAAATCAAAGATATATGCATGCAAATATGCTGTCATAAATCCTAAAATATGCCAACAAAATATGCACTATTATAGGATATCATTTGCACAATATTTTTTTTTAGGGATTGCAATACACAACAAAAAACATTCTCAAATTTTCAAGTTTAAAATTATGCAGATGGTTATGGAGTAGAGCTTTATACACAGGCATTTAGAAATCAGGACGAACACAAGTTGGCTCCGCCCTTGTTAGGACGACCGGGAACTTCTAATTGGTTTGTTGTGTGGTACAACGTTGAAAAGGGCGGAGCATGTGACGTCAGACTACATAACCAACCAATTAGAAGTTGCCGGTCGTCATAAAAAGGGTGGAGCCAACTTGTGTTCGTCCCGATTTCTAAATGCCTGTGGTTTATACTTCGAGAAAGTACGTTCTACATCACATGATGTAACTGGTCCGGCTTAAAACAAGCAATATCAGAAATAGACAAACTGAAATCTTCATTAAGATTTTCACCATTCAAAACTGCACAAATCTTCTGGAACTCTTTATAGCCTTTTTATTTTTTGTAATACAGTTGACAATTTCTTTGTTGCTTCTTTGGAAGTATTCCCAGTAGCACATTTTTAATTGTCTTGCAGTTCTTGAATGACTGAAAATTTGTTCAATTTCTTGAACTAAAATTGAAAGCTGCATGTCAAACAGATTATTTCCAAGTCTATGCAGATGCTTAGGTTTAGTCAACGCGTTCTAAGAAGGTGTCCCAGGGAGGTAAAATGTATAGCATATCAATCATTAGTACGTCCCCATCTAGAATACTGCAGCTCTGTTTGGAATCCCCACACTGAAGACTTAGCTCACTCTATAGAAATGGTCTAACGCTGGGCTGATATGTTTGTTTGTGGTAAATATGGATATGCCGACAGTGTAACTAAAATGATTTCAGAGCTTGGTTGGGATAGTTTACTTGCAAGACGTTCAGATTTTAGTCTTAATATCTTTAATCGAATGCTAGAAGGCTCTTGCCCTAAACCTACTTCAAGTAAACTTTGCAGGGCATTATATTTGGGTAGGGGTGACCACTCTAACAAAGTTGGAGAGATTTTTGCACGAACAGATTCTTATTACTGGTCATTTGTCCCTAGGGCGATTCGACAATGGAACTCGCTTGCTGGGGATTTTGTTCAGGAAAAAAATATTTAATGGGAGTCAAAATTTTGTTTTGTTTTGACAATGCATATATTTGCAGCACTAAAAAATATTGAAATTGTTGTTGGGTTTGTATCAATAGGGTTTTATATTTTCTGGTTTTGACAATGCATTTTCTATGCTGCACTTGGACTCTTGTCCCTCTGCCATAGGCCTTTATGGCTGCTTGCAGAATAATTTTTTAAAAAAAAAAAAAATCCTAATTTTTCTAGAAAAAAGTTTCAAATATGCCCTTAACATATGCAATTATATGCAAAATAAAACTAGTGTTATTCGACTTCATATCACATGAATCATGCTTAAATCTGACACAGCATGAAATATAAAGCAGCAAAAAAGAATATGCATTTTCATAAAACCGTTGGCCCTACTAGTAATAACATTCGTGGAAAAAAGACCAAAAATATGCATCAGTTCTAGCCATTAATTCTTTTAAAGTCTTTGAATGCCCGTGTCTTCCCTTACAAGGATGGGTATTCAATAAGTCATTAAGTAGGGCAATATTATCATCTGCCAGTAAATGTCCGAAAAGGGCAAAACTTTGGTCATTTCTTCAGCCTGCTAATGATTCCCATTTCTATACACTGTCAGAGTATACACGTATCTTCCTTTCACAAATCTTGCAGCCCTACGCTGTACCATTCTATTTCATGCTCAGTGGCGTAGCTAGGGACACGCCAGACCCGCAACTGCGGCGGGGGGGGGGGGCACAGGAGGTTTGGGGGCGCAAAAAACGAAATGAAAGTCGATGTATTTTCAAAAATAATTGAATAAATTAAGCAAGTGATTCCGAATCACTCGCTTAATTTATTCAGTTATTTTCGAAAATAAATCGACCTTCATTTCGTTTATTGTGCATAGAAATTTTTTTTAGAGGGATGTGCCATTTTGATGAATGGCGGAGCGGTCCGAACAATGGTACGAACAGTCGGAAAAATAGAATTAACAGTCCGAAGGTTTCGTTTAGTAAAATTAAGTTGATGCTGGGGTCTGGGGGCGCAGACCCCGACTTTTTTTTTAAGAATTATTAAATGGAATTAGTCTATTGTTCCGACTGTTCCGTAATTTGTTCAATGGGAGGAACGAACGGTCGGAAAAATAAACAAATTTGATGTAATGACTTAAAAAAAAAATGGGGGGCCCCCTGCAACAAGCTTCATTTTACTAAACCTAACCGCCGTTCATCAAAATAGCACCTCCCCCCTCAGTATGAGGCTAAGTGGAGGGGGACTTAAAGGGAGCACAACGTTTTAAGCAGCCCGGGGGAGGGGGCGCAAAGTTTTACGCGGCGGGGGCGAAAAGAAGCCTAGCCACGCCACTGTTCGTGCTTTAGGTTACTTCTAAATGGGCTCCAAATTGGGGAACAATATTCTTATATAGGTCTGACTAAGGTAAAATAACAGACCTCTTTTACATTTTCTTTACAGTGGTTAAGGGTGTGTTGGAGAAAACGCAACCTGTGGTTAGCTTTAGTGATTGCATTGGTTATGTGTTTTTTTTTTCTCCCCAAAGAACCCCTTTCCTAAGAGCCTCCTATATGCTTAAGGAAGTTCTTAGCTTTGAAAAGCTCCCAATGGCCTTCCTTTTATGAGAGGTTTTAGGATGTCTCGCACTTGCAAGAACACCCCCAATGCCTTCACAATTTTGTTAGGTTCCTGTTGGGTTGTTTATCCTAAATTTTTTTAAAATTTTCAAGTAATACAGTATAGTTAGAATTGTATATTTTAGCGTGCTGTTAAGAATGAACTTAAATTACAAAAATGTAGGTGTTATAGTTTTTGAACTACGTATCTAAACACATATTACGTGCACCACTCGACATGCCGGTATAAAAGTAAATGCTTGACGTACCGGCGCCTGAAAGGATTGGCACAGATGGCATTTGCCGCCTTGCCATCCAGGCCAGTACATCCCTGTGAGTTTCTATCATCCAGTTTTTGCAGTCCATTTTCCAATGCTGCACTTGGACTCTTGTCTTTTTGTCACAGGCCTCCATTTTTTATTTCAGGGTTGGTTTTCAAATTTAAATTCAAAGTTTGCTGTTAAATAATTACAGGATGTGGAAACCAGATGGCTGCTATGTGAGGCTGGTTCCACACGACACTTGACACTTGTTACCTTCAACTTCTTGCACAAGGTTTTGTCTTAGAAAGCCTATTGTACTGACCCTACTATTTAATTGAGTCCGTGTTTATGAGTAACATTTTAATCGTAAGGTGTAACCAATAGGTTTTTTATTAGAATTAATTACAGATGATGCCACTCGATGGAGTTACGTGAAATCACGTGGCTACTCCTTTAGGTCGCTATGGACGTGGCTAAGTTCAAGAAGCGAATTTACCCATACAAGTATGTTGGTGTTTAAAATCATTTATTAAACAAAACTCAATTTCTTTTCGAAACTTGTTGAATAAATGAAGGAAGGAAATTCTTTTTTTGTCAAAGTCAGGTTTCAAGAAGGAACTTTTGAAATTTCTTTTTTAAGTCCAACACCCTGCGGTCTCAACATTACTCATGCCAATGTTGGGGACAGCCGGATGCCGCGTGGGGGGACAATTGAAAAATGTTCTAATTCCTCCACATTGGTGTTGCCGATGGTTCAGGGCGGATGCCACAAAAGACAACGATTTTCGTTTAAACAATATTTTTAAAAACCTACATACTGGCAGTACCGGTAAATTCACTCAATTAACTGTTTTTGGGTGATGTAAGCAGTAATTTTGGAGAAAATGTATAAAGGGAGTAATTGATAATTAAAAGGAGATTTCTACAAGTTCTGCAAGAGGAACAAAAAAATTTGGAGAAATAGGAATGGCAACTCAAGGGTGAAACAAGCAGTAGCTTGTGTAAGATATACACCACAAGAGTGGAAAACAAGATATAAAATTAGAAGCACGAGGAGAAATGCATATTGTTAAAACATGACCACCTCTTCCAACATTCTAGTAAACATAAAAGTGTTTAAAAACCTAGAGTTTCACCATACTATAGCTGTACTAAAGGTTTTCCCTCCTGGTTAGGTTTCACTGTAGTTATCAAAGGTTTCCCTGAATGAATTTTACCAGGAGTCAACTGTACATCTAGAGAACCACTGCAGGCTCAACTCATGGTCATAGATTTGTAGAATAACTAAAAAAAAACTTTAAAGGTTGCCATGTTTGCGACTGTTTTTTGATGTTCGTATGAACTTTAATATTTTCGATAACTAAAAGAAAGTAACTTTAAAAAGTCGCTATTTTGTCTAGTGTTTAGATGTTTTTATGAACCTTAATATTAAGGAAAAGAGCTATAAAAAGGTGTGGTTTTTACTATTTGATTTTTAACCCTAATATACACATTTCAGTTGAAAACAAACTCCGTTAAATAATTTCATATACAAGTTGTCATTTGGTTATTCATTTTGTTTAGGCTAATGGTGTATATTATTTTAAACTAGTGGGGAAACCCGTCATAAATGACGGGAGTCGAATTCACAGGCAATTGTGCCCAGCATTAGAATTTCTTTTCCTCCGCCCTTTTATGACATCAGACCAAGTAACAAACCAATTAGAAATTGATGACGTTCATAAAAGGGCTGAGCAAAAGAAATTCTAATGCTGGGCACAATTGCCTGTCATAAACTGTAGTTTAATTTTGCTACTATTATCCACTCCCCTTTTTATATTTGAAAGAGAAAATGAGATTTTCATTTTCTCTGGTATGCGCATGCGCGTTGTTTGATCCTTTTTTACTCCTTTCATTTCAGTTTCAGTTTCCCCCTCCCCCTTTTTTCCCCTCCACGTTTCTCTCTCCTCCTCCCTTTTCCAACCATTTCCCCTCCTGGCTTAATATAAATCCATCTTAAAAAAGAAGAAATCGTGTTGCTATGTAATAATTTAATAAACGCCATTTGCTTACGTAACTAGCTTAATTAGGGATTGCAGAATTAACATCAAAATTTACAAAAGTTTAGAAAAGTGATCTGATTGTTATTGTCAGCCATATTGCTACCGGCTCATTTTTAAAAAAAATTTTCATGTACATTTTGCAATTAATTATTTTTTTTTTCGGTTTAAAGATTTATTTTTGACATTGTTTTACACCTCGTACAGACCGGACGATAATCATGGTACACATGTTTTCAGTGGCTTGACAACATTTTTGTCGGATACACAGCAACTTGTAGCTGGATACATATGGCCAGTGATGTTGCGCGTCCAAACGGAATGCAGTATCTATTGTTCAGTTCTGCAAATGGATTGTACAGACATACCCAGTCATCGGGAAACATCGCCTGGTCTGTACTAGGCTTTCGGTTTTTTTTTTAATTTTATTATAGTTTAGGGCAATCTTCTGGAGGAATGCAGCAGTTGCTGTTTGCCATTAACGAGACAGTGGTACCAGGGCAAGGATTTTCTGCAGCATCACAATCAGTCTGCAAATCGTGGCAAGTAGCAGACTTGCAATGAATGGATTCGTTTCTCACTTGAGCCTGACACTGTATAATAGGTTTTTCTAAAAAATATAAAATGAAATTGTTAGATGCTGTATGAGGTTACATGTATGTATTAAAGCTAGCCCTACATTGTGAGACATGGTCTGCAGACACACAGTTTAACACACATTCTTCCGCAGATGGCTTTGTCACAGCTGCTCACAGACCTGTCAGTAGACCCTATGACACTATGCGACAAATACATTTTGTCTGTGAGAAACTATGTCTACAGACCGCGTCTCGTAGCGTAAGTGTGCAAGTTTTTAAACATGCATAGCAAAGCATAGAGAAATCATTAACCTGTGGCTGCGGTGGTTGTCTTTACATTCATAATGAGTGCCATTCGCAAAAATGCTAAGAATATCAAACAATTCATCTCCTTTTCTAGAATACAAACTTTTTTTTCTATAATTTTAATATTTGAAACAAAGTTTAACAGAATTTGTTATTTTCCAACTTACCACTTTGTTTATTGCCGATTTATAACTAGATTTTTAAAAAAATAAAAGAAATTGTGTTAATTTTAAGATAATGAATTTTTTTATGAAATGCAACTTTTATGAAAATTTCAACTGATGAAAATTACAACAAACATGGCTCCCGCCTATTCATTGTCATAGGCGGGAGACACATTTCTTCTATTTTTCACCAGTTAAAATTTTCAAAAATTTCAAATGTTCACCCCCTCCCCCTTCCAATGGAAACAAGGCCTAAAGGTGGCTTTATAGATATTCATTTTGCTTTTCCCCTTTTATGACACCACTGCAGTGGCTAATGCTTTGCTGAATGGACGTTTCTTTTTTGTAAAATGTGGAAGAAAAAACGTGAATGTTTTTTTTAGAAACATTGTAAAAGATTATGTCACAAATTTTTATAGCAATATCTTAAAAAAAAAATAAACATTTTATAGTTCAGTTTGAAAATGACCCGTTTTTAGGAGTTTTTTTTATTGACATTTTATGAAAAACTAATTTTTGCCTTTTTTTTTCAAACTGTCATTATCACCAACTACAGTATTCTAATTTCTATTAATCTGTTCGTAATGTTTCTCGTGAAAATCGTTGACTTGAAAAATATAAATTTTCTGAAAACCGTGTCTGGGTGGGAAGCAGGGTCTGGTGATGACTTAATTAATTTATAGTTGTAACGTCCCGCCGGACCGTCACAATAACCCCAGTAAGTTCCACATAAAAAGCACGAAAAACTTACCGCTAAACCGGCTCCTTACGGGGACGGGACCGTACCCGTAGCCGTCTCCCACACGGTGCTCCCCGGGTTGTGTCGGCTCCAGGAGCCACCCACGACGGACACGACGAAAAACCACGCCGCCACGCCGAGAATATCGCGGTAGAACTCCGGTTCTACCGCGAGCCGACACGAAGACCGGCCGAAACAAGTCGGAAAGACGGTGGTGTTGTTCCCCTAACCGGACAACCCACCCTCCGCGGTACTTCCCCAAAGAAAAGACACAGACACACGCAAGTGAAGATAAAAAGTGTTTTATTACACTTACGACGTAAAAGTAAAGATGAATATGATGGCAGTGATGATATTTACACAACTTGGCTGGTCTACTTTGACCAGCCAAGCCCCCATAAATATATACAAAGGCCAACAGGCCAAATAAACAAGAGATGAAAAGGCACTGGCCAGTGGAGGTCTCCTTGACCTCCACCCACAGGTCTAGTCTTGATAGCTGCCTACAACCAACTGCCCAGATCCTGTGGTTGACTAGGCCACAGGAAACCTCCAGGCAACTCCACCTGGAGGGGACAGAGGTCACTTCTGACCTCTCACCCATAGACTTCATGGTGAGAGGCCTGCTGGCACCAAAATGGCGTCCGTCCCAACAGCCTACTGTAGCTGTCAGGCAGACCACCATAGGGAAATTCGTCTGCTCCATCAAAATTAAAATTGGAGCAGACCAGGTTGCCACAATCCTCTCAACTTCCCTGTTCCGTCTCGGGAACAGGTCAGTCAAGCCAGCCAGGATTGCTCCCCGAACCTGACCTTCTTAGGTACCGGACGGCTTCTCTGGCGGTGTCGCGAAAGTGGAGCCCATCCACTCCGCAGCCCACCGACGTGCCCACCACAAGCACATCTGGGTGTTACGCCACCCAAAACCAGTATCGAAGACCGTCCCCCTAAGACGGCTTTCCTCCTGGGCTCGGAATTCCTCGAAAGGAATATCCTGGAGTTGCGGACGCGTGTGCAGCGTCCGACTTGTCAGGAGGTCTACCAGGGCAACCGCGGGCTCGGTCTCGCACCCTGGTAGAGGCTCAGTAATAAACTGACCAGCCATACCTCCTAGGTCGCATTCCAGCAAACGTTGGATGAATGGGGCTGCACGCCGGGCTAGACGAACTATCCCGGCATCTAGCCCCACCACATCCAAAATAGCAAACGTTTGCTGGACCGGATTTATGACCATAACAACCGGAAAACCTCCACAACCAAACGCCACAACATGGCGCATGTTGTACGGCGGTAGCCTTACTACCCATGGCTCTGGAAGTGGCTCATCCAGACGGTAGTAGCCGTGGTATTGGCAACCCTCCATTCCCGGTTGGTCCTGCCAGAGACCAAGCCGGTTATTCAGATACACCTCTGCATCTGAATACGGGGGCAATGCGCCAATACGCCGTCCCTCAGCCTCAGGCCTAGGGGAGGTTGACGTTTCAGGTCCTAGGGTATCGAATACCCCGCCGCCATGGACCGGAGAGAAGGTCGTACCCCCACTGGGGGTCACGGGGTCACGTTTAGCGGGAACACTAACTCCTGCACCCGAGGTTCCTTCGCCCTTAGGTGAGGGCAAAGTCACCCGGTGCAGGGTTCCCACTGCTCTAACCCGCAGGCTCGAGACCGCATCCACCTTCGGGGAGGATGGAGGCGTGCCGACCAAAACGTCGCGCATCGACCTACCATCCATCCGCGCCGCCTCAACGGGACGGGTATGGACCGGTTGACTCCCGGCCGGCGTGCTTGCCTGAGCACGCCGGGACTCCTCCTTTTCCGCCACGACGCCTCCAGTTTCGGCTCCCTGGCGCCTACTACTGGAGGGTGTCGGACTTCCCTTCCTCTCACGTTTGGACCTCTTATGGTCCTTCTTCTTTTTCTTTTTCTTCCCGTGAGAGGAAGGTTGACCATGCGTCGGGTCAGACTTAACTGACCCCGACGACTTACTGGGCCGATTAGGCTTAGGCGGGTGGTTAGCCCCCTTCGCCTTCTCGGACTCCTTCTTCGAAGGTTTTCCGGCCGGAGCCGTACTCTTCTTCGTAGAAGTGCCCTTAGCCGAAGTGACAGTCGAGGACGATTGTCCGGAAACAAATCTTCCTCGACCATCCCGAAGGAGAGACTTCTCCTTCGGTGCAAGAGTCGGCTGACTCTTGCCACCAGTCGCTTTGGCTTCCGCACCATGGGCTGGTGCACTGGAAGCCTGCATCGCCTCCCTCTCGGCGATTCGCTTCTGGCCAGCGATGGTCGTGGCACTCGCAATTGGCGGGACGCCACGACCGACAGGAGGTTCCCCTGTTTTGAGCGGACTCCGGGCGGGCATTCCCTGCAGGGGAGGGAACTCCGCAGCCCGGCGCTCAAACTCCTGCCGCTCTCCTGCACCGACCGCACGAGCGATCTGTCGGTGCAGGCTCGCCGCTTGAGCCTGAAGCCGTTTGAGCTTATCCTCTAAGCTCTCGGGCTTCCGAGGTTCGGAGGCCTTTCCTCGACCGGAGGACCTTGCCTTCTTACCTCGAGAGCGTTCAGCCACTGGTGGGGTGTGAGGGCGGGACCTCTTTTGTCCCTTACCACCACCACCACTCACAGATTTTCCCATTTTACCGGGAGCGGGTACTGGAGGCTGGGTAGCCTTCTTCTCCGCTCGCCGGTCCCTCTTCGGGTTGTCCGACCGCCAGCCGGAGGGGCCAGCTACTGCCTCGGGCGGACCCGATCCAGCAGCCGGCTTCTCTGGCCAAGCAGCCCCTGGACAACCTTCAGGGTGGGCGAGAGTTTCTGCTCGCAGCCCCACAGCAGGCGTGAACTTCTTCAACGCCTCCTCCTTAGCATTGAGCAGAGCCTCTCTCTCTGCGAGAGCCTTGGCTCTGGCAGTGATCCGTGCGGCTCCGGACTTTTTCTTGCGCTTCCTTGCGCCGTCCTTCCTCACCTGCACGGTTGGAAACTCCCCGACGAAGCACCGACGGTCCCCGACCAGGAAGCCACCTTCCTGGACCATGTCCCGTCTCGCTTCGTCCAACCGATCCAAGCGGTCTTCTTCTTCGGCCAAGGACACAGCCACGGCCTCCAAAGACATTGGATTGGCGGGAAGTACTCCGGGGGATCCCGTCCCAGACGGTTTACCCTCGGAGGCCGAACTACTCCCGTCAGACTCCGAAGAGCCCTCTGAAGAGGCGTTGCGGCTCCGCCACTGCCTTGAGGCGTCAACCACCGAATCAACGGTGGTTTCGACCTCCATCTCCGCGTCAATGACTAAGGACGCTCCCAAAGAGACGTCCTCACTGTCCTCGACCACCCTAGACCAGTCTAGGAGGTCTCGAACAGACGGAGACCTGGGTTCCGGGGTACTAGCGGTTACCACACCGGTAGCCGCTTTCCCACCATCAATACCCGCTTCTGCAGCCTCTCCAACCGGAGAAACTACCGCCGCCACCGACTGAATGGTGGTAGCAGCCGTATCTCTGGTAGGAGACTGCAGGTATCTGCCCCAGAAGGCTCCGACACCGGTCGGAGTCGACTGGGCAGACGCCGGACCTTCCACGACCTCTGCTGCCGGGGAATCAACAGATTCCACGGTGGCGTCAGCCGTTTCCGGTCCGCCAGATGATGGGGAGCCCTCCGATCCCGACTCCAACAGCCTTGCATCCCCAGGCTGATAAAGAGGAGGCTCCACACGGCCAGCGTCGTACTGCTCTTTTTGCCTTTTCTGAGCAGCCGCCAAACGTTGACGAGCCTGCTCCTCCACGGCTTGCTGGTCGGGCAAGTCGCGGACTGGACCGTTCGGAAGGAGATTATCAATCTCCATCCGGGGCTCACGGCCAAACAACAACTGATACGGAGAGACTTGCGTACTCTCCTGGACAGCTGTGTTATAAGCCCACACGGCGGGCCGTAATTTATCCCACTAGTCTCGCTGTTCCTTGAGGGGATCAAGGTACCGCTTGATGGTTTCCATTACGGTTTTATTCGTACGCTCCGTAAGCCCATTAGCTTGCGGATGGTACGCCGTCGTGAAGTGATGCGCTATGTTATAGCGCTCCCGGAACTTCAGCAGGACTTTGCTGGAGAACTGGGACCCACGATCCGAGACAAGAGCTTTCGGTGTACCATACACCGAAAGGATCTCGTCCTTCAGAAATTTCACCACACAGGCGGCCGTGGCCCTTCGTACCGCCCTTGCCACACCGTACCGGGTGAAATAGTCAACCATGATCAATACATAGGTGACTCCACCCACGGAGGCAGGAAACGGTTCAACGAAGTCCATTCCCCAGGTATCAACTGGGTACTCCGGCACAATCGGTTGGAGAAATCCCTGACTTCGAGCGAACTGTCGCGCTCTCTGACACACCAAACATGACTTAACATATTCGGCAGTGTCCCGCTTCATACCGATCCAGTAGAAGCGTGAGCGCAGTCTCTGGTAGGTCTTAAACATCCCGAAGTGACCAGCTTCGGGAATGTCATGTAGCTTCCTTAGGCAGAAAGCCCTGCATGACTTCGGAACTACCAACACAGTTCTCAACCGATCCTGGATGGACCTGATAGCAAACAACAAGTCATCTGCCACCACGAACTTGAACCGGAGGTTCGAGTTGGGGTCACGGAAGATTTCACTCTTCACTTTGGAGCACCAGCCATCGGCCTCTTGCTCCTTGACCCAATCCACCTCGGAACGGATGTGGTAAATAACCTCACCTACGTCGGCTTCGACGTACTCAGGTAAGGAAAGGTCCGCCACATCACGAACAGGATACCGACTCAAAGCGTCGGCATCCACGTGCAGTGTTCCCTTCCTATACTGAACCTTAAACCGGTACTCTTGGAGCTGCATCTGCCAACGCCCCAACCTGCCTTGCAGGTTTTTGGCTGTCTGCAGATAACAAAGAGCATGGTGATCTGTGACGATCACAAACTCCCGGTTAAAGAGGTAAGGACGGAATTTACCCACGGCAAACATGACCGCCAAGCACTCCTGCTCGGTGACCGAATACCGTGTTTCCGCTCCTTTCATGAGTCGGCTTGCGTAGGCCAGAACACGGGGGACACTGTCCTCCGGTAACTTCTGGTAGACTACGACTCCCAAGCCGTACCCACTAGCGTCGGTATGGATAATTACCTCACCACGCGGATCGTACATGGTGAGTACCGGCGCTTCGGTTAAAAATGCCTTTAACCGCGCAAACGCTAGTTTGCACTGATCCGACCACTCGAAGGACGCATCCTTCTTTGTCAGATCGTGCAAAGGCCTAGCCACCTTGGTGAAGTCCTTGATGAACCTTCGATAGTAACCGGCAAGTCCGAGAAAACTGCGGACGCCTGTCACCGTCGTCGGGACATCAAACTCCTGGACTGCCCGCACGAGATCCGGGTCCGGAGCAACTCCCTCGGCACTCACTACGTGACCGAGATAACGTACTTTGTTAAAGCCAAAGAAACATTTCTTCGGCTGGAGTTTCAGCTCCGCCCCTCGTAACAGCCCAAGGACAGTGGAGAGTCTCTCGAGAAACTGCTCGAAAGTGTTCCCAAAGACAATATCGTCCAGGTACACCAGACAAGTCTCCCACTTATGTCCTGCCAATAAGAGGTCTAGCGCTCTCTGCATGGTGGCTGGAGCATTACAGAGTCCGAAAGGCATTTTCCGGAACTCAAACAGACCTTGAGAGCAAATGAATGCCGTTTTCTCAATGTCTGGCTCAGCCATCCGAACCTGCCAGTAACCACTAGCCAGGTCCAAGGTAGCGAAGAACTTCGCACCGGCCAATGAGTCGAGCGCATCATCGATGCGAGGCAACGGATACTGATCCAGCTTTGTCTGGGCATTCAGTTTCCGGTAGTCCACGCAAAAACGAAAGCCACCATCCTTCTTGCGGACAAGCAAGATAGGGCTCGCGTAGGGACTACGCGAAGGTTGGATAACCCCTGCATCCAACATCTTCGCCACCTCCTCTCTCTCGACTGCTCTGGCCGCTGGAGCGGTTCGACGCAATCCTTCACGCACCGGAGGTTGCCCACCGGTATCGATCGTATGTTCGACCAGAGAGGTTTCACCCAACTCTGTGAAGTCGAACGCGAAATGATCCCGGCGTGCCAGCAGGAACTCTCGAAGCCGTCTCGCCTCTTCAGGCTTCAGATTGTCACCAATCTTAAGACACTCTTCGAGAGTGGGAGCCGTCGCCACATTGAGCACTTGGCGTCCGTTTCCGGACGCCCCTCTCAACTTAGACGAGGACTTCCCTGGTCGAACTGCCCTCTGAGTGGGGTCTCCCCCTCTCAACTTAGACGGCTCTTCCAGCCCTACCACAATGGCAGCCTCCACAGCTTGAGCCGTGGCTACACCCTCTCCTGTTTCCAGGGCAATGGGTGCATTCCCCACGTTTTCAAGCCAGATATCGTACGTACCAAGCCGGTTAGCTGCAGCGATACCTGCTACTGCTAACACACCACGTCCACCTAAGGCTTTCCGGTGCGGCTCCACGAGAAGCAGCTGGCCAGGGCCGGCATGCTCTACCAACGTCACGGATACGACACGTCGTACGTGGGCTGGTAGCCAGACATTCTCCCTCAGTCGCAGAGAACAAACTTCTCCGCGCCCGATAGAGGTTCTGGTCTCGGGCAGCTCTGGTGAAACAATGTTCACCCACCCGTCAACCTGCTCGAGTGCCGGCGGATCCACTGGGAGTTGCCGTCCCGGAGGCAAAGCCCCTGGTATCGGCGATGGAATTGCTTCCACCTCCCTAGGTTCTGCAAGCGCTCGATCGGTGAATGCAGCTTGGAGGGCGTCTGGATGTGCAGTCCAGACATTTGATCACATTTGATCCGCTTGTATATAATGTAAATTAATGTGAATTTTTAGGCTTAAAATCAAAAACTACTATATTCTCTTTAGTAGCAAGCTTAGTTTAAAAAAAACCTTTATTCAAACAGGTTTTTTAAAGTTAGAAAAGCTTTTGCCAGTGGCGGATCTAGGAATTTCTCATGGGGGGGGTCCAATCAGAATACTAGGGTACAGATTTACAATAACTTGGCTCCGCCCTTTTTATGACGACCGGCAACTTCTATTTGGTTGGTTATGTAGTCTGATGTCTCATGCTCCGCCCTTTTCAACGTCGAACCACCCAACAAACCAATTAGAAGTTGCCGGTTGTAATAAAAAGGGCGGAGACAACTTCTGTTTGTCCCGATTTCTAATTGCCTGTCTTCTTTCTAGAGTCCTGTATTAGTGAACCCTAATGTAAACAGCTTATGGTTGTACAGTGGGTGGAAAATTTTTGTTTCTTGTTCATTTTGTTTTTAAAAATAAAACTTTATCCAAGAAAAGGTTTGTTAAAATAGTTCTTTGTTCCCTTAAACAAGGGCCCCTTTTATGATCCCTTAAAGACATTATAGTCCTATGCTATTATAGCGTGACCCTTATTTTTTAAAACAAAGTGAATAACACCCAAGATTTTTCCACTCACTATACAACCCAACTCAAAACCAAGGTATCTTTTTTGTTGGGCTGACTGTGTATCTCTTTAGTCTGTGTTATGGTGTTCACACAATTTAAAAGTTTTCAGTTCATGAACTGTTTTCTTTCATGTGTTGTTTATGATAAACAAAAAATGAAAGAAAACGAACTGAACACTTTTTTCAGCTTATATTTTCATTTTGATAGGCTAAACAAAAATCACTTTTTTTGGCCAATGGGGTGATCCGGACACCTCGGACCTCCCCCACTTAAATTCGCCACTGGCTTTCGCTAAAGGTAAATAAATGTATTCTGACAGTGTAACCCACATGCAAAATTAACATTAGCTAGAACCGCCATGAAACAGTAAAACTGAACAAAAGCAGTGCCCTTTTTGAACGTTTGTTGGCTACAAAAGAGTCCAAGGTTTTGGTCAGGTAAGTCCAGACTTAGAAACTTTGTTTGCAAACAAGTTACAATGTGTATGAGCGAATAAAATGGTGTTCGTTGCAACATCCGACAAAGCCAACAAAAGCGGGATCTAATTTACTTCAGTTCAGCAAAATACTGTGCTGGAATACTGCTGCTAGATGGCAAGGTTTCATTGGATATACCTATGTATTACCCATGCGTGTGAACATGCGGAATGCCTTGGTTTATTGGTTTCAAGACTGTTGATTCTAACAAATCGGACCGTGTATGTAGACTTATAGTTATTATTGCAATTTGTGCGATCAAAAGTGACCTTTACTTTAAGAGGCTACATCGCAAAATTACTCTGAAAAATCTCCACAAAGAGCGCTAGCATCGTTTTTCTATTGAGCCCATAGACCCGATGTTAAAGAAGAAACGTTAATTTTTAATGTACATAGTCGCGGCAATATGTTTATTTTTCATATTTAAAGTTGTCCAATTTTGATGGTTCAAAGTGCAATATGCACTTTAAATATATGTTTAACTAGTGACAAAAAATGGGTAAGTGCGGTTCTATTTTTAAAAACTATTTCAAAATCGTGATGTTTACGAGCATTTTAATGGCTGTTTTTTTTGCTTACGAGCGTGTCAATGGAGTTTAACATAGTTAAAAATTCGCGATTTTGAAATATGTTTTAAAAATAGAAGGACACTTACCAATTTTTTGTTATTCTATCACTCGATCAGCATATATTTAAGGTGCACATTGCACTTCGAACCATCATTGTATATTATCATGTATAATACATGTATACATTCATGTATTATCATGTATATTACGATATTTCTTTATGTGTAGATTGATCCTGTGTTCTGTGTGTCAGCTGATTTGCGAACCTTTTCATTATTTTGCCTTTCAGAAGTGCGAAATTAATTGTATCTGGTGTTAAAGAAGAAACGTTAGTTTTTAATATACACAGTCGCGGCAGTATGTTTTATTTTTCATATTTAAAGTTGTCCAATTTGGATGGTTCAAAGTGCAATGTGCACTTATCTCTCTATCTGCCCTGTTGTTTGTAGGCTGAATTTGTTTTAATCACAAGAAATGACATTTAACCACGCAATAATGTGGTTAACCACATTGCTGTCAGTGCAGTTGAGTTAACTCCATTGTTCAGAAAGTTAACCATGGTCAAATGTAACCACGTTCATTTCCACAAGAGGAAATTAACTGGGGTTAACTTACATGTATTAACTGCAGTTAATTTTTTTTAGTGGAATCGAGGTTTGTGAGGCTAGTTGCTTTTACGCCCTAGTTCTCACTGGGTGCGAGATGATTTAAAACGCTGAGGGGGTGAAAAATTTTAATTTTGTGTTTTGACATTTTGAAATCAATAGACAGCTGTAGAAAAGGTATTTTATTTATTACACATTTTTTAAACGTTTGGACAATCATTTGGGTAAATACAACATGTACTGTTAGGTTTCAACAAAACGGTATCTGGTGGACAACCGAGTCCTTTTTCACAACGAATACACACAGATAATGGATGCAAGTTCTCACAGTTTCGTCTGCATGTTACACATTCATTAGGCTGCTGTGAGACGCAATCAGGTGGAGTAACTGGATCTTGAAAAGAAATAATTGGTTGTTAGTTAATGCTCGTAAAGGTTCATTTCCATATGTTCATTACTGCTACTTTACGGCTACTTTGCTGGAAAGGAACCTCGTTACGTCGTCCATCTTGTTGTTTTGAGCAGACGACAACGAGACAAATCAGTGTTCTTATATGGTGTTACTAAAACTGCAAGAAATCGCCTCACAATCGCTCACTTAAAATACAGTAAAGCGCAAAATGCAACAAAAAGTAGTGTTCTTTGCATGCTCGATGATTTATATAATTTTTGAAAAGGTCTTTCTATTTTTAAACAAGGTTCAAAATCGTTCGTTTTTTAACCCCATGTTAAATCCCATTTTTATCAAAAGCCGTCCCACAAACATAAGAACTCCCATTAAAAACGACTTAGAACAATCACTATTGGCTTCACGATGTTTTCTTTTTATAAGCTTAGCGCGCGAAATTATTTTTCTATTAATTATTATGTGACTTGAAACAGAAAAAAAAAAAAAACGTTAAAAAACCGTTTTTCAATCAAAAAAACGATCGCAGCGCCTACATTCGGAAACATTATGAATTATATGCTGTATCTAGGCTCTTAAGAGATCATTAAGAGAAAAAGTATAAAGCATCCTAAGTAGTCCGTCTTTGTTGGTCATTTCAGTAGAGAAGTAATAAATGAGCCAATCAAAACACTTTAATTTTCACGTAGTTTTCTCGTTTACCCCCCCCCCCCCCCTGGCAAAAAACCAATATGGAGTCTATCGAGGAAACTAAAAATATATAATACTCCTTATGAATGGCTGATAGAAGAAACATTTCTATTGGCTAGCTGTAATGTAGACGTGATAATGTGAACTGCAGTGAAGTGACCATATACATGTAGTTCAGTAACATCGGACACTCAAAAGTCTTCCTGATGCTACTTTCAATAGAAAAACGATACTAGCGCTCTTTGTGGAAGTTTTTCAAAGTAATTTTGCGATGTGTAGCCTTTTAACATTGCATCAGGCATGACGTCTAAACTGAGTTGTTTACGCTGTTCCTAATTATAATTTTTTCTCCGTTCAGTTTAGAAGTTCTGCCTTATTTAATTAAATACATGCATACAAATTCAATTAAGAGTTATTATTGTTTAAGATAACACAATAAATTCTTGTTGCATTTATTTTATTTTACGACAAATTTAAAACGAGGTTGCATACTGTATTTTATTATGTCGCATCCCATTGGCGTAATTATCCATTACACGAAAAGAATGTCCATTTCGCGTTTTGTATCAGACCAGTTTATGTACTGATTTCGCGAAATGAACAATCATTTCGTGTAATGGACAATTACGCCAATTTGTATGCGACATATATGCATCCGTCTTCGTTGACACAACAATCAGGACGTTCTTTTGAAAGTATGACAGTTCCGTTTGGGCAGAAGAGTCCTTTTTGGCAGTTAACGCACAAGGGAGCATCTAAATAATTGTCACAAAACTTTTCACAAGAACAGCGTTCTTCTTTTGCAGCACATTCTGGACCTAAGGATTTTAAAAACATTATTAAAATTAATTTTTGGCTTAATAAATTATTTGTTGTGTTGCAACAAAATAAGCAAACTTAGGCTAGGGGGGGGGGCAAAGATCCAATCATAAGGTGTGCAATAGTTTGGTTGCATGAGTTTGACATGTATTTTATGGGTTTATAGGACAGAATATAGACATGTGCCATAAAGACACTTGCACTAAAGCCATTTGCCCTAAAATGACATTTGCCCTAAATCCACTTGCTCTAAAGGACATTTGCCTTAAAACCACTTTTTTGTTCTCTCTTTTCATACAGTTTAGTGTCTTTTGGTGGAGTATGTTAACTAGGTTCTGTGGGTTGCACACATGCAAAAAATGCCAAATGATGTAAATTTACACTACTGATTAGAGCAAGTGTTTTTGTAGGGCAAATGTACTTTTAGGGCGAATAGTTTTAGGGTAAATGATTTTAATGCAAATGTTCCTTTAGGGCAAGTCTCCTTAGAGCAAATGTTCCACACCCACTAAGTTATTTTTGATAAATGTCATGTTTGTTTTTTTGTTTTAGTCACTTTCATGAAACTCATGTTGATACATTGTAAAACACACACACAAAGGCCCGATGCACATGTGCACTTTTTGGATGTGTGGCGCTGCAATTACGGTCTGAATAACTAGAAGTTATATGGGGCAATGCACACTTACTTCCTTGGCCTGTTGTAATTTCGGACAGAAATCCCACAACCATTAATACACTGAGATAGATAACGAGTTTCATTTCTGAAAAGAAACAGAAAAATGTTTATTTAGAGTCTACATGTAATTTTATAATTCATGTAGTTTCCACGTTGCAAAAAGTTTCTTGGAAAATTTTTCTTTTTGACGAATTAAGGTGGCTTTATAGATATTTATTTTGTTATTGTCCTCTCAGATGGCGCACCTGAGGAGCTATATACATATGTTCTATAGGAGGTCTCGTTCCTCGACCTGCGGTTTTTGATTATATTTTTTCAAAAAAACGTTTTTCAGTAGAAACAGTACGAAAAAGAAATTTAAAAGTGTTTTTTAGAAACTAGAATAGTAGGTTATAGTGGTAAAAAGTTTTTTCAATGATGATATCTTTCAAAATAAACTTTTTAGGACATTTTTAAAAAGGCTAAAATAGTTTTTTTTTTATGAACAGCTGGTCGTTTTCAAACCACTGTAAAATGTTTTATTTTTTACCATACATACTGCCTTGAAAAAACTTTTAGCATAATCTTCTATCAGTCTAGTTTTTAAAACAATTTGAATTTTTTTTATAACTTTTTTTTCTAAAAAAACGTTGCTTGACGTTTTTGCATCCGAGTTTTACAAAAACGTCTATGGAGTATATCATTAGCCACTGCAGCGGTAGTATCCTTGTGAAAAAAACTTTGGAAATATTCATTAAGTGTGTTTGCAATGACTAATTTGCTTATGGTGCATTCACCATTAGTTATTTTTAAAGAATAAGACTTAAGATACTTCCAAAATTGCTTGGGGTTTTTATGAATGGTGGCACCAACACATTATTTCTAAAGTTTCAGTTTTCTTTTTTAAGGAGACTTTTTATGTGAAGAATTGAATTGCATTTCGATGTCAAACATGGCCATTATTTTTCATTTTGAAATGAATTTGCCACTGCGAAGGACACGGGCGTATCTCAGTTGTGTACCAAACTGGATCTGAAGATGATTAAATAGTTTTGAAAGGAACAAATTTGTTGGTTCCATCTACAATCACATTTACAAATAAAGCCCACTGTTGGTTAACATCATTAGATAACAATGTATCCTTAAGTTCATTTGCGACATATACCTTAAAGCTGTCCCAATCTGCCTTTTTGTATTGGGTAACGTTCAAACTGATTGGGCTGGTGAAGGGAGTTTTTCAGTTTTACTGATGACCTCGAGAGAAATCATTTTGTGATCACTTAAGCCATCAACTATTTTTACTGCCTTTACTTGATCTGAAATATTAGTTAATGCTAACTCAAGAATGCTTGCTCATGTGCTTGATGTCACTTGAGTCTTGACATTAAACTTACACTATCAAGAATGTTTCAGAATTTAAAAAAATCATCTTGAAAGAATATTTTAATATTATTTTATGCATATATTGGAACCCTGTTGGAAGGATACAAGTCAAATTTCAAGTGCCTCAAACATATGTTTTCATATGGCCACTCTTAGCAGATATTCCACAAGATTAAAACAAATGAAAATGTGGAGAGAAAAAAATATGTAGAAACTTACCTATATATTTTCAACTATTTCCAAATAAGTTCAGTAGAAATTAAAATGGAGTTTGTAATACCAGTTGTAGTTGCAAGAAATGAATAAATTTTAATAAGGAACACGAATGTAAGTTTTGAGTTTAAATACTCATTGATGCCCTTGAAAGGAAGAAAATAATCTGCAGCACATCTGGCACTTAATTATTTGTCAAGGTTATATGTAAATAATTGTAAAATAATGTGCAGTGTGCACAGTACGCTACTAAATACACACATGCAATTTACATGGTTATTTGTCACAATTTTTTATATGTGTTTGCCATAACATAATAAATTTTGATAGATGAAATGACTTAGATGTAGCAAATACACTGTGGTGTTCTTGGTAGTAAAGAGAACAAGCAGACGGACCTTTTTCTCCTGATAGAAGAATCTGCTTTAATTGTCGATACGGAGCGAGTTTTCACCTGTATCTATAGTGATTGGCTAGGTCACTAATTCTATCGGCCCAGGAGGACTAGACCAATATAACATCTATTCAATCTCCTCACTAGTCTCGTTAAAGACTCTCACAGTCTTGAGGATCTTTTGTCTTCGTACTTCGGCAGATTTTCGTCCTTAAATTACTCTTGAAATGGGATTGAACTTCTTGCTGAATTACCATTGCAGGTTTGCATCTGATTGACGACTTGAAGTATCCAGTTAAGTGTAGAGCTTCAAGATGATGATGAATGCACAGTCGCAAAATAATTCAATTCAATTAATAAAAATCACCACTCGTTTGAGTTAAAGAAACTAAGGAATTTATTCCAAATATTAAAAACAATAAGTGAAAATAAAACTTGGTTAGAATACACAACACTTGAAAAATAAAAACATATCAAAATTAATATCAAGAAAATAGCTAAAATTGGGCATAGGTTTGTTAGTTTAAGAATCTCTCTCTAACATAGAAAAACATCTCTTTATATACCCTGATAATCCATAAGTCGGATTCTCAGGACACTTATCCTTGATTGAACAATTAAAAAGTTTCAGACAAAATGGACCAATCAAAGAATTGGTCCAGCTGGCCAAACTGCTGACTCAGGCTTTATCACACTTAGGTGATAACATCAAAAAACGTAAACAACTTCAAATTAAGAAACGATTAAAATCCACGCATGTGGAAGTGAACGTGCATGTAATAGGGATAAGAGGGGAAACGATAAGGTCAACTACAAAAATAGAATCTGGGTCAATCGGTACCTTAATGTACTGAGTGGCCCAGACGGACGCTACACCAAATTACAGAGCATGACAAAGATATCGCACCCCAAATAAAAACGGCGCTAAATAAAAATAAAAGCGGTGGGCCCAAAACATCTCAATAGTATTTGAAACAAAACATCTAACTAAAGTTACAGTTAACAGAAAGATTTCTTCTTCCAGATTACACATTATAAGGCTCTTGCACATAACAACACGGGAGAGCACTTCATAGGATATGTAGTCAAAGGCTTCATCGGTAAGCAAACCTAGTTTTTTGTATCCAGTAATTTCCTGGTGCCATTCCAAATTCAAAAATGACTTTTATGCAAAGTAGACAACTGAAAATAAAATCTCTTTAATTTAAATAACATTCTGTTTGTTTATCAGAAAGTGAAGCCAGGGCCAAACATGCTGAAAATGCGAAACTATAGCAAGAAAAATAATTTCTCTTGTTTTCTTTTTCCAAGCTTTTTTTTTATTTAACTTGACATGACCATTGCCCGTTTGCATGAACTTGTATTTTGCCTATTTTAACAAACTTCCCCAAAACCTAGACAGCTGAAACTTTGTACACTGCAGCCTCTACTAGTGCGACCTGTTAAATTTTCACGGATCCTGCATGTGCCATTCCCGTGTAGTGTACACGCCAGCCAAAATTGTATTGTTGAACAATTGTGTAAATTCAGACATATGCCCATTGTTGCAATTTATTTTGCAAGTAGTGGGGTAACCCGTCATAAATGACGGGAGCAAAATTCACAGGCAATTGTGCCCAGTATTAGAATTTCTTTTACTCCGCCCTTTTATGATGTCAGACCAAGTAACAAACCAATTAGAAATTGATGACGTTCATAAAAGGGCGGAGCAAAAGAAATTCTAATGCTGGGCACAATTGCCTGTGATAAACTGTAGTTTAATTTTGCTACTATAATCCCCTCCCCTTTTTATATTTGAAAGAGAAAATGAGTTTTTCATTTTCTCTGATGTGCACATGCGCGTCGTTTGTTCCTTTTTTACTCTTTTCATTTCAATTTCAGTCACCCCTCCCACTTTTTTCTTCCTCCACGTTTCTCTCTCCCCCTTATACTTTCCAACCTTTTCTCCTCTCCAATTTAATATCATGGGGTTCTTGGATGGGAAGGGTGCAACATATAGTTGACCTTGAGAAAAAAAAAAAAGCAGTTCATTTATTCAAATTTATATAAATTCCGACGTGTTTCAAGGTTTGTACAGCGTTATCACAGACAGATAGATGGATACCCACACAGACCTGGCTTAATATATATATATATATACATATATATATATATATATATATATATATATATATATATATATATATATATAATTTTAAATTAAAGGTGACAAACTAATTAATTTGCATGAAAACTGCATCATTTATTTATTGTTTTCCTTTAATGTATTTAAACATGATTGCGGTTCAATTAACATTTTTTTTTAACTTAGTGGACAATCTGAAATTGGAATACAGCATGAACTGCCTGCATCTTCCATTACCGTGTTTGGTGGACAAACAGTTCTTCCTGGATAACAACCTATACTTTCACATTGAGGACCATGAAGGTTGGCACAGGTTGGCGGACATGTACTTCCACACTCTTCAACCACCATTGATTGACAATTTGAACTTGAATCTTTAAGAAGAAAGATTTTTAAAATGAAATTCATTTTATGTTACTGAAAACAGTGAAAAGTATTTTTTTTACCTGCATTTACTAATGCGTCTGTTAGTATTAGTGAAGATATGAATGCAATTACCAACAAAACCTTCATTGTCGAGAAATTAGGCCTTCAGAGTCTAAAGGAAGAACACACAGGCGACTTTTGAAAGACTTTTCGACGACCAAATGAAGCCGATGGTGGTGGGCTGTCGTCGCCTTATATTTTCTATTAATGGGTGGCAACATTTGGCACACAGGCGACTTTTGAGAGACTTTTTGTCTTTCAAAAGTCGCCTGTGTGCCAAGCGCCTAATATCAATAGAAACTGTGTATAACTTATACTCTTAAGGCTTAACATGTTAAATTTATCATGCTGTAGGGAGTCTATATAGTTTTGACAATGCAACTCTTATCAGCTGCATACTGGTGTTCTATTAAGGTGGCTGATTAGTTAATAACTTATTTGGCCTTTGACCCTATGGCCGGCGCCACTTTAGTGGCTAATATAGGCACTTTCTTCTAAAATTTGGACTCAACAACGTCAAGTGAACGCTTTTAGAAACAGCGTTATGAAGAAGAAAAAAAAAACTCAAATTGTTTTCAAATCATCACCAACTATTCTAGTTTCTAAAGCCTTCTTTAAACAAATTTTATGGCAAAGCACAAAGTATAAAGACTTTTTTAAAAAAAATTCAGTGCGCCATGTATGCTGAGCATAGGCGTGCGGAGAATTTTGGTTTGCCCCCCCCCCCCCCCAAAATCAAAATTCACGGTTCAAACTTTTTGGGTGTTTGGGACATTTTAACTTTAAAAGTACAAAGCCGGCTGTCCTTGGCATTAGCGCAACATGACGCACCACCCACTGGCGTAGCTAGGCACCCGCAGGACCCGCAACTGCGGGGGGGGGGCGCAGCAGGTTTGGGGGCGCAAAAAACAAAATCAAAGTCGATTTATTTTCGAAAATAAATCGACTTTCATTTAATATTTACTTTTAAAAACTACATAGTTGCACTAGTAAATATTCATGGGAGGGGCGGGCAGTGGCGTAGCTAGGGACCCACCAGACCCGCAACTGCGGGGGGGGGGGGGGCGCAGGAAGTTTGGTGGCGCAAAAAACAAAATGAAAGTCGATGTATTTTCAAAAATAATTGAATAAATTAAGCAAGTGATTCCGAATCACTCGCTTAATTTATTCAGTTATTTTCAAATATAAATCGACTTTCATTTCGTTTATTGTGCTTAGAAATTTTTATAGGGGGGGTACTATTTTGATGAACAGCGGAAAGGTCCGAACAACGGTACGAACAGTCGAAAAAATAGTAGGAGCAGTCCGAAGGTTTGGTTTAGTAAAATTAAGTTGTTGCAGGGGGTCTGGGGGGCGTAGACCCCGACTTTTTTTTTAAAGAATTATTAAATCAAATTATTCCATTGTTCTGACTGTTCTGTAATTTGTTCAATGGGAGGAACGGTCGGAAAAATGGACAAATTTGATTTAATAACGCTAAAAAATGGGGGGCTGCGCCCCCCAGGCCCCCTGCAACAAGCTTCATTTTACTAAACCTAACCTTCCGACTGTTCTTACTGATCCGCCGTTCATCAAAATAGCACCTCCCCCCAGTATGAGGCTAAGTGGAGGGGGACTTAAAGGGAGCGCAATGTTTTAAGCAGCCCGGGGGGGGCGCAAAGTTTTACGCGGCGGGGGGGCGCAACCAAGCCTAGCTACGCCACTGGCACCACCTCCATCCGGACTACAACAATCTCACAGTGCACACACAAAAGAGCTAGACCCATCAAGTGATCTTTCCCTGTTGAATTTCTCAGGTATACGATTAAATGTAGAAAACGTGCGCTCTGGAGTAGCAGTCGACACTGGAAAAGTGGCCAATATTGCAAGAAGTGTTTTTATATTTGGATAAAAGTTCACTATGCACTGAGAATGTGCCTCGATTGCACTTGATGGCCTGTCATTTGATAATTGTTTGAATTAAAAAAAGTACAAACAATTTTTTTTTGGGCCCCCCCCCTCCTAACCCCCCCCCCCTCTCCCTCCCCCTCCGTATGCCTATGATGCTGAGGGCAGCGTGTGAGACACGCGCCATCTGGGGGGGGGAAGAAAATATAAATTTAATTAGCCCCCTTAATATTTGTAAGTTTCGACAAAGCTTGGCACATACTGCAATTGGATTGGAGTTCCTCTGTCACAAGCTTACTGCTCTGTCATGCCTAGTTCTCACAACCTTCATGTAGCTCAGGCTAAGGACTTAACCTATGTATAAGGGTTGTGAGAACACACACTAGATGGTGGTCAATGTCAAATGTTAGCTAGGGTTAGGTAGCCTTGGTTACCCATATGTAGCCTACACATTATTTAGTGTGAATGCAAGACAAAGTTAACTTGATTGTAGGCCACCTGGTGGTCATAAATCTGAATAGAAAATGGCGTCATTCATTTTCTATTTCCATTGTTAGATGTTTCAGTCTATTTGTTAATTTATTAAAATAATTTAAAATTATCAATTGATCTTTATTTAATAATTACTTATTTCCATAAACTCTAAATCATCAACCTATCTACAATTAAAATCTGTTGCATTTAGTGTGTTCAATGAAGACTCATGCAATTCAGTTTTGTTAGTATGGACAATATCAGCCATTTTCCCTCCAATTATGTATACATTATGCAGGCTATACACATGCACAATGTCCACACATAATGGCCAGTGCCAAATTTGTAAAAATGAAATAAATATGCTGTAGTGAGCGCCACCTTTAGGCAGGTCACGAAGCCCATATGTAGCTGCTCACATGTGAACACAGTTGTTTAGCCAAGGCTATTTTAGCCCGAGCTACAAGAAGGTTGTGAGAACTAGGCATTACAGACTTTGTCACAGACTCTGTTCAAAGACTTTAATAAAATTAATGGCTAGAACTGATGCATATTTCTGGTCTTCCCCCCCCCCCCCCCCCCCCCCCGAATGTTATTCGACTTTGGAATTCTCTTTTAGTTGATAGTTCTTTGTTAGGATGATTTCAAATTAACAATGATGTCTCTTGTTTTACCTGAATGACAATCATTTGTGATCGGGAGCTATCCCCCTGCCTCATGATTTTTAAACTGATTGCAGGTGTACTAAGTTGAATTGAATATGAATACTTACGTGTAATTCAGCAATTACGCTCTGAAAATCAGTCCACTTTTCAATCGGATCTCTCTGTATGTTAGTGTGAACTAATGTATTAAACTGGCTGTCGTTTATTGATTATAACAGTTTCTGCTTTACTAGAATTGCATTTGTAGTTCAAGCATTAACTCGACATTGGTTGATGTCATTTGATTTTTGATTTAATTTTTCTGATGAAAAGTCATCAGTAAATATTGAAACAAGTTATATAACGGTTAATAGCATTTTCTGTCCCATGTGCTCAGGTCTAGATTTCTATAGAAATAAATTTTCGTCTACAAAGAATATTCCAAGAAAAATAGGCAATGCTTAAGGTGGCTGAACAGATATTTATTTTGTTTTCGTTCCTCCAGATGGCACTTCTTCAGTGGCTATTACTTTTATTATAAGAAGTCTCTTCTCATTCACGGGCGGTTTTAAGAAAATTTATATTTTTAAGCGAACGTTTTTCAGAAGAAGCATCACAAAAAAAATTCAAGGTATTTTAAAAACTAGAATAGTTGCGAATAATGCTAAAAGTAGGCCTATTTTGAAGACGACAATTTTTAAAATAAGTTTTTTATTTTTTATTTTCAAACTGCTATAAAATGTTTATTTTTTAAGGTACTGAAATGAAAAAACGTTTAACATAATCTTTTACCATTCTGGTTTTGAAAACAATTTGGATTTTTCATAATGTTGTTTCTAAAAAAATTCACTTGATGTTTTTGCATTCAAATTTTTCAAAAACCGCTATGGAGCATAGCATTATGTACAATAGTGCAGTGGTGCCGTCCGGGGAGACAAAAGAAAAATAAATATTTATTGAACCACTTTAAGCAAAAACAGCCAAATGGAGTTTGTGGGCAGTATGTTTACCGGTAGCGGTATAGTCGATTTTGATATTTTCCAAAAATAATATCGATCTATTAAACTATAGAATGTTTTAATTTATTATTACTATCATTATTGTTATAAATTAAATGCAGTCTGCAGTGTTGTTGTTACCCTCATACACTGTTAAAACAAAAGGTGCCTTAGGGGTGCCATGTGACTCTTAAAGGTGCCTAATTTTTCCCAAACAGTATCTTAGTGGCACCTTCAACATCCAAAATCATTTTTAATGAAAAAATGTACAAATTTATTAATTGTAGTAGGTTATGGATGTAATGCATTTGACAACTTGAATTAAAAACATAAGAAAACATATGTTTCACTCAAATTCAGTGTATTTTGATGAAGTAAAATTCACACAACAATGGCACATTGTTTTAGAAGTGCAATTAGGCACCTATTATGGCATAGGGATATGCTATCTTTATTTAAGTTTGAATTCAACAAATATCAAACAAGATAACAATCATATTTATAAGTAGTTAATACTTCATATAACATATCTGGAGCACAGGTAAGTGAACAAATATTTAGCCTGTGGACAGTAACTCATATACAAATATCTCAATGCATTTGGAACTATTTACAGTGCAATCATACACATTTGTATAAGCATTGCGTTAGTGTGATTTACTTCTTATTATATCCTGTTTTATTGTAATGGTCACACCCTGAAATTCCAACATGACTCATCAATCATTCAGCAGGACCATGTGGCTTGGGTGATTTACTATTTGTCTCAATTTTGCAAATAAAAAGAGTTGGTGTAAAATTTTGTGAAATTTGTGATTTAAATTGTTCAAGAATTATTTATAATTCGGATCTAGTTTTTGAAGTGGTAAGAATTACCTTTAGTAAATTTTTACTTTCATTTATATCAATTTTCTTTTCTTTTCTCTTTTTACTTTCTATTTCCAAATATTACAATTTCAATTTTAGCAATATTTTTTTTTTACTTTTAGGATGTTTTTTTTTTAATTTTTTGATTTCCAAAAACACATTTTAAGTTACTTTTAAAGTTTTATTTCTCACACTAATAGTAACTATACCTTTTTGGGTTCTCTTTTTATTTTCTATTTTCAAATATTACAATTTTACTTTTAGCATTTACGTTTTTAGATTTGTCTTTGTTTTTGAATCCCAATGGCTAACTTATTTGTATGTACAATGCTTTGTTGCAGCAACAGACAATTTGCATCATTTTCTACATTTTTCCAACATTTAAGAATTAAGCATTGCGATGACCCATTACTTCGAGTCACATGTAGAATTAATGGCTGCTTATGTCAATTTCGATTACTTGAAAGCTTTAGAAAACATTGTCAGCATAAACATAAAACTGTTGCTATTCACAATGACTCAACATTGGAAAATGTTAATAATATAGCTGAAACTGATGATGGCAATGAAGCATGTAAATTAAATGGTGAGCCAATTGAAGACGAGAATGAAACGGAATATTTTTTTAAAAAAATGCAAACTGTAACTGCTATGTTCACTTTGCGTCTTAGAAAAGAACATATGTTGCCAGTTTCTGTTTAGTCTGATATTATAGGTAGTTTTAAAGTTACATTAGATGTTATAATAGGGCTAACACTTGAAATGATAAAAAACAAATTGTCAAAAAAATGGAACAAACATGGAATCTGTGAACCAAGAACTAGTTGATGTCAGAAAAAAGGTTAATGCTGTGTTTTATCATTGTGAAAGTGACTATTCATTATCGAAGTATAGGCGGGATCATTTGCATTGTTTGTCCAACTGAACATGAAATGAATAATGAAAAATCTTATTATGTTTCTATTGGACAAATGTTAAAAAAGTTATTAGAAAATACTGATGCTTATGAGGAAATGTTTCAACCTAGAATACTTCCAAATAAAAATTTAATGTCATACACAGATGGAACACTAGCCCAAAAAAATCAAATTTTTCAAAATAAATCCAGTGTGGTGTTTCTTCACTTGTACAATAATAAGTTGGAGCAAAACGAAAAAAGCACAAATTAAATGCAGTATATTATACAATTGGAAACATGCAACCTAAATTTTGATCAAAACTGAAGCACATTTTTCTGGCATTATTAGTTAAAAACAATGCAGTTGTCCAAAATGGTTATGAGGCAATGTTTAAACCAATGCTGGATGAACTACACACCCTTGAAACTGAGGGGTTACATGTTAATATAAATGGTAAAAATCATCATTTTCATGTAATTGTTGCTACTGTTTCCGCAGACAATTTGTCTAGCCATGGAATAGGTGGTTTTCGTCAAACATTTGCTTCTGGAAGAATTTGTAGGTTCTGTATGGTGTCTCATGATGAACTTTCTAATAAAACTAAAGATGATGTTTTGCTTCGAACAAGTGTGACACACAAATACCATGTAGAAGCTAGTGTATTTAAAGAAAACATTGCTTCTTATGGTGTAAAAGGCCCCTCTGTTTTTTCCTGTCTTGATCACTTTGATTCCATCACATGTCATACACAAAGATTCGTGTATGTTTTTTGAGTTTCATTCGCTGCAATTTGTACACCTATTTGAATACGTGTTGTGGTATTTTGAATACCTAGGATGGATTAGGTGGTAATGAAAACTTTTATTTACCTCTGCCTTTTTGTGTACTGTCCATGTTTTAACTATTTTTAGAAGGCAAAGCTAGAACACAAAGTGATACATGCTTCAAAAGTTGTGAAGAAAGCTGCACTCAGATTCATGTCATGCCTGAAGAGAACAGCATCAACTGTGAGGGCATCAGGTGTTTGGAATTTGGGATCACACCTTTCTGCAAGGAGAAGCAATCCAATTGGTCAAGTTTGAGTGCTCAGTTTAATATTTCACTACGATGACCACTGTGACTACATTGCTTGGTTTCAGGCAAATTTTATGTTGCAGTTGATTAAGCAACAATCCGAGATTGGATTAAGTTCTATCAGTATTTCATGAAGATTAAAAAGTGTTTTGACCTTTTCAGGTGACACACATCCTAGAAATGAGTATTTCTTTCAGCTGTTCTAGAGGTGATTAGGAAAAGTTACTTCCCAGTCTATTTACTGTTGTCTACTGCTATCCCAGCTACAATAAATTTGGATAGTAGTTTTAAAACTTTGACTAATGTGGCTGTGGAATCTCACATTGGCCACATTACAGAGCAAGTTCTTCCAAACAATGACAACTGTTCCAGTGACTTTGTCTGGCATTATCACAACTATGTTGATCAGCAATGCACAATGAACAAAAGAAAAAAAGAACCCCTGGAGTAAAAAGAAACCAGTGTTGCAGTTGAAACTCCGAGATTGGATTTTGAACAATAGCAGAAAATGAAGAAACGAGCACACAAGGTTGTTTGTACACATGGAAAAGCAGAGGATCTTTCTTTTATGCAGATTGTTCCAAGACTGTATTATACTAGCAATAAATTACCAATTCCATCTTGTTTTCTTTTATCACAAAATCTTGGTGTCAAAGAATGTGTGTGAATGCTTTAATTTTAATTTTGTTGGCTAATTTTGAAGATTTAAAAGATTAATAGTTGGGAAAACTATTAATGTTATAAAATGTTCTACCAGATGCCAATTCTTTTTTAGAGATCTGTTTCTTGGCTTGTAACCAGAACTGGAGATCATCACATTTTAATTCGAAATTTGGTTGTTGATTTTCAATGTATGAATCCAAAACTCTCAGTTCTTAATAGAATAACTAATGAGAACATCAACAGAGTGGGCTGATCATGATAGCATCACAGCCATAACATACATTTATTGTGTTCTTTTTTGTATCAGGCGGATAACTACAGAAAACTGGGACCACATTGAATTTGGTTATCACCTATTGACATTCCAATCACAGATCCTGAAAATAATCTTTTTGATTTTAGAAAACTGACATTTTCAGGTTATAATTGATGTACAAATGGAGCACTAAAGTTGTATCTTGTAAAAGGAAAACTTCAGTTGTCATCCTATATTTGTCACTATTTACATGGTCACCTAAGTAGTGATGCAGTTGTAAAACCTATCAACAGATTGAGAGCCACATACAATTTTTTTATATCATTCTAGGCCTGTACACCTTAATGTTCTGACAGTCATTTTAAAATTGCATTTGAAGTGGCCTAAAACAAGGAAGATTTTAATGAATATGTAAATAGTGGCATTAACACAGCACAAGCACCTTTATTTTTTTCTAATACCTGTTGAAGACTTGAAGTATCCAATGGGTTGAAGCTACAACGAGGTGATGATTTGCACAGGCACAAAATAATTAACTTTAAAATAATTAAAACACCACTGTAGTTTTAAGTATAAAGATGAGGATTTATTCCACATATAAAAACGATAAGTGAAATGATAACTTGGTTTACAACACAAATATAAAGCTAAAAAAATACATAACACATCTCTTGAGTCAGACAAAAATATCTTGTTCAATGCTAAAATGTGTAGATTATTGTAACAAACCACGTTCAAGGGGTGAATAGAATTGTCGAAAAGTATTGTAGCGCTCTTTCGAGCGATCAGAAAGTGGTTGGCTAGGTCACTAATCCTATTTTGGTTCAGGAGGAAGGAAACAAATTAGTCGCATTCGTTTCCTCACAAGTTCCTCTCACAAGAACTTTTACAGTTTCAAGGATCTTTTGCTGTCTGTTATTCCCCGGGCTTTCGCCCGTTAAAAGCTGGCTGATCGTGTTGTCCCTTGAAGTTCCATCTAGAAGTGATGATCCAGGTTTACACCTGGGTTGGCAGTTCCAGATGGTGAATGATGAGAACTGTCGTTCTGTCCAATAAGTATAAAAAATAAGACTTGGCAATTTAAAAGCATAATAACAGTTTATTTACAATTATTTCCATTGAATCCTATCCAAAATTTGGCATAGATTCTCTGTTTACAGAATGCTTGATAAACATCAAAATACACGGCTTTTTATAACCAAAAAGTGGATACTGAGAACACTTTCTCAGTAGCCCCTGATTCGGTAAAAACAAAAGTAAAAACAAAACTGGCCAATCAACATGATTGACCAGTGGTCAACAAAATATAGACAAATGACTCACTCATAATCAAAACAAACTTACAAAAGAAAGTTTTAACCCCATAGACCTAATGCTGAGGCTTATCAGGACGATCTCTTTGTATTAAGAGGTGGGACTGGGAGGAAAAAGGACCCAAGACAGGATATTGGCATCGTCATGAGCTGATAGAACTAGGTCAATCTTCTCTACGTGAGTACAGAGGGTTGACAAAGTTCGACGCCAATTCCAGGAAAAATTAAATGAGCCAGGATCGCTCCTGGACGTATTGTTTCATTCTGTTCAATTTTTACAAAATAAGTTAACACCTTAAAAATATGATATTAAGCCCAGTCCAGACTTGGGAACTTTGTAAACTTTGTTTGTCTAACATGGGTTACAAAATTTGGTTTGCAAACTAGTACCAAATAAAGTTTTATGTTTTTGCACAGTGTTTGTAAAAAGTTTCTAAACAAAGCTTTGCATCCACACTTAATTTTTCTTCAGAATGTTGGTCAGTGATGCTGCAGTAGTCCCACAAAGTTCGCATAGAAGGAAAGAAATCAATGAGCAGTTTTTTTTGTAGACCACATGATAACCAGTAGCCACCTAACTGAACAGTGTAGAACTCTCGCAATTTGCATGTTTGCATTTAGGTAGGAAAACAGCAAATTCTGTTTTCAAACTGTTTGTAATTTGTCTGCAAACCATTGCAAACAGTTTGCAAACCTGTTTCTAAACAGATTAAAACTTTGGAAATTATTTCCAAACAAACTGTTTGCAAACAATGTTTCAGAGTCTAGAATTACTGCTGCAAAGCTGAAACTCATCACATAATGTCCACAGAGCCTGCTCGTATACAGGCAAGATTGCTCAGCAGGGTACAGTCGTTTGCCCCACCCTTTTATGAGCATCAGGCCAAATATCAACCAGTTAGGAATTAAAAAGGGCAGGGCATGTGATGTCAGACCAAATTACAAACCAATTAGAAATTTCTGTTTTTCATAAAAGGGCGAGCCAAACGACTGTATTCTGCGCATTGTAAAATAAATAATTTTACCATCCAACTTCGCTAAGCTATAATTCGTATTTCGTTTATTGTGACTGTAATGCACGCACAGTACACAGCCAGGAGCATCTCGGCTATTTCAAACTTTTAGGTAAGTCATGACTCGTGCATCTTTGCAAAAAAAAAACTATTGTGACGGTGGCACGATCTCTTGAGAATCGCTGTAACTACGATGTTCTAGGCTCTTCTGGACAATTCTATGATGGTCTATGAGATTCGATGAGAGTCTAGAACGTTCTACAATGTTCTAGGCCTTTCTCAGGGCCGGATTAAGACAAAATTAGGCCTGATGCTGCAGTGCAAAAAAGGCCTATTTATTTTCGGCATTGGTGCATGTGCATTCTACACTCACCGTACATGCGCACTCAGACTGACTTACACGAGCCACCTAAGTAAACTGTTTAAAGTCGTCGTCTGTTTTCATCTGGGCCTATTTCAGGAATCGGCCTAATGCTGCAGCATCAATAGCACCCACCTTAATCCGGCACTGGCCTTTCTGGATCGCTGGTTTTGTTTTTTATACATGTATATGCGTTCTCCATGGCGGGAGGCAGTCAATATGAGACCGAAGACATAAAAAAAATTTACTTCTGTAGTTGCTAAGCAATTGTACTTTGTTCGGAAAAGGCTAGCGTGCCGTTTATTTACTTTCTCGTATCTTTGTATGTTAAATTTAAATATTAAAGTAATTGCAAAAACCTGTACATATTGTACAATTTTTTGAAAATCCCTCTCAGTTCGCACCTATAGCCTCCTATAGAAGGCTATGCAGCAGTAAAATTTTGTTGAGCGTCAGACCAAATATCAACAAATTAGAAAATGAAAAGGGCGGAGTATGTGTCATCAGACCAAGTAACAAACCAATTAGAAATGGACGACGCCCATAAAAGGGCGGGCCACATAAAAGTTTATTGCTGCGCACACTTGCCTGTATTTATACGAGGCTATGGGTCAAGGACTCGGAGCTTTATTGAATTCCGCTCTTGACGTCATAGGATTAGGATGTGACGTAATCTGGAAAATGACCCGGTGGAAATTGGCGGCGGCTGCTTTTCGTTATGAGTTACTTTTATAATGTTGTTTTAAACGCATTTTGCATACAAAAGAGAGACTTAAATCGCTGAAATGACATTTCAAAGTGAAGAAACTGTGTTTAAACTACAAAGGGGGTTTCGGTGCCAAAGGGTTAGTGTTTTTATAAGTGTGTTTGACGGCGTTTTTCTTTATGTAAGTGTAGGCCTAATCCGGGTTGTGTGTACGTCATAGAATTACATGAAGGTTCTTTAAACTAAGGTATGTAATTTGTTTAAATAAGAATACATTGTATACGAGAGACCCTTCTCAGAGCTGATTTATTGCTTCTTATTATTTGTGTTTTATCATGTTTTCTCGTATCATTACGACATTTCTTTATGTGTAGATTGATCCTGTGTTCTGTGTGTCAGCTGATTTGCGAACCTTTTCATTATTTTGCCTTTCAGAAGTGCGAAATGTTAAGAGGAGATAAATGTACGTGAGTTAGGAAAAAATCTCACTAGGTGGAGCTGGTGTCAATCCTATTATGCAATTGTTATGTATAGGTGAAGTGAATGGGCTTTTTGATATGTACGATAAGGATGGATATCATAGAGGCTAGGTGTGACGTCCTAACTTATAAAAAATAATGTTTTCATAGTTTTTGGCGGCCATGTTTTTTTAGTGATTGAATTTTAGCGTTTTTCCCCGTTTTTTCCTCGTTCTATTCATTTTAGAGATAAAATGAAAGAGAGGAAAAAGAAAGAGAACATAAAAATATAGTCGGGTATAAAATTTCATCAATGGACAGTATGCAGACAACTCATGAGGTAAGGTGAAAAGTTTCGTTAGTGGGCAAAATAGTACCTGTTGGTATATAAAACATTTAAAAACACCATAATATGCTGGAAATTATATAGACAGTATATAAGATAATAATTAAAATAATAATAAACTATAATTTTGATATAATAAAGTATAAAAATTATATAAATAATAATTAAAATACTTATTTCTATATATATTAATTATTATTATTTGATATATAAATATATATCAAATGATAATTGAAATAATGAAATACTTATTAAAATAATATATAATTCCTATTGTAATTATATATTATTTTAATAAGTATTTTAATTATTAATTATTATTTGATAAAATTATAATACATTATATATACACCCACACAATGACTGCATATGTAACAAGGACTTCACAATTATATGTAATGCTTGAAACTGAAATAATGTTTTTTAACTAATGTTATAACTAATGTTTTTTACATATTAATTGTAATTTTTTTAAATATTTCCACTTGCATACTTTATAATAGTTTCAAGCATAAAATTCTTGAAAATTTATATATGTAAATAATTACGTTATAATTAATTAATTAGTTTAAAATTGTATACTAGTACATATATACATTGGACATGGGCATACACAGACAGTTTTTCAAGGGGTGGGGGCACAGTGGGGGGGCAGAATGTGAAAAATGTGCCCTAACCCCACCAATTGCAGGTGGCACATGCTCCCTTGCTCCTGGCCCTGAATGGGATATGTTATTTTCAAATTGTTTTTGTTTTTTTATGTATTTTTCAAATGATGTGCAAACAAAATAAGTAAATCTTATAAGTAATTACACAAAAGCATCAATTATTAGAAATAATTTGGACCGAGGGTAGTTCAGATATATAATTATATACAATCAAACTTAAAAATGTCTACTATATTTCTGAAAGTTTGTCATTCTGTGTTTGTTGCCGAAACCAATGTTGTTTGATGAAGGTAAGAAACGAGCATGTTGAGCACTACACAGATTTGTTTGAAGTATATTACTCGAAATCTATGCAAAAATAATAGATGGTAAACATGATTTTTCTTACACCAAGCTATGGACCAAAGCAAGCTTGTAGATTAAGCTGCGTGTAATGTGAAATAAGTTAGTAAATTATTGAATTATCACTTACCAAAAAAAGCTAAATTTACTGATTGAGAGTCACGTAATTGTAGTCATAGATGAAAATGAACACGAGCAGCTATGCAGATTTCTGACACCAGCATTGGTTGATGAAGTTAGGAAACGGGCACATACAGCACAACACAGATTTCTATGAAGTATAATATTCTAAACCTATGTACCTAATAACTGATGGTGATAATGATTTTACCTATATTGTTGCACATATTTGCTGACATCACATTATGGCGAAGCGAACTTCGTAGTGCAAACTACATGTATCTGAAATAAGATCGTAAATTATTGTATTGTATTGTAAAAAAATAATAAGTTTAGTGATTGAGATGCACATAGTTACTGAGTCACCGCTTGAAACGAGCATTAACAGCTATGCAGTGATGCACATAATCATCAATACAGCCAAAAGTGGAGAACAAGGACCATGAGGGACTCTAAAATTGTTTTAAAAAAACATGTCAGTTCCACATTCGGTTTACCCTTTTTTGTTTAGACTTACGAATCGAGGCAAACACAATTCATTGATTTGACCAAAAGTGGAGGACTATGAACACAATTGACTTTTTCAGAAGAATGAAACCAGATATTCACCAAGTTGATAAGAGCATTATTAGCTTAGAAAAGTACGAGCACGAAAGAAGCAGCATGGTGAACTGAAATAGTCAACCAATTCAGCGTGTTATTTAGCATAATAACCATTTATGACTGTATAGTGTACTTACAAAGATAGGTGCACAGAAACTGTTAGGATGTGAATTGTATGCAGAGAGCACTGAGATTGAGCACAAGGGAAGGGCATAGGTTAGGGTTGGGGTAGGTTATGTTAGTGATGGTTTTTTCATAGCCCCACTTTTACATACTTATGTGAATCACAAATGTAAAAACATAAATTAGACAGAGAAAATATAGGTTTTGATTTATTTTTAACAAGTATGTAGAAGTGGGAACATGCCAAGATTTTAGTTTCATTTGAGGTTAGTATCTGGACTGGTTGGTAAAGGGTTCGCTTCTATTTTTGTGGACTCTAGAAAGGCAGAGAATATTCTGTTATTATAAATATATATCTGTTTTCCGTGCTCTTTTCTTAGCACGTTTAAGCAAAGTGTCTGCTGCTCGTTTTGTTGGCAACTGCTGATCTTTTTGCTTTAACTGTGCTTCTGCCATTGCTTCTAGTTTCCATGAAGGATCTCTCACTTTTCCATTTCTTTTTACTCTTGAGTCCACAATCTCTGGCAAAACACAGTCATAGTAGAACCTCTGAAGCTGATTTTTCATTTTGTGCTCCCAGTACATATCATCTTTATAAATCTTCTCCACATATAGGTCGACTGGTGTCCAAACAATGAAAATGCAATACTCTCGGTTTGTTATGTGGAGCTGTCCTTGTATCTGGTAGAAATAGTCATGTGTTTTTGGCAGGTACAGCTCTTGCGAATTCTTTTGTTTCTTCAGAAAAAATGATTTTAGCGTCTGTGCTGCCTTTTTTACTGACATTTCCTTTGCAGAAAAAGGGCATTTAACTTCGATGAGGCCATCTGAGCCGATGGTGCCGTCTGGAGTTGCACCAAGGTAGGGCTCCTGGATGTCCACAAACAAACCACATTGCTGGACATTTTCATTATATTGTTGTTCAAATGTTGTGATTGCGTTTGCCTCATTTTCAATGCCCCATTTAATCTCTGGGATGTTGTTCAAGTTTGCATGGGACAGCAACCTGCGTACAAGTTTGTCACATGGTGTAACTGCTCTTTGTTTGCAAATCGCACCAAAGTTGCTTGCAGTGATTCTTTTTCGTCTTTCCTTCAGCCACTTTTCATTGCTGCTGCCTCCAATTGTCTGTCGTTGCAGCTCATTCTGACCCAATTCATCCACTGCTAATGAAGCGATGTGTTCCTTCATTTTTTGTTCCAGCTCATCTGCTGGAAGGTCATCTTCATATTGGATTCCTTCCCTGTAGTCTTTTTTGGATTCCTCTGAGGCCTTTCTCAACGACAGTCGTTTTAATGTTTTTCCAGTCCCACCCTCAAACAGCAATTTTTTCCGGTACTTTCGCTGGACTTCACGTTGACTTCTTCTTCTGGCCGCCATTTTCTTCATAGCAGATGGTGGGGTTTTACCTGGGTACATCTCCCTGGATGCCTCAACTTGCCATCCAGGTCCATGTAACTGGAGCAGTCCTGCACAATATACACGCATTGTATATGATGCCCCCATGCAGAAGTTGATGCGTTTGCCTCCTATGACTTTGCTGATCAGACTCATGAGTTGCTCGGCAACATTGTTATTTAGTCTAAGCACCAGGCTGTCGGCATGGTCCCTCAGTCGTTTCCCAGCTTCAAAGATCGTTTCCCACAACTGTGTTCCCTGCAATCCATCAGCATCATTTACCTCATTTTTCCGCTTACAATAGTCTCCACATTCAGCGTGATTCCCAAACACATGGACTGGGCTGTGCAGAAGATCTGCCTTCAATCTTGTAATTTTCTCCTGAGTTGGCATCTGGGAAGAAAATATTTTGAAGACAGCTCCTCTTACAGCACTAATGAGTCGGTTGACTCTGTCTGGGGTCAGTAATCGCCTCTCATGAATGCTGATGCTTGTGTCCTTTGGTATGTTTCGGATCTTGTTTGCATATGATCGAATCAAGTGATTCGTACACTCGATCTTAGTGACCCGGTAGTTCCCCCGTTCGCAAATGGCCTTGTATGTGGTAGAATCTCCATCTCCTATTACATACTTGTATCTCAGTTGGTATTTTTCCTCACTGTTGTTGAATGCCTCCAGAATTATGTCTGCCTCGATAGCACCTGATGACCCTTCCCAGTTCCTCAAACAGCGATGGGTGGCCACTACAACTCCAGTTTTTTTTTCGGCTTCACAAGTAGAACAATACTTGTTCCTGACAGCAAGATCAATTAGCTTTCCACTTTCAGCATCAATGATTGCTGCCATGCCAGATAGTGAGTTGTAAGTGTGCTTGTATGAACGTTTGGCCCACGAACCATCAACAACGACAATAAGCCATGGGACACCATCAGTGTCCACATTATTATTTTGTATGGCTCGTTCCCTTGCTTCCATCGCTGCTTTCTTCATTGACTTTGTTAATACTTCTAGTAATCTGTCATGGATTTCTTGTGTTTTCATCTTGAATGCTTCAGCAGCCATGCAGGGAATGCCAATAACTGCTAGAAATTCTTCCAGTTGGTTGTGGCCAATCCCAATACTTGCACTGCCAAGAACAGATGCAAGATTGACATCGTGCTTTGCATTTTTGTCCTCAGTTGCAAATGTTATTTCATAAGGACAATTGTTGCATTTGAAAATGAAACTTGATCTTAATCTAGTCCTGTGTTCCAGTTCATATTTAATTATCGAGCCAGTGCATCTATGAGTGTGGATTTGGACATTTCGGAGAAATTTTACTAAATCCAAGAAAGAAATTATCCGCCGACCTGTCACATTCGGCCAGGAGACCGGTTCATTTTCTATTGTCAGTTGATGCTTCTCGATAGATGTTGGCAGTTCTGGTCTAATCAAATTTTTTTCAGGGGTTGGCAGAACCGGTGCCACTTGAACTGTAGTCCAATCAATTTCTTGAAGGGTAGTCATTGCCGAGTTGTCCTTTTTGTTGATTTCTCCGGTTTTCAATTGATGAACTCTACTCCTCATGTGTGACTCTATTGAAACCAGACTGAAAAGTTCCTCGTCACACATGTGGCACGTCATCAAAGGACCTGCTGATGTTCCAGGTCGTGACAACCTATCCCTTGACAGTGGCTCTCTTGTATAATCTAAGAATGGATTGGTACAATACTATTGTGATATTCATGGAAATTATTTTTAAGATTACCACGTGCAGGCTTTTTTGCATGTGAAAGATGCAGAAGGGAATCACCAGTTGATGACGAACTGGCGGTGTCTTCCATTAATGTGGGTTGATGTGTTTCTGGGCCTGTGGGTCTATGTTGTACGTCAAGGCTTCGGGGAATATTTGGTTGTTCTCCCTGCATCTCGTCATCCCCTTGCTCAGCATCCCTTGGATTGAATTTTAACAAGTATTTCAGATTTATATTCACTTATACCATTTATAAAATCACTATATTAAGTGCATGCAGAATTTGAGTGAAAAGTCTAGTTATGTATGGCAAATACTTCAGTAGTCACAAAAACAATGTGTACCACTGCCCCACTGCCTATAGCAGTTTGAATTTGAATTTGCACTGGCAGTGATATTTTGTTTCGATCATTATTTGCAAATATCATGCCTGGTTGATGTACTACCACTGTTTGATTTTAAAATTCTGTTTTGATTCTATGCATTCAGGGCTGCCCAGAGCCTTCATAGAACTCAGGGCCACACCTACTCTCAACTGCCTAACCCTCCCCGATACAGTCAGGTGACTACCTGTACCTGCAAATGGACCCTTTTGCCCAGTAACCCTATATATTTATGTCTGCAACTATCAGAGCTGGACTGCACCTCATGAAATCAAATACAACTAAATCGACCAGCACTTCGTGCCTCAATTGCAAAGCTGTATTTTTTTAAGTTTAGTTTTTTTCTACATTTAGATGAGTGTGTGTTTATTGAGTTATTATTGATTTTTCCTACAAAGTTGTTTGAAAGTTTTGATGGGGCCCTTTCTGTTGTGGTGGCCTGGGGGCAGATTGTCCTTTTTTCCACTCTGGGTGGCCTGTGTGCATCATTCATTGTCGAAAATTATCTTTGCTCTATTATGATGTGGGTACGCACACACATACCAAAATATTTGATCAACTACTGAAATAATTGCCGTGACCAGACTTTTGTCTCGATTATCAATTATAAAATGGTATAATTTATTTGTTCAGTGAAAATTCCAGTTGAAAGTGGAAAATTAGCAGCTTACATATAAACATAATAAAAAAATTACCTATTGTCTCTTTGACGTTTAAGATGCCACCTACGTCTTATTGATTCTGCCCTTTTAGTTTTCTTTTTTAGCTTCCTCTTAGGCATGGTAAAGTACCTATACTCAAAATGGATTTATGAATCACAAAAATTACCTTAGCAAAATTTTTAATTTTTAATTGAATACATGCTATTTTTTTGTCAATTTATGATTTCACAATATATTTTTATTGGTTGAAATAAATCTCACGTTTGTGACGAGTTATTTGAAGTAAATGTTATTTATATACTATTATATACATTATTATGTTATTTGTATACTACGCTAAACACCAAGCCACAAACTTTTACCAGAAAACCCAAAATTGAAACATCACGAATAATAAATAATACCAAAATAAACTTGTAGCCTCTTTATCCCAAAATCATGAAAATATTACAATTTTGAAATGTGCCCTACAATTCTCTTGTATAGTCACTTTCTTTTAGGATGCCCCAGTTTTGAGTTAGAAAAAAAGATGTTTTTGCAACTGAATAAATCAAAATTGGGGCCCCTGGGAGGAGGAAAAGGCTATCTTCTGATAAGGATTTTTTTCTCTCATCTCTTTCCTCTCCTCTCTTTTTCCTATGCATCTTTTGGAACAGAGGACAAGTTGCAAAATAAAAAAAAAAGTTTGATGGCGTTCAATGTTTTTCGCCATCCTTGGTGCACGGATCAGCAGATTATTACGAAATTCATTAGGAGACATGAACGACGTGTGCCCTACAATTCTTGTGTATTGAAACTTTCTTCTAGGGGGTCCCAGTTTTGAGTTAGATCAAAAGACGTTTTTTGCGACTGAATAAATCGAAATTGGGGCCTCCTAGAAAAAAGTTTCAAGACACAAGAATTGTAGGGCACACGTTATTCATGTCACATGTAGAATTTCATAATAATCTGAAATTTGTAATTTTTTCAGTAAAAATGGACTTGTGATTTTATTTTTATTTGTCTGAAAAGGGTTCTTGGTAGGCCTTTTGTTTTACAACATTGTGTGGGGGTGGTGGGAGGAGGAAAAGGCTATCTTCTGATAAGGATTTTTTTCTCTCATCTCTTTCCTCTCCTCTCTTTTTCCTATGCATCTTTTGGAACAGAGGAGACAAGTTGCAAAATAAAAAAAAAGTTTGATGGCGTTCAATGTTTTTCGCCATCCTTGGTGCACGGATCAGCAGATTATTACGAAATTCATTAGGAGACATGAACGACGTGTGCCCTACAATTCTTGTGTATTGAAACTTTCTTCTAGGGGGTCCCAGTTTTGAGTTAGATCAAAAGACGTTTTTTGCGACTGAATAAATCGAAATTGGGGCCTCCTAGAAAAAAGTTTCAAGACACAAGAATTGTAGGGCACACCTCGTTTATGTCATATGTTGAATTTCAGTAGTCATATTTGATATTTTGTTTTGGTGAAGGTAAATTTTCGTTGAAAGTATTGTATTTTAGTGTAGGGTTCAACACCACAAATTCAAAGACACAACTAAATGAATTTTAAATAGAATTGAATTTGAATGAAATGAAATGTATTATAGAAAATAAAATTGTCTTACTTTTACTGCAGTTTCTTGTATTTCAAAGGAAAAACTCAGTTCAGTGTCACACTCGGCAACAATCACAAAATCTAGAATAACTAACTAAACTTGAATAACTAAAAATTGAAAAATTAAAAATAAAAAAATTGAATATAACAACTACATTAGAAAAAAATCGAATAATTACAATATTCATTAACAACAGTAAAGCTTGCAAAAACTTTTGACTAAAATGCACAAATAAAAAAGTTGAATGTCTAAAGCCAACAATTCAAAGACTGACAAAAAAGTTCTCACAATAAAAAGTAGAATAGAAAGATATTTTCAGTAAATTTGGTTCAAAGATCAGTATGTAACCTAGCCCCTCCCTATCAGATCTATATGGCAATTACAAAATATCTTACTGGTATTGCTAATTGGATTCATGGACCCTTTTCAAAACAATTCTCAACTTTATTTGAACAGCTGTTCTAGTCATAAATACCAGTTTAGATGTTTGGATAATTTTCATTTTTATATTTTAATAAATTAATTGTATAATATACATTTATATATTTGTATATATATATATGTATATATATATATATATGTATATATATATATATATATATGTGTATATATATATATGTATATATATATATATATGTGTATATATATATATATATGTATGTATATATATATGTATATATATATTGTGACGGACCTTTTTCCGCTAGTAGAATCTGCTCTTTTTGGTTAATACGAGCGAGTTTACACTCGTATTGATAGTGGTTGGCTAGGCCACTAATTCTACTGGCCCGGGAGGACTAGACCAATATAACGTCTATTTTATGTCCTCACTAGTCTCTGGCAAAAGACTTCACAGTCTTGAGGATCTTTAATCTCTGTATCTCTCGGACTTTCGTCCGTAAATCTGCCCTAAGAATCGTGTAAAAATATACTCACTTATGCGTTGCAGGTTTGCACCTGTTGGGACCTTCTTGATGTATCCAAAATAGGTGAAGACCTGCAAAATGATGAATTCACAATCGCGGATTCAAATATTGAATAATTAACACCACAGATTGTGTTTAAATATAAAAATCTGTTTATTTCTAAGATAAACAAAGTTGGCGAACTGGTTTTGCACACACATAAAAATAGCACTTAGAAAAATATTAAAAAGAAAAGAACCGGGCCAAAATCGGCCATAGGTTCGGTATATAAATCAGAAGTTTAAAAAGCGTCTTTTGACATTCAAAATGTACTCTTTATATACCCTGAGAATCCATAAGTCGGATTCTCAGGGCACAATTCGATCATTGGTTAAAACAATATTTTGGACCAAATGGACCAATCAAAAGATTGATCCATTTGTCCAAAACCATGATTCATCTCCTGTTGTCACACATAGGTGACAACAGAAGAAATCAAAACAAAATCAAACTTTAAACGAATAACATGAGGGGGGAACGAAAAGGTCAGATGATTATCTCATCACATGTGATATCTGGGTCACTTGGTACCAAAAGTACCGAGTGGCCCAGAAGCTAAATAAAGTACAGGGTGACGTTAACCCCAAAAAAAAACGCAAACGCTAAAGAGCGGAAATAAGCGGCGGGCCCAAACGTCTCACTCCCCCCGACTAAGCGGAAAGTACCCTACTTTCCAAGACAATTTCTAAAATCCCCCTCCCCCCGACTGGATCTAAATTGATAAGAACCCAGGGGTATCACAGGTATGTAAAAAAAAACACAAACGTTTCGAAAAATAAAAAAAAAATCAATATATAAATAATATTCGATTATTACAGTAATACACATTCTCTAGAAAAATAAATTGATTACATATTGACTAGGAAATTACAATCTAATCTTCGCGCCAACTGGTCCGGCGATGACTGCTCTTGTGGACGTCCTCCTTTACGGCTCCGGCGATAGGTGGCCGCGGCGATCCCTCCTCCCGAACTCTCCTTCCGTGGTCGTCTCGTAGAGTCGCTCCAGTGTCTCCAGCGGGACGACAGTCGACCGCTCCAACGTCGCTAGTACGGTGGCTTCCACGAAGTCTAACATCCGGGTGGCGGAGTAGTCCCTCTCGATGGCCCTCGGCGAGTGGTGACGAAATCGTCGATCCTGGTTCCGATCAGGAATCAGGGTGGCCAACATCGTTTCGGCGATTAACTCCAGAGTCCTGGTGCGGGATTGCTCCCGGGTTCCAGGGTGAATCAGTTGAATCATGTTTGGTTCGTCGCTTGCATGAAGTGCGACGACGGCGGGATATCCTGGCGTTTCTAAAACTACGGCGGTCCAGAGGACATCTCTTCTGGGTCGTGGTCGTTCATTGGAAATCTCCCGTCTACTGTTGAACACTCCCAAATATCGGAGTGCGTGTCGTCCTCCGCGTCTAGAAAAGGAAACTAGACCATTATTAAGGAGATGTAACTGACGCTCCTGTTCCTCTTCTGGTGTCGTCTTTGAAGGCGACGGTGACTTAGGCTTTGCTGCTGGCTTAGGGATTGCTCCCTGAGATGGCACTGCTGTTGGAATGGCAGGGTGTCCTCGGCATCCTTGGAATTGTTCGTCCCGACGAGCTTTTCGGCGGGCAGCGGACCCCTGACCTTTCGGTCGTCTCATCTCTCGTTGTCGTTCCCTTGGCGGCGATTGACGATCAAAGTGAACCTCCCTCCTCTTGTTTCCTTCTCGGACGACAGTCACTGTCGATTGTGGTCTGAAAGGGACAATGGGCGGTAGAGATGTAGACGATACTTCTCTTGGTGGTGTCGGGACCGAAATTGGTCCTGGCAGCACCAGTTTCTTTGCTAAATCCGGCCGGTATCCTCTCACGGTGGGCTCGTCCACTGTGGCCCAACTGTTGGCAGGAGATGCATCACGGACTGGTTTTCTGGTGGTCGGCAACACGGTGCCGACTTCCGGAACTTTGATGGGTTTTTGGCCCCTCTTGACGCATTCTTCATTTTGTTTAGCGATCCACTCCTTCATGGCTCGCTTATCGGCATTCCTCTCTCCTCGGGTGCGGCCCCGGCGATTTGAGGAGTACAATTCGGCTGGTACTCCCCCTTCGGCATCACTGCCGGGCGGCGTGTCCATTTCCTCTGGGGGTCGCGGGAACTGCTGTCTCGGGTCCCGGGCTGGTCCCATGTAGATGTCCGGTTCTGGATCACCTAACTGAGGAGGCGGAGATCTCATTAGAGGAACGAAACGATTTACCAAGTCATCTTCCGATTCGGGGCTCTTCCGTTTCTTCAAAGAGTTGCCCGAATCATTCTTATCCTGGCTGGAAGTCGAGGCATTGCTGCCTAAAGGCTTTTCAGCCGTGATGGCTGCTCCGGGCTTTAGGGCGGCGTCCTCGATTTCCATCTCGTCATCGTCGTGTCCTTCTCCAAATAAAGCCGTGAAGTTGAACGATCCTTCGCTGCTAGATGATTTCCCTCCGAAAGAGCGCGGCATCTTCTTCTTGAAATTAAACTTTTCGCTGCGTGACACACTTGAAAATCGCGAAACTTTGGCTTCGCGTCCGTCCTCTATTGAAATAAATTCAAAAGTGGCGTCCAAAATGGCGGCGGCATCCCCACGTGGTTCTACAGGGTTGCCAAGTCTAATTTCCGGGTCAGAAGAGGCGGAGCTATTAACTACTTCCGGTTTCTCTTCTTTTGCTCTTCTCTCGATTTCTCCCACCAGGCGGCGCTGCGCAAGGCGGCAAATTCGAATTTCTGCATCCCTTGATGCTTTTTCTTGACTCTCTGGGTCTAATTTGGTCGTTTTAACGCCAAATTTCGCCCATCTTGGCGGTAAATTAGCTTTTGCATAATTTTTCTTCTCTCCACCACGTGTTTGCACACGGGAATCCAATTGGACTGGTTCTTTTGGAGCAGTTTTCTTTGGTCTCCCGCGTTTTCTTTTTGGTGGTTCCAGAGGAATTTCTGGAACTTCCTCTTCTTCTTTTTCAGAAGTTTCCGGATGAGTTTCTTGGCTGGCATCGGGGATAACTTCTTCTTCTTCTTCACGAGGAACTTCTGGAGTATTCTCAACAGGTAAGTTGTCGTCTGCTTCGTCAATAATTTCCTCATCAGCGTCAGATTCTTCCTTGGCGCTGGTAGTCTCTTCAATGTCATCAGGTAAGTTTGTTTGAGGAGCCCTCAGGTCATTGGCCTCGAAATAGGGTCTCATTTGCTGAACATTGACGGTGTCTCTCATAGTCAGACCAGATCGAGTGACGTACTCGATCTCGTAGACTAGATCGGTTATCTTTTTCGTGACAAGGCAGGGTTCCTTGTATGGCCAGATGAGTTTCTGAGCCATTCCTGGCTTTGGCACCCGATCTCTTATCAGTACTTTCTGACCCGGCTTATAGTCCGGAATCGTACGATGCTTTTCGTCGTAATTTCTTTTCTGCACCTCCTGGGCAGCTTCTATGTTCTTTTTAGCAGCATCCAAAGCTGGATCGGACTGCTCTGCTTCGTCTGTTACGGGCGGTGGCACGATAGGAGCGCGTGGCATCATGTTATCCAACGTGGTCCTGGGCTCGCGCCCGAACATCAATCGATATGGTGAAAATTTCGTTGAGTTATGTTCTACCAGATTGTAGGCCATAACCGCGTCACCTAATTTCTTTTTCCAGTCAGCCTGTTGCTGAAGGACATCCAAGTGACGTTTCACCACTTCCATGACTGTATGGTTCGTTCTTTCTGCCAACCCATCAGCTTGTGGATGATAGGCGGTCGTGGCAGCATGCTGGATTGCGTAGGTCTTGAAAAACGCTTGAGTCTCATTACTCAAAAATTGGGGTCCTCGATCAGTGATGATCTTCTGAGGGACTCCAAATTCGTTTACAATTTTATCCTTGACGAAGGCAATTGCTGCCTGAGCGGTTGCTCTTGCCACTGCTTTGGCGATGCAATACTTCGTCGCGTAGTCTACTGCAATCAAAATATGTTGAACTCCTCCGATTGACTTCGGAAGAGGACCAACATAATCCATCCCCCAACACTCTGTCGGTTTTCCCACAATGATTGGTTGTAACAATCCAGGTACTTTTTGGTGCGACAGTTTGGTTCTCTGACAGATGTGGCACGACCTGACATAGTCGGCGACGTCTGCTTTCATTGTTTTCCAGTAGAATTTCTTCTGGATTCTCTTCATTGTTTTGGTGAATCCGAAATGTCCGGCCTCAGGCACGTCATGGAGCATCTCGAGAATCCCAATTCTCAATTGTTGGGGCACAGTACACGTCAGTACTGGCACGGTGTCTTCATACTTCATGTGGTATAAAACGCCATCCACTATCGCAAACTTCTTGTGATAGGGATGCAGTCGATCTTGCTGGAGTGATTCTTTGATGAGAAGTTCATCATCAAGGGATTGCTCCCGTTCCCACTGGAAATCGTTGTAGACAGTAAAGATGTGAAGATCTTCGAGAGCTTCCATCTCTCCATTCTTCTGCTTCCAATTAGCAGGAACGTTGCTCTCGTAACGTGAGACACAATCGGCGTCCACGTGCGTTTTACCCTTCTTGTAAACTACCTCATAGTCATATGGCTGTAGCTTCATCTGCCATTTACCCAATCGGCCATCTAAATTCTGTGCTGTTTTTAAATAACACAGGGCCTTATGATCGGTAAATATCTTGAATTTTCGGTTGAAAACATACGGTCTGGCTTTTTCTATGCCATAAACGATGGCAAGACATTCTTTTTCCGTCGTTCCGTAGTTTCGTTCTGCTCCTTGGAGTTTTCGGCTGTAGTAACCTAGAACTCCAGGTTTCTTTTCGTTTTTCGCATACTGATAGATGATGACACCAATCTGGTAATCACAAGCATCAGTGTGCAAGGCAATTTCTGCCTCCGGATCATACAAAGTTAGAATCGGAGCGGAGCAAAGAGCCTTCTTCAGACCATCAAAAGCGACCTCGCAGTCGTCATTCCACTTGAAGTCCAGGTCCTTCTTGACTAGGGCTTGCATTGGTTTGGCGATCTTGGAGTAATTTTCAATGAAACGGTTGTAGTAGCCGGTCATTCCAAGGAAGCTTCTGACGTCAGTCACGTTTTTCGGTGCAGGAAATCCTTGAATCGTCTGCACTTTCTCTTCATCAGGTCGAATACCAAGAGCACTAATCTTGTGTCCAAGGTAGTTGATCTCGTCTTCTCCGAAGAAACATTTGCTGGGTTGAAGACTTAAATTGGCGTTCCGTATGAGCACCAAGATATCTCTCAATCTTTTCATGAACTCTTCGAAGTTCTTCGCAAAGATGACGATGTCATCTAAATAGACCAGGCAGGTCTCCCATTTGTGGCCTGCTAGTAACAAATCCAAAGCACGCTGCATCGTTGCAGGTGCGTTCATCAAACCAAACGGCATTCTGTTAAATTCGTAGAGGCCATTTGTGCATACGAAGGCCGTTTTTTCTCGATCTCTTTCTTCCACTGGAAATTGCCAATAACCTGATATCAAATCCAAGGTTGCAAAGATCGTGGCTCCAGACAGAGAGTCGAAAGCGTCATCTATCCGTGGTAACGGATATTGGTCAGATTTGGTTTGAGCATTTAATTTGCGATAATCGACGCAAAATCGATGCTGACCATTCTTCTTCTTGACAATCACCACCGGACTTGCGTACGGACTCTTGGATGGGCTTACAATGCCGGCGTCCAACATATCACGTAGTGTCGTCTTGATGATCTCTCTCTGAGCAGGTGAAGTACGCCGGAGCGGTTCTCGAACCGGCGGGTTTTCACCCGTGTCAATCACGTGTTTTGCCAAATTTGTCTTTTTCAAGTCGGAGGTCTTGAAGGCAAAGATGTCTCTAAATTCTCCGAGAAGTTTCCGAATCACCATTTGTTCTTCTCTTGAACGATTCGGGTTGACATTCAGACTGTCTTGAAATTTGACATAGTCTTGCACTGTCACTTCGTCACTCTGTGCTTCAATTTTATAAATCGAGGGGCCCACAGGTACATCAAGAGCTGTAACGGCGTCCTCGATCTCTGCGATCGTTTCTCTGGCTCCGAGGTGAATAACCTCTCCAGACGGATTGAAGATTTGAATTTGAAGGACAGACTTTCCTCTTCCTTCAATGATCCCAGGAGAAACTTTGACTCCTCTCTGCTGGAACGTGCTTTCGCACGAGTCGATGAATTGAAGACTACCTTCTTGTAGATCATCAGGAGCATTGACCTCGACGATTGCAACTTTTTTCGGATCCAGCACGAGATTCTGGACCAGACGTAGCTTAGCTGGCCCCTTCTTCAGGAGTTTCTCTTGCAGATCTTCCTCTTCTTTATTCTTAAGATTTTCAATAAAATCTTCTGCTTTTTGGTTCTTTTGGAGAGTGTCCGGCAACAGTTCCTCTCCAAAGTACACTTTCTTCTTGTTCATGTCAAGGCAAAGGTTGAGGTCTTTACCGAGATCGTTTCCCAGCAAAGCCTCACGTCGTCCTTTGATGACAATCAGCTTTCCTCTGACAAGTTTTTCGGCGACTCGAATCGGCACGATGACTTGTCCCATGATGTTTAATGGATTTCCTCCGGCGCCAGTCAAATTCGGCGGAAAAGGTAGCGGATCCATTACCAACTTCATCTCTTTGACTAGTGACTCACTTATGACAGAAGCTTCGGCACCACTGTCGGTAGTCATCACTAACTCACGACCTCCGAAGTTCACCCGAACTTTGGGAGCCGTCTGCTCATCTTGTTGTTGGACTTGAAGTTCACGAGGCGTGACTGTCTCAGTCAACTTGGTCCAAACATCTTGTATTGTCTTCGAACAACACTGGTTTTTCAACCGACAGAGAAGACTAGACTCTGCAGCTGAATTAACAGGTGTGGCTACTTTCTTTTTCGCCACTCCATGTTCTGCTTTGGTTTTAACAGGAGTAGCTCCTTTTGAGACTACTACCTGTTCTTCTTGGTTTTTAGCAAGAGTAGCTCCTTTTGAGACAACTACTTGCTCTTCTTTAGTCTTAACAGGTGTGGTTACTTTCTTTTTCGCCACACACTGTTCTTCTTTGGTTTTAACAGGTGTGGTTACTTTCTTTTTCGCCACACACTGCTCTGCTTGATTGTTAACAGAAGTAGCTCCTTGTGAGACTACTATCTGTTCTGCTCGATTGGACATCTTGGCGTCGTTCGTCTTTACAAACGACGTAGAGGCCCCACTTTGCAGTGGGTTCCGCCGGCTCCCATTTTCGTGAATGGTACGGATGTGGATCCCATCTCCAAAGTCTGCTTTATGTCGTGGAGAGTCCTCTAGCTGCACCGCAGCACAGCTCTGCTTAGGAGTCGTTGATTCCCCTTCTCTGTTGTCGTTTTGGCACAGGCTACCCAGACCTGGAGGCATCCCAGCATGGTTGACCGCAGCCAAACCAATAGATCCTCTCGTTATCTGGTCCTGTCGGACCGTGACGTCAACCTTTGCAGGTTTCGTTGACTCCTCTTCTTTCGGGCTCTCGTTGACATCTTCTTTTTCGGGCGTCACTACTTTGGGTGCGAGTGGCGCCCTTAGTAGTTTAAAGTTGTCAGATGGTTGTCAAAATGGAAATAATGCGTTCGATTATTTATTAGGACAGGCACCATCTTCATTCCATTGGGTAGAACATGGATTTCGTCGGCGCGGATGACTTTCGGCGCCGTCGTTTCCGACGGTTCATCAACTCTACTAACTGGAGTTGGTGGAGTCGTCTTGTTCTCCTCCTTCTTTGGTTTCGGTTCGTTGGGGCACTGGAACGCTCGATGTCCAGGCTCCTGACATTGGTAACAGATGAGTGGCCCAGTAGACTTCCTTCTCTGCTGGGGTCTCGATCCACCATCTCGATTTGGTTGTGAATCCTGCGTCTTTTCAGACGTGGCCGGATTCTTAGGAGTCCACGTCTGCTTCCTTTGTTGTTGCTGCTGTTGTTGCTTCTGCTGCTGAGGCTTCTGCTGGTTACCAGTAGACGTCCTGTATACTAGCATCTTCTCCTCTATTAGTTCTCCTTCTGTTTGGGCTGCAAATTTAACAAAGTCATATAAATTGTCTTTGGGTGCCCCAAATAGATACTGTTTGAGAGATGGTAGCAGGCTCTTCCTCAGGCTCGAGATCAACAAAGAGTCGTCATCATTGGGATGTATCCTTCGATACATCTCTGCATACTCTTCCGCATAGACTTTGAAGGTTTCGTTGTCCTTCTGAGTCCTTGCGGACAGCTCGTTCTTCATCCTCACTTTCTGGTCAGGTAACAGAAATTCATTTATAATTCCATTTCTCATCATGATCCAATTGATCTCGCCATATTCCAAGCGGAAACGAGCAAGCCATTTGATCGCTCGTTTTCGAAGGAGACCAGTAAAGTGGCTGCATCGCTGCAGGGAGTTCCACTGGTGCGCAATCGCAATATCTTCGAACTCTTCGATATATAGAAGGATGTTTTCAGACCCAGTATACTTCGGAAAACCCTGGAGTGGATGTAGCGAATTCTTTTCAGAATACGGCGGAGGTCCCAGGTTTGGAGTCCATTCAGGAGCTTCAGGCCTGAGCTTTCGCCCGGATTCTGTCGGTGATTTGCTTCTATTTCTGAGATTTCTCTCATGTGTGTGTTCAAAGCGGCGTGGAGTCGATTCTCCACATAACCGTCTTACCAATTCTTCTCGACTTTCAGGAGTAGCGTCTTTCATTAGTTTTGCAAACCGGTCGACCATCTTCTGTTCGTTGCTTCGTCGAGAGGCCTCAGAAGATGCTTCAGTCTTGAGTCGGGTGTCGGCTTGTCGTTCTTCGTCTTCAGCACGCTGTTCTTCCTCCTGGAGTCGCTTCTCTGACGCAAGGGCCCTCAGCTTGTCCTCCTTCTCTTGCTTCCGTGTTTCTCGGGCAACACGGCGTGTTTCCCGAGCTTTTGCTCGTTCCTTTATGAGCTGTTCACGTCGGCGTCTGTATTGGAGTTGCTGGGAGAACCTTGCGGTTATTCCGTTGGTATTCATCATTATGTATCGTAATTTGTGTCAATAAAAACGTAAAAATGTTTCGAAAAATTTTGTTTGGTTTCAAAATTGTTTGCACAATTGAATTACGATAAAATTTCGTGTTTTTCAACACGTTTCTTAGGGCAAAACGAGGTAGCAAGTTTTATAAACTACCCCGCACCTCCACCATATATTGTGACGGACCTTTTTCCGCTAGTAGAATCTGCTCTTTTTGGTTAATACGAGCGAGTTTACACTCGTATTGATAGTGGTTGGCTAGGCCACTAATTCTACTGGCCCGGGAGGACTAGACCAATATAACGTCTATTTTATGTCCTCACTAGTCTCTGGCAAAAGACTTCACAGTCTTGAGGATCTTTAATCTCTGTATCTCTCGGACTTTCGTCCGTAAATCTGCCCTAAGAATCGTGTAAAAATATACTCACTTATGCGTTGCAGGTTTGCACCTGTTGGGACCTTCTTGATGTATCCAAAATAGGTGAAGACCTGCAAAATGATGAATTCACAATCGCGGATTCAAATATTGAATAATTAACACCACAGATTGTGTTTAAATATAAAAATCTGTTTATTTCTAAGATAAACAAAGTTGGCGAACTGGTTTTGCACACACATAAAAATAGCACTTAGAAAAATATTAAAAAGAAAAGAACCGGGCCAAAATCGGCCATAGGTTCGGTATATAAATCAGAAGTTTAAAAAGCGTCTTTTGACATTCAAAATGTACTCTTTATATACCCTGAGAATCCATAAGTCGGATTCTCAGGGCACAATTCGATCATTGGTTAAAACAATATTTTGGACCAAATGGACCAATCAAAAGATTGATCCATTTGTCCAAAACCATGATTCATCTCCTGTTGTCACACATAGGTGACAACAGAAGAAATCAAAACAAAATCAAACTTTAAACGAATAACATGAGGGGGGAACGAAAAGGTCAGATGATTATCTCATCACATGTGATATCTGGGTCACTTGGTACCAAAAGTACCGAGTGGCCCAGAAGCTAAATAAAGTACAGGGTGACGTTAACCCCAAAAAAAAACGCAAACGCTAAAGAGCGGAAATAAGCGGCGGGCCCAAACGTCTCAATATATATGTATATATATATATATGTATATATATATATGTATATATATATATATATGTATATATATATATATATATGTATATATATATATATATGTATATATATATATATGTATATATATATATATATGTATATATATATATATATGTATATATATATATATGTATATATATATATATGTATATATATATATATATGTATATATATATATATATATATGTATATATATATATATATATATGTATATATATATATATATATGTATATATATATATATATGTATATATATATATATATATATGTATATGTATATGTATATATATATGTGTATATATGTATATATGTATATGTGTATATATGTATATGTATATATATATATGTATATATATGTATATATATATATATGTATATATATGTATATTTATATATGTATATATATATATATATATGTATATATATATGTATATGTATATATATATATATATATAAATCCTAGATAATTTACAAAAACAACCACTGTCTTTTCTCTCTGCCTGCAAAGCCATACTATGCATCCTGGTGTGCATAAATTAAATAGCAAATTAGTTGACAGTGGCAACTATCACATCATGCAAATCATGCAAAATGCAAAAACAATCACTGTCTTTTATAAAGAAACCGAACTAGTTTTTTTTTAAATTTAAAATAAAATAATCGCCAATTAATCGTATAAAATGATTTAATTATTTTTTTTACATAAATTTCAATTGCATTTGATGGGCATTTTAAAATGATCAAGTAAGTATGCAGTTGTTTGATGATTGAACAACAACAAAATGTCACAAGTTATAAGAAGAGCTTTTCTTGAAATGAATTGAACTTGTGATCCACATCCGCAACTTTCTTGCATTTTCTTGGGGAACTTTTCGTAATGCAAAGTTTCAATCTGCCGTATTCTTCATATCTAACATCATTTTAAACATTTACAGGCACAAGGCTTTTCCCGATGTGCTCCATCTGAAATAAGATACAAATCGACGTTACGATTCACCAGTTTGACTGAAATACAGAAAACCGAAAGCCTTTTCTAACCCCATCTAAAGATCTAAACAACGGCCTTTTCAGGGCCACACACATAATGAGAAAAAGATCATTTTTTTGCATAATTTACATAGTATAAGTACAGTGCTGGATTTAGGCCAAGTGGGCCATGGCCCAGGGCGGCACTCACTTTTTGAAGGGCAGCACAGCCATCTTATGACCTGACCCTGACCTGACCTGAAAAAAAATTTTTAAAAAATTTAAAAAAAATTGTAAAAAAAATTATATTTTTTTATTTTTTGACACTACTGTATCTTTGGTTTCAGTGAAGGATTTAAGGGGGGTCCGAGGGGCCCAGAACCCCACTGATAAAAAGCTAAAAACGCAACAAAAAAGGCTTGCTGGGCTCGCCATTGGGGGTAGGTTAGGGCTACAGTGAACACCCAATGAATTTTTGGCTCACTATGCTCTCCATTGGTGTTGATTATGTTAGGGAGACACTGAACACCCACTGAAAGTTTTACTATCTATGACCCTGTGTGGCTTGCCCCCAAAAAATGCAACAAAAAAGGCCTGAAAAGGCTAGTAAAGGGCTACACAAAACACCCACTGAAATTTTTTTCTACCTTCAGGCCATCTTTGGACCCCACATGAAACATTTTTGGCGGTTTCCCATTTTGGTCGAAATATTTTCGGTTAACAAGCCTCAGGGAATGGATTGGAGGCTAATCTTAATCAACCTTATCTAACCAAACCTAACCTAAGCTAGCCTCCAATCCAATCCTTGAGGCTTGACTACTAAAAAAATTTCGACCGAAAGGGCACACACCACATTTTTAGATCCACCACTGTTTGGTTTAATAAAGATTTGGTGTATTTTGCTGTTTTGGGGGGTGGGGGCGGCAAAAGTATAATGGCCCAGGGTCGGCCAAACCCTAAATCCGGCCCTGTATAAGTATAATCGATTGCAAGCACAGTGAGCCAAAATGATTTCAGATTTATTTGGCATTTTTATGTTTGCTTCACTACCGAAAATTTATTTTATTTGTAAATGATAAATGTAATGTGTGCATCAGGTAAGAATACAATAATTTCTTGGTGCCAGAGCAAACCTAAAAATAGAGAAAAAAATCTGAAAATTTTTCAGCCACATTACACTCGCCATCGTTCATAATAGCTAACAAATCCAATTCAGCCAGAGATCTGGCAAATTTTTATTAGGGGGTGGGTACGCCATTTTTCACATTCTGATCTGTGCACCAAAAATGCTCGCTATGCCCCCTCGAAAAGTTGCCTGTGGATGTTCATAATGCATTATATATGTCCTATCACAGATATAATTTAGACCCCCCATGAAACAATTCCTGGCTATGCCACTGTGCTTATCTAATACACAAGTTTTGCTAAGCACGTGCTGTCCGACATGCATCCCAAGATTTCAGTCCTGAGAATAAGAAAAGATTTTTAACCGAAGTGTACGGTGCGGAATTTCTCCGTTATCAATTTGTGACCTCTTAACACCCCTGTAAAACTGTAGATGATGGATGTTCAGATCTCCAAATTCATCAAACCATCGCAAATCATGAATCTTTGAATACAATTAAATAGCAAACACCAATTTAGATGTTCAGCAGGAGGTCTAGAACGACTTATTTGCTGTTATTTCATTGAAAAAAAAACGAAATAACGAGCTCTTAAATCGTTCGAGGCAAAGCCGAGCTGTGATTGCTGTGTTAACCCTTTCGAGGCAGTGTAAACCCCCAAAATAAGTAATCAAGTAATAAAATTACAAATACTCACGATTGAGATGTCCTTAAGTAGGCCTTGAGCGACTTAATTACTGTTATTTAAAAAAAAACGAAATAACGAGCTCTTAAATCGTTCGAGGCAAAGCCGAGCTGTGATTGCTGTGTTAACCCTTTCGAGGCAGTGTAAACCCCCAAAATAAGTAATCAAGTAATAGAATTATAAATACTCACGATTGAGATGTCCTGAAGTAGGCCTTGAGCGACTTAATTACTGTTATTTCATTGAAAAAACGAAATAACGAGCTCTTAAATCGTTCGAGGCAAAGCCGAGCTGTGATTGTTGTGTTAACCCTTTCGAGGCAGTGTAAACCCCCAAAATAAGTAATCAAGTAATAAAATTATAAATACTCACGATTGAGATGTCCTGAAGTAGGCCTTGAGCGACTTAATTACTGTTATTTCATTGAAAAAACGAAATAACGAGCTCTTAAATCGTTCGAGGCAAAGCCGAGCTGTGATTGCTGTGTTAACCCTTTCGAGGCAGTGTAAACCCCCAAAATAAGTAATCAAGTAATAAAATTATAAATACTCACGATTGAGGTGTCCTGAAGTAGGCCTTGAGCGACTTAATTACTGTTATTTCATTGAAAAAACGAAATAACGAGCTCATAAGTGTAATAGCCTGTAGTGAATAGAGAAAACAAAATGGCGACTGAGTTACAAACGAAATAGTATTTTTTTTTTATCATTTGACGTCATCTAATCTCTAACCAGGCCTCAAGCTATCGTCAACTTGTTTGTCAACGTTTTTAATCCTAGAGAAAATTAATTAGTAATAATTAAGCTATAAAAAGTATCAAACAATCAAGATAACAAATAGAACTACTTACTGAATTTTTTTCTACCCATTACAACACTCACGCGAAAAGATGAACAGATGTAAAGACAGCAACTATATATATGATTTTTAAATCTACCAACTTTGGATGTATTTTAAAAATATAAATATTGACCTTTAATTCTTAAAATATAGCACACTTTTATTAGTATATATTTAAGAGTTTAATGCAACTTAAAGTGTTTTAAATAAGTTTTGGCGAAGTTGAACAGAAGCAAGTAAAAATATGTATTTGGACTTTGAAATTTTGCCGCTCATATTCATCTAAAATGGGCCTCTATGCACTCAACTTTAAGACGCCACTGATGGCGAAAAATGAAAACATTGGCCTACTCACGGCTACGACGCTCTAGATGGCCTCTTAAGAGGCTGCATCGCGAAATTACTTCGAAAAATCTCCGCAAAGAGCGCTAGCATCGTTTTTCTATTCTGTCCTTAAGGGTAGTACACACCGAGGTTTTTTGTTACGATACAATTGTTGCGGGGCTGAATTACGGCTGAATCTCGTCTGTTGCGATTCTGTACCGCAACAATGTTGAACTATTGTGGGGCTGAATCGTGCTTAGCAGCTCAGATTCATGTTTTTTGAGTCCCATCGAAATGGGAAACATTTCAACATTGTTGCGGGACATTTCATGGTGTGGACGTCTTTTGAAACATGAACAAAGACTCAAAAGGGCTCAGTTTGCTTTTAATAATAAAAGACGTCTTTAATAATTAAAAGCAAGCGGATCCCTTTGAGTCTTTTTCAGTGGTCCACGTCGTTTTTTTTAAGTCTAGTAGTAGACTTAAAAAAAGATGTGGACCACTGAAAATATTGTCAAACTACATGTAATTAATTGAGAACCTTCTGTATAAATTGTGTTCTGCTTTATTTGCCCCTCTTTATGAATCCCAGTGTAGGCCTATATTGCAAGGGCCACTTCCGCTGGTGATATTTACATGGTGAAAGCAAGAAGGAGGAAGAAACACTGATTGTAGGTGTGGACACGGAACAGGTGTTGTGGGTCTGAATCGCGTCAGTTGCGATTCTGCCCTGCAACATTGAATCGGAGCAGCCCCGCAACAATGTATCGCAACAAAGAATCCGGTGTGTACTAGGCTTAAGTTCCCATGTTAAAAAAAAGAACGTTAATTTTTAAAATACACAGTCGCAGCGGCAATATGTTTATTTTTTCATATTTAAAGTTGTACAATATTAAGTTTTCAATGTGTACACACCGTACTATTTTTAAAACATATTTCAAAATCACGAATTTTTAACTCTTATGTTAAACTCCATTGAGTATGCCCAAATAAGAAAAAATACTTAAAAATAATTTTAAAAAACCAGAAAGAAGAAAATCAGCACGTGCGCCAATGTGTTGGCTTCACTCGTGTTTCACTCTTCACTTGTGTTTTTTGAAAAATTATTTTACGTATTTTTACGAGCAAATTTTAATGGATTTTTTTTTTTTCTTATTTGGGTGTACTCAATGGAGTTTAACATAAGAGTTAGAAATTCGTAATTTTGGAATAGTTTTTAAAAATAGAACCGCACTTACCAATATTTTGTCATTCTATCACTCGATCAGCATATATTTAAGGTGCACAGTGCACTTTGAGCCATCAAAATTGGACAACTTTAAATATGAAAAATAAACATATTGCCGCCGCGACTGCGTATTTTAAAAATTAACGTTTTTTCTTTAACATCGGGTCTATGGGCTCAATAGAAAAACGATACTAGCGCTTTTTGCGGAGATTTATCAAAGTAATTTTGCTATATAACCTCTTAAGTGATTGAAGCTGCTACCCTTCTAGTTTGTAAAACACATTTATTTTGCACCTGAACGACACAACATTCAGAGTTACAGATTCATTTGAGAGCAAAATGAAAAGCAACTAGAAAGTATTTTAGTAACTAGAAAGGTAGCTCAATCACTAAAGGCTATTTTCATGTTGATATATTTCAAAATAAACTTTTTATTTGAGTTTCATTTTGAAACTCACACACTTTAAGTGACTTTAAGAAACAACACGAACTTTAAGCAGACATTTTTGAATTTTTCTGTCTTTTTGAAAGTTATCAGGAAAACACCTTTAAGTGATTGAACTACCCTTCTAGTTTTCTAAAACCCTTTCTAGTTTCTCTTCATTATTTTTCCTGAGGAAACGACATATTTAAAAAAAAAATGAATACAAATTTTGCAAAATTTAAAACATGCGAAAACATTATGAAAATTGCTTTATTTAGTTAATGGTTTACAATTTTGCCCGGCAATTCACAGAAAAGTCATTGTTTTTGGTGTTAATTTTATTTATTGCTAAGGTTAATATTTTTATGCAAATTATCAAAGCAAAACGTTTCTCAATTTGTAGTACCAAATGCGTGCCAATATTGTGAAGTAATCATCATCATCATCATCAGTAAGAGGCTGCATCGCAAAATTACTTTGTAAAATCTCCACAAAGAGCGCTAGCATCGTTTTTCTATTGAGCCCATAAACCCAATGTTAAAGAAAAATGTTAATTTTTAAAATTCACAGTCGCGGCAATATGTTTATTTTTCATATTAAAACTTGGCCAATATTAAGTTTTCAAAGTGCAATGTGCATCGTAAATATATGCTGATCGAGTGATAAAATAACAAAAAAAATTGGTAAGTGTTCTTCTATTTTTAAAAACTATTTCAAAATCGCGAATTTCTAACTTTTATGTTAAACTCCATTGATTATTACGCCCCAATAAGAAAATATAACGTCCATTAAAATGATCGTAAAAATACCTAAAAATAATTTTAAAAAAACCATACCAAGTTCAGCACGTGCGCCAATGTGTTGGCTTTACTGTGGTTTAATTGTGGTTTTTTAAAATTATTTTTACGTATTTTTACGAGCATTTTAATGGATGTTTTTTTGTTTACGAACGCGCGTCCTCAATGGAGTTTAACATAAGAGTTAGAAATTTGCGATTTTGAAACAATATTTTTTAGAAATATAACGACACTTAATTTTTTTTGTCATTCTATCACTCGATCAGCGTATATTTAAGGTGCACATTACACTTTGAAAACTTAATATTGGACAACTTTAAATATGAAAAATAAACATATTGCCGCCTTGACTACGTATTTTAAAAATTAACATTTTTCTTTAACATTGGGTCTATGGACTCAGTAGAAAAACGATGCTAGCGCTTTTTGCGGAGATTTTTCGAATTAATTTGGTGATGTAGCCTCTTAAAACAAATTGCAATTACGCTTTTTTTTCTAATGAAAAAGGCTGGTTAGAGGCTATATGTCTGGTTAAAATTGTCAACTAGACTTCTATCCTCTAACCAATGTTTTTGTTTGAAAAAAGAACAAAACAATTGTTGGTTGATCTATAAACAGGGAATTGTAACTTCACAATTGGCTCTTGAGCCATAGATTGAGAAATATTTGGCTTGATATTTTGCATAAAGATCCGAGCCCTTCTAATTACAAGCCTGAAACGTTTTTTTTTTAACAATACACTATAGGTATGGGCATTGATTGGGGTAAACGCAGCAGTCATTGTCTCCAGGTTGCAATAAAACGGTATCTGATGGACAACCATGTCCTTTTTCACAAGTGGTGCAGTCAGTTTTTGCTGTCAGGTCTTGACAGTTAATTCTGCACGTTAGGCATACATTATCCACTTTTGGGATACAAAGAATATAACGACCTATAAAAAGGACAGAAGAATAAAAGAATAAAATGATTAAATACAGTTCATCATACTAATTTTGAAAGTCAGAAAAATGTCAGTGAAATGAGCGGTTTTTGTACAAAAATCAGGGTAAATGCCAGTGAAATGAGCCATTTTTGTCCAAAAGTCACTAACGTGAGGCCTTTTTCACCAGAAATCAGAGAAATAGTTATTGAAATTAGCTATTTTTGTGAGAAATCAGGGGAAAAGTGAGTGAAGTGAGTAATTTTCGTCCAAAAATAAGAGAAAAAACGAATGAAATAAGCCATTTTCGAACAAAAATCAGAGGAAAAGTCATTGAAATGAGCCATTTTACGTCCAAAAATGAGAGAGAAAAGGAGGGGACTCAGGGGAGGGGCGGAAATGGAGGACTTGGGGCGTGGGGACCCCCAAGGCTTTCATTCCAACAAGAGAGTAAAATACAGGGTGATAAAATAATAGTGAGCGTTAAACGAAAACTCTACCTCGTCCTGGTTGTGCTATCGTTTTGTCAGTCATGATTGCCAGTTGCAAAAATGCTACGAAAACAATGAGGAAAAAGTATTTCATTTCTATAGAAAAGACAAAAGGAATTTGTGTTAGAAAGTTAAAAAGACTTATTGAAACGATGATGAAAGGTGGTTGGGATTACGAGCTTATTCTGCATTGATATAGATGAGGTTCAGTGGCGATTATCGCCCTTAGGCGCAATTTGAGCGCCCGCCTAGGGTCCAAAATGTTTAATGCTGTGTTAACACGCTACGACTCGGATTCGTCATTCGGGTATAGGTCGCATGACATCCAGCATGTGGCGAGATATGGGTGGTCACCCACAAGCATTTAGAAATCGGGGATAACTTCAGTTGGCTCCGCCCTTATTATGACGAACGCAACTTCTAATTGGTTGGTTATGTAGTCTGACGTCACATGCTCCGCCCTTTTCAACGTCGAACCACACAACAAATCAAATTAGAAGTTGCCGGTCGTCATAACAAGGGCGGAGCCAACTGAAGTTCTCCCCGATTTCTAAATGCCTGTGGGGTCGCCCACATTTAATGCTGTGGCACCATTGGCAGGTGGACCCATTGCCCGCCATATTTTGGATGTCCCGTGACTAGAGCTATGCGCTGCCGAGCGAAAACGGTATGAACGCCGGTAGTCGCCGCCACTGCCGCTAGTATTTACCCTCGCCCGCTGCCGCCAATCAATATGTTACGGTGCACAGCTCTACCCGCAACGCTTCCACTCCCATGTCCTGTTAATTTCTGTTTAGATGTGTGGGCCAGTGTGGCCACCATTGTAAAGACAGATATATAGAAGCCCTGCAGAGGACTGTTGCAAATTTAAGTGGACATGTCGACTTTTACTTTTTTATTCGGCCACGTTAATTATGGCATGTTGCATGCAGCATACTCTAATAATTAAGTTATAACTGCTACAAGAGGGTGCTTGCAATAATTTAATTATTAGGGTATGGTGCGTGCAACATGGCATAATTAACATGGCCGACTACAAGAGATTAAAAGTAGACATGTCGAGATTCTTGAAAAAGTTGAAATGTCGAGATTTAAAAAAAAAAAAATCGCACGTCCTTTACAGGGCTCCATAAAACTGTCATAAAAAGTTTATTTTTAAATATAGAGCTTAGAGTATTTTTTATGTTCTAGTTGTGTTATGATTTTCTACATTAACATCTGTGATGATATCTGTGGTGAAATGGCTCTATATCATTGTGAAAATCATTAACTTGAAAACCATGAATTTTCTCAAAAGCGTTTTGGGTGGGAAAAGAAGCATCTGGTGATGACTTAATTAATTTATAGTCAAAATGTTAACTTCTAATTTTTTCCTAATTGTGCAAATTAATAAAAAAAAATTATGTGAAATTAAACTTAATTACCTTACGGTATACTTGTGTGACACAATGAATTTTGGTTTCGTTGCTTTGAGAGCTTACATTATATAGTAAAAATATACGTAGAACAATGAAATCTTTTATGGTTGAATTGTCAACTAACTAAATTAGGAAAATATGCAACTGTCAACATATTCAGATGTGCTAAGATAAATATCAAATGAGGAAAATTAACTGAAATGAGGAAAATTAACTGAAATGAGGAAAATTAACTGAAATGAGGAAAACTAACTCAAATAAGGAAAACTACTATAACTTGTTTACACTAATGACAGGAAGTTGGGGCACAATCTATTTTTGTGCATGTGCACCCGTTTTGTAACCTTGAAGCACAAAGATGGATTGTAGGTTCCCATTGGCTACGTAATTTCCTGTACTACATCAAAAAGTAGAACAGAGCTCTACTTTTATAACACTGGCATACAATGTGGTAGTCTGTGTCCTTTACTGTTAGGGACTTCTGGTCCTGATGCTTTTTTTGACAGTGCATACAACCATGTCTTTTTGACATGGTGAGTGGTGTGCAGATACGTTTCATCCAAATAAATAACAGGATGAGTAGGATTTTTTGTTGTAAGATGTTTCATTGTCTTCAAGAATTTTTGCCGTGCTGCAACTATGTATGGTTTTTCCAGTAAGAATTTTCTTCCATCAACATTTTTTCATCTGAAACCGAGTTTATGTATAATTTTCCTTGTGCTGCTTTTGTGTCCATTGAAGGAACATCTCTTAACCATTTCTGCAGTTATAGATGATAGTGTTGGGAATTTTCTCTCTCTATAGAAGTCATGTATAATTTGACGAACAACTTGTTCATCAAAGTCATCCAAATTTGTAACTGGACTTTCCCGCTTTCTTTTCTTACCAGGAGTTCCAAATTCAGGCTCTTCAATACCTTCCTTCACTATGCGTTTGATGGTTGCTATAGAAACACATGTGGCATCTGAAACCCTTTCACGTGCTTTCTTGAAGTCAATTTTAGGTGTTCCCAACCTCTTTTCTTCCTCCATAAATGAAAAAACATTAAAAACTATTTGTCTTGCTTGACTTTTAAGTGGCTTGCCTTGCCATATCAAACTCATGGTAACTTATGCAATGAATAATTGCAAACACTGTTAGCTAGCTCTGGTTAGATTGAAATATGAAAAATAAACATATTGCCGCCGCGACTGTGTATTTTAAAAATTAACGTTTATTCTTTAACATCGAGTCTATGGGCTCAATAGAAAAACGATGCTAGCGCTCTTTGTGGATATTTTTTGAAGTAATTTTGCGATCTAGCCTCTTAATATCTTACACGATACATGTCATTAACGAAGCAAGTGACATCATCAGCTCTTACTATGTTTTAGTATTATAACTTGCAGCATATGCTGCGTTATACCTAGTACACACCTCGTAATTTAAATGCATTTCAATCATGAACGTGTTCTACAGAGCCCTATGAAGGACAAACAAACAATATGTCGAATTCAATTTATTCAGTTAATAATCTGAAATATTGATTTAGCATTTCAATTTAAAATATTAATAATGAAGTCAATTTTTATTTGATTCATGTCTTTGACTGGATTCCGTATAATTCACCTAAACACATTTAATTTGTGTTCATTCAACTCGCGTGTGTACAAGGTATTAGTGCTGTTGCATGAATGGTTGGAAAGTAAACACATGCTTACTTGTTAATGCTCTTTCTCTGGTCACAGAATCTGTGATTTTTGCTGATTGTTGTTGTTCTTCTTCTGATATTCTTTTTAGGCGGCGTAAAGTTATGTTTAATGCATTTATATTTGTATAATATATTTGTACTAGTGGGGTAACCCGTGATAAATGACGGGAGCAAAATTCACAGGCAATTGTGCGCATGCACGTCGTTTTTTTCTTTTTTACTCCTTTCATTTCAATTTCAGCCACCCCCTCCCACTTTCCCCCCTCCACGTTTCTATCCCCCTCTACACTTTCCAACCTTCCCCCCCCCTCCCCCCCCCCCCCTCCACTTTAATATTATGGGGTTCTTGGATGGGAAGAATTCAACATATAGTTGACCTTGAGAAAAAAAAAGCAGTTCATTTATTCAAATTTATATAAATTCCGACACAGCGTTAGCTCCCTCACACACACAGACCTGGGATATTATATATACAATAATAATATATAGCTTATAAGTAGGCCTATGTTTTTCTCAGATGTTTCTTTTACCAAATAATGGGTTTATTGGTTTTTCTTTTGCGTGTTTTGGTCCAATTCTTTTTAAAAAATATATTTGAACAAGGTTATTGATTTATCGTTTCTGGATTAACATGTAGAAAACCAGCTGTATTTGGTTGCATGGTTTTTTAACAATTGTTCAATGCATTTGAAAAGCAAACAATAAAAATGCTTAACGATTAACTTTGAGTCAAACTGTTTTAAAATTTAACAATTTCTTTTGTCGTAAACAATTTTTAAAAATTCAGTACAGTTAACAAAACAGGGGTGGACATTTGCCCTAAAACCATTTGCCTTAAAAGTTTTAAGGCAAATGTCCCTTTAAGGCAAATGGTTTTCGGGCAAATGTCCCTTTAGGGCAAAGGGTTTTAAGTTAAAACCCTTTGCCCTATAGGGACATTTGCCCGAAAACCATTTGGCCTAAAACCATTTGTCCTAATCAGTAGTGTAAATTTACTTTTTTATATACATGTATATTATACTGTATAACCTTTTAGTAACATTTAAGCATTATGTTAAGCCTACCTTTTTTTGAGAGTCCGAGACACTAACCACTACACCAACAACGCAAGACACGGTTACATCTTGTTTTACTTTTTAAACCTTTTTTTATTTTTCTCATTAAAAGCGAGGCGATTTAAATCAAAATTAGACTACGAAATAAAATTCAAATAATTTAAATTACGTTTTGAAATTTTTTTTTTAAAAAAGTAATTTTTTTCTATTTTATGAAATGCGTTAATTATAACAATAGGGATGACAAAATAATAAAATCCCCATCAAATCTAATTTAAATAAAAAAAAGTTCCATTTAAAGAGACTAATTACCTCTAGAAATTTCTACTGAAAATTATGAAGAGGCTTACCTTGTGATAGTAAAAATGATGTTAATTTTGTTAAAAGCACCTTCTTAATTAAAAAAAAATTCAAATAGATGCGCCACTAAACAACATCAATCAGAACTAAAACGCTAAAATGTATACTCCTCTACTCGAAAAATATCGATATATCGATATTCAAGCCTTTTGCCTGTGGTGTCACCTCACGTTACCTTTAATTCACTATTCAAATACATCTATTTCCTATTCATTTCAAAATACTATGGGTTTAATATTGGAATTATCTCACGTGCCACGTGGCTCTCGAGTTGATGTGAAAGTTGTATTGAGTTTAATATGAATAGGCAATACATGTATTTGATTAAGGATGTATGGAAATGTGAGATGACAACATTTGTCACTAAATTGAGGGGGAGATTTTCAGTTTTTAGAAATTTAAAATGGCGTTGTTTGATGACTAATAACTAAATAAGTCACTTTATTTTTAAGTTTTTTTTTATAATTATATAATAATAATTTTTAATAATAATTTTTAATTTTAAAAATTATTTTAGCTATCGTTAGGTAAATGGTCTCTTTAAAGAATAGAAAAACGTTGCACCATGGCCGGAAAAGTGGCACAACTCAAAAAAACACTTTTTTGGGAAAATGAGTTTAAAGCCTCGTTTTCACGGCGATAGTTCTATCGCGATAGTAGTAGCTGTCATGAAAGTTGTGATAGTTCACTCTCACGATAGCAACTGTCTACACGTCTTGAAGTAACATGATAGTTCTGTCACAACAGTGTGACGTCTGCTTCATAGATATATTTGATTCAATAACAGTATTGCTCTCTCTCCCTCCAGAAGCCAAATTACCCTACAAATTGGATATTTCATTAGAAGCGGTCACACAACAACTATTAACTATCGCGACAGTACTATCAACTATCTAGGCAAACGAGATAGTGTGATAGTGCTATCGCACCAGTGCCATAATGACTAGCATGTGGTTTTCACGATGATAGTTCTCGCGATAGCTGCTGTCATGACAGCAACTATCGTGACAACTATCATCGTGACAGGGGTGCCCACAGGCGGGTAGTCTGGCGAGCAACTCGCCATTTGCCTTTTTTTTTGGGGGGGGGGGGTTATTGAAAAACGTCATTTATAAGTGCTGTTTTTTATGGCTTGCCAGAATTGATAGCAAGAGTATACTGTAAAATAATTGCTCACTCGCTACGCTCATGTTTTCCAAAGTTTAAAGACTGTTTCAAACACATCTTATAGCCAATTGAAACTCATTCACAAAACCTTTATGCAAACAATGTAAAATTCGATCATTTTAAAACTGATGAAAATTATATTTGAAAAGTAAAAAAAACGCTTTCAACAATTGGTCCGGGGGGGGGGGGGGGGTTGAGCACCCCTGCATCGTGAAAACAGGGCTTAAAGTTAAGAGACGATTCATGGCTTACTTTGCTGAGTTTTTCAAGTGCAAAAACCGTTTTAACTGTTCACATTATCGGTTTATTTAGCTCTCCTACAAATAATACAAAAATGCAACTTTTAACTCATTCCCCCCCCCCTTTTAAATTATTTTTACGAGCAATTTAATTGCTGTTCTTTATATTATAATTATGAGCGCGTACTCATTAGAGTTTAACATAAGAGTTAGAAATTTGCTATCTTGAAATAGTTTTTAAAAATAAAACCACACTTACCAATTTTTTGTCATTCTATCACGCGATCAGCGTATATTTAAAGTGCACATTGCACTTTGAAAACTTAATATTGGACAACTTTAAATATGAAAAATAAACATATTGCCGCCGCGACTGTGTATTTTAAAAATTAACATTTTTTCATTAACATAATGCTAGCGCTCTTTGTGGAGATTTTTAGAAGTAATTTGGCGATGTATAGCCTCTTAAGTGGTTTCTAAAGTGCTTCGGCTTTATTCATTTATACAGTAAATTTTTTACTTACTTTTGAAGAGTCGGTTTTAATGAAGCCTTTGGTTTGGAGATTCTCCTTATTTAGAATGCCTTCTAATGCTGTGTATTGGGATGAGAGTTTAGCATGGTTTATATAGGTATGCGATTGAATAAACATGTAGATATGGCAACTTGCTTTTCCAAATATTTGTCTATGCGAAATGAATTAATTAGAAACATGTGTTCAATTTCAAAAAAAAACAAAAAACTGCTGTATGTGAAGAAGAAAGACGTTTAATCGAATTTTTATTTACGGGTAACAATGCTAATCATTAGAGAAAAAAGCTTGAATGCTTGACAAGGAAATTTATTGAATGAAATAAAAAAGGTAAAGATGCATTGGGCTGCAATATTTGTTAATGATAAATACGTGTGTTTCTATTAGTTTAATTATAACCCTCATCATATGCTAGAGGCTACTTCGGTGGAAATCATTGGCAAAATGTCGAGCTGGATGTGTTAAAATAAAGCTGCGATATTTTGGAAATATCGAAATCGGTCAGATATTTTTTTAAAAAAACAATGGTTTTTAACGATATAGCAAAAAACGGAAAAAATGAAAAAAGTCGGAAAAAACGATCAAAATCGAAAAAATCGAAAATTTGAAGGAACGAAAAACTGAAGAAAAAAATAAAACGAAGTATTAGTGATCATTTACGATTACAAAAGATACTCTGCAAGCAGCCGGTTGGACTATGGCAGAGGGATCTTAAGATCCAAGTGTTGCAAGATGCATTGTCAATATATAATAACTACCAAGGGCATAGGTGAGATTTGGGGGGTTCATCCCCCCCCTTTCCCGTTGAGAAACAAATTTACTCTCTATGAAATAATGTTTTCATTTCAACTATGTAAAGTGGTAACATTATACAAAAATTATTGTAAAATAAAACATTTTATTATCCAACTCCGCTAAGCTATAATTCGTATTTCATGGATTGTGACTTTAAAGCTGGTCGCCCACTAGGTCGATGACGCTGCGCTGAGAAAAAAACGGCTCCCAAGGAAAATGCATGTAAATGAATGGAGCACCGTTCATTAGGGTGGAATCACGGAGAAACGCGGTGCGGCACTGCCCTGGAGAAAGTTTGAAACTTCTTGAGGTCAGAATTTCTCCGCGCTTCTCTTCGCTTCTTCACGCTTCCGTCCTAGTGGAAGGGAGTGGGGAGAAGAATTTATCAGTTTCCCCCTCCATAGTTTGTGTACTTTCTCTTCCTCCTCTAATACCCCTGCAGCAGCCAAAAAAGACTTCCTTGTCACTACTCATCACCATCTCCATGGATACTGTGTGATGGAGGGGAAAAACCGTGCCGTGCCGCGTTCTGAGTTGGCGGACCTCTATTTTTTTCCTTTGTGCCGCACCACACCACCGACCTAGTGGGCGAGCAGCTTAATGCACACGCAGAACACAGACAGGAGCCTCTCACCTATTTTAAACTTTTAGGTTAGTTGTGTGCCTTTGGTGCAAAAAATGGGAGGCGGGCAGCAACGACCAAACTGCAAATGAAATATTCGAGAAATGTAATAAATAGGGCTCGGATTTTGATGAAATATCAACCGGAATGTTTCTCAATTCGTGGCCTAAGAGCAAATTGTGAAGTAATCATCATCATTAGAGCAACTGCAAGTCTCTTCATAAATTTCTGTTGAAAATTGTGAAGAGACTTGCCTTGTGATTGACAAAATGATGTTTATTTTGTTAAAAGTACCTTCTTAATTAAAAAAAAAAAAAGTTGAAAATGAATCGTAGATGCGCCACCAAACAACATCAAACGGAACTAAAGCAATATCGATATAGCGATATTTAAGCCTTTTGCCTGTGTTGTTACCTCACATTACTTTTAATTCTCTATTCAAATACATGCATTTCCTATTCATTTCAAAGTACTATGGATTTAATGTTGGAATTATATCCCACCTGCCACGTGGCTCTAGAGTTTATGTGAAAGTTGTATTGAGTTGAATATGAATAGGGAGGGAGTACATATATTTGATTAAGGAATTATGGAAATGTGAGGTGACATTGTTTGCCACTAAATTGAGGGTGACTTTAGTTTTTAGAAATTTAAAATGGTGTTGTTTGGTAACTAATAACTTCATAACTTCATGTTTAAGTTTTTTTTTTATAATTTTAATGTCTTATTTTTAATTTTAAAAATTATTTTAGCAATCGTTAGGTAAGTCTTGACAATGTATCAACAACAAAATCCTGGGGGTAATGGTCTCTTTAAATAAAAAAAAATCCGATTTAAATCAATTTTTAAAAAAAAAATCAGGATTTTTTTATTCAACCTGTCGATGGGTAAAATTCAAACACCTACCAATTTTATGACATTAGCAGCTTACTTTAGAAAATACAGGGTCCGGCAAGGAGGTATGGAATGTTTTAAAATCCTGTCACACATATATTTTTCAACGAAATGCAAATTTTATTTATTTAATAAACAGCTGAGATATTGCCATTACATGATACATAGTGAAAAATGAGAAAAAGTAATTAGGTGCGAAAAATGACGTCAGTTAGGTGGTGTCCGTTTTTGTCTAAGCACTCCTGTAGACGGCGTGAGAAGTTGTGCATACTCTTCCTAAGCATTTCACGCCGAAGCCTTCGGTTTTCTTGGCTTATTGTTTCAGAAAGTGTCTCAAGAGTACGAGGTTTGTTGATGTACACTTGTGATTTTAGGCAACCCCATAAAAAGTAGTCACAAGGTGTCAGATCTGGTGCCCTGGGAGGCCACTCCACTTCTCCATGCAACGAAATCACGCGTCCAGGGAAAGTTTTTCTTAAAAAAGCCATTGCTGCTCTGGATGTATGACATGTTGCCCCATCTTGTTGATACCATACATTATTGAGGTTAATGCGTCAATTGTGGTAGTCACGCCGTCTACAGGAGTGCTTCGACAAAACGGACACCACCTAACTGACGTCATTTTTCGCACATGATTACTTTTTCTCATTTTTCACTATGTATCATGTAATGGCAATATCTCAGCTGTTTATTAAATAAATAAAATTTGCATTTCGTTGAAAAATATATGTGTGACAGGATTTTAAAACATTCCATACCTCCTTGCCGGACCCTGTATTTGCAAACGTCGCACCTCGGCCGGAAAAGTGGCACAACTCAAAAAAACACTTTTTTGGGAAAAAAAGCTTAAAGCCTCGTTTTCACGGCGATAGTTCTATCGCGATAGTAGCTGTCATGAAAGTTGTGATAGTTCACTCTCACGATAGCAACTGTCTACACGTCTTGAAGTAACGTGATAGTTCTGTCACAATTAACAGTGTGACGTCTGCTTCATAGATATATTTGATTCAATAACAGTGTTGCTCTCTCTCCCTCCAGAAGCCAAATTTCCCTACACATTGGATATTTCCCTACAAGAAATTTCGCTATTTTCACAACAACTATTACTATCGCGACAGTACTATCAACTATCTAGGCAAACGAGATAGTGTGATAGTGCTATCGCACCAGTGCCATAATGACTATCATGTGGTTTTCACGATGATAGTTCTCGCGATAGCTGCTGTCATGACAGCAACTATCGTGACAACTATCATCGTGACAGGGGTGCCCACAGGCGGGTAGTCTGGCGAGCAACTCGCCATTTGCCTTTTTTTTTGGAGGGGGGAGGGGTGATTGAAAAAACGTCATAATATAAGTGCTGTTTTTGACGGCTCGTTACGCTTGCCAGAATTGATAGCAAGAGTATACTGTAAAATAATTGCTCACTCGCTACGCTCATGTTTTCCAAGGTTTAAAGACTGTTTCAAACACATCTTATGGCCAATTGAAACTCATTCACAAACAATGTAAACAATGTAAAATTTGATCATTTTAAAACTGATGAAAATGATATTTGAAAAGTAAAAAAAAAAACACGCTTTCAGCAATTGGTCCCGGGGGGGGGCACCCCTGCATCGTGAAAACAGGGCTTAAAGTTAAGAGACGATTCATGGCTTACTTTGCTGAGTTTTTCAAGTGCGAAAACCGTTTTAACTGTTCACATTATCGGTTTATTTAGTTCTCCTACAAATAATACAAAAATGCAACTTTTAACTCATTCCCCCCCCCCCCCACCCAAAAAAAGTGTTTTTTTTTAGTTGTGCCACTCTTCCAGCCGAGGTGCTGCATGTCAGCATTTTTCAATGCAAATATAAATATACACATAACTTCGAAGCAAATAATAAATAATGCAAACTTGATTGATTGGTAGACATTTTTATTTCCTTTGTTACACATTTTTGTTTATGGTGTTAATATGAACCATCTGTAGTAGTAGTAGTAGTATCAGTATCAGTAGTAGTAGTAGTAGTAGTAGTGGTAGTTGTAGTTGTAGTTGTAGAATTCGAGGGACATTGAGAGGGAAGAACACAACAATCGCTGTCAGGTCCCAGTAACACAGTGTCTTGTGGACATCCAACTCCTTTTGCACAAAGAAGGCATATAACGTGTGGGTTTAGGTCCTCGCAGTTCAGTCTGCACGTAGTGCATTCATTAGGTTGTTTTGGGATGCATTTCACATGTGTTTCTTGAAAAAGAAATAAAGAAAAAAAAAAGTGTTATTCATGGATCCCACATGCGTGAAAACAGTAGATAATGGAAATAAATCGGAAAAAAAATAAGTATCCTCTAAATTTCTCCTTTAGGAAGCTACATCGCAAATTACTTTGTATGTAAAATTACTCCACAAAGAGCACTAGCATCGTTTTTCTATTGAACCCATAGACACAATATGTTAAAGAAAAAAATCGTTAATTTTTAAAATACACAGTTGCACGGCAATATGTTTATTTTTCATATTTAAATTTGTCTAATGTTGATGGTTCAAAGTGCAATGAGCAATTTAAATATATGCTCATCTATTGATAGAATAACAAACAATTGGTAAGTGCGGTCATATTTTTAAAAACTATTTCTAAATCGCGAATTTCTAACTCTTATGTTAAACTCCATTTAGTGTGCGCGCTCTTAAACAAAAACACATTCATCGAAATGCTCGTAAAAATACGTAAAAATAATTTAAAAAAAACACAATTAAACCACAGTGAAGCCAACACATTTGCACTTTTTCTGTTTTGTTTTTTTAATTATTTTTAGATATTTTTACGAGCATTTTAATGGATGTTGTTTTCTTATTTGGGCGTACTCAATGGAGTTTAACATAAAAGTTAAAAATTCGCGATTTTGAATTTGTTTTTAAAAATAGAACCGCACTTACCAATGTTTTGTCATTCTATTACGCGATCAGCGTATAATTAAGGTGCACATTGCTTTTTGAACCATCAAGATAGGACAACTTTAAATATGAAAAATAAACATGGCCGCGACTGTGTATTTTTAAAACTAACGTTTCTTCTTTAACATCGGGTCCATGGGCTCAAGAAAAAAACGTTGCTAACGCCCCTCGTGGAGATTTTTCAAAGTAATTTTGCGATGTAGTCTCTATAGAAGAGTTGAGGGGAGAAAATTAGTTTCGAATATTTCTTTTTAATTTCACCTTGTGCTAGCAATTTGTAAGTTGTGATTGCGAGCAGCAAATATGTCACCAAAGCGATGAGTGTAACGGATTTCATTTCTAAAATAGAAAAATATACGCATTAAATATTTCGTTAGTAATTTGAAGAAACCATCTTGAAGATTAACATGTATTTCAAATGAATGCGAAAGTAAAATTGGATGTGTTCAGTTTCTAAGTGGATCTTTTTTTTTGTGCTTTGTTGCTTACTCAAAGCTTTTCACGAGAGCTGCTTGAATGTGAATTGAACGCAATAGCTTGTAGTTATTCCATACTGGCGCGATCCGCTTTTGCCAAATTTTATATTCCAAATTCTGCCTTGTGTAATTATAGAAGCGCACTTCATTGCGCTTCTCTATGATATTTTTAGCTATACCTTAGCTAGCTGGTTTTGCTTTAAAAATATTTTTGTTATGTTTCCTTTTTTGATTTGTCAAACGCTTTTCAAAGTGCTACCATCGTTTATCGAGCCCATAGAACCCAATGTTAAAGAAGAAACTTTAATTTTTAAAATACACATACGCAGTCGCGGCAATTATGTTTATTTTTCATATTTGAAGTTGTCCAATATTAAGTTTTTAAAGTGCATTGTGCACCTTAAATATATGTTGAGCGAGTGATAGAATGAAAAAAAAAATGGTAAGTGCGGTTCTATTTTTAAAAAGTATTTCAAAATCGCAAATTTCTAACTTTTATGTGAAACTCCATTGAGTTCCAAATAAGAAAAGAAAAACATGCCTAACAAACATGCCTAACAAACATGCCTAAAAATAATTTAAAAAAACACAATTAAACCAAAGTGAAACCAACACATTGGCGCATGTGCTGATTTATTTCTGGTTTTTTGAAATTATTTTTACGTATTTTTACGAGCATTTTAATGGATGTTTTTTTTTTCTTACGAGAATGCGTACTCAATGGAGTCTCACATAAAAGTTAGAAATTCACGATTTTGAAATAGTTTTTAAAAATAGAACCGCACTTACCATTTTTTTGTCATTCTATCACTCGATCAGCATATATTTAAGGTGCACATTGCGTTTTGAAAAAGGAAAGTTGGACAACTTTAAATATGAAAAATAAACATATTGCCAAATTCACACTTGTGAATTTTAAAAATTAACATTTTTTCTTTAAAATTGGGTCTATAGACTCAATGTATACATAATGCTATAGCGCTCTTTGCGGACATTTTTAGAAGTAATTTTGCGATGTATAGCCTCTTAAGTGGTTTCTAAAGTGCTTCGGTTTTATTCATTTATACAGTAAAATTTTACTTACTTCTGAAGAGTTGGTTTTAATGAAGCTTTGGTTTGGAGATTCTCCTTAGAGTGGCTTCTAATGCTGTGTATTGGGATTAGAGTTTAGCATGGTTTATATAGGTTTGTGATTGAATATAGATGGCAAATTGCTTTTCCAAATATTTATCTTATGCGAAGTGAATTAGAAACATGTGTTCAATTTCCGAAAAAAAAAACTGCTGTATTTGAAGAAGAAACACGTTTGATCGAATTTTTATTTTTGAGTAACTATGCTAATCATTTATGAAAAAAGCTGAATGCTTGAAAAGGAAATTTATTGAATGAAATAGAAAAGGTAAAGATGCATTGGGCTGCAATATTTGTTAACGATAAATACACGTGTTTCTTTCAGTTTAATTATGACCTTCATCATATTGTAAAGCCCAGTGAGTGACGATTCTCCCGGAACATTATCCTGGGGGTACGTGACTCATCTCTGTCCCTCCCTTCGTCTATATTTAAACGTAATTAGTGGATTGATACTTTCAGGACCATGGTCACTTGGAGTTGGTTACACCTCGCAGGTGTACACAGGTCCAAGGTATAAAAGGACCATGCTCCTCTTTGTTCTTCGTCCACTCTTTCGCTCAACTTTTGTACTACTTCGATTACGCTCGTATTTCCGTATCACATCATGGGCACGTGGACTCACCTTTAAGTCTGAATATTCATTCTTGTAACGTTAATGTTTCTATGCAAGGATGAATAAAGTGTTTATGATATGAAAATGCGTTGTCTTATGTTTGGTAACTAACCCTTCTCTGAACAGGCCGGAGACACCATAGGGCAAGAAGACATACGGATCCCTTACGGAGCGCGTCTTTAGATAAAAGAATAAAGAAGAAACACCGGTGATCAGAAGTGGATGGTAACCATCCTTCTGAGAAATTACACCCTTACTCAGGAGGATGACTACAATCCATCACCGTCCGCCAACTTCGGTAGCTCCAATCTTCATTGTGTGGTTACCACGCGATCGAAGAAGAGACCAGCTACGGATTAGAAGGTCAGAAATCGCTGGCATGCTCACAATATGCTCGAGGCTACTTCGGTGGAAATCATTGTCAAAATGTCGAGCTGGGGTGATAGCTGGATGTATTCAAATAGGGCTGGCAACATTTTGGAAATATCAAAAGCGGTCAGATATTTTTTTAAAAAAAAAATCGGTTTTTAACAATATAGTGCGAAAAACGGAAAAAAAATCGAAAAAAGTCGGAAAATTCGATCAAAATCGAAAAAAATAGAAAATCTGAATAAACTAAAAACTGAAGAAATAAAATAAATGTTTAAATTATTAATTATCTTTTACGATTACAAAAAATACTCTGCAAGCAGTCGGTTGGCCTATGGCAGAGGGATCTTAAGATCCAAGTGCTGCAAGATGCATTGTCAATGTAATGTATAACTACCAAGGGCGTAGGTATAGGGGAGGTTCAAACCCCCCTTCCCATTTGAGAACATAAAATACATAAAATAATGTTTTCATTCCAACTGTGTAAAATGGTAACATTATACAAAAATTATTGTAAATTAAAAAAATGTATCATCCAACTCCGCTAAGCTATAATTTGTGGATCGTGACTAATGCGCACGCAGAACACAGCCAGGAGCCTCTTGCCTATTTCAAACTTTGTTTCTTCGTGCATCTTTGGTGCAAAAAATGGGAGGCGGGTAGCAACGACCAAACTGCAATTGAAATATTCGAGAAATGTAATAAATAGGGCTCGGATTTTGATGAAATATCAACCGGAATGTTTTTCAATTTGTGGCCCAGTGTTGTGAAGTAATCATCATCCTTTGAACAACTGCAATTGTTTTTTTTTTCTAATCAAAAAACCTGGGCAGGGAGGGTAGGTGTTTAGTTACTATCAGTTGTCAACTAGAGTTCTAGCTTTTAACCATTGTTTTTTAATTAGAAAGAACAATGGTTTTTTATTATCTAAACGAGATTGTCACTTCACAATTGGCACTTGGGCCACATTATTGAGAAACATTCCGGTTGATATTGCATCAAAATCCGAGCCCTATTAATAAATAATTTTCCTACTTACTCACAAACTTGTGCAAATTTCGGACCCGCTTTCGGTATCTACTACAACTGTTGAATTTTCTTTTTTGACTTTAAAGCGCTTAAAAACATACCTAAGAAATGCTATGGGGCAAAAGCGTCTAACTGGAATAGCCTTTCTCAGCGTTTATAGAGATGATCCACCACCCCCACGCTTTCCTCTTGGCGCAGCTCCACCAGGAATCGATTGTCCAGGGGCAAGGTTGTTCCTGAACTCTTGGTTGACACCCTATGCCATGGTGTTGATGTCAATGAACTCCTCCCACTCATCCCAGTAGTGTTTGGATGTGGTGACATTGAAGGGCACTATGCTACTTGGAGCATCTGGCCTCCCTTCGCGTTCTACATTAGCTGGGCGTCTATTGTTAACAGAGGCATTTCTCTCCGTGCCAGTTGAAATTTTTTGGCTCGGAATAGGTTCGACACCTTGCTGTGGTGTCAGGTGACTATTTGTTAGTGGCTCCCTGGCGGTTCCCTCCACTCGTTGATTGTAGGCAGTAGATGAAGGTGAGAGTGGTTCAGCACAAGGCTGAAGATGTATGATGATGTCAACAAATGTTTGAAGATCCAGATGAAAACTAAAGCACGTGAAGATAAAAATCGAAGTTAGAATTGATGATAAAGTGACAATTGTTCTTGAGTGAAGATCCAGATGAAAACTAAAGCACATGAAGATAAAAATTGAAGTTAGAATTGATGATAAAGTGACAATTGTTCTTGAGTGAAGAACAAATGAAGTGGTGGTTGACCACGTTTTGGTCTCAGAATTTTTTTTTTGGGAGTAGTTTAGAAAAGATGAGGGTAGTCCTCTCTGCAATAGGAAACGTTGTCTTAAAGTGTTGATCCAATTTTTAGAGGCAGGTCCTTGTTTATTATTTTTAACTTTCTTTTGTTTGCTTAAAGAGTTTTAGGGGAGAAGGGACGTTATATTTTCTCGCACAGCAGTGTGAAATTGGCCATTAACTTTCTCCCCCTCTCTTTAATGTCTTTCCTAAAAAAAAGAGATAGATGGGTCAGCAAGGTCACTAATGTGCCTCACTATTTATTATTTTTTATGTTGTAATTTGGAGGGTGTTGATTTTCCCAACAATTTTATTATTTAATTGGGAAGGTGACAGGTTCCGAATTTTTATGATTTAATTGCGAGGGTGTCCATTTCCAAAAAATATCTTCAGTTTTTCTTTTGTGTTCTTGTTTCTTTTGCAGTGTCTTGTAGTCCTATGTTTGTCAGGTTCCCAGTCATGATGTTTTCGTGGAAGTTTTTTTGTTGACTGTCCAGGTCATTGACGTCCCTCCATAGCAAGGGGACATGATGTCTTTTTCTTTGATGTCCCTTTTATGGCAGCTTTTTTTTTCGGACATCCTTCACTCGAGGTTTATTATTGTGTTCTGGCTGCACCACATGATTTTTGAGGCCACGTCGTTTGGTGAATTTTGTTGAAATGGGTGCCAATATGCAAATATCGGTTTCCATGTTAGTAGTATAGGAAAATACATTACTGGGCCACATTTCTGGGCCACTCTCCCATAGACTACTATAGGAGGAACATTTTCAGCACCACATTCCAATCTCCAATAGGCTATCATTGAGTCATTTCTACACCACTCATTTTAAAGCCATTTTAATGCTTCATCAGAGAGAAAAAACTTTGTCCCAGTTTTTTTGCTTCTCATTAAAAAGAAGTTTGAAACTTTCTTTAACCACCTGTTGAGATAATAAAAAAACTTGTTTTCACGAATGTATATAGAATAAATAAAACATTTTATATATAGAAGGTAAGAAATTTTATTTTATACTCTGAATATATACATATACATTCAGATTTTAACTACATTTTTTCTTATAGAATACACAATTTTCACACCCCAATACAATCTCCCATAGGCTATCATTGAGTCATTTATACACCACTCGTTTTAAAGCTATTTTAATGCTTCATCAGAGAGAAAAAACTTTGACCCAGTTTTTTTTGCTTCTCATTAAAGAGATAGAAGTTTGAAACTTTCTCATACCACCTGCTGAGATAATAAAAAAAACTTGTTTTCACGACTGTATATAGAATAAATAAAACATTTTATATATAGAAGGTAAGAAATTTTATTTCATACTCTGAATATATACATATACATTCAGATTTTAACTACATTTTTTCATATAGAATACACAATTTCCTCACCCCATTACAATCTACCCATAGACTATCATTGAGTCATTTCTACACAACTCGTTTTAAAGCCATTTTAATGCTTCATCAGAGAGAAAAAACTTTGACCCAGTTTTTTTGCTTCTCGTTAAAGAGAAAGACGTTTAAAACTTTCTCATACCACTTGCTGAGATGATAAAAAAACTTGTTTTCATGACTATATAGAATAAATAAAGCATTTTGTATATAGAAAGTAAGAAATTGTATTTTATACTCTGAATATATACATATATATTTAGATTTTAACTACATTTTTTCCTACAGAATACACATTTTCCACACCCCATTACAATCTCTCATAGACTATGAGGGGGTCATTTCTGGGCCATAGCATTAAGACCAACCTATTGTTAATGCTTCGACATAACAGAGAAAAAAACTTTGACCCAGTTTTTTTGCTTCTCGTTAAAGAGAAAGAAGTTTAAAACTTTCTCATACCACCTGCTGAGATGATAAAAAAACTTGTTTTCATGACTATATAGAATAAATTAAACATTTTGTATATAGAAAGTAAGAAATTTTATTTCATACTCTGAATATATACATACATATTTAGATTTTAACTACATTTTTTCTTACAGAATACACATTTTCCACACCACATTACAATCTCTCAGACTATGATGTGGTCATTTCTGGGCCATAGCAGGAAGACCAACATTTTTATTTAACTTAAAATTAAAAATTATGACAACGCATTTCAAAATCACAAAAGAATTTCTTTTATATTTATCACATAAAACATGTATTTATTTTTAGCTTTCATATTTTTCATAGATTATATCACTATATTATTGCTTAGTACCCTGAACCTATTTCTATTTCTTGTAGTGATGCCTTCCATAGTTTTGTTCTATTTCTATTGGCCTCTTTCATAGTCATGCTCCTTTTCTATTGGCTTCTTTCATAGTCATGCTCCTTTTCTATTGGCTTCTTTCATAGTCATGCTCCTTTTCTATTGGCTTCTTTCATAGTCATGCTCCTTTTCTATTGACCTCTTTTATAACCATGCTGCTTTTTATTGGCTTCTTTCTTAGCTTTTTTTGTCTTTCATAACCTGGTTTCATTTTTATTTGTCTTTTGTAATCTTAACTTAATATTATTGGTGTTTTGTTGTAATATCTGAGTAGTTTCATTGGCTACTATTTTTAATCGAGGACACTATTTCAGTATAAAAAGAGCAAAAAGTTCTCATAAAATTCACACATCAATTTCTATTCTGAATCTTCTCAGACAAGTGTTGTTCTGATCATTCATTTCTAAAATCATTACAGCAAAATACTGCATCTTTAAAGTTTTTTTTTTTTACTGTGGCTGATCTTACAAATAGTTTTTCACTTTGTGCAAGACATTTATTACATCAAAAACTCCCCATCTATAACCAATTTTTGTAAAAAGTCGTATTTACATCATAATGCAGGACAATCGGGACATCATTGGTGAGTATTTCTTTTTTGAACTATCAAATAGCCTAAAAACATGAATACCCCTTTTACAAATCACTCAGAACCATTTTTTATTGTTAAATTTTCATTATTAGTGTTTGAAGCCCTACACACATTTTCTTAGCTTACAAAGGCAACATTGGTTCTTAGAAAAATTCTGAAAACATATTGATAGACTTGACGGTTGAAACCGCAGTAACTGGCCGAAAGACAAAAAGGAAAGCCACACCAAAATCTGAAGTTGCAAAGCATCAAGCAAAGGCAATCGGTGATGCGGGCCCATCTTCAGCTGTAGCGGAAGACACGATCAAAGAATGGTTTGGACGTCACCTCAGTAAATCGGAGGAAAAGAACACTTTACCGGACTTCAAAGTTCACGAAACTATCCCCGTCGAGGACAATTGGAAGATACGCATTCTCGAAAGTAATGAGAGTTTGTTTATCGATATTCGCAAATATAGTATAGAAAACAAATTTACGAAAGGGGCTTGTATTCCGATTCATATCTATCCTCGATTAACCACAAAACTTAATCAAGTGCCTACTGTTTTGGGTAAATTGGGATTTGATTTTCAAAAATGAATTGTTTCATATGCGGACAGCCGGATAACTCAAGGGAACATTTTCTAAATGCACATGTTATCGGGTCTACCAAAGAAAAATGTAATCTTTGTTATTCACAATTTAATACTAAAACAGAATGGTTAATCCATTTAAATAATACTCACGACATATTTTTATCAGATGCTTTTGTTATACATAAAACGGGGTTTGGGGGCTTATTAGCTACTTTAAAACATATGAATGGGTCTAATATTCAGGACCCTAGAGTCTATTTCCAACATATCTATGACAATGTGATGAATTTGTTGGAGGGATGGTCTAATAAAATGAGATTTAAATTTCAATTATGTTTGCGCATTCATTTTATCAAGCCAAAAATCATTTACGAAAACAATGAAGCGATAATGACTTACGAAACCAACGATTCTTATTTTTGTAGTAATATGAAACTTATTATGCATCGCTCAGAAATAAAACAGTACTTGCGAGAATGTGAAATGCAGATCTTAAGCGCGATAGAAGCTTTCATTAAGAGGTTCGGGTTGGGTGATCGATTCCATCGAAGACATCGATATCAAAATTGGTAACTACAGACCGTATAAAGGGGGATGTTCGGGGAAACTTCCCGTTTCATTAAAAAATAAGAAATCTATTTTAAATATCACATCGAAAGATGCCAAATGTTTCTTATGGTGTGTACTAGCTCATTTGCATCCGGTAGCATGGGGCGACCATCCCAATAGATTAAGTCACTATAAGAAATTAGAAGGCTCACTCGATACATCCATGCTTGACTACCCCGTTGCCTTAAACCAAATTTCGAAATTCGAAATTGCGAATAATCTCAAAATTAACGTTTTCGGTTACGATAAGTACATCGTTCCTCTTCAGTTAAGTAGTTCCAACTCGAATAGAGAAATAAATCTCCTTCTTCATGACAAACATTACTTTCTCATTCGAAATATCGCTCGATTAATGGGCCATATGATGGATTTAAAAGGAAATTTTTTTGTTACCGATGTTGTCAAGGGTTTACTGTTGAAAGCGCTTTAGAAAGGCATCGCCCCATGTGCGAAGAGCATAAATCGGCGAAAATTCTTTTACCGAGCAAAGAGGATTGCGTTTTAAAGTTTAACGAGTTTCATAAAGCCTTGCGTTGCCCTTATGTAGCTTATTTTGATTTTGAAAGCCTCATCCAAAAAGTCAGTGGCCCAAATCAAAATCCGAGTACCTCCTATACCAAAACCATCCAAAAACACGAAGCTTGCTCTTATTCTTACGCTATCGTTGATTATCACGGTAAGGTTGTCGCTCACGAATGTAAAAGGTCCCAAGATCCCGCTTATGAACTCGTCAATGCCTTAAGAGAGAAAGCCAGTGAATTGTTGAAATCGGCCCCAATAGAGTCTATGGTCATGACGAACGAAGAGGAAAACTTTCAGAAAGCCACCCATTGCTACGCTTGTCAGACAGAGTTCAATGAGTTTATTACGGGCAAAGTAAGAGATCACGATCACCATCTTCCGGGAAACAATTACAGGGGTGCAGCGTGCTTCAGTTGTAATGCCACTTTACGTGACCGCTCTTACTTGCCGTGTTTCGCTCATTGTTTACGTTCGTACGACGAGCATTTTATCGTTAAAGCCCTAGGTAGGATTAAAACGGAAAAGCCCATTAGCATTATTCCTTTGAATATTGAGTGCTATACGAGCTTCATCGTCGATGATCTTGTGTTCCTAGATAGTTTTCAATTCTTATCCGCTCCACTCGCAACCCTCGCCCAAAATCTTCCTAAGGAAAATTTTAATTGCGTTTCGTGGTTTTTCAAAGACCCTGCAAAAATCGATCTCATGACGCAAAAAGGATATTTTCCTTACGAACATTTGGACAGTCATTCAAAATTTGATGCAGTAGGTATACCGGATAAAGTCTGTTTCAACAATACACTGAAAGAAGAAGTGATCTCTGACAAAGATTACGAGCATGTAAGAAAAGTATGGGAGACATTCGGATGCCAAACTTTAGGTGATTATCACGATATATACTTAAGAAGCGATTGCCTCATTTTGGCGGATGTTTTCGAAAATTTCCGAACTATTTCTTTTAAAAGTTTTGGCCTCGATCCTGCGCATTATTTCACTTTGCCCATGTACGCTTGGTCCGCCGCTTTGAAATACACTAAAGTTGAGTTGGAGCTACTTACGGATTGCAATATGCACTTATTTATTGAAAGAGGTATTCGCGGAGGTGTTTCTGTCGCCAGCCACAGATACGCAAAAGCGAACAATCCCTATCTAAATGATTACGATCCATCTAAACCTAAATCTTATATAGCCTATTGGGATTACAATTCCTTGTATGCTACGGCGATGTGCGAACCCATGCCCATGAAAGATTTTCGTTGGCTAGATGAGAATGAGATCGAAACTTTCGACATTCATTCCATTAACCCAGATAGCAAAGAGGGATACATATTAGAAGTGGATCTCGATTATCCATCGGAGTTACATTTTGATCATAGTGACTACCCTCTTTGTCCAGAAAGACTCGATATTCATCTCGATATGCTATGCCCTTATGCTAAAGACCTTCTAAAAAAAGTAAAAGGAAAAGAACCAAAAAATTACAAAGCAAAGAAACTCGCCCCTAATCTTTATCATAAGAAAAATTACGTTATTCACGCTAGAAATTTACGATGCTACTTAAACCTGGGGATGAAATTAACCAAAATTCATCGTGTTCTTTCTTTTACCCAAGGCAAGTGGTTAAAGCCCTATATAGAATTTAACATCGCCATGCGTAAGTTGGCAAAAGATGATTTCGAAAAAGATTTTTTCAAATTAATGAACAATGCAGTTTTTGGTAAAACGATGGAAGATCAAAGAAAAAAAATTAATGCCGAACTCGTTAATGAAAAAGAACGATGCCTAAAATTATTCAGCAAAGCAAATTTAGATTCATTTCACATTATCGACAAGAATCTCACCGTTTTTAAAATGAAAAAATGGTCCATTTATTTTAACAAACCATTGTATACGGGTTTTACGCTACTAGAAATATCAAAGTTGTTTATGTATGAATTTTATTATTATGTTCTAAAATCAAATTATCCCGGAAATAGATTGAAACTATTGTATACTGATACGGATAGTTTCATCATGCACATTCAAACTAAAGATTTGTACCATGATATGCAGCGTTATCAGTATCATTTGGATACGAGTGACTATCCAAAAAGTCACTTTCTGCATTCTCTTAAAAACAAAAATGTTATGGGCAAATTTAAAGATGAAATGAATGGTGAACCTATTTCGGAATTTGTGGCCTTAAAATCTAAAATGTATTCCGTACTGTTAAATAGCCTTAAGCATAAATGTAAAGCGAAAGGTATTAAGAAACAGATCGTTAAATCTCACTTTAATCATGATAAGTTCATTGAATCTTTGCATCAGTCTATTCCGAATAGGGTCATTCAAAGACAAATTATGTCTAAAATGCACGATATTTACACTCTAGAAGTGAACAAAATCAGTCTTACCGCATTCGATGATAAACGTTATATTGAGAATGATGGAATTACTACTCTCGCTTATGGCTATTTTTCAATTTAAACAAAATGTAGATGAAATCATTTGTTGTTCCTTATAGAACCTATCGTAATGATTAAGAGATTAAGCGATACGAGTGTTATCCCCAAGAAAATGAACATGGGTGATGCCGGGTACGATTTGTTTTCTACGGTGGACTGCACCATTAAACCTGGAGCTATAGCGCTCTGTGCAACAGACTTAATCCTGGCTTTGCCGTATGATTGTTATGGAAGAATCGCACCAAGATCGGGTCCCGCGCTTCATTTTGGGCTCGATGTTTTGGCCGGAGTCATTGATTCCAGCTACAGAGGGCCTATTAAAGTTATGTTAATAAACTTCGGAAATCACGATATTGCCATTAAAACGGGGTATAGAATTGCGCAAATCATTTTTGAGAAAATATACCCCAATGTAGAATTTGTTGAGGGAGAACTCCCTCCAAGCACCCGTGGTGAGCTTGGGTTTGGCTCTACGGGAAAAAAAATATTTACTCGATGTAGTCCTATAAATGTTTATTCATAAATGTATTCATCCCATAATGTTACATATACCCATTTTAATATATTAACTTGATATAAATAATATAATACATGTATTGAAATGATGAAGGTTAAATAAAATTGTGATTAAAAAGCATACAGTGGTAAATATTTTTTTAGATTATAATTAATAAATGCGTGAACAATTTTATCATTTCGCAAATAATTGTGTCGATGAAACACAGAAACGATACTTTTCATAGATACATTAGAACATCTTAAAATAGAATAGAAAATACAATATTGGCCACATACGGCCGTTCTCGAATGTTGGAGCCTACGCGCATTGTAAGTCCAGGAGAGACTGTTTCTCGTAATGAACTGATTTATCTCGTCCGTCATTGGCTTCATTCCGTAACTGTCGAAATATTCAGCCATTCCATTATTGAAATAAATTGCGATCCAGTGAGATCCGGGCTCCGACCTTGCATCCAGATTAACGATATAAAGTTTACGATTCACTCTAAAAGGAAGTTGGTCCCTTGCAAATACACCGGCAAACACGATACGTGTGGCGGGATGATGAAATAATAAATATTCCAGTTGACTAGAATCCATTTTTAATAATCTATGATAACATTGCGATGATGATCCACTTCGATGATGGACTGGTAGATGGAATAAACGATGACATTCACCGTTGTGTTCAACGGATTTTTAAATTTCATATTGAGACGTAAAGATCCATTTTTACTCAAGTTGAAATGGGATCCTGATAGAGCACTTTGGTCATTGGTGAGATCGAAGGCATAAAGAGAATAGCCGTTTTTAAATTCCTCGAACGTCACATCTATACCGTCTGTGCCATAATACTTGCGGCACGCAGAAAATAGCTGCTGATAAAGATGACCGTATTCTTTCGTACTGAAATTTGGACTGAATTGTATTCCCGGAAACTGGGTACCATCTACCTGTAGCTCGAGAAAACTGAGATCCTTGTAATGAAAATGAAAAGGATTCTTTTTTAAATTTCCAGCTCGCGCATCACTATCAACGAGTCCGATCATAACGAAACTCGGTAATATTCCATTACAAATGTTGATGTTAATATCGTGGCCGCCGCTAGGTTCGCTGAAAGATGTGCATTTGATTCGATTGATGGGATAAATAAAATTAGACTTCAACGACTGCTCAATATGCGTTTTAACGATAGATGGATTTGGTATCACTTTTCGTACATAGAGGGTAGCAGATCTAATATCCACTTTGTAATCATTTTTGTCACTATCTGGTTTCAGTAAACAAAAGGCATCTTTTTGACGAATTAATTTAATGGAGAGATCGAGCATATTAGGTAAGAGCCGCCCCTGATGAAAAATATCTCCGTGAAGACGTCCGCACATATCCATAATAGCACTCGCTTTTGATCTTTCGAAGCGTTGCGCTAATCCATCTGCCGGATCGGCGGTGGATGGTTTACGATCTTTAAAGGCAGCGATGGTGTCTTTGTAGAACATCTCGAGAGATAAATAAGGTTTATTCCCAGTGTTTTCGCTGCCTAGAAGGGTCGTTAAATAAGCTTTATATCCATAATCGTGATCTGTGGAACTAATAATCGTATGCCCGAGAGTAACCGTAATTTCACTAAAAAGTGAGTGAAAAAACCCATTTATAGGTGTGACTTCGCAAGTAGCGTCCAATGGTTTTCCGTCCACTTTTAAGATTCTTGCCTTCACATTCAGGTAAATATCAGAAGGATCTATGTATTCATCGGCGTTTCCCATGATATTGAACTATCGTATTTTGGTCTTCGATACTGTTCACGGGATGGTATTCCTTAATGCAGTCATCCCGATTACTCGTTTGCGTCGCGGGCACGGTAAAAATATCCAATTCACAACTCATCCCGGGCCCCGAGTCATGATGTACGAGAAAGCCGCTAATGTTTATAGGAGGTTCACGAAATTGCTAGTTTTTCTTTTTTTACCCGAAGTTTTCTTTGCTGCGGTTTTCCTTTTTTTAGCAACTTTCTTCTTCGACGCTTTCTGTTTCACTGCACGCTTCGTACTGGCCACGGTTCTTCTATTTCCAGATGTTTTAGTCGTTTTCCGGCGCTTAGCTCCACCTGTCATTGTCTTCAAAAATTCATGCCCAGCTTCCGTTCCACGCCTTTTTAAGGCACTTTTGAAAGATTCCCCCGCTTCAATATCGGATACGACGTTAGTTCCTGACTTTAACAACTGCTTACTCGCTGAGAGGGCTCCTTTTTTCAAAAAAGGGATCACGAAACGATATAACGAAGAAAAAAATCCGTGTCCCCGCTGATATTGAGATCCCACGAAGACGGGCAAAGAGGATCCAATTTGTTTATGATAATTATAACACGGATCAGTTGCTGATCCGCAATAGTAAGGCACCCTCATTTGTGAAAAATGGAACACGGACGAAAATGAACTGTGGCTATCACTACGTCTCCACTGGTAAATAAAATTTTACGTCCAAAGACATCGCTTATACGCACTTCGATACTATGTATACTATCACGTGATACTCTTTTGTACTGTAGTTGATTGTAGATTTTGGTAACTCATTCCATCAGAATCCTGAAGATGAACGGGCCTCAATAAAGGTGAAAGTATATCCCCCACCGGCTGGTACTCGATGCAGTCGATATACACGAATAAGGAATGAATATCACGCTGAATATCCGAAAGAAAGTCGGCCACCTTAATAATGGGAAGTTCCGACGTATTGCTAAGATAGTCCTCTTGAAACCCGAGCATTCTTTGTATTTTTTCGGAGAATTGAATGCTTGAATTGGGCTGAATGGTAACTTCTACACGTGACGTTGTATTCCGATATTTGAACCAAGGATTCTTTTCACTATTTAATCTCGGATTTGCGATATTCTCCATTTGTGTTTTGCTTTCTAACAACTGCTGATGATAATCTTTCATATTTTGTAGATCTTGTTTTGACTTGGCTAAATTTTCTTTTTTTTCGTCATACGAGGACTTTAAAATATTGTAATTAAATTCATTCGCTTCTTTTTGTAAACGAACCAGATTGATGAGTTTATCTTTGGCATCTTTATCGTTGGTCTTCTTTTTTTGTTCGTCCTGTATTTTTTGTTGTAAGACATTAACGAGACGCTGAATGGCTTCGTCCCGTTTTGCATCGGGTCCGGGTATGATGCCTTTTTGATGTTGTAATTGATTTTCGAGATCGTTTATTTTGTTTTGATATTCCATTTGACTGGTATTCTTATCCTTAACGAGATTCTGATAGTTGGTGCGTGATTCCTCGCACGTTTTGAACATGACATTCACATTGTCCGCGGTTGTTTGCACCCTGGCTTCTTCTATTACCATATTTTCTTCCTCTTTGTCTATATTAGATGTAGATTTGTCTATTTTTTTAATCAATTCATTTTTGCTCGACTGAATCGAAGGATGCCTCAAATGAAGGGGCCCGAAATATTCATCGATATGAGAGTTGATGGCATTCACGAGAAATCCGGGAGAATGATACGCCCCACTAGGAACACTAATGTTGATGCTTAGGCTCCGCTCCAGATCTCTGATAATAATTTCACCTTCCTTTTCATCCGCAATCTTTAACCAGGTACGCGAAAAATGAATCTCAGCCAAGGCAACTTCGTAATCTCCAGTAATTTCGATGGGTTTTGGGAGTTTCACGGTGTAATTCGTTTTGTAGTTGTTTCAAATCTCCCGCTTTAATCCAACTGTTGTGTTTATCGGCGTATCCTTTCCACTTCACCAAAAGTTGCCGGTGCCGTCCATTTCCTTTTTCAGCTACAACTTTTTCTACCCTCCAAAAATCGCTGTCTTTCTTGTCAATTTTTTGAAGTTCTTCCTCGTAAAATGTACCTTCTAATAGTTCTCCATCAATATCCACGAGACGGTATACCAAAGGTATTCGGTCGATACGTGCAGAGATGGTGAAAACTTCGTCCGACCAATTGGGTAAGTAACCTTTTTCGAAAGTTAGCTTCGTCTTGGAAATGCGAACACGATCACCTACTTTGAACTTGGGCAATCTACTATTGGCGGATGGAAACAATCGTTTAAATACATCTTTTTCATTGGTAGATGAGACTTTCTCCGGAGCCATGCCAATACTTCTATGATACGATGCATTGTATCCTTTCACCAGATGACTCAACTTATCGATGTACCGATAATTCCCCTTCGCTGTAAAATACCTCCACATACGTGATTTCAAAGTTCTATTAAAACGTTCGACAATGGCGGCTTTGACTTCGTTAAAAGTGGTATAAAATCCAATACCATTTTCTTTGAGGAAGGTCTGAAAGTTCTTATTCAGGAATTCTTTTCCCCTATCCGATTGAATTTTTCTCGGCTTCCGTCCATCTCGCAGAATAATTTTCGAAGCAGCGATCATTTCCTTTCTAGTTTTTTGTTTTAATGGTTGAACCCAAGCATATTTTGAAAATACATCGATACAAGTTAAAAGATAGTTGTAACCCTTATTCTCTTTTTTTGTAAGACTGCATATCCACGAGATCCATCTGCCATACATCGTCTATTTTACTGACCAATGTTCTATTTCTTGTAAATGTTCTTCTCACTGGCTTATTTAAAGTGTAGACATCTTGCGTTCGTAACCAAGCTTCAATTTCACCCCGAGTAAATTTCCTTTCAGTTGCCGCATGAAGGCGGTCCACACCCCCGAAAGACCCACTGGAGGATGGATCGTAATAAATTTTTTTGAGTTCTTTGTGTTCTTTCTTCCCATACGGGACGGCTAGATTCTTCGGTATCTGGATGATAATCCCATCGCTTGTCGTTAGCTATGAGAGATCGAGGTACGTTCATTTTTTTCAGCTCCGTGATAAATGGCTCCCATCCTTGGGGGTCGTATCTAGTTTTACTGATAACGAGATCTCTAGTAAGGTCCATAATATTGGTATTCGGCACAACTTGCCCATCTATTAGAAGCTGATGCGATGAATTCCAACTTAATGGGCCTCTACCATCTTTTATCAAATTAAGAAGACGACCGGCCTTCTTCTGTTGTGTCTTCGGCAGTTGATTGACTATATCGCTGATACCTGATGATTGTTTTTCTTCAATGGGACTCGAAAAACCAGCGTCCTCTAACGTCACTTTCGTTACCTCTTTGGGCCTGTTTTCATAAATGGATTTATACCGGTGTTGTAATTGACCTAGAAGTAAAACCTTATTGTAGTTATCCAAGTTTTCTTCTTCCAAAATACGTTGAATGGCTTTTTCAATGTCTCTTAAAGTACGTTGAACGGGTGTTTTATTTTCTTGTTTTTCTCGATATTGAGCTTCCCAAGATTCAGCGGGGATGAGGATCATTTTCTCGGCCATGATGTAATTAAACCCGTTAACATCGACAATACGGGAGAAATTAGCAGGGGAAGATAACCCCCTTTTTGTTTGACGAAAAAGTTTTTCTTCGACTTTGGAGATGATTTCGTATTGACTAATTTATTCAGTACATGCCTATAGGGGCGTAACTTTCTTTTTTCACGTTCACTCAGTACAATGTTAGAGTTCCCAATATTATGCGCACAATCACACAAACACTGAATAAAATCCAAGTTGGAGTTCTTTAGAAGTTCTTTTTGAAGTCGCGGATTACTTTCCGCGGCTACGTGTAATCTATGAATGTTACGATCGAGTCGTGAAGGAATCTTTTGACTTATTTTCATCGTTGTTTAGGTAAAAATACAGCGGTATACTCTCCTGGAAATATATTCGTTCTGAGCCGAGAGTTGTCATTCGCATTCTGCGTGAGATCAATCATCAAGTAACTGTACGGATCACGAGTACTCTGGTTAAAGGCATCGATAAGGAACTTGGTGTTACCAGGATACATCTGATGCGACAAATGAGCAATCTGAGAGAATAGACGATGTATGGCAGATGGATCTCGTGGATATGCAGTCTTACAAAAAAGAGAATAAGGGTTACAACTATCTTTTAACTTGTATCGATGTATTTTCAAAATATGCTTGGGTTCAACCATTAAAACAAAAAACTAGAAAGGAAATGATCGCTGCTTCGAAAATTATTCTGCGAGATGGACGGAAGCCGAGAAAAATTCAATCGGATAGGGGAAAAGAATTCCTGAATAAGAACTTTCAGACCTTCCTCAAAGAAAATGGTATTGGATTTTATACCACTTAACGAAGTCAAAGCCGCCATTGTCGAACGTTTTAATAGAACTTTGAAATCACGTATGTGGAGGTATTTTACAGCGAAGGAGAATTATCGGTACATCGATAAGTTGAGTCATCTGGTGAAAGGATACAATGCATCGTATCATAGAAGTATTGGCATGGCTCCGGAGAAAGTCTCATCTACCAATGAAAAAGATGTATTTAAACGATTGTTTCCATCCGCCAATAGTAGATTGCCCAAGTTCAAAGTAGGTGATCGTGTTCGCATTTCCAAGACGAAGCTAACTTTCGAAAAAGGTTACTTACCCAATTGGTCGGACGAAGTTTTCACCATCTCTGCACGTATCGACCGAATACCTTTGGTATACCGTCTCGTGGATATTGATGGAGAACTATTAGAAGGTACATTTTACGAGGAAGAACTTCAAAAAATTGACAAGAAAGACAGCGATTTTTGGAGGGTAGAAAAATTTGTAGCTGAAAAAGGAAAAGGACGGCACCGGCAACTTTTGGTGAAGTGGAAAGGATACGCCGATAAACACAACACTTGGATTAAAGCGGGAGATTTGAAACAACTACAAAACAAATTACACCGTGAAACTCCCAAAACCCATCGAAATTACTGGAGATTACGAAGTTGCCTTGGCTGAGATTCATTTTTCGCGTACCTGGTTAAAGATTGCGGATGAAAAGGAAGGTGAAATTATTATCAGAGATCTGGAGCGGAGCCTAAGCATCAACATTAGTGTTCCTAGTGGGGCGTATCATTCTCCCGGATTTCTCGTGAATGCCATCAACTCTCATATCGATGAATATTTCGGGCCCCTTCATTTGAGGCATCCCTCGATTCAATCGAGCAAAAATGAATTGATTAAAAAAATAGACAAATCTACAGCTAATATAGACAAAGAGGAAGAAAATATGGTAATAGAAGAAGCCAGGGTGCAAACAACCGCGGACAATGTGAATGTCATGTTCAAAACGTGCGAGGAATCACGCACCAACTATCAGAATCTCGTTAAGGATAAGAATACCAGTCAAATGGAATATCAAAACAAAATAAACGATCTCGAAAATCAATTACAACATCAAAAAGGCATCATACCCGGACCCGATGCAAAACGGGACGAAGCCATTCAGCGTCTCGTTAATGTCTTACAACAAAAAATACAGGACGAACAAAAAAAGAAGACCAACGATAAAGATGCCAAAGATAAACTCATCAATCTGGTTCGTTTACAAAAAGAAGCGAATGAATTTAATTACAATATTTTAAAGTCCTCGTATGACGAAAAAAAAGAAAATTTAGCCAAGTCAAAACAAGATCTACAAAATATGAAAGATTATCATCAGCAGTTGTTAGAAAGCAAAACACAAATGGAGTATATCGCAAATCCGAGATTAAATAGTGAAAAGAATCCTTGGTTCAAATATCGGAATACAACGTCACGTGTAGAAGTTACCGTTCAGCCCAATTCAAGCATTCAATTCTCCGAAAAAATACAAAGAATGCTCGGGTTTCAAGAGGACTATCTTAGCAATACGTCGGAACTTCCCATTATTAAGGTGGCCGACTTTCTTTCGGATATTCAGCGTGATATTCATTCCTTATTCGTGTATATCGACTGCATCGAGTACCAGCCGGTGGGGGATATACTTTCACCTTTATTGAGGCCCGTTCATCTTCAGGATTCTGATGGAATGAGTTACCAAAATCTACAATCAACTACAGTACAAAAGAGTATCACATGATAGTATACATAGTATCGAAGTGCGTATAAGCGATGTCTTTGGACGTAAAATTTTATTTACCAGTGGAGACGTAGTGATAGCCACAGTTCATTTTCGTCCGTGTTCCATTTTTCACAAATGAGGGTGCCTTACTATTGCGGATCAGCAACTGATCCGTGTTATAATTATCATAAACAAATTGGATCCTCTTTGCCCGTCTTCGTGGGATCTCAATATCAGCGGGGACACGGATTTTTTTCTTCGTTATATCGTTTCGTGATCCCTTTTTTGAAAAAAGGAGCCCTCTCAGCGAGTAAGCAGTTGTTAAAGTCAGGAACTAACGTCGTATCCGATATTGAAGCGGGGGAATCTTTCAAAAGTGCCTTAAAAAGGCGTGGAACGGAAGCTGGGCATGAATTTTTGAAGACAATGACAGGTGGAGCTAAGCGCCGGAAAACGACTAAAACATCTGGAAATAGAAGAACCGTGGCCAGTACGAAGCGTACAGTAAAACAGAAAGCGTCGAAGAAGAAAGTTGCTAAAAAAAGGAAAACCGCAGCAAAGAAAACTTCGGGTAAAAAAAGAAAAACTAGCAATTTCGTGAACCTCCTATAAACATGAGCGGCTTTCTCGTACATCATGACTCGGGGCCCGGGATGAGTTGTGAATTGGATATTTTTACCGTGCCCGCGACGCAAACGAGTAATCGGGATGACTGCATTAAGGAATACCATCCCGTGAACAGTATCGAAGACCAAAATACGATAGTTCAATATCATGGGAAATGCCGATGAATACATAGATCCTTCTGATATTTACCTGAATGTGAAGGCAAGAATCTTAAAAGTGGACGGAAAACCATTGGACGCTACTTGCGAAGTCACACCTATAAATGGGTTTTTTCACTCACTTTTTAGTGAAATTACGGTTACTCTCGGGCATACGATTATTAGTTCCACTGATCACGATTATGGATATAAAGCTTATTTAACGACCCTTCTAGGCAGCGAAAACACTGGGAATAAACCTTATTTATCTCTCGAGATGTTCTACAAAGACACCATCGCTGCCTTTAAAGATCGTAAACCATCCACCGCCGATCCGGCAGATGGATTAGCGCAACGCTTCGAAAGATCAAAAGCGAGTGCTATTATGGATATGTGCGGACGTCTTCACGGAGATATTTTTCATCAGGGGCGGCTCTTACCTAATATGCTCGATCTCTCCATTAAATTAATTCGTCAAAAAGATGCCTTTTGTTTACTGAAACCAGATAGTGACAAAAATGATTACAAAGTGGATATTAGATCTGCTACCCTCTATGTACGAAAAGTGATACCAAATCCATCTATCGTTAAAACGCATATTGAGCAGTCGTTGAAGTCTAATTTTATTTATCCCATCAATCGAATCAAATGCACATCTTTCAGCGAACCTAGCGGCGGCCACGATATTAACATCAACATTTGTAATGGCATATTACCGAGTTTCGTTATGATCGGACTCGTTGATAGTGATGCGCGAGCTGGAAATTTAAAAAAGAATCCTTTTCATTTTCATTACAAGGATCTCAGTTTTCTCGAGCTACAGGTAGATGGTACCCAGTTTCCGGGAATACAATTCAGTCCAAATTTCAGTACGAAAGAATACGGTCATCTTTATCAGCAGCTATTTTCTGCGTGCCGCAAGTATTATGGCACAGACGGTATAGATGTGACGTTCGAGGAATTTAAAAACGGCTATTCTCTTTATGCCTTCGATCTCACCAATGACCAAAGTGCTCTATCAGGATCCCATTTCAACTTGAGTAAAAATGGATCTTTACGTCTCAATATGAAATTTAAAAATCCGTTGAACACAACGGTGAATGTCATCGTTTATTCCATCTACCAGTCCATCATCGAAGTGGATCATCATCGCAATGTTATCATAGATTATTAAAAATGGATTCTAGTCAACTGGAATATTTATTATTTCATCATCCCGCCACACGTATCGTGTTTGCCGGTGTATTTGCAAGGGACCAACTTCCTTTTAGAGTGAATCGTAAACTTTATATCGTTAATCTGGATGCAAGGTCGGAGCCCGGATCTCACTGGATCGCAATTTATTTCAATAATGGAATGGCTGAATATTTCGACAGTTACGGAATGAAGCCAATGACGGACGAGATAAATCAGTTCATTACGAGAAACAGTCTCTCCTGGACTTACAATGCGCGTAGGCTCCAACATTCGAGAACGGCCGTATGTGGCCAATATTGTATTTTCTATTCTATTTTAAGATGTTCTAATGTATCTATGAAAAGTATCGTTTCTGTGTTTCATCGACACAATTATTTGCGAAATGATAAAATTGTTCACGCATTTATTAATTATAATCTAAAAAAATATTTACCACTGTATGCTTTTTAATCACAATTTTATTTAACCTTCATCATTTCAATACATGTATTATATTATTTATATCAAGTTAATATATTAAAATGGGTATATGTAACATTATGGGATGAATACATTTATGAATAAACATTTATAGGACTACATCGAGTAAATATTTTTTTTCCCGTAGAGCCAAACCCAAGCTCACCACGGGTGCTTGGAGGGAGTTCTCCCTCAACAAATTCTACATTGGGGTATATTTTCTCAAAAATGATTTGCGCAATTCTATACCCCGTTTTAATGGCAATATCGTGATTTCCGAAGTTTATTAACATAACTTTAATAGGCCCTCTGTAGCTGGAATCAATGACTCCGGCCAAAACATCGAGCCCAAAATGAAGCGCGGGACCCGATCTTGGTGCGATTCTTCCATAACAATCATACGGCAAAGCCAGGATTAAGTCTGTTGCACAGAGCGCTATAGCTCCAGGTTTAATGGTGCAGTCCACCGTAGAAAACAAATCGTACCCGGCATCACCCATGTTCATTTTCTTGGGGATAACACTCGTATCGCTTAATCTCTTAATCATTACGATAGGTTCTATAAGGAACAACAAATGATTTCATCTACATTTTGTTTAAATTGAAAAATAGCCATAAGCGAGAGTAGTAATTCCATCATTCTCAATATAACGTTTAGCATCGAATGCGGTAAGACTGATTTTGTTCACTTCTAGAGTGTAAATATCGTGCATTTTAGACATAATTTGTCTTTGAGTGACCCTATTCGGAATAGACTGATGCAAAGATTCAATGAACTTATCATGATTAAAGTGAGATTTAACGATCTGTTTCTTAATACCTTTCGCTTTACATTTATGCTTAAGGCTATTTAACAGTACGGAATACATTTTAGATTTTAAGGCCACAAATTCCGAAATAGGTTCACCATTCATTTCATCTTTAAATTTGCCCATAACATTTTTGTTTTTAAGAGAATGCAGAAAGTGACTTTTTGGATAGTCACTCGTATCCAAATGATACTGATAATGCTGCATGTCATGGTACAAATCTTTAGTTTGAATGTGCATGATGAAACTATCCGTATCAGTATACAATAGTTTCAATCTATTTCCGGGATAATTTGATTTTAGAACATAATAATAAAATTCATACATAAACAACTTTGATATTTCTAGTACCGTAAAACCCACATACAATGGTTTGTTAAAATAAATGGACCATTTTTTCATTTTAAAAACGGTGAGATTCTTGTCGATAATGTGAAATGAATCTAAATTTGCTTTGCTGAATAATTTTAGGCATCGTTCTTTTTCATTAACGAGTTCGGCATTAATTTTTTTTCTTTGATCTTTCATCGTTTTACCAAAAACTGCATTGTTCATTAATTTGAAAAAATCTTTTTCGAAATCATCTTTTGCCAACTTACGCATGGCGATGTTAAATTCTATATAGGGCTTTAACCACTTGCCTTGGGTAAAAGAAAGAACACGATGAATTTTGGTTAATTTCATCCCCAGGTTTAAGTAGCATCGTAAATTTCTAGCGTGAATAACGTAATTTTTCTTATGATAAAGATTAGGGGCGAGTTTCTTTGCTTGTAATTTTTTGGTTCTTTTCCTTTTACTTTTTTTAGAAGGTCTTTAGCATATCGAGATGAATATCGAGTCTTTCTGGACAAAGAGGGTAGTCACTATGATCAAAATGTAACTCCGATGGATAATCGAGATCCACTTCTAATATGTATCCCTCTTTGCTATCTGGGTTAATGGAATGAATGTCGAAAGTTTCGATCTCATTCTCATCTAGCCAACGAAAATCTTTCATGGGCATGGGTTCGCACATCGCCGTAGCATACAAGGAATTGTAATCCCAATAGGTTATATAAGATTTAGGTTTAGATGGATCGTAATCATTTAGATAGGGATTGTTCGCTTTTGCGTATCTGTGGCTGGCGACAGAAACACCTCCGCGAATACCTCTTTCAATAAATAAGTGCATATTGCAATCCGTAAGTAGCTCCAACTCAACTTTAGTGTATTTCAAAGCGGCGGACCAAGCGTACATGGGCAAAGTGAAATAATGCGCAGGATCGAGGCCAAAACTTTTAAAAGAAATAGTTCGGAAATTTTCGAAAACATCCGCCAAAATGAGGCAATCGCTTCTTAAGTATATATCGTGATAATCACCTAAAGTTTGGCATCCGAATGTCTCCCATACTTTTCTTACATGCTCGTAATCTTTGTCAGAGATCACTTCTTCTTTCAGTGTATTGTTGAAACAGACTTTATCCGGTATACCTACTGCATCAAATTTTGAATGACTGTCCAAATGTTCGTAAGGAAAATATCCTTTTTGCGTCATGAGATCGATTTTTGCAGGGTCTTTGAAAAACCACGAAACGCAATTAAAATTTTCCTTAGGAAGATTTTGGGCGAGGGTTGCGAGTGGAGCGGATAAGAATTGAAAACTATCTAGGAACACAAGATCATCGACGATGAAGCTCGTATAGCGCTCAATATTCAAAGGAATAATGCTAATGGGCTTTTCCGTTTTAATCCTACCTAGGGCTTTAACGATAAAATGCTCGTCGTACAAACGTAAACAATGAGCGAAACACGGCAAGTAAGAGCGGTCACGTAAAGTGGCATTACAACTGAAGCACGCTGCACCCCTGTAATTGTTTCCCGGAAGATGGTGATCGTGATCTCTTACTTTGCCCGTAATAAACTCATTGAACTCTGTCTGACAAGCGTAGCAATGGGTGGCTTTCTGAAAGTTTTCCTCTTCGTTCGTCATGACCATAGACTCTATTTGGGCCGATTTCAACAATTCACTGGCTTTCTCTCTTAAGGCATTGACGAGTTCATAAGCGGGATCTTGGGACCTTTTACATTCGTGAGCGACAACCTTACCGTGATAATCAACGATAGCGTAAGAATAAGAGCAAGCTTCGTGTTTTTGGATGGTTTTGGTATAGGAGGTACTCGGATTTTGACTTGGGCCACTGACTTTTTGGATGAGGCTTTCAAAATCAAAATAAGCTACATAAGGGCAACGCAAGGCTTTATGAAACTCGTTAAACTTTAAAACGCAATCCTCTTTGCTCGGTAAAAGATTTTTCGCCGATTTATGCTCTTCGCACATGGGGCGATGCCTTTCTAAAGCGCTTTCAACAGTAAACCCTTGACAACATCGGTAACAAAAAAATTTCCTTTTAAATCCATCATGGCCCATTAATCGAGCGATATTTCGAATGAGAAAGTAATGTTTGTCATGAAGAAGGAGATTTATTTCTCTATTCGAGTTGGAACTACTTAACTGAAGAGGAACGATGTACTTATCGTAACCGAAAACGTTAATTTTGAGATTATTCGCAATTTCGAATTTCGAAATTTGGTTTAAGGCAACGGGGTAGTCAAGCATGGATGTATCGAGTGAGCCTTCTAATTTCTTATAGTGACTTAATCTATTGGGATGGTCGCCCCATGCTACCGGATGCAAATGAGCTAGTACACACCATAAGAAACATTTGGCATCTTTCGATGTGATATTTAAAATAGATTTCTTATTTTTTAATGAAACGGGAAGTTTCCCCGAACATCCCCCTTTATACGGTCTGTAGTTACCAATTTTGATATCGATGTCTTCGATGGAATCGATCACCCAACCCGAACCTCTATTAATGAAAGCTTCTATCGCGCTTAAGATCTGCATTTCACATTCTCGCAAGTACTGTTTTATTTCTGAGCGATGCATAATAAGTTTCATATTACTACAAAAATAAGAATCGTTGGTTTCGTAAGTCATTATCGCTTCATTGTTTTCGTAAATGATTTTTGGCTTGATAAAATGAATGCGCAAACATAATTGAAATTTAAATCTCATTTTATTAGACCATCCCTCCAACAAATTCATCACATTGTCATAGATATGTTGGAAATAGACTCTAGGGTCCTGAATATTAGACCCATTCATATGTTTTAAAGTAGCTAATAAGCCCCCAAACCCCGTTTTATGTATAACAAAAGCATCTGATAAAAATATGTCGTGAGTATTAATTAAATGGATTAACCATTCTGTTTTAGTATTAAATTGTGAATAACAAAGATTACATTTTTCTTTGGTAGACCCGATAACATGTGCATTTAGAAAATGTTCCCTTGAGTTATCCGGCTGTCCGCATATGAAACAATTCATTTTTGAAAATCAAATCCCAATTTACCCAAAACAGTAGGCACTTGATTAAGTTTTGTGGTTAATCGAGGATAGATATGAATCGGAATACAAGCCCCTTTCGTAAATTTGTTTTCTATACTATATTTGCGAATATCGATAAACAAACTCTCATTACTTTCGAGAATGCGTATCTTCCAATTGTCCTCGACGGGGATAGTTTCGTGAACTTTGAAGTCCGGTAAAGTGTTCTTTTCCTCCGATTTACTGAGGTGACGTCCAAACCATTCTTTGATCGTGTCTTCCGCTACAGCTGAAGATGGGCCCGCATCACCGATTGCCTTTGCTTGATGCTTTGCAACTTCAGATTTTGGTGTGGCTTTCCTTTTTGTCTTTCGGCCAGTTACTGCGGTTTCAACCGTCAAGTCTATCAATATGTTTTCAGAATTTTTCTAAGAACCAATGTTGCCTTTGTAAGCTAAGAAAATGTGTGTAGGGCTTCAAACACTAATAATGAAAATTTAACAATAAAAAATGGTTCTGAGTGATTTGTAAAAGGGGTATTCATGTTTTTAGGCTATTTGATAGTTCAAAAAAGAAATACTCACCAATGATGTCCCGATTGTCCTGCATTATGATGTAAATACGACTTTTTACAAAAATTGGTTATAGATGGGGAGTTTTTGATGTAATAAATGTCTTGCACAAAGTGAAAAACTATTTGTAAGATCAGCCACAGTAAAAAAAAAAAAACTTTAAAGATGCAGTATTTTGCTGTAATGATTTTAGAAATGAATGATCAGAACAACACTTGTCTGAGAAGATTCAGAATAGAAATTGATGTGTGAATTTTATGAGAACTTTTTGCTCTTTTTATACTGAAATAGTGTCCTCGATTAAAAATAGTAGCCAATGAAACTACTCAGATATTACAACAAAACACCAATAATATTAAGTTAAGATTACAAAAGACAAATAAAAATGAAACCAGGTTATGAAAGACAAAAAAAGCTAAGAAAGAAGCCAATAAAAAGCAGCATGGTTATAAAAGAGGTCAATAGAAAAGGAGCATGACTATGAAAGAAGCCAATAGAAAAGGAGCATGACTATGAAAGAAGCCAATAGAAAAGGAGCATGACTATGAAAGAAGCCAATAGAAAAGGAGCATGACTATGAAAGAAGCCAATAGAAAAGGAGCATGACTATGAAAGAGGCCAATAGAAATAGAACAAAACTATGGAAGACATCACTACAAGAAATAGAAATAGGTTCAGGGTACTAAGCAATAATATAGTGATATAATCTATGAAAAATATGAAAGCTAAAAATAAATACATGTTTTATGTGATAAATATAAAAGAAATTCTTTTGTGATTTTGAAATGCGTTGTCATAATTTTTAATTTTAAGTTAAATAAAAATGTTGGTCTTCCTGCTATGGCCCAGAAATGACCACATCATAGTCTGAGAGATTGTAATGTGGTGTGGAAAATGTGTATTCTGTAAGAAAAAATGTAGTTAAAATCTAAATATGTATGTATATATTCAGAGTATGAAATAAAATTTCTTACTTTCTATATACAAAATGTTTAATTTATTCTATATAGTCATGAAAACAAGTTTTTTTATCATCTCAGCAGGTGGTATGAGAAAGTTTTAAACGTCTTTCTCTTTAACGAGAAGCAAAAAAACTGGGTCAAAGTTTTTTCTCTCTGATGAAGCATTAAAATGGCTTTAAAACGAGTGGTGTATAAATGACTCAATGATAGTCTATGGGTAGATTGTAATGGGGTGTGGAAATTGTGTATTCTATATGAAAAAATGTAGTTAAAATCTGAATGTATATGTATATATTCAGAGTATGAAATAAAATTTCTTACCTTCTATATATAAAATGTTTTATTTATTCTATATACAGTCGTGAAAACAAGTTTTTTTTATTATCTCAGCAGGTGGTATGAGAAAGTTTCAAACTTCTAACTCTTTAATGAGAAGCAAAAAAAACTGTGTCAAAGTTTTTTCTCTCTGATGAAGCATTAAAATAGCTTTAAAACGAGTGGTGTATAAATGACTCAATGATAGCCTATGGGAGATTGTATTGGGGTGTGAAAATTGTGTATTCTATAAGAAAAAATGTAGTTAAAATCTGAATGTATATGTATATATTCAGAGTATAAAATAAAATTTCTTACCTTCTATATATAAAATGTTTTATTTATTCTATATACATTCGTGAAAACAAGTTTTTTTATTATCTCAACAGGTGGTTAAAGAAAGTTTCAAACTTCTTTTTAATGAGAAGCAAAAAAACTGGGACAAAGTTTTTTCTCTCTGATGAAGCATTAAAATGGCTTTAAAATGAGTGGTGTAGAAATGACTCAATGATAGCCTATTGGAGATTGGAATTGTGGTGCTGAAAATGTTCCTCCTATAGTAGTCTATGGGAGAGTGGCCCAGATATGTGGCCCAGTAATGTATTTTCCTATACTACTAACATGGAAACCGATATTTGCATATTGGCACCCATTTCAACAAAATTCACCAAACGACGTGGCCTCAAAAATCATGTGGTGCAGCCAGAACACAATAATAAACCTCGAGTGAAGGATGTCCGAAAAAAAAGCTGCCATAAAAGGGACATCAAAGAAAAAGACATCATGTCCCCTTGCTATGGAGGGACGTCAATGACCTGGACAGTCAACAAAAAAACTTCCACAAAAACATCATGACTGGGAACCTGACAAACATAGGACTACAAGACACTGCAAAAGAAACAAGAACACAAAAGAAAAACTGAAGATATTTTTTGGAAATGGACACCCTCGCAATTAAATCATAAAAATTCGGAACCTGTCACCTTCCCAATTAAATAATAAAATTGTTGGGAAAATCAACACCCTCCAAATTACAACATAAAAAATAATAAATAGTGAGGCACATTAGTGACCTTGCTGACCCATCTATCTCTTTTTTTTAGGAAAGACATTAAAGAGAGGGGGAGAAAGTTAATGGCCAATTTCACACTGCTGTGTGTAACGACCTGACTAGGTCGCTACAATACCTACGGCAAATTCGAACCAACTTACCGTCGCTTGACCTCCTTGGGACGGGTCGAAGCGCAGGCCAGCCCTCCGCTTGTACCCGTCCGTGCCACGGGTAGCGCCGGTCGGAGGTCACGTCCCTCGCCGCACGTCGACGGACGAAAGACCGTCGAACAAGACGAGGAATCCGCGGTAAATCCCCGATGGATCCTACCGTGGGACCGCGCGCGAAGCACCGGCCGACAAGTCGAGAAACAGGCCGAACACAGGACGGTGAAGTACCGGTGAACCCCCACCGGTAACCCCCACCCCCTCGCGGATACTTCCCCAGTACTTATTAAAGAAAGAGACACGGACACAGTGGTAGAGAGTGAAAATAATAAGGTATGATTTATTCAGTAAGAATAAACAATAAAACACTCACTAAGTGATGACAATATCTGCTGGTAAATTCTACCAGCAGAGCTAACCAAGAGATGCAAATTAGATGAATCACAGATGAACTCCTGGCTAATCCCAGCCAGGAGGAGAGGTTATTGACCTCCACACCCAAAGGCAACAAAGAGATGAATGGTGGCCATCTTGGCCACCTGTTGATTGAAGGAGCAACAAGCACATGCACTCTGCATAAGGGTTTCACTTCCACTGTCCAGTATACAATGGCCGCCGCCATTATATACACCCCCAGGCTGCTCCACCTGGGGGAGGACAGGGACCCTTGCTGGCCATTTTGTCGTCTGCTTGGCAATGAATTTGACAAGTGCCTAGCAGACGACATGGGATTTAGTTCTGCACCAAAAAGGAGCAGAACTGGGTCGTCACATGTGCGAGAAAATATAACGTCCCTTCTCCCCTAAAACTCTTTAAGCAAACAAAAGAAAGTTAAAAATAATAAACAAGGACCTGCCTCTAAAAATTGGATCAACACTTTAAGACAAGGTTTCCTATTGCAGAGAGGACTACCCTCATCTTTTCTAAACTACTCCCAAAAAAAAAATTCTGAGACCAAAACGTGGTCAACCACCACTTCATTTGTTCTTCACTCAAGAACAATTGTCACTTTATCATCAATTCTAACTTCAATTTTTATCTTCACGTGCTTTAGTTTTCATCTGGATCTTCAAACATTTGTTGACATCATCATACTTTTTGTGTTTGTATTTTCAGCCTTGTGCTGAACCACTCTCACCTTCATCTACTGCCTACAATCAAAGAGTGGCGGGAACCGCCAGGGAGCCACTAACAAATAGTCACCCGACACCACAGCAAGGCGTCGAACCTATTCCGAGCCAAAAAATTTCAACCGGCACGGAGAGAAATGCCTCTGTTAACAATAGACGCCCAGCTAATGTGAGACGCGAAGGGAGGCCAGATGCTCCAAGTAGCATCGTGCCCTTCAAAGTCACCACATCCAAACACTACTGGGAAGAGTGGGAGGAGTTCATTGACATCAACACCATGGCATAGGGTGTCAACCAAGAGTTCAGGAACAACCTTGCCCCTGGACAATCGATTCCTGGTGGAGCTGCGCCAAGAAGAAAGCGTGGGGGTGGTGGATCATTTCTATAAACGCTGAGAAAGGATATCCAGTTAGACGCTTTTGCCCCTTAGCATTTCTTAGGTATGTTTTTAAGCGCTTTAAAGTCGAAAAAGAAAACTCAACAGTTGTAGTAGATACCGAAAGCGGGTCCGAAATTTGCACAAGTTTGTGAATAAGTGAGAAAATTATTTATTACTAGGGCTCGGATTTTGATGCAATATCAACCGGAATGTTTCTCAATAATGTGGCCCAAGTGCCAATTGTGAAGTGACAATCTCGTTTAGATAATAAAAAACGATTGTTTTTTCTAATTAAAAACAACAAACATCTACCCTCCCTGCCAAGGTTTTTTGATTAGAAAAAAAACAAAAACAATTGCAGTTGTTCAAAGGATGATGATTACTTCACAACACTGGGCCACAAATTGAAAAACATTCCGGTTGATATTTCATCAAAATCCGAGCCCTATTTATTACATTTCTAGAATATTTCAATTGCAGTTTGGTCGTTGCTGCCCGCCTCCCATTTTTGCACCTAAGGCACACAACTAACCTAAAAGTTTAAAATAGGCGAGAGGCTCCTATTTGTGTTTTGTGTGCGCATTAAGCTGCTCGCCCACTAGGTCGGTGGCGTGGCGCGGCACAAAGGAAAAAAATAGAGGTCCGCCAACTCAGAACGCGGCATGGCACGGTTTTTCCCCTCCATCCCACAGTATCCATGGAGACAGTGATGAGTAGTGACAAAGAAGTCATTTTTGGCTGCTGCGGGGGGGGGGGGGGGGGAATTAGAGGAGGAAGAGAAAGTACACAAACTATGGAGGGGACACTGATAAATTCTTCTCCCCACTCCCTTCCACTAGGACGGAAGTGTGAAGAAGAGAAGAGCGGAGAAATTCTGACCTCAAGAAATTTCAAACTTCCTCCAGGGCGGTGCCGCACCGCGTTTCTCCGTGATTCCACCCTAATGAACGGTGCTCCATTCATTTACATGCATTTTCCTTGGGAGCCGTTTTTTCTCAGCGCAGCGTCATCGACCCAGTGGGCGACCAGCTTTAAAGTCACAATCCATGAAATACGAATTATAGCTTAGCGGAGTTGGATAATAAAATGTTTTATTTTACAATAATTTTTGTATAATGTTACCACTTTACATAGTTGAAATGAAAACATTATTTCATAGAGAGTAAATTTGTTTCTCAACGGGAAAGGGGGGGGGGTTGAACCCCCCAAACCTCACCTACACCTATGCCCTTGGTAGTTATATATTGACAATGCATCTTGCAGCACTTGGATCTTAAGATCCCTCTGCCATAGTCCAACCGGCTGCTTGCAGAGTATCTTTTGTAATCGTAAATGATCACTAATACTTCGTTTTATTTTTTTCTTCAGTTTTTCGTTCCTTCAAATTTTCGATTTTTTCGATTTTGATCGTTTTTTCCGACTTTTTTCATTTTTTCCGTTTTTTGCTATATCGTTAAAAACCATTGTTTTTTTAAAAAAATATCTGACCGATTTCGATATTTCCAAAATATCGCAGCTTTATTTTAACACATCCAGCTCGACATTTTGCCAATGATTTCCACCAAAGTAGCCTCTAGCATATGATGAGGGTTATAATTAAACTAATAGAAACACACGTATTTATCATTAACAAATATTGCAACCCAATGCATCTTTACCTTTTTTATTTCATTCAATAAATTTCCTTGTCAAGCATTCAAGCTTTTTTCTCTAATGATTAGCATTGTTACCCGTAAATAAAAATTCGATTAAACGTCTTTCTTCTTCACATACAGCAGTTTTTTTTTTTTTGAAATTGAACACATGTTTCTAATTAATTCATTTCGCATAGACAAATATTTGGAAAAGCAAGTTGCCATATCTACATGTTTATTCAATCGCATACCTATATAAACCATGCTAAACTCTCATCCCAATACACAGCATTAGAAGGCATTCTAAATAAGGAGAATCTCCAAACCAAAGGCTTCATTAAAACCGACTCTTCAAAAGTAAGTAAAAAATTTACTGTATAAATGAATAAAGCCGAAGCACTTTAGAAACCACTTAAGAGGCTATACATCGCCAAATTACTTCTAAAAATCTCCACAAAGAGCGCTAGCATTATGTTAATGAAAAAATGTTAATTTTTAAAATACACAGTCGCGGCGGCAATATGTTTATTTTTCATATTTAAAGTTGTCCAATATTAAGTTTTCAAAGTGCAATGTGCACTTTAAATATATGCTGATCGCGTGATAGAATGACAAAAAATTGGTAAGTGTGGTTTTATTTTTAAAAACTCATCCCCTCTTGACAACTCTCCTAAGTTGTTCCTCTCAAATTCCTTGGCTCTTATTTTTTTCCTGCTGATTTATAGTGTTTATGTCTATGGCAGCCATAGATTAAACACTAATGAATTATTGTTTATTTTGTCATGTTCGGGTTCTCACTAGCATTGGTTGCCAACTGTGGATTGTCATCGTCACTTCCGGAGCAGAGGTCTTAGATTTCCCCAGAGGCACTGGAAGATATATCAGGATCCTCTTTTGAAGTCTTTCCCAGAGCCCATCCGATGTGTGCTTCGATGCACTTCTGTCGGAGCATAGACTCGAAGAGGTCGTCCTCCAAGTACACTTTGTTTGTCACCATGGACACAGCCAATTGCAGAGCTCAGCCCAGATCTCATCCTAAGATAGCCTTGGGCTGGCTGGCAATCCCCAACAGATGTCCTCTCACTGTGTGGGTGCCCAATTGAACTGTCACTGCGAGTCGTCCCACCACAGTGATTTTGACGCCCTTCCACACCCTGAACATCAGGTGGGGCAAGCACAGGTTCAACCTCAAATTTGTGTTCCTGTGTGAGCATGACTGTGATGACGCTGCCCATAGTTTTCCGTTTATCGTGACGGCAATCCGGGGGTTCCTGTCGCTAGCATCGTAATCACCGACTTCCTGAAGTGAGCAGCTGTCTACCAGCTGGTGGTACACTGTCTTCATGAGTTACCAGCAACAGGAGTGGCCTTTCGTTGGTGGTTGGGTGCCGGGAGCCATGATGGCTACCGTTTTGTTTTTATGGCACCCTTCCATTTCCATGGATGTTGTAAAGACATCGAGCATGTCCTGCCAGATGATCAGATGTCCTAGGTCCACATACATTTGGGACCTCATCTCAGAATTGTCGGAACTGTCATCGTCGGGTTTTTCATTAGGCGGCACTGGCGGTTGGAGTTTTTGGTGGGAGAGGGATCTGATGGATCTGTACCCAAATGGCCTTAGCTGCTTGTAAACTCAGTCACCGAGTCATGAATTCCCATATGAAGGCCTGTTTACTCTCGCCTTCCTTTTGGAGCATCTTTGTATACTGTTTCTCTAAGATGGCTAGTTCGTTGGGCTTTCCAAATGTGTTCACCATCTGCACTCATTTCGGTCCAAAGTATGCCTTGATATTCGAATCTCAGTTTGCTCAGTTAGTGTGGGCGGCCGTGGTGAAGCATCCAGTGAGAAACTTCTCCTTATGGTGGTCGGTCCATTCGTACAGGTTGGCCACTTCCTCAAATTTTTCCAGGAAGGGACAGAAACCTGTCAATCCATTGAATTTTGGGATTGCGGCGGGGGTGAGCCTATAGATGCTATCTTGGACATTGTCCATCCCAGCGTACATCAGTGCTGCTCCCTGTGGTGGAAATCGTGGCACATAGACTGAAGGGCTTTGATTCTGGCCTCTGGTCTCAACACGATTGTTCAGCTGTTCGTGGAGTGTATAGCCAGTCAGCGTGATGCTGTAAGTGATGTGGTTGTTTCATGTAGTGTCTGTCGTATCGATAGTAACATGTCCCGTGGTGCTCTTCGTAACTATAATAGGAAGTTGAAAAGGCATTGGAGTCGTTGCGAGTCAATGCATTCCGGTCGTCCAGTGCATTGGTGAGGATGGACATTTGCATTTTTAGACTGTCCATCTGTATTAGAACCTCATTAAGGCTGCTGCCGATGGGTTGTGGTTGTGGTGTCGCATCAGCAATGATGGGATTGTCCAGCGAATCCTCTTGGGAATCCTGGTGATCAGGCAGGTTGTCGGTGAATCCGTGTGCGGCAGCCTTGATTGGTGATGCGTCATGTATGGTGGGTGAGGTGTGGATATGTGGTGATGAATGAGTCCGGCGGAGTCCAGGTCGGTGTGTACAGCTCAGAGGGTTCTCGAGCACACTCTGAGCAATGCTAGTCGGTTCTGGATTGATGTCCCGTATGAGGTGGCTCGTTCACCAAGTCGTGGATTTGTAGGTCGTGTACGTTGGTAAATTGTGATTTGTCGGTAACCAACATCCTCGTACTCTTATACACTGAGTAACAATGGTTTACCTACGCTTAATGAGTATCACCGAATCGTCTTTCTGTCTGATGGCATTGTTTTTCAGTCTGGTGGTGTCGGATTGTTGTGTTTGGCTCCACGTGGTCGACCATTGATGCAATCGCTGGTCTTTTTGAACATGTTGCTCCTACATGAAAAGGACAGACAAAGGATCGTGTGGCACAAACACAAAAGTTATGACGATGGACATCTTCTGTAATAGTGTGAACACTCTGAAATAGTGTTAAAAACATTTCAGAACCTTCTAAAAAGGGCAGGTTTTTAGACGAAAAAAGTTCTAAAAGCCATCATTTCAGATGGTTTTTTGAGCTTTAGGAAGGCCTTTATATGTAGGTTTGCGAAACATTTTCTGCGTGCAGTGCACTGGGGGCAATGAAGGTATTTTTGTCTTGGAGACTTCGCTCAGAATATACTGAGCCCAATATTTCCATTCCTTCTCATCTGGTTCACGTGCTATGAATTTCTGAGGTTGCTTTCTCGTATGCATCTGTAGAATCACCTCAACCACCCTCACTCCAAATCGTCCTAATTTTTTATTCTAGCAATGCACTTAGGGGGGTGGGGAAGTGAAGATATTGATGTCTTGCAGACTTTACTAAGAATATATTGATCCCAACATTTCCATTCCCGATCTTCTGGTTCACATGCAATGAATTTTCAATTGCATGTAGTAGATTAACTTGTACAACTGATTTTTTGTAAATTGTACCGTCCTAGGACGGGCTACACAGACAGGCAATTAGAAAGCAGGATGAACAGAAGTTGGCTACGCCCTTTTTATGACGAATGGCAACTTCTAATTGGTTGGTTATGTAATCTGACGTCATATGCTCTGCCCTTTTCAATGTCGAACCACACAACAAACCAATTAGAAGTTGCCAGTCATAAACAGGGCGGAGCCAACTTCTGTTCATCCCGTTTTCTAATTGCCTGTGGCTACACAGCCTACACTACTTTTGTGGATATAATAATATAGATTCAAATGGGAATAAAGCACTTACAGTACATGTAATGCATTTTAATTTGCAAAAATAATAAGATAATAGAAAAGAACATCCAGCTCCTAAGTAATAGGAATAATCTCCCTTTCAAATGCAACAACTGGAAAATAGAAGAATCTTGATTTTTTTAATTACGTTTTTAAAAAATTGAAATCTAGTTCATTAGATTACTCTAAAATTACTATTTTTTTCGTGATTCATCATCTGAATGTGTACATCATTTTAAGTCTGATGACATTTTGGCGTAGGTGGCCCCGTTCTCGAGTTGTTCGACCCACAAACTCAGGGATCCTGACATACGGATATACAGACATTCTTTTTTGCCCATTTTTCAACATGATCCCATCAACCTCCATTGCTGTATAGAGGAATGGAGGTCAAAAATGAGAAAATTGAGTTATGCGATTGATAAATTGCACGGAGTGAATGAAATAAATGCTCTATGCTCGCCACAATAGACCCCTTATTTGCAAACATGTCAGCATTTTTCATTGCAAACAAATTACACACATAACTTCTAAGCAAATAATAAACACTGCAAACTTGTTTTATTGGTAGACATCTTCATTTCTTTTATTACACATATTTATTTATATAGCATTGTTATATGATGTTCAGAACGAACCATCAGTAGTAACAGTAGTAGGATTCGAGGGACACTGAGTGGGATAAACACAACAATCGCTGTCAGGTCCCAGTAACACAGTGTCTTCCGGACATCCGACTCCTCTTTCACAAACATCGCATTCAAGGCCTGTGTCTAGGTTGTCGCAGTTAAGTCGGCATGTAACACATTCATTGTCTTGTTTTGGGATGCATTCCACATGTGTTTCTTGAAAAAGAAATAAAGAAAAAAGTATTAGGCATGGATCCCACATGCGTGAAAAAAGCAGAAAATGGAAATAAATTAAAAAAAAGAAAATGTATCCTCTAAATTTCTGCTTTAAGGTTTATAGAAGAGGGGAGGGGAGAGAATTAGTTTCGAATATTTCTTCTGAATTTCACCTTGTGCTAGCAGTTTGTAAGTTGTGATTGCGAGCATCAAATACGTCACCAAGTGATGAGAGTAACAGATTTCATTTCTGAAATAAAAATGATGCATGGTAAAGGTTTCGTTAGTAGTTTGAAGAAAACCATCTTGTATATAAAAATGTGTTCGATATTAAGGTGGTTTTATAGATATTTATTTTGTTTTGGTCATCCCAGATGGCGCGCCTGAGTGGCTGTTATGTTCTATGGGAGGTCTCTCTCCCACTCCACCTGCGGTTTTGAGAAAATTTATATTTTTAAAGTAGCATTTGGAGACTTGAAACGTTCGACTTAGAGTCATCTTTATGCTGGTAGTCTTTAGGTTAGGTTGTTAGGTTACACAATAGATGGCGCTCCAAAATGTACGATGACGACTCCAAGCTGCCAAATTATTAAAATTTTAAAGCGAACGTTTTTCAGAAAAAAAAAAAAACATTACGAAAAAATTGAAACTGTTTTAGAAACTAGTAAAGTTTGTGATAGTGCTTAAAGTTTTGTCATTGATATCTTTCAAAATCCTTTTACAGCAGTTTGAAAATGGGTTAAAAATAGGTTATTTTGATATTGATATTGATTCAATTCCAATTTACGCCTATGCACTGAAGTTTATCTAGCATGAGAGTTAACTGTAAGAATACAAGTATTTTACTTTTAGCAAATCTTGCAGCCACTATACTGTGCCCTTTTCTATTTTGCATATTGAATTAACTCAATGAACAATAATTGAAAGCTCTCCACGAGAGTAAATTAACAAATCTCTTGTAATGGCTCAGTTCATTTGGCTTTGTAATCTTTTTTATTTCAAATTCAAGCCAATTATTACTTATTGTTTAAAAGTAATAATAATAATAATAACAATAAAAATAATAATAAAAATAATAGTAATAATAATACATTTATTGCATCAAAGATAAAAAGAGATTACAACAAATGAACGGCTTTTTTTCTCAAGGTCAACTATATGTTGCACACTCCCCATCCAAGAACCCCATGATATTAAATTGGAGAGGGGAAAAGGTTGGAAAGTGTAGAGGGGGAGAGAGAGAAACGTGGAGGGAGGAAAAAAGGGGGAGGGGGTGACTAAAATTGAAATGAAAGGAGTAAAAAAGGAACAAACGACGCGCATGCGCACAATTGCCTGTGAATTTTGCTCCCGTCATTTATGACGGGTTACCCCACTAGTGTATATATATATAACAGTAAAATACAATACAAAAAGCACAATACATCAATAAAATACGTTTGCTTGCAGGTAGTTGGATAAGTTTAAATTATAAATCTTGTTCCTAAAAACTGTAAAAGAGTCAGTGGAAACAACAATACTAGCAGGTAAAACATTCCATAATGGAATACCTGACAAAAAATACACAGATTGTAAACAGTATTATTTAGATTGCCAAGTTTTTATGTAAGTTAAGAGCATTAGAACTAATAACAATTTTTTATTATCTAGAAATGAAAATATTCTACTTGTTATTGCTGACATTTCTCCTATTGGCACCTACAGCTGGTGTCAAAGTCTCAGGGAGCCCAGGTACATGTATTTCTTCGTAAAAGTTCTTATTTTGATATAAGAACCACAAAAGAATTTCATTCTAGAATACATTTTAAGAGTAATAATACTTGCATTACATTTTTAGGAACACCTCAAAATTGTATTTCTGAAGTGGCCAATCAAACAATTCATTGTTCTCCTCCAAGCTGTCAAACCAGTAAAAGAACATTTATATGTGATGTTATTTACATAGGAACTGCTTGTCCTTCTCCTACTGTCTTACTGAACTCACAAAGCAATTGCTGTATTTATCCACAATATTGTCCTAAAAATTAAACAAATTTGACAACTCATCACTTTATGTTCACAGTGACTTTATTTTGTTCATATTTAATAAATAATTAAACCAGTTTAATGAAACAAGAGTTATTTGTTCGAGTGACGTCATTTTGACGTTATTTTTCTGTAATGCTGTATGCGGTGCGTTAGCTGTACTGAACGTAATGAGAGCGTTATATAATTGCGGTTTTCGCAGCACCACCGCGATGAGAACACGTAACCAGTTTCTTGGAAATCTGCACCCCTCCCCCTCCTCCTATGAAAAAATCCTGGATATAAAAGTCGCCAGACAAAATAAGCTGTATCCGGACACTTTTTTTTTTACAAAATTATTACAAACAAATTTAACAACGCAAACTCTTGACGAACAAACAAACAAAATGTCCAGAGCTGTTCGCCATGCGGACGCGAACACGCTAACGTTTTGGTGTAGGAGTTATGCTTGCGAACAGTTCTCAAGCGGTTCGCACACATCTAATGTTGGTCTGTTCGCGGCTTTAAAAAAGTTAAGGAAAAGGTTGAATGCAAAATTAAGAGAAACCTGAAGAGGAAACAGGAAGGGGGGAAGGGAGGGTATTTTGACCTAAATGTATTGTCATATTGATATCTTTCAAAATAACCTTTTTATGTGAGTTGGAAAATGTTCCTACTTTAAGCAAACAGTAGGCCCCTATTTGTTTTTAAATTTTTGTCTATAAATAGTTTATTTTGAATGATAGATACCAACATGAAAATATCCTTAAGTGATTGAGTTACCCTTGTAGTTTCTAAAACAATTTCAATTTTATTTTAAGGTGGGTATTCTGTCTTTCTGGAGCAAAATGAAAGAAAAACTTCAATGTGTTTTAGAAACTAGAAAGGCAGTACAATCACGTTTTCATTTTTGTACCTTTCAAAATAAGCCTTTTATTTTTAGTTTGAAAGGATCCAACTATTTTAACTGGACGATATTTTTTTTTTAATTTTTGTCTTTTAGAAAGTTTATTTTGAAAGATATCAACGTGAAAATACCATCTTTAGTGATTGAAGCTACCCTTCTAGTTTCTAAAACACTGTCTAGTTTCTCTTCATTTTGCTCTTCTGAAAAACAGAATAATTAGAGTACAAAAATCAGCTTGCTCTTAAACCATTTCAATCTAAGGCCTTGTTTCCTCTGGGGCGAACATTTTCGCCATGTAAAAATTTCAACTGTTGAAAAATAACAAGTGTTTCCTATGGGAGAAGTGAGCCTAATGCGCATGTCTATTAGTTGGCGAATATAACATCACCAATAGGAGAAAAGCCATTCAATATAAGGCCCTTAATTCCAAAAAAGCACAAACATTCGCCAAAAAAGAGGTTTAAAAAGGCTGAAATTGATTCAACTTTTGTTTAAAACCTCCTTTTTGGGGTAATATTTGTACCTTTTGCAGTTTTTTTTTTGAGTCGCCATCTTTCTTTTTCTTTTCGTTTTTGGTGAATATTTTTTTCATCGATTTTTCTTCAATTTCTCGTCATTATAGTTTTATTGAAAAATAACTCGCGTTTCGATGTAAATATTAATGAGAAACGGCAATTTATGGTTTAGTTATAAAAAGTATACAACGAATGTGGTTTTCTCACTTCAATTGGCCTAACATAATGAACCATAACCATAATAGTGACTGGGGGGGGGGGGCACGTATCTTCTGTTATTAGTCGTCCTTTCGAATTTCTTTTGTCTCTTACTAATAGAAATGCATTCACACATTTTCTCCATAGGAAACACTGTTATTTTTCAACAGTTGAAATTTTCACCGAGTACAAGTTTTTTTTTCCCAACAATGGAAACAGTGCCAAAAGTTCAAATTTTTTTTACCCCAGTGGAAACAAGGCCTTACTAATAAAAACAACTCCCTTGTAAAATTATGCTCACCTTTAATGCGTTGGTTTTAATGACAGTCTGATCTGTTAATTCTCCTTTATTCAGGATAAAGCCCTCTAATAATTTATTTGAATGGTATTTTAGTATAGGGTTTTATAGTTTTGTTATTTGATAGTTGACAACAGTTTTCCAAATAACTGTACATTGTTTATCTTATGTAAAACGACGCCGTGTTCTTAGAAATATGTGTTTTCGGTATTTGCTCAATAATGAGACTGATTAAAGTGCTGTTTGTTTTATTATTCGGGGGAAAAATTGCGTCAGTATACATTACATGAGACGTGGGCCAACGTAATTACTTATTAATTAATGTAGTCACAGATGCGTCGATTGAGAAACACAATACAAAAATATACATAATAATATACATAATTATGAATGGGATATACACGTAAGACACTTGCCCTACAGACACTTGTCTTAAACCCACTTTTGAACCTCCATTGCGCTTTAGAGCAATGGAGGTATATAGGATCATGCAAGAAAAGGGGCAAAAGAGGATGTCTGTATGTCCGTCTAAGTATGTATGTCCGGAACCCCGAGTTTGTGGGTCGAACAACTCATGAACATAATGAGATAAATACATTCAGTATTTTTTATTTGATTCCGTGGGTCAATATGGTGCTCTTGACAAAAATTCTTACCCAGGGGTTATTTTTTTTTATGAATTTTTTAAAAACAAATTTTGAGTTTTTGGTCATAATTTTTTGTGGGTAGAACAACTCGAAAACGGGGCCACCTATAATAAAATGTCATCAGACGTAAAATGATGTACACCTTCTGGCATTGAAACTGGAAAATATTGAGATTTTAGAGTGAACTGATATATGAAAATTCGATTTTTTAAAAACGTAATATTTTTTTAAAAAAATCGAGTTTCTTCCTCTTTCTAGTTGTAGCATTTGAAACGGGGACTGTTCCTATTATTTAGGAGGGGTGTTCCTTTCTATGTTCTGTTATTATTTTTGTATATTAAAATATACTTGAGTGATTGATTCTCATTTTAAACCATATTAGATGCGCACATGCACACGTGTACTTGTGCTTAAACATGCGTGGACGTGTGTACATGTGCATACACATGCGCAAATGTGTGTACATGTTCGTACACATGCGCGCACAAGTGTACATGTGCATTCACATGCGTGCACGTGTGTACATGTGCGTACACATGTAAGAATGAAAGAAAATTGGTTATTTGATATATGAAAGCATATATTAAAGCAATGGAGGTCTAAAGGGTTCCTTGAATCCCTTGTTTATTTGATTCAGTGGGTCAATATGATGCTCCTGACAAATAAAGCAGAAAATTTTGCCCAGGGGTTATTTTTTTATGATTTTTTTTAGAAACAAATTTTTCTTATTTTTTTTAAAAAATAGAAACACATTTACCAATTTATTGTTATTAATCTATTACTAGATAAACGTATATTTCAAATGCCCATTGCACTTTGAATATCAAAATTGGACAACTTTAAATATGAAAAATAAACACATTGCCGTGACTGGTGTGTATTTTAAAAATTAACATTTCTTCTTTAACATTGGGACGATGCTAGCGCTCTTTGTGGAGATTTCTCGAAGTAATTTTGCCGCAGCCTCTAATGCCAAGTTCTCACAACCTTCTTGTAGCTTGGGCTAAAATAGCCTTGGCTAAAAGACTGTGTTCACATGTGAGCAGCTACATATGGGCTTAGTGACCTGCCTAAAGGTGGCGCTCACTACAGCATATTTATTTCATTTTTACAAATTTGGCACTGGCCATTATGTGTGGACATTGTGCGTGTGTATAAGCCTGCATAATGTGTACATAATTGGAGAGAAAATGGCTGATATTGTACATACTAATGAAACTGAATTGCACTAGTCTTCATTGAACACACTAAATGCAACATATTTTAATTGTAGGTAGGTTGATGATTTATAGTTTATGGAAATAAGTAATTATTAAATAAAGATCAATTGATAATTTTAGATTATTTTAATAAATTAACAAATAGACTGAAACATCTAACAATGAAAATAGAAATGAATGACGCCATTTTCTATTCAGATTTATGACCGCCAGGTGGCGTACGATCAAGTTAACTTTCTTGCATTCACACTAAATAATGTGTAGGCTACATATGGGTAACCAAGGCTACCTAACCTAAGCTAACATTTGACATTGACCACCATCTAGTGTGTGTTCTCACAACCCTTATACATAGGCTAAGTCCTTAGCCGGAGCTGCATAAAGATTGTGAGAACTAGGCATAAAGGGCTGCGATTTTCGAAACCTTGAATTTTATTTAGCTGTCGTGCATGACGTATTCCCGCAGTAGCCAATAAGCTATATATGGGGTTACGACAATCTGATGGTTGGTCGGTTCAAACAAATTTTTATATTAGATTGTTCATGAAATATACCTGCACATTTTAATTATTTTATTTATAATTTTTTTTTTAAATATTACATTCGCCTTATTTTTATTATGCCTTTTACTTCTACCATATTTGGTTTAATCATTTAAAAACAGTCAATTAGAAATCGGGACAAACAGAAGTTGGCTCCGCCTTTTTTTATGACGAATGCAACTTCTAATTGGTTATGTAGTCTGACGTCACATGCTCCGCCTTTTCAACGTCAAACCACACAACAAACCAATTAGAAATTGCCGATCGTCATAAATAGGGCGGAGCCAATTTCTGTTTGTCGCGATTGCTAATTAATTACTTGTGTTTGAAGAGAGAATTCATATTTAATCACTTGGACAGAAAACTACGAAAAGACAGCATTTGCTTTGGTCATTCTTTAGGACGGTGTTGGGTGGACAACCTTTTCCTGGATTGCAGGTGAACTGAGCACAAGGTGGTTCGTTTATATTTGCACATGTTCTTGGGCACGTGGACTCGCAGTCGGTGTCTACCATCTTTTGACATGGGTTTACGATTCGTTTGAAAACTTTATTGAACAAAAAAAAATATATATGTAAAACTCATTAGTGCAAGCTTTGTGGAATGTGTAAGGTGTGTTCATAATTTCCAGCCAATAGGAATGGGCTATCCCCCCTTTTCTGGAACAGTTCTGTGACGTCACAAGATTCTCAGCTTGGAATACCAGACCATTGCAGTCAATGGTTAAGATGTTGAATATCGGTGTTTTGAAATGTTTTTAAGTTGTGAAAAAAACATCAAATGTTTTTTGTTGATTTTTTTTTTCTCATTACAGAATATTTATTAAACTATTACAATGTATTTTAATAATTTATTATGATAATTTTTATTAACATATTATAACAAACCACGTTCAGGGGTTGAATAGAATTGTCAAAAAAGTATCGTAGCGCTCTTTTGGGCAATCAGAAAGTGGTTGGCTAGGCAACTAATTCTACTCTGGAGGAAGGGAACAAATTAGTCCCGTACGTTTCCTCAGAAGTTCCTCCCACAAGAACCTTTACAGTTGCAAGGATCTTTTGCTGTCTGTTATTTCCCGGGCTTTCGCCCGTGAAAAGCTGGTTGATTCTGTTCTCCGAAGTTTTAGTGCTGGAGATCCAGCTTTACACCTGGGTTGACAGTGCTAGATGGCAAAATGTTTAAGTTCTCCGTTCGGTTCAAGAATTATATATATATTTTGCCAGGTCTGTGTGTGTGTGTGTGTGTGTGTGAGAGAGAGTGTGTGTGTGTGTGTGTAGAATAATATCGGAATTTATATAAATTTGAAGAAATGAACAGCTTTTTTTTTCTTTCAAGGTCAACTACTGTATATGTTGCACACTCCCCATCCAAGAACCCATGATATTAAATTGGAGAAGGGAAAAGGTTTGAAAAGTGTAGAGAGGGGAGAGAGAAAGAGAGAGAGAGAGACAGAGAGAAAGAGAGAGAGAGGGAAAGAGAGAGAGAGAGAGAGAGAGAGAAAGAGAGAGAGAGAAAGAGAGAGAGAGAAAGAGAGAGAGAGAGAAAGAGAGAGAGAGAGAAAAAGAGAGTGAGAGAAAGAGAGAGAGAGAAAAAGAGTGAGAGAAAGAGAGAGAGAGAGAAAGAGAGAGAGAAAGAGAGAGAGAAAGAGAGAGAGAAAAAGCGAGAGAGTGAGAGAAAGAGAGAGAGAGAAAAAGAGAGAAATAGAGAGAGAGAGAGAGAGAGAGAGAGAAATAGAAGAGAGAAAGTGAGAGAGAAAGTAAGAGAGAAAGAGAGAGAGAGAGAAAGAGAGAGAGAGGAAGAGAGAGAAAGAGAGAGAGAGGAAGAGAGAGAAAGAGAGAGAGAGAGAAAGAGAGAGAGAGAGAAAGAGAAAGAGAGAGAGAAAGATAGAGAAAGAGAAAGTGAGAGAGAGGAAGAGAAGAGAGAGAGAGAGAGAGGAAGAGAAAGAGAGAGAGAGAGAGAAAAAAGAGAGAGAGGAAGAGAAAGAGAGAGAGAGAGAAAAAAAGAGAGAGGAAGAGAAAGAGAGAGAGAGAAAAAAAGAGAGAGAGAGAGAAAGAGAGAGAAAGAGAGAGAAACGTGGAGGGGGAAAAGTGGGAGGGGGTGATTGAAATTGAAATCAAAGGAGTAAAAAAAGGAAAAAACGACGCGCATGCACACAATTGCCTGTAATTTTGCTCCCGTCATTTATGACGGGTTACCCCACTAGTATAAAAATAACACTTCTGCAACTTTTTAAACATAGTAACAGTTTATTTACATCTTTGATCATCTTTAGGCAAAATTGGACATAATGTCTGTGTCACAATAGTGCTTTCAAGACTTCTCTCCTTTCATACAAAATACATCTTACCCAAAAAGAGGATACTGAGAACACTTTCTCAGTAGCCCCTGATTGGGTAAAAACACATGTAACAACCAAACTGGCCAATCAACATGATTGACCAGTGGTCAACAAAATATAGACAAATGACTCACTCATAATCAAAACAAACTTACAATAGAAAGTTTTAACCCCATAAGACCTAATACTGAGGCTTATCAGGATGATCTCTTTGTATTAAGGGGTGGGACTGGGAGGAAAAAGGACCCAAGACAGGATATTGGCATTGTCATCAGCTGATAGAACTGGGTCAATCCTCTGTACGTGAGTCCAGAGGGTTGGCAAAGTTCTATGCCAATACCAGGCAAAAATAAACGAGCCAGGATCGCTCCTGGACTTATCGTTTCAATATAACACAACTAACATTTTCTATTGACATTTTTCGTTATATTATACAGCAAGCATGTTAAACTCGCGGCCTGCGGGCCGCATGTGGCCCACAACTAATATTATTGCAGCCCAGCCAATATAATGGCATGTAACAGTGCAGCCCACATAAACTTAGACCTTGTTTATTTGGCCTGTATTTGCCTTTGAGTTTGACATGCTTGTTATATGGTACCAATATAAATATTAATATTATAATAATAATACAAGCCTATAATAATATTATCATTATTAGTAGGGGTGGGACAGTCGAATCCTCGAGTCTTGAAAAATATTCGAAATTCGAAAACTCGAATCTTCGCACTTTTTTCGTCTTTCGAATCTAAACCAAAAAAAACTGTTAAAAATTTTGGGAAAATTAGTTTGAACTCCAGTGTGACGTCCAATAGAAGCATTCACTAAGAAAAAAAGTGTCGATTGTTGCAATTTCGGTGGTCCCCAGATCACCAATATGACTATGTGGCGACCCTGAATGCCACACTTTGTTTTTCATTATTAATAATTTAATATTTAATATGATTTCATTTATTTGTTATCTTCTTAATGAATAATATAGGATTCTTATATGAAGTATTCGAGAGATTCGAGAACTTTTTAGGATTCGGATTCTAAAAAATTTAGGATTCGTCCCAACTCTAGTTATTAGTATAATATTATTATAATAATATATTAATAACAAAATTATTAAATTTTAATAAAACATACCTCAATTTCATTATATATATGTAACACCCAGTAACTCCCGATCTCGGCAAAACAATAGCTTGGGGGTAAACAACTCCTGCTTATTCCTCCCTCCTCTCCTAATAAATATTCTAGTGGCAGATTGATACTCTCAGGACCATCGTCACTTGGACCTGGTTACACCTCGTAGGTGTACACAGTTCCAAGGTATAAAAGGGACCGTGTTCCTCTTTGTTCGTCGTCCTTCTCTTTGCTCAACTTTGTATTACATAGATTCTTATCCGTACCACATCATGGGCATGAGGACGCACCTTTAATCAACATTATTCAGTCTTGTACTCTTGATATTTCTGAGCAAGGATGAATAAAAGCGTTACAATGAGAAACTGCGTTGTCTTTATATCTGGAAACTAACACTTCTCTAAACAGGCCGGAGACACCATAAGGCAAGGAGCAGCTACAGCATCTTCAATTGGCAACAGACAAAGGAAGATGCATATCAGCATTGATCAGGAGAGATGGCCACCATCCTTCTGCAAAGATTACACCCCTGCACAGAAGGATGATCGAAATCGATCGCCATCCGACTACTTCTGTAACTCGAATCTTCTTCGTGCGGTCACTGCGCGATCAGGGGAAGAAACGAGTTGTAGAAAACGTCATCATCAAGATGGTAAAATTATAAGGTCGACGTGAAAAGCTCACATATAGTACACATTTTAATATATTAATTATTTATTGTTTAATAAATAATAAGATTTAATATTGATGTTAATATTTTACAATAATTATTCTAAAATTATTAATATTAATATTGAATTTTAATATAATATATTAAATAATTTTAATTTCGAAAACAAATAGGAAATTTACCGCAAGTCAAACACAAAACCGTTGTTTTCAGTGTGTGAAATACTGCAAAACATAAACAATTAGAAAAACCTTAATCTTGTGACGTTTCAATATGGCGTCGCTTCTACTTTGGGGCGGGGCTTCCACGAGATATGAGCACACCTTACATACTCTACAAACCTTGAGCCATGGGGGAGGACTGTAAGGCAACAGCAATGCAAGGATGTTTATTTATCTGCGCATGTGCAACAAATCACATTTTGGTTGGTTGCATTTTGAACAGTGCCACATATGCACAGTCCAGAACGATCTTGCCTTACAGCTGTTGCATTACTTTTATAGTGTGAACAAGGCTTAATTTGGTTACTGGCTGATCTTTTGTCGATTTTGGTTCCAGTGATGATTGAAATTGTGAGAACCATAATGGTCATAAGAAGAATAAGTTTTAGAAACGCCATTTCTATAAAGAAAAATACATATTATTATTATTATATTATTATTATTATATATATATATATATATATATATATATTAAGCCAGGTCTGTGTGTGTGTGATTAACGCTGTACAAACAAGGAAAGAAGCACGTCGGAATTTATATGAATTTAAATGAATAAATGAACCGCTTTTTTTCTCAAGGTCAACTATATGTTGCACTCTCCCAATCCAAGAACCCCATGATATTAAATTGGAGGGCGGAAAAGTTTGGAAAGTGTAGAGGAGGGGGGGGGGGGGGAGAGAGAGAGAAAGGGGGAGGGGGTGACTGAAATTGAAATGAAAGGAGTAAAAAAGGAACAAACGTCGCGCATGCGCACACCAGAGAAAATGAAAAACTCATTTTCTCTTTCAAATATAAAAAGGGGAGGAAATCATAGTAGCAAAATTAAACTAGAATTTATCACGGGCAACTGTGCCCAGCATTAGAATTTTTTTTGCTCCGCCCTTTTATGAACGTTATCAATTTCTAATTGGTTACTTGGTCTGACGTCATAAAAGGGCGGAGGAAAAGAAATTCTAATGCTGAGCACAATTGCCTGTGAATTTGGCTCCTGTCATTTATGACGGGTTATCCCACTAGTTTAATAATATTTATCTATATGTTACTGTCTATTTGCAGATTAACTAGGCAAGCTGTAAAACCATCAACCTGCTAGTGAATCTGAAAAATTCAACACATAAAATGTATTGAATTTTGCAGATTCACTAGCAGTCAGCAGATTGACAGTAACATATATATTTTGTCATTTTTAGGCCCTGTTTCCACTTGACGAAACTAACATGAGGCAACTTCTGACTTTAGTGAGTTTCTATTTCAGCGTTTCTTTTTAATTATTCATCATTTTAGGTAAATGAGTGTATTTTGATCAGATGTCAGTTAGATTTCATTATTGTTTTACATCAAAATATCGTCATTTTAATGTGGATATTTGATGAGAAATTGCAGTTTATAGTTTCGTTAAAGGTGTAATACTATTGTATTACAACTTTAACGAAACTATAAATTGCAATTTCTCATCAGGGTTTTTTTTCTGGAGGTATATTGGGCTCTGGGGGCATGATATACACTCTGGGGAATTTGGGGCTCTTTGGGCATTGTCTAGTTTGTAGGCATTATGTGCATTTTTGAGCTCTCGAGGAGGCATTATGACCTTCGGGCTCTTGAAACACCTTGGGCTCTGATAGTATCTTGGGCCGCAGTCTTTATGGACTATACGCTAGTATAATGGCGTTGAAATGCAGCATGTTGAATGTAAAAATGAAGAGCCCAAAACAGTGAATTTTCAATGTAAACATGTAGTGCCCAAAAGTGTAAAGGTGGGTCTTACACGCTTTGAGCTTCCAAATTTACACTCTGAGCTGTGTGCTGTGTGCAAAACACAGCCAGTGCACAACTCATGACGTGTGCATTGTAATGTTAGGTATTGGCGCAACAACAGGGGGGATACCGGGGCTGAAGCCCCCCCCCCCCAGGACCAGTGGTGTAGTCATGCCGGAGCTCACTGGACTGGTGTCTCAGTCCTGTTTTTATTATAGAAGCAAAGCTCCAGTGTACTATGTACTTAAGAGGCTACATCGCAAAATTACTTCGAAAAATCTCCACAAAAAGCGCTAGAATCGTTTTTCTATTGAGCCCATAGACCCAATTGTTAAAGAAACGTTAATTTTTGAAATACACAGTCGTGGCAATAGGTTTATTTTTCTTATTTAAAGTTGTCCAATGAAGTTGTGCAATGCACACCTTAAATATATGCTGATAGAGTGATAGAATGACAAAAAACTGTATTTTAATTGTTTTGTTTTTTTAATTATTTTAGGTATTTTACGAGCATTTTAATGGATGTTTTTTCTTATTTGGGCGTAGGCCTACTAAAAGGAAATGAACATAAAAGCGCATTCACACTAGGCTGGTTTACAAGCCGCTGGTTGCTGCTGGCTATTAGCAGCAACAGCAAGCAGCAGCTCCTTTGGGTTCCCACTTGTCCAGTCACTACTGGTATTAGCAGTGCAAGTCATCCAATCACCATCTTGAAAAAACACAAAATCTAACAACAACCAACCCAAGCAGTGGAGTTTCAACTACACACTAGTGCCACTACCAGCGACACTGGCTGGTAGCACACTGGTAATAGCAAGAAGAGTCACATGACCAGCTGGTAGCTGCTAAAGTTGGACATGTTCAACTTCACCAGCCGCTGTTAAAATCACTAGCCCACTGGAGAAAGCAGCTGCTAGTAGCAGTTCAGACTATGCTGATAGAGGGCTACAACCAGCCAGCAGCAACCAGCAGCTTGTAAACCAGCCTTGTGTGACTGCGGCATTAATGGCGCAGTCACACTACGCTGGTTTTCCAGCTGGTTAACAGCGGCTGGTGAAGTTGGACATGTCCAACTTTAGCAGCTACCAGCTGGTCATGTGACTCCCTTCCTGCTGCTGCCATCTAGTGTGAACTTTTTGTTGCTAGTAGTTTTACTAGTGGTAGTTGAAACTCCACTGCTTGGGTTGGTTGTTGTTAGTTTGTGTTTTTGCAAGACGGTGATTGGATGACTTGCACTACTAATAATACCAGCAGTGACTGGACAAGTGTGAACCCAAAGCAGCTGCTGCTTGCTGTTGCTGCTAATATCCAGCAGCTTGTAAACCAGCCTAGTGTGACTGCCGCTTTAGAGTTAGAAATTTGCGATTTTGAAATAGTTTTTAAAAATATAACCGCACTTACCAATTTTTTGTCATTCTATCACTTGATCAGCATATATTTAAGGTGCACATTACACTTTGTGAACTAAATATTGGACAACTTTAAATATGCAACATAAACATATTGCCACGACTCTTATTTTAAAAATTAACATTTTTTCTTTAACATTGGGTCTATGTGCTCAATAGAAAAACGATGCCAGTGCTCTTTGCGGAGATTTTTCGAAGTAATTTTACGATGTAGGCGCTTAAAATATTTTTCATTTCTATGAATTGAACTTTTGCTTTGGCTAGCCAATGATCAGAGCATCAGACAACTAAGAAAAGCTAAAAATTCAGTTAAAACTCGTAAAAATTAAAATTAATTAGTCATTTTGATGGATCTCGCTTGAGAAAATTTAAAAATAAACGGGGAAACCCAAGAAGAAATAATGAAATTTTTGTTGCTCACTGTGCTCACAGACTGTATCCTGCAATCCAGCACTGTTTCTTAATTGGTTACTGGTTTAATTAATATTGGATAATATCGATTAGCCCCTCTCAGACCAGAGTCCTTGTTTCGCCACTGATGTTAAAAGTCTGCCGATTGCTTATACAGCGGTGCGCCATAAACGGGCACACACCTCTGATCAGTTTTTGACAAATGTTTTTTTTTTTTTTCTTTCTGTGTGTGCTATGCGTCGTGTTTGTATTTACGTGACGTCATCTCTCTTCAGCAAATACGACTGCCATAAAATAACACAGGTAACCTTGTAAAAGAGCAAAAGGTCCCACCCACATCGAAATGTACGGTGCGAAGCTAAATACAACATGAAAACGATTTTTGTTCGAGCTGTTGTGGGAGGGGGGGGAGGGAGTGTTGTGGTGTTGATGACTTGGTCTTGTGACATAGCAAAAAGCAGATGTTTACAGCACCGGCCATCTCATGACGGAACGAAAAAAAAAAAAAAAACACAGCACGCATGAAAATCCACCCAAAATCGTGCCTTTTAAATGAAAGGTTTTACGGCGAATGCAGACGACAGACAGCCTGTGCCGAACTAGATTGTGGTAAGGTCAGCGCACATGACCGACAGTTTGTCAGATGTCTAAGGTTGTCAGCGGTTGTGCTTGTGCGTGGATGCCTGCCATCATGAGCGCGCGCCGTCCACAACCTATGCAATCACTATAAACCGCCCGACTAATTAGTAGTTTGTGTGGCGCGTCCATGACCGTGTACTGGTTCTCTATCGAACCGCCCACAATCGGGTGGGTTGAAAAAATGGAACATGTCCCATCTTTTTTGGCGGTCTGTCTCTTTAGTCGACCGCGGGCCACCCTGGGCGCGGTCCTTGAGTTTGCCGCTCCTCCCACTCACAAAAATCACAACACAATACATGCACATCAGTGGCACAACCAGGATTCTGGTCTGAGAGGGGCCAATCGATATTAGCGATATCGTGTGATTGAAATGGTTTATAGAATTTTATATTAATTTTGAAATTATTAAATAAACCTGCACCCGATAGGAATTATTTATCAACGATAAATTTTCATTTTTACTAAATTTTATGTTTTCCAGGCTTAAAAAATAATGCTGGATTGCAGAATACATTCCACGAGCGCAGCGAGTGACAAAAATTCCGTAATTTTATCTTTCTGCTACTCTGCAGTTTTTGCTTTTTGGAGAGACCCTTCTACTATTCCGACAGGAAGAAAAAACTTTTCTTTTCGTTGGTGCCCCCCCCCCCCCCACAAAAAAGTGACGCTCGGGGCCGACCGCCCCCTCGCCCCTCTGCGAACGACACTAGTCGGCCGTGAAAAGCACCTTGTGATGGTTTTGAACAGCTAATTTTCAAACTTTTGATTATATTCTGTCTTTTAGAACAGCAAAATTAGAAAGCAAAAACAAACTAAATTAAAAAGTGTTTTAGAAACTAGAAGGGTAGCTCAAAATCACGTAAGGGTATTTTCATAAACAAAAAATAAAATAATTACCATCAGCTTAAAGTTAGATCATTTTGCAAACTGACATAAAAAGCTTATTTTGAAAGACACAACAAACATAAAAATACCCTTAAGTGATTGAGATACCTTTCTAGTTTTTAAAACACTTTTTTTTTTAGTTTCTCTTAATTATTTGATTTTCTGAAAGACATAAGCCAATAATCGAGAGTTCGAAATTGGCGTTTATTACAGCTTTTAAGTGAAATAAATCCAAAAAAATAACCATTTGGATAAAAAAAATAGCAAATAAATTATGTAAATTATTACTTACTGCTGTCTATGATTTGTGCTAACGAGTTTGTTAAAGTTTGTAACTAGACTGATGTATTTATGTCAATAATTCCTTGAATTTATATAGTTATAACGAGAAACAATAAAAAAATTTCGTAGACTACAATAAAAACTTTTCAAACAACACTTGAATATACAATGTATAGTTTACCTTCACTTAGATAATTAGGCAATTACTGTGCAAAGTTTTATCAGCTGGAATATTTATTTCTGGTTCAGGTAGAATAAGAAATAATTATTAACCATTTTTTATATATATATATATATATTCATCTGAGTTATTATTTTAAAAATACGAAATTAGTCTTTGAATAAACTCTAAAAAAAAAAAAAAGTGTATCATCTGTTGATGACTGGTATGCCATTGGTATGGCTCCTGAAGGCTTCAATGTTGACTCGCCTCTTAGAAAAAAAGAGTGATGATGATGATAGTCATGATGACTTTCTGTTGCTCTATAGTGACTGTTACATTGCATCAAAAGAGGGGGCGTTATTAGTATTAGTTGATTTTTTTTTTTTCTCAATGAAATTCGATTTAGAGTAGTAGTCGTTTCCACATTCATTTAGAAATCGGGACAAACACACAAGTTGGCTCCGCCCTTTTTATGACGAACGCAACTTCTAATTGGTTGATTATGTAGTCTGACGTCACATGCTCCGCCTTTTTTAACTTCGAACCACACAACAAACCATTTAGAAGTTGCCGGTCGTCATAAAAAGGGCGGAGTCAACTTGTGTGTTCGTCACGATTTCTAAATGCCTGTGTCGTTTCCTGCCTTTTGCAGGCCACGGACCACTGAGGCATAAATGGAATTAGTCGTAGAAGACATGCAACATCCAACCCCCTCCCGGGTGTGTAACAATTGCCCTAAAGAAACTTGCCCTAAACAGTGGCGCAGCTAGACTTTTTGGCGTCCAGGAACAAGGTATAAATATGGCGCCCCCCCCCCCATAACCACTAAGCCAACACAGGATATACAATATAATTAAAATTTTCTCATAAAAAAAACCGCTAGTCTAACGCAAATAAATTTTAATTTTTATCTTTTCAACAACAATAACAGTGTTAGTAAACAGTTCTATATTATTGTATTCATCTATTTTAAAAAAAATTATATCAAATTAATTTTTCTGGCCTTTTTCTCCCGCAAATTTATTTATAATTAGTAATTACTAAAGTCTATTTTATCAACGGGAATCCTTCTCTACACTAAGAACTGCAAGATCACAGAGGCGATAATGTCTCATGGACGCCCTTAGGCCCGTAGCAAATTAGGCAACAAAGTGAGCTTTGCAACCAGCAACAGTCTCCAGACACTGCTGCTGGTGATGCTACACTAGCGCCACCACTGCAGTTGCAGACACCAAATTAGTAGTTGGCAACAGTAGAAAGTAGATGTTGCCTCTGCTCAGTATAGTGAGCAGAGGGAACAAGCAACCATTGTGTGCCAGCAACTACTTTTTTGTCACGTGATCATAATTCGGTTGCTGGTTCCTTGCTCGTTTGGTTCCCTAATTTGCTACCGGCCTTAGATAAGACAAAATGAGCTTCAGCTTGCTGAAGGAACACTCACAGCCTCACAGCTGTCTATTGATACTGCGATTAGGAAATTCTAATGCGTGAGTACGTTCACTGAATCAGAAATGGCGATACATTAATTGACGAAATGAAGGTAGCGATATTAGATGCTAGTAGTTGTTTGAGAAAAAGTTTGGGTGAAACCTAATTATTGTATGAATTTTTACGTGACTGCTGTTGCAACCTAAAAATCATACATAAATGTCAATAAGTGTTACTAGGTTTTTATATTGACAGCTAAAATTATTACAAGTATATTTTGGCGCCCTCAAAGACGGCGCCCGTGGCGCTTGCCCCCCCCCCCCCAGCTACGCCTCTGGCCCTTGCCCCCCCCCCCCAGCTACGCCTCTGGCCCTGAAGCCATTTTCTAAAAAGCCATTTGTCCTAAACTTCCTAAAGGAATGTATAGATACTTGCAATAAAAATATTTGCCCTAAAACCATTTGTCCTAATCAGTAAATATGTCAGTTGGCACTTTTTTTTTAACATACTCCACTGAAAGACACTAAACGGTATGAAAAGAGAGAACCTGTAAATATTTAAGTTTGAGCAAAACAGATTTCAGATGAGGTCAACTGATGTAGAGCAATAGCTTCTTCATCATTTTTAATATAAAAGATTTTTCATTTTTTGTCAATGAATGGATCCAACTTGAGTTGCGAACTATGCGTTCAACTGGTTATTCGAGTGCTCCTTGCGAGCAGCTTCGAACGAGCAATGAACGCAAGAAAGACGTGCTTAATAACTGAACACACCCACTGTCATTTTTTTATTCATATCTATAACCAAGATGCAATTTGGCAAACAAACAAGCAAAAAAAAAAAAAAAAATCCGTCAATGATTTTATTAGAGAACCTTATTGATGCAGCAGCAATTTAGTTGTTCGAATACAATTATCGAATATTATAATGCAACAGTTGGGCAGTAGGAGTGCGGAACGCAACAGTCGCTCGTTAGATTCAACAGTTTGTAGGGTGGCTTACATTCGTATCCTTCGCGGCATCCTTCGGGACAAACAAATTCTGGAAATCGAAAAAACTGACATTGGTCTGGGCATTCGCTGCCACACTTGACATAAACCCGTGCACTCGCTTCACAAGGCGTATCTAAAAAAATAAATTAGGAGAATTTGCAAATTAGCATTTTGTTGAAATCTCTTAAAACAATCTCTACTTTACTTGCACAACTGTTTGGAAAAACACAACTGTTCAACTTTAGTTTCTTCAGTTTTCTATTAACATGGGCCTTGTTGTTCTGTACCTGTCCATGACGTCATCGTCAATGCCAATGGTAACGACAAGATGAAGAAACCAAATTGCACAGTTGTGGTTGCAGTAAAGGTTTTTTTCTTCTTTTCCGAGCATTCAAATAGGCATTTTTTTTTGGAACCCTCTTAACTCTTGAAGGCGAGAATACTCGTTAGCAATGAAAGGGCCTCTAGTGACCTTAGTCACTTCTTCAGCACTAGCAGAGGCTCTTCATGACGTGTCAGTAATCTCTCTTACATTGTGTTAGGTCATTGACATTGACTTAGTTTATACAGTTTTTCTCCTTAAACTTTCTAGAAGACCGGTTTTCCGTTGTCTTCCAGTAGATAGGTTTTGGTTGGGACGATTTCAATTTTTTCAATTTAATAGAGATGTCTTATTTTTGCCTAAGTGACAATCATTTATGATTGGGAGCAATCCTCTCTGTCCTTTTTTGTCAACAATCTTTGGGTACTTGCCCGAAGCAAGTTAATATTGTTGATTACAATGCATTGATTCGACCTCATCTTGAGTATTGCTGCAGTGTGTGGAATCCCCACTCTGTAGTGTTAATTCATGCAGTGGAAATGGTCCGGCATAGGGAAACAAGATTTTTCTGCAGCATATATGTTTACCGAGTGTCACTGAAATGCTGGTGGGGCTTCATTGGGATAGTTTAGCTCATCGTAGATCAGAAATTAGTTTATGTATGTTTAAGAAAATTGTACGAGCTCGTATGTGGTCAATGTCCCAAACCGCAGCCTAGTGATATAGTCTATGCAAAGTATTGTATGTGGACAGGGGTGACCGACCATTCAAGAAAAATAAGAGATTTTTGCCAAGACTAACTTTTATTTATTTTTCCCGAGGGTTATACGACAATGGAATGCTCTTCCTAAACAGGCTATTGATGATGTCATTAATGAATTGTGTGTTTAAATTTACATGACTGTGTACATATTTTTATACTTGTTATAGTTGTTATATATAGACATTGCATCTTGCAGCACTTGGATCTTAAAGAGACCATTACCTCCAGAAATTTCTTTTCAAAATATTGTCAAGACCTATCCAACGATTGTCAAAACGATTTTTTAATTTTAAAATAAGTCAGTAAAACCATGAAATGCTTCAAAATGAGGTGAGTTTTCATGAGTCACCAAACGACGCCATTTTAAATTTTCAAAAACGAAAGTCTCCCCCTCCCATTATTGTGGTAAAGGTTGTCACCTCACATTTCCAACATTCTTTAATCAAATACATGTATTCCCTATTCATATTCAAATCAATACAACCTTCCATGTGAAATAATTCAAATATGGTACATTCTATGGTACATTGTGAGGTGACAACACATCAGAATTAGAGTAGAGGAGTATACTTGGGGGGGGGGAGGGTTGTTGCCAATGTCTGTTGTTTGGTGGCGCATCTATCTGATAAAGTTCATTTACAAGAAGTCAACTGATTTTTAATTTTTTAAATTATATTAATCACGTACTTATTTTAAATTTTAAAAATCGTTTTTGTAATCATTGAATGATTCTTGAAAATATTTTCACAAGACATTTCTCGAGGTAATGGTTTCTTTAAGATCCCTCTGCCATAGTTCAACCAGTTGCTTGCAGAGTATTTTTTTGTAATTGTAATTGTAATTGTGACTGCTTGCGAGCTGATTGCAGGCGTACGGAGTTGAATTGAATTGAATTGCCATATTGACCCTTCTAGAACTTTCTTGAAGGACCTATCTAGAACCTTGTAAAAGGACCTTTCTAGTTAACTTTACCCAAACTGTTTTCTGCCGGCTTTATGTAGAATGCACTTAAGAGCAGAACAGTTGCACATAAATACTTCATATTTGGATATCTGAAACAGAAATGAATGAAATACTAATCACAACCTGAATAAAAAAAACAAGTAGATGAAAGCCTAGTGACCTACAGTATATATTCGATATGCTGATAGAAACAGCCAGCTGATATAGGAAAGTTTCAGGTCGACCTCTATGTTTCAAACAGCATGTTCATCTGGAAATAAGCATATGTTCATCTGCAAATAAACATGCTGCCTGTCAAACTCCTCACAAAAATTTGAGGTTGAGGCAGTACATAATTCTCGCTGTTTTCTTAAACACTCTGAGGATGCAAATGCTCATTTTCCACATTTCTTGAAATGTGTTATTTGTAAGGTACCCGGTTTTATGTCGTATCTAAGCAAATGTTTCTCAATCTATGACTCAAGGGCCAGTTGTGAAGTAATAATCTCCCAGTTTCGCTTTAGAGATCAACCAACAATTATGGTTTTTTCTCAATCAAAAAATACCTGGTTAGAGGCTAGAACTCTAGGTCACAACTGATAGTAACCAGATATCTAGCCTATAACTAGCCTTTTTAATTAGAAAAAAAAAGCATAACTGCAGTTGTTCTAATTTTAGACCATTACTCTCCGGGACTGGCACTTTTGAAAATCTAGTGTTACGATAGAGTGGTGACCATAGACTTAATATGGTGGTGACCGCAGCGCCAATTAAGTGAGAAAAGGTTGTACTATAGGTGTCCTATAAGGTTGTACAATAGTAACCAGAAGGTACTGTTGTAGTTTCACCAAGTTATACGAGAAATCCATTGCCATTCAACACATTACAAGTTGCCAGTCCCGAAGAGTAATGGTCTAAGCTCTAATCATTATAATTACTATATAATTGACTCTTGAGCCACAGATTGTGGAACACTTTTCTTCTTTTTGCATAAAAATCCTAGCCCTAGTTATTTGTTACTGTGCGAATAGGTGCAAAAGCTCTCTTCCTGCTTTTTCTCTGATGTTTGGCTACCTGTGGCGTGCACCATGCTGGCAAAATTTACGCCAGACAATTGGCCTACTCATTCGCTATTGAATCTGGACAGACAGATGAATGAATTTTCATCAAATATAAAAGAGCATTTTTAAAATTTATGATTAAAATATTTGACTAAAATTTGTAGGCAAAGACAGTGATAGATTTAAGTAATCTTTTAAGCTTTGTCTTTGACAACATTTGAGAATATGCCTATTAATAACACATGTTTGAAACTAGTTTATGTTCGTCTGCTTACCGTTGAGCCCACCTTCAAATGGAAACTGCACAAGTGTTTCAAGATGTGATTTCTAGTTTAGCTCTGAAATACAATTTTTTTTTTTGCTTTTTTATCCTTTTAAACAATAATAACATTTGAGTGATTGGCAGTCATTTTTGCATGTCAAAATTGCATGTTTTCATGCTTGTTTGTTATTGTCTATTTTGAGTGACAGAGAAAATAGAATATACAATTGCAGTTTTACCATACAGTGAGTGGAATAGTGTTGCAGATAATTGTCACAATCATACATGAAATGCGATCCAATTGATTATTCGTCATCGCGTAAATAACCATTATTCGACAGTTGCGAGATATGTTTACTTTACAAAAAAAAAAAAAGAAACAAAATTTTGCATTAATAAGCCTTTTATTCAAACAGTTGGCACAGATGAGCGCCCCAGAATGACAAAACGGATCCACAAGCCATGACCGAACGGGGTTTGCTGAAATAACTGGCGAACTAACCGCCATTGTTTCAAATAGGGGAGAGACTGGCAGCAGGGTACTCGGAGGAGATTGCTGCCGCGGCATGCTCTAGAGGATGCTGCCGCGGCTGCAGATTATTCTGGGCTGCTCAGATTTCTTCCACGTATATGTCGCATCCACTTGGTGGAATTGTCTATTACACGAAATGACTGTCCATTTCGAGAAGTGAACATAGATTGGCCTGATGCAAAACGCGAAATGGCCATACATTTCGTGTAATAGACACATTACACCAAATATTTGTCTATATTTTTGGATGTGGATTGTCTGTCTGTTAAACATTATTTTAGGGCAAATGGATTTAGGACAAGTGTCTTTAGGGCAAATGTCTCTTTAGGCCAAATGGATTTAGGACAAGTGTCTTTAGGGCAAATGTCTCTTTAGGCCAAATGGATTTAGGACAAGTGTCTTTAGGGCAAATGGTTATAGGGCAAGTGGATTTATCGCAAATGTCCCTTTATTGCAAATGGTTTTAGGGCAAATGGTTTTTGGGCAAGTGTCTTTAGGACAAATGGTTTTAGGGCAAGTGTCTTTAGGACAAATGGTTTTAGGGCAAGTGTCTTTAGGACAAATGGTTTTAGGGCAAGTGTCTTTAGGACAAATGGTTTTAGGGCAAATGGTTTTAAGGCAAGTGTCTTTAGGACAAATGGTTTTAGGGCAAGTGTCTTTAGGGCAAGTGTCTTTAGGGCAAATGTCTTTAGGGCAAGTGGCTATGTCTCGGATGCAACATATATTTCTATATTTATGTATTCATAAAAATAAAAATTGTATGTCTAAAGCCTAGTTTTCATGATGATAGTTTTTGTGATAGTTTCTGCCATGACAGCAACTATAGCGAGAACTATCATCTTGCAGACCACATGATAGTTGCCATCGCACTGTCGCGATAGCACTATCACACTATCTCGTTGACTAAATAGTTGATAGTACAATTGCGAAAGTCCTAACTATTATGATTACTATCACCGTGCATACAAAACAGACGCCATAATAATAGTTGTTGAGTGACCACTTGTAGGAAAATATTCACTTCGTAGGGAAATTTATGTTCTGGAGGGAGAGAGGCAACACTGTTGTTGATTCAAACATTTTTCTTAACTGCTCGTGCGTTTTTGTGTTGTCAAACATCACTGTCATCACCGAACTATCATGTTACTTCAAAGACATGTAAGCCTCGTTTTCACGATGATAGTTGTAGAGAAATATCCACTTTGTAGGGAAATTTGGCTTCTGGAGGGAGAGAGGTAACACTGTTGTTGACTCAATGATATCTATGAAGTAGACGTCACACTGTCATAATAGAACTATCACGTTACTTCAAGACGTGTAGACAGTTGCTATCGTGAGAGTGAACTATCGCAACGTTTATGACAGCTACTCTCACAAAGGAACTATCGCGATGAAAATGAAGCTTAATTGATATTCAAGCAAGAAGAACCAGGGGGGGGGCATATATTATTATATATATATATTAAGCCAGGTCTGTGTGTGTGTGTGTGTGTGGTTAACGCTGTACAATTTATGTAAATTTAAATGAATAAATGAACCGCTTTTTTTCTCAAGGTCAACTATGTGTTGCACACTCCCCATCCAAGAACCCCATGATATTAAATTGAAGAGAGGAAAAGGTTGGAAAGTGTAGAGGGGGAGAGTGAGAGGAAACGTGGAGGGGGGAAAGGGGGAGGGGGAAACTGAAATTGAAATGAAACGAATAAAAAATAGGAACAAACGACGCGCATGCGCACTCCAGAGAAAATGAAAAACTCATTTTCTCTTTCAAATATAATAAAGGGCAGGGGATAATAGTAGCAAAATTAAACTACAGTTTATCACAGGCAATTGTGCCCAGCATTAGAATTTCTTTTGCTCAGCCCTTTTATGAACGTCATACAATTTTTAATTGGTTTGTTACTTGGTCTGACGTCATAAAAGGGCAGAGGAAAAGAAATTCTAATGCTGGGCATAATTAATTGCCTGTGAATTTTGATCCCGTCATTTATGACGTGTTACCCCACTAGTATCTTCATATTTTGCCCCGAGCAACGCCCTGCATTTCTGCTAGTATGCAATATTTTTTTTGTTGTTGTTGTTATAAAGCCACCCTCTCAATCATTAATTGTGTCGCAAGTTTATTTGAACAAATGGCATTCTCAGCACAATATGCTATTAGAAATAATGAAATGTATCATTAAGTATAAACTACAACTATGCGTCATTTATTTGATGACAGGTGACAGAATATATGACAGGCATACATAATCCTACATGTTTAATATAATAAATTACCCAATACTTGTTATTGTTAACCTTGTTTTACATTCTGGCAATTCTTCTTTCTAATACGTGTCTATTGCATTTGAATTGCATATGCCATTCTAGAAATAGGCCGTTATTTATTGTCTTTGTCGGCATTGGTTTCAAACTCTCTTGTCACAATGAGGGTTTTTTACACGGCTCTACTTAAGAGGCTACATCGCAAAATTACTTCGAAAAAACTCCACAAAGAGCGCTAGCATCGTTTTCGTATTGAGCCCATAGACACAGTGTTAAAGATAAAAACATTGATTTATAAAATACACAGTCGCGGCAATATGTTTATTTTTCATATTTAAAGTTGTCCAATTTTGATGGTTCGAAGTGCAATGGGCACCTTAATTATAAGCTGATCGAGTAATAGAATGACAAAAAATTGGTAAGTGTGGTTATATTTTAAAAAACTATTTCAATATCGCGAATTTCTAACTCTTATGTTAAGCTTCATTGAGTACGCCCAAATAAGCAAAAAAGAAACATAAATTAAACCACAGTGAAGCCATCACATTGGCGCATGTGTTGATTTTTATCTGTTTTTTTTTTAATTATTTTTACGTATTTTGACGAGCATTTTAATAGATGTTTTTTTTTTGTTTGCTTACGAGCGCGTATACTCAATAGAGTTTAACATAAGAGTTAGAAATTGGCGATTTTGAAATAGTTTTTAAAAATAAAACCGCACTTACCAATTTTTTGTCATTCTATCACTCGATCAGCATATATTTAAAGTGCCCATTGCACTTCGATCCATCAAAATTGGACAACTTTAAATATGAAAAATAGTTTAAAATAAACATAATACCGCGACTGTGTATTTTATTGGGTCTAAAGACTATGGGCTCAGTAGAAAAACGATGCTAGCGCTCCTTGTGGAGATTTTTCGAAATAATTTTATGATGTGTAGCCTCTTATGGAACTGCTCAGATATAGAACTGTTGGATCAATTCCGGTCGTCGGGTCGCCATATCGCGGTTTATTTTAAATATACTTTGAGATAAATTTAGTATTGTTTTCATCTCTATTTTTGCGCTTCATTCCGCTTCTGCGATCAGCTACAATTGCATCTGGATTTTTTTAGCTATTTAACCGCTCCTTTGTCTATACGTTTTTCACTACCTTCACGTCACATTTAGCCTCTACCTCCAACCTTTTGCGTCGCCTCAGTTAGAATCGTCAAAGTTGTGAATACAGCCGAATCGAACTCGATGAAGGTTAATAAATTTTACGACCTTGCTTGGAAAACTCATTAAATGAAAATGTTTTATTTTACACAATATTTCATAAGATACAGAAATCGGCTGAAAATTGGAAAATATTCTGAAATCAATAATTTCTTTTTAATTTCATCGTTTTATCTAAATGGACGTTATTCGTTAAGTTTGAATTTGATATGTAGCATTCAGTGTTCGGATAAATTACTTTTCAAAGTAATTAATTACGGTTATTGCTGATTACATCAGTGAAAAATGACTACAAATGCAATTACTTGAAAGTGATGGATAGAGTTTGGCATCATTAAGTGAGACGTGCAATTTCCAAAACGTTGTAAATGCCACATAGGGGAAAAATAACGTTTTTAATCGAAAATGGCCTCTAAACGCCATGCATTTTGCAGGGGAATTTGCTTGTCGCAAAAGTGTTGCTCCTATAGTGGTAAAAAACTGAAGTAGAGTTGTTGTGCAAGTCAAAACGTTGCAAAAGCCAACAGCAATTTGAGTGGTAACATATATAGTGGCTTAGGACATTTGCCCAAAAACCACTTTTTTGTCCTCTCTTTTCATATGGTTTAGTGTCTTTCGGTGGAGTATGTTAAATAGGTTCTGCACGCCGCAGACGCGCAAATAACGCCAAATGATGTAAATTTACACTACTGATCAGGGCAAATGTCCCTTTAGGGCAAGTGGTTTTAGGGCAAATGTCCCTTTAGGGCAAATGGTTTTAGGGCAAATGTCCCTTTAGGGCAAATGGTTTTAGGTCAAATGTTCCTTAAGGGCAAACGGTTTTAGGTCAAATGACCCTTTAGGACAAATGATTTCAGGGCAAGTGATTATAGGGCAAGTGTCCCTTTAGCACTTTAAGGCAAGTGTCCGTAGGGCAAATGTCTTCAGGGCAAATGTCCCACACCCCTTAAGAAGAATTGTTTTTTTTTTTTCAAATCATAGGCATACGGAGAATTTTGTGTGTTTGGGACACATAGGGTGTAAATTTTAACTTTAAAGTACAAAACCAGCTCTCCTTGGCATCAATGCAAAACGACGCACCACGTCCATCGCGTCTACAATAATCTCACTGTGCACACACGAAAGTGCTAGACCCATCAAGCGATCTTTCCCTGTTAAATTTCTCAGGTATGTTTTTAGACGCCTAAGTGTAGAAAACGTGCACTCTGGAGTAGCATGCAGTCGACACTGGAAGAGTGGCCAATATTACAAGAAGTGTTTTTATACTTGGATAAAAGTCCACTATGCACTGAGAATGTGCCTCGATTGCACTTGATGGCCTGTCATTTTCATGAACCTGCATCCACTTTGCTTTCCAGACAGCAAACTCTGCCGAAAACATACGAACATCAGTGTGTTTTATGTTCAGTTGATAATTGTTTGAATTAAAAATGTACAAAAATTTGGAGGGGGGGGGGGGGGGGGTTGACCCCTAAACCCTTCTCCCTCCGTACGCCTATGTTTCAAATGTTCTTCGGGTATTAAGTTGAATTCGTGCCGTTTCGAATTGCTATTCGGTTGCTACAACCATCATGAGCACCTTTGGAACCGCAAAATTGACTGTATTTCACGGCACGTGATACTCTTTAAGTGTTTCTATAGGTTCGATCTTAATGTAAGTTCCGATTAGTTCGAGAACACAAATAGTTTAAAATACAAAAACAAAATTTTAAAATTGATTAAAAAGTAATTTTCATGTAAAAGTGAATAGAACGGGTAATTAATTACAATTTTTAAATTACAAAGTGATGAATAGGGCTCAGATTTTATGCAGAGTATCAAGCAATTGTTTCTCAATCGGTGGCCCAAGTGTCAATTTGAAGTAACAATCCCATTTACATGCAGATCAACCAACAATTATAACTTTTTTTCAATCAAGAACACTGGTTAGAGGCTAGAACTTTTTAGTTGACAACTGATAGTAACTTGATATCTAGCCTCTAACCAGCCTTTTTGATTAGAAAAAGTCTAGCTGCAGTTGCGCTAATGGTGATGATTACTTCACAATTGGCACTTGGGGCCACAACTTGAGTAATATTTGCTTGCTTTTGATATTGCATTAAAATCCGAGCCCTAGTGATGAATCATTAATTACTTGAATACATAATTTACTTATAGTGAGCTTAATTAATACCATTTGACAATTTACTTTTCAACACTAGTATTAATCACTGGTGAATGTTTTGACTAAATTTGGTGCTATTGAAAAAAGTTATTTTTAGGCAATTAGCAATTAGTTGCTTGAACACAACATTTTGAGGTTGTGTTGTACAAAACATAGGGATATGTACACTCATATACATGCTCACATCCTCCATCGCATATAATCTTACGGCCATATTTATCCGGACATATATTGAAGCAACTGCTACCACAATAAACAGTATTTTTTACTAATGCTGAGCGAACACACTTGGGTTCTGAAAAGAAAAAATGACATAAAAATTAAAACAATTTTACATAATTATAGCTGCCATTTTCTAAGAAGAAGCTTGTGATGTCATAGGTATGGACGACAAAATTAGAATTGCATCATTTTGCCTGCTAAAAAAGGAGCAATAACAAAAGAATTCAAGATTGCTTTTATTTAAGATGACTGAATAGACTTTTATTTTGTTTTTGTCCCCTCAGATGGCGCCACTGCAGTTGCTATTATGTTATATTGGAGGGTCTCTTCCTAAGGTTTTGAGAAAATTTAGATTTTTCAAGCGAACGTTTTTCAGGAGAAACATTGCGAAAAAAGTCAAAGTGTTCTGGAAACTAGAATAGTTGGTGATAATGTTAAACGTTTTTTCATGTTGATATCTTTAACAATAAACTATTCATGACAGTTTAAAAAGGGCTGAAATACTGTAATATTCACATGAAACGTCATTGGAAAATCCAAAAAACGTGTAATACCCTGTATTTCGTCTTCCCTTTAAATTCATAGCATGGGAGAAGTGGCATAGCTAGGATTCGTTGCGCCCCCCCCCCCCCCCCGGCCACTGAAAACTTTGCGCTCCCTTTAGCTCTCCTCCACTTAGTCCTTATACTGGGGGGGGGGTGCTATTCTGATGAACGGAGAACAGTCGGAAGGTTAGGTTTAGTAAAATGAACCTTGTCGCGGGGAGGTGGGGGGTCTGGGGAGCGCAGCCCCCCATTTTTAGAATTATTAAATCAAATTTGCCCATTATTCTGACCATTCCTACCATTGATCAAATTGTGGAACAGTCGGAACAATGGACCAATTTCATTTCATTACTCTTAAAAAAATCGGGGTCTGCACCCCCCAGACCTCCCTTCAACAACCTACCTTTCCGACGGTTCCTACTATTTTTCCGACTGTTCGTGCCGTTATTCCGACCGTTCCGCCGTTCATCAAAATAGCACCCCCCAAAAAAAATTTCTATCCCCAATAATTGCTTAAGGTGTCACGGTGTGACTAATAGGTTTCTATTAGAATTAATTACAAATGTTGCCATTAGATGGCTATGATTGAATTCATATGTGAGGTATCAATGTCGCCACGCATATGGATCTCTATGACGATTTACTGGTAAAAGTAAATATTAAATAAAAGTTGATTTATTTTCGAAAATAACTGAATAAATTAAGCGAGTAATTCGGAACCAGTAGCTTAATTTATTCAATTATTTTTGAAAATACATAGACTTTCATTTTGCTGTTTGCATGTTTGCCCCAAACCTCCTGCGGCCCTCCCGCAGTTGCGGGTCTGGCAGTTCCCTAGCTACGCCCCTGTCTGGAGGTCACTGTACCCCAAACGACCTAATTTCCGCCCCTTTCCTCTACCAGAGGAGACCCCAAAGTATAAGTCACATCCTGGTTCTAGTATCAGCGGATGGATGCCCATCAAGGTACGGTTTCTAGTTATAAGCATAAAGGTCCGTGTCTCATGTTTCGATTGATTCGGGGGTCCATTCTCTGATATCGAAATATGAAATAACTCATTCAATGGTCCGGTGGCTAAGCAACGCTACAGTCGTAACTCTTCTCTGTTTATTGTATGTCTACGGTTGTGTGCAATAAACCCCGGCACCATTCGGAGTCAAGTCTAAATGGCGTACTCTCTTAGGATAAGGTGGTATACGCCCCAAACTAAAAGGATCTAGACCTGAGTCCCGTAACAGTGGCTCTACACTGTTACAAATGGAATAAAATATGTTTATGTTTAAAAAAATGTTTAGCATAATCTTTTACTATTCTAGATTTGAAAACAATTTGTTTTTTCGTAATGTTGTTCCTAAAAAAAAACGTTCGCTTAACGTTTTTGCGTCTAAGTTTTACAAAAACGTCTATGGAGCATAGCGTTAGCCACTGCAATGACGCCGTCTAGAAATACAAAAGCAAAATGAATATCTATAAAGCCACCTTAAAAGAGACAATCCTAAATTGTAGGTCAATCACTATGATGTGTCTTAAGCTGTTTCTTATAATAAGGCAGACATACCATTGTTTATTTTTTCTTATAAAAACAAATTTGTAATTAATTGTAATTTATAAAGACAAAATTAATGAATTACAAAGCCATAGAAGACTGAGAATTCAACGAAGAAAAACAAGTCAAAATTAAATGTCGTTTTTAAGCAGTCATTGTAAAATATGCAAATGTATAAAGAACAATGTGAATTATTATGGCATATAATTGTAAATTTTTTTGTGATTCAGAAGCTACATAAAGAACAGAATTAAGAGCCTAGAAACATTGTTTAATACAAAATTTCGCCTAATGTAGGCGCTGCGATCGTTTTTGGTTTAATATGATTTTTGAAGTTTTTATCCCGGTATGAAGTCACATAAAAATTATTAGAAAAATAATTGCACGTGCTAAACTTATAAAAAGGAATGAGCGTGAAGCCAATACATTATTGCACTTGATCATTGTTTGGTTAGTGTTCTAAAACGCTTTTAACGAGAGTTCTTCAAACGTTTGTTGGGCGGGTTTTTGGTCCTACGAGACTTCTTAACATGGAGTTAAAAAACGTACGATTTTAAATATAATTTATAAATAGAAACGCCTTTCCAAATTCAATATAAAGTGATCGGCGTGAAGCCAATAAACACGTAAGTATGTGCTAATTCTTTTGATTCTTCTAAATCGCGTTTAACGAGAGTTCTTCAAACTTTTGTGGGACGGTTTTTTGCTTCTGAAAAAGTATGATTTCAAACGTTATTAAACATAGAAGAACCTTTTCAAAATTTATACAAAGCAACCACTTATAGAATAATACTTTTTATTGCATTTTGCGCTTTATTGTAGTTTAATTGAGCGATTGTGAGACTATTTCTTGCAATTTTAGTAACACCATATAGTAACATGCATATGTCTCATTGTCGTCTGCTAAAACAACAAAGTGTATCTAGTGTTTTATACGGAGCCCTGTTGAAGACATGAAATATTTTTTTTTTCTCGTCTGACGAGTTACTAAGTCGTCCGGACGATATAATAAGTCGTCCAGACGAGATACTAAGTCGTCCAGATGAGATAGTAAGTCGGGTCAGGATGAAAAGATGAACCTGGATTGTTCTATTTCCAAACGGGAGGAGTGAACGTTGTTCTTTTTCAAAAAAGGGAGGAGCGCATGAATTGCCGCGCTTTTCATCAAAAAAAAAAATGAAAACACGCTGATTGGTTTTTTTTTTCTAGAATTCGTTTGATTTTCTAGGAAAAACCCTGCACCTCCTGATCAACGATAATCGATTTTGAAAACTGTTTCCAATACTTCAATGATGCGAAATCAATATAAGCTATTTTGATTTAAAAAATTTCTTTTATAAATAAACTTTTTATCGATCGTTTTATTTTGGTTAATTTGCGTTGAAAATACAATGGAGATTTTTTTTTTCAACAATCAATAAAAAGGTTATTTATGAATTTTTTTTTAAAATCGAAATAACTTATATGGATATCGTATCATTGAAGTATTGGAAACAGTTTTCAAAATCGATTATCATTGATCAGGTGGAGCAGTTATTATCCTAGACGAAACAGCTAATCAGCCTGTTTTTCATATTTTCATTGAGTAGGGGAGTGATATAGATAGTGCTTTTCGTCTCCATAAACTACTCACACGGCTACACGCTGTGCCCTGTTCTCAAAAATACAAGTCTTGTAATACAAGTGAATTCTACAGAGCCCTGATCAGGACATGCATCGGTAATTCACTATGTTATTACGAATTAACAATTCATAATGAAAAATTGTGAATTTGTAATGTATGTCCTTTACAGGGCAGGGCTTCATAAAATTCAAAAAATTCAAAAAGGTGTATTTTTTGAAAATCTTGCTGAGGGTCTCTTGAGACTTGTAAAAACTGTTCTTATTATATAAGTCAAAAATACAAGTCTTGGAAGGGTGTGTGTGTGTGTGTGATATTTACCCTAAAGACAAGTGTCTTTAGGGCCATAAAGACTCTTACCCTACAGACACTTGCCCTAAAGCCATTTGCACTAAAGGGACATTTGCTCTAAAATCATTTACCTAAAAGAGACATTTGCCCTAAAGAGACATTTGCCCTAAAGGGACAAGCCCTAATGGTTTTAGGTGAAACAGTTTTAGGGCAAATGGTTTTAGGTCAAACGGGTTTTAGGAAATTTAGGTCAAACAGTTTTAGGTCAGACGGTTTTTAGGTCAAACGGTTTTAGGGCTAATGGGTTCAGGGTAAATGTCAATAGGGCAAATGTCTATATCCCGTCTTGTTATACAGGTGAATTCTACGGTTTGTAAATGTCGGTTTGTTACTGGGTCTGATGTCACATGCTCCGCCCTTTTCATTTCTAATTGGTTGATATTTGGTCTGACGCTCATAAAAAGGCGGAGCCAAAGAAATTCTGAAGCTGCCTACAGATGCCTGTCTCGTAAAGAGAATTTTCATTCATTTTTGAATGATTTTTTTGAATTTGAATTTTCATTTCATTTGAATTTGAATTTTCATTCATTTTCGTTTCATTATAATGAACGTTTTGTATGGTAATTTCAAATTTTCAGTTTTAGTATTTCATTTCAAATTGGACAAGAAAACAGTAAATCATAAAAATACGAATTTATTTTAACTGCCATGAAATATTTATTTAATAAATATCAATATGAAAATGTTTTACTTGATTCAGTTACTCTTCTAGTATCTTAAACACTTCCCAAGACAATTTCAATCATTGACATTTTGATGGGAAAAGGAATATTCATTATGTACATCATATATAAAGTTATGCAGTAGCAACGCAACGTTAATGCATATGGGCAGTAAGAAAAATTTAGTTGCGTTGCTGCTGCATTACTTTATGATGTGCATACATGTACTTGCGCTTAATTAGTTGCAGTAGCTCTTAACACCAAGTGTAATTACAAGTTTTTTTACCTAATATTATGATAATTGGTTTCTTACTTTTGACTGTATTACTATTTCCTTTGTTTCTATTACGGCTGCCTGTTGAACCAGTGCCTTTGTCCAGTTTTTTAGTTCCACTGCCTTTTCCAGGTTTTTTAGTACCACTGCCTTTGCCCGGTTTTTTCATACCACTGCTTGTCGAACCAGTACCACTTCCGGAGGATCCAGTACCAGTGCCCTTTCCTCCAGTACTACTACCTGTTGAACCAGTGCCACTGCCAGTTTTTCCAGTGCCACTGCCAGTTTTTCCAGTGCCACTGCCTGTTTTTCCAGTGCCACTTCCTGTCAAACCAGTGCCACTTGAACCAGTACCACTGCCCGTTGAACCAGTACTATTACCTGTTAAATCACTGCCAGTGACCACTTCTAGAATAGTAATTCCTGGTTCTTCATTATCATTACCACTGCCGCCACCACTGCCACTAAATGTGTCTCCAAGAGCACTGCCATATTCTCTAGTTAAGACATGAATCACGTCTTCTGGTAAGCCATGTGAGGTTGTTGCAACTTTGATAAAGATGATAAAACTCAAGTAAATCATTTTAGAAAATCTTAAATACAACATTGTAAATGTGCCAGTAGGGTGTATTTAACAGTAATTTTGCAACACGTTTTGGTTGCTTCAAGTTGTTTTGTTTTGTTGGTTTGTTTAAATTGATTGCAGCTTTTCATTACAGAAAAACTTCGGTCGTGGGTTTGTTTTGTGCACAAGTGTGGAGCTAGCTAGCTATCTGTGTACTTACTTTTCTGCATAGTAATGTGCTACTTCCTATTTGTGACTTTTTAACGGTTTTGTGCAAATTTTGTTATTACTAATACATGCTGAATGCCATGACTGCAAATGGAAGATCCTTGTTCGTGGCAATTAAAGTAATGTGCATGCATATATAATTTATTGCTGTATTTGCCACATTGCTAATGGCTACCATATGTTATGAATTGTAAACGCGGAATTTTTTTAATGAATAACCAATCAGAACTGCTAAAACGTATACGTAAAACGTAAATAACATTAAGGGGTCCTATTGTTTATATCTGGCTTAAATCTAAGCTAGTTGTAAACTCATCGATATTTACATGTACGAGCAACCAGTATAGCCATGTAATGCCAATTGCCCTAAAGGATGATTGCCCTAAAGGATGATTGCCCTAAAGGATGATTGCCCTAAAGGATGATTGCCCTAAAGGATGATTGCCCTAAAGGATGATTGCCCTAAAGGATGATTGCCCTAAAGAATGATTGCCCTAAAGGATGATTGCCCTAAAGGATGATTGCCCTAAAGGATGATTGCCCTAAAGGATGATTGCCCTAAAGGATGATTGCCCTAAAGGATGATTGCCCTAAAGGATGATTGCCCTAAAGAATGATTGCCCTAAAGGATGATTGCCCTAAAGGATGATTGCCCTAAAGGATGATTGCCCTAAAGGATGATTGCCCTAAAGGATGATTGCCCTAAAGGATGATTGCCCTAAAGGATGATTGCCCTAAAGGATGATTGCCCTAAAGGATGATTGCCCTAAAGGATGATTGCCCTAAAGGATGATTGCCCTAAAGGATGATTGCCCTAAAGGATGATTGCCCTAAAGGATGATTGCCCTAAAGGATGATTGCCCTAAAGGATGATTGCCCTAAAGGATGATTGCCCTAAAGGATCATTGCCCTAAAGGATCATTGCCCTAAAGGATCATTGCCCTAAAAGATGATTGCCCTAAAGGATCATTGCCCTAAAGGATCATTGCCCCAAAAGACCATTGCCCTAAAGGAGTGTTGCCCTAAATCCATTTGCAATAAAACCATTTGCCTTAAATGGATGTTTGCACTAATGGGACATTTTCCATAAAACCACTTGCCCTAAAAGGACATTTGCCCTAAAACAACTTTTTTCTTTTCATATGGTTTAGTGTCTTTCAGTGGAGTAGCCTATGTTAAATAGGTTCTGCGTTCTGCAGGTGCACAAATAATTTCTAACGACTTATATTTAGGCTGCCCTTTAGGGCAAATGGTTTAGGGCAACTGTCCCTTTAGGGCAAATGCCCTTTTAGAGCAAATGGTTTTAGATAAAATGTCCATTTAGGGTAAATGTACCTGTGGGCAAATGTCCCTTTAATACAGATGGGTTTAGGGAACATATTTTTTGTCTCTAGAACAAATGGCTTTATGGCAACTGTCAGTAGGGTAAGTGCCTTTACGGCAAATGTCTCTTTAGGGCAAATGTCTCTTTAGGGCAAGTGTCCATAGGGCAAATGGCTTTAGGTTAAAATAAAGACTCCATGCTTCTATGTTAAAGATTCACCTATACCAAACTCTGCCCCTAGTTTAAAGATGACGATTTCCTGCGTGACTTCCTGTTACAACAACATCAAAGGGTCCGACAGAGACTTTTCCTTCTGTATATAACTTTTTATTGTGTCCATGGAGGCATTAATTTGCTTTGATGTTGGACGAAAAACTCGTCATCCGTGGGTTGATGAAATATTGACAAAATATAATTTTTTTAAATGTGTTCTTTTTTATTTTTTATTTTTTGAAATTCAATAATTTTTTGATTTTTACAGCAAAAAGTATAGCTTTAATATTCTGTTTAGAATAGGCCCTACTATTGATCCTGGAAAGTGGGTTTTATATGCTACAAAATTGAAATACTGCATTCCTATTGGCCAAAATCAAATTGACCAAAGGAGGGAATCAGAGGTTCTTTGAGCCGAACTGATGCTAATTATTTTGCTGTTTGTTGCACTCATGACTTAGTTACTTTTTTCATACATTCAGCTGATTTAATTTAATGTAGATCTAGATTAGGTTTCACAAGGTTAGGTGAGGGACTCATTAGGGTGCACTGGTATTTTCTTTTATTAAAACATCAGTAATTAATAAATTATGTGATTCATTGCTAATGTTTTGTTTAGCCTGTGGTTTATTGTTATTGTTATGATTATGAATTATTGTAGTTTGATTTAATTTTATACAAACAAATAATATTCCAATAGTCATAATCATAACACATAGGTCTTATTCTTGTTTCATTCGAATCTATTTACAGTAGTTGCTCTGTTATTATTTATTATTTATGTATTTTCCATGAAGAAATATGTTGTTGCCAACTGAATTGATAAGGTGTAAGCGGGGGAGTTAAGCCCTTATCACTTTAGCAACTTTTGATGCAATAAAACTTGCAATGTGACATGCAACTTCATTGTTGATAAGGCAATATATACATGTGAAATTTACTATGCGCATTTTATAAATATAACTAGTGGGGTAACCCGTCATAAATGACAAGGGCAGCAAAATTCTAATGTAGTTTAATAATTTTGCTACTAAAATTATTTAACTATTTTATTCAAATAAGTTCATAAGCAACTTACTATTGTTTGAGTTCTTGGATCGGGAGAGCGCAACATATAGTTGACCATGAGAAAAAAACGGTTCATTTAAATTGAAATAAATGCCGACGTGCTTAAACGTTTTTGTCCTTGTTTGTACAGCGTTATACATAGACAGACAGAAAGACAATTTAAAGCTTAATATATATAAATTCCAAATTCATCCTATAACCATATCCATACGTAGTACATACAGTAGCTTGCAGTCGAAAGGACGATCATGCCTAGTTCTCACAACCTTCTTGTAGCTCGAGCTAAAATAGCCTTGGCTAAACGACTGTGTTCACATGTGAGCAGCTACATATGGGCTTCGTGACCTGCCTAAAGGGGGCGCTCACTACAGCATATTTATTTCATTTTTACAAATTTGGCACTGGCCATTATGTGTGGGCATTGTGCTGTGTATAGCCTGCATAATGTATACATAATTGGAGGGAAAATGGCAGATATTGTCCATACTAACAAAACTGAGTTGCATGAGTCTTCATTGAACACACTAAATGCAACATATTTTAATTGTAGGTAGGTTGATGATTTAGAGTTTATGGAAATAAGTAATTATTAAATAAAGATCAATTGATAATTTTAAATTATTTTAATAAATTAACAAATAGACTGAAACATCTAACAATGGAAATAGAAAATGAATGACGCCATTTTCAATTCAGATTTATGACCACCAGGTGGCGTACGATCAAGTTAACTTTTTCTTACACTAAATAATGTGTAGGCTACATATGGGTAACCAAGGCTACCTAACCAAAGCTAACATTTGACATTGACCACCATCTAGTGTGTGTTCTCACAACCCGTATACATAGGCTAAGTCATTAGCCTTAGCTACATGAAGGTTGTGTGAACTAGGCATCAGAAGGCAAACACCTGCGCATAATTGACTGTCCATCAGTGGGCGTAGCTAGAGTTTGTTCCCCCCTGGGCGGTCCTTGAGTTTGCCGCCCCTTCCTCACGAAAACACAACACACGATACACATCTGTAGCACAACCAGGATTTTGATCTGGGAGGGGCCAAACGATATTATCGTTATCCAGTTAGTGAAATGGTTTATATAATTTTATGTTAATTATGAAATTATTAAATAAATCAGTACCCAGACTTAAAAACGTAATGCTGGATTGCAGAATACATATCGCGAGCGCAGCAAGCGATAATCTTTTTTATAATTTTTTTTTGGCCATCTTAAGAATTTTATAAAGCTCCTTCTACTATCCCGACAGGAAAAAACTTTTCTTTTCGCGTTGGTGCCGGCCGGGGCGGACCGCCTCTCCCCTAGCTACGCTAACGCTGCTCATGTCTACCCCTCAGGTCCAAGACTTGTGCAAGTCATTCAGCATTTTAGTATATGCATTGCCGTCTATAGTTTTGGCAAATAGAAACAACCGTCCGTTTATCGTATTTATCATCGCGTTATTTCGGCTCTACGGGTCGAATGTCAATGTGGCGTGTTTTGATTGTTCAATGACCAATGAGCGTTTTTATTTTGGCAATTAAGGGTTTGCAGTGCGCCTGGTACATTTTCAACATTTTCTTTTTCTCTTTTTATTGGGGGGTGGGAAGAACTTTTATTTAGGTTCGCGCGCCACAGGCGCGCAAAAAACGCCAAATTAATTTTATTCATTAATTTTAATTTTTTGTTTATTTAATTAATTTTCGGCGACTTCCTATGGCTCCTATAGTGAATGTCTCATCAACAGTTACCATTGGCGACCAATAGATGGCGCTGCTAATGCAAATCTGCAATCACTTTCCCGTGTAAAACGATAGGTGGAAATGTGTATGCTCACTACATGTTAGAATGCTCACAGGCATTTAGAAATCGGGACGAACACAAGTTGGCTCCGCCCTTTTTATGCCGACCAGCAACTTCTAATTGATTTGTTGTGTGGTTCGACGTTGAAAAGGGGCGGTGCATGTGACGTCAGACTACATAGTCAACCAATTACAAGTTGCGTTTGTCATAAAAAGGGGCGGAGCCAACTTGTGTTCGTCCCGATTTCTAAATGCCTGTAAATGCTCAAACGCTACTCTAGAGCGGTAGTCTCCAAAGTTGGTGTTCGTGTATCCCAGGCGGCACGTGAGTCAAGGGATTCATGTGGGTTAATATTTTCTTTTTGTAGTTTTTTTTTTTTTTCTAAGACAAGTTTTATGTTGACAGAAAACAATGAGAAAATTAATTGAAGAATAACTAATATTAACTTGTATTTTTAAATTACATGATCATGAACAATAAATAAATTAGAAATTGGTAGCGGTGACACTTTCGCGAACCCACACAAGGGGCAGACAGAAGCACTTATTATTACACTAGTGGCAGACTTTTCATGCAGTACATATTGAGGGACCGCGCTGTTTATATTTTTCTGTCTTCGATTGTTTACTTAAGAAGGCTACATAACAAAATTACTTTGAGAAATCGCCGCAAAGAGCGCTAGCATAGTTTTTTTTTTATTGAGCCCATAGACCCAATGTTAAAGAAAAAATGTTAATTTTTAAAATACACAGTCATGGCGGCAATATGTTTATTTTTCATATTTAAAGTTGTCCAATATTAAGTTTTCAAAGTGCAATGTGCACCTTAAATATATGCTGATCGAGTGATAGAATGACAAAAAATTGGTTAAGTGTGTTTCTATTTTTAAAAACTATTTGAAAATCGCAAATTCTCTAACTTTTATGTTAAACTCCATTGAGCACGCCCAAATAAGAAGAAAACATTCATTAAAATGCTCGTAAAATACGTAAAAATACTTTTAAAAAACCACAATTAAACCAAAGTGAAGCCAACACATTGGCGCACGTGTTGATTTTTTTTTTCTGTGTGTTTCCAATTACATTATTGATAGATCCTGTTGCCACAAATAATCTTCAATATTGGATTTATGATTACAGATAGTACACTAGACGGGCACTCGATCATCGGTATGCAACAATTACTTGTTGCATCCCGCAGTATGAATCCTTGAGCGCAGTAAACGTTTCCAGGTTGACATCCACATATATTTGTTATAGGTGAATTGCATGTTGAAAGGCATAGCACGTTGGTATTGTTCATCAGTGCACTAGTACAACATTGTGGTTCTGGAAGAAGAAGAAAAAAAAAACAATTACAGAGACAGGGTTGATTTTTCTGCAACGAGATTTTCTCGGCTGTTATTAAGAGGCTACATCTCAAAATTATTTCGAGAAAAATCTCCTGGAGAACCGCTAGCATAGTTTTTATGTTGAGGTGATTTTGACATTTTTATTTCCCTTAAAAATCGCGAATTTTTAACTTTTAACATCCATTAAAATGCTCGTAAAAATACCTAAAAAATAATTTTAAATAACCACGTCTAAACCATAGTAAAGCCAACACATTGGCGCATGTGCTGATATTTTTGTCTGGATTTTTAAAATTATTTTACGTATTTTTATGGATGTTTTTTTCATATTTGGGCGTGTATTCAATGGAATTTAAACATAAGAGTTAGAAATTGGCGATTTTGAAATAGTTTTTAAAAATAGAACCGCACTTACCAATTTTTCGTCATTCTATCACTCGATCAGCACATTTATTTAATGTGCCCATGGAACTTTGAAAACTTAATATTGGACAATTTTAAATATGAATAATAAACATATTGCCGCCTGGACTGTGTATTTTAAAAATTAACGTTTCTTCTTTAACATCCGTTCTACGGGCTCAATAGAAAAACGATGCTAGTGCTATATTTGTGGAGATTTTTCGAAGTAGTTTTGCGATGTAACCTTTTAACTATAGAAGATTAGTAAAATATTATATATATATTAAGCGAGGTCTGTGTGTGTGTGATTAACGCTGTACAAACAAGGACAAATACCTTGAAGCACGTCGGAATTTATATAAATTTAAATGAAAAAATGAACCGATTTTTTTCTCAAGGTCAACTATGTGTTGCATATTCCCCATCCAAGAACCCCATGATATTAAATTGGAGAGGGGAAAAGCTTGGAAAGTGTAGGGGGGGAGAGAGAAACGTGGAGGGGGAAAAAGTGGGAGGGGGAAGACTGAAATTGAAATGAAAGGAGTAAAAAAGGAACAAACAACGCGCATGCGCACACCAGAGAAAATGAAAAACTCATTTTCTCTTTCAAATATAAAAAGGGGAGGGATTATAGTAGCAAAATTAAACTACAGTTTATCACAGGCAATTGTGCCCAGCATTAGAATTTCTTTTGCTCAGCCCTTTTATGAACGTCATCAATTTCTAATTGGGTTTGTTACTTGGTCTGACGTCATAAAAGGGCGGAGGAAAAGAAATTCTAATGCTGGGCACAATTGCCTGTGAATTTCGCTCCCGTCATTTATGACGGGGTTACCCAACTAGTAAAAAATACTATAGGAAATACACTGTTTTTGGGCCGTAAACGTTTTTCCAAAAAAATACATCGTTTTTGGCGTGACTGTTGTAATTTGCTATCGATCTTTTTATTGTATTATATTAAATCAAATTATAATATTTAACTTACGTCTAAATACTGACACCGAATGGCAGCGCAAGACGACGGCCAGAATGATAACGACAAAGATAGCGAACAGTTGGTGGTTCATTGCAGTTATTAACGTTGCAATACGTAGTCAATTTTAACTTATTTTATCGATCAGCAAAGAGAAGAATTAAGTAGTGCACTTTAATGAAAAATAAAAATGATTACACATTAAAAACTAGAGTATACACTAAACATTACTACACTTTTTAATTAACTAGTTTGCAATTACCTTTTAAATTGTCCTTAATGTTCTTTTTTTAATGGTTGCAATCGGTTAGATTAGCTATTGATTTATCTCGGTTATGAAATGACACCTACCTGGCAATTTTTGTTTCGTATTATATCAATGTTATTGTTGACAGATATGTTTATTCTAGAGAAACCCGAACATATGGTTTCGTTTATAATAGGCCAAGGTCTATGCGTACTTCACTAGAAATACATGTTGGCTTTGTTGGGTTTGTCTAAATGCAAACAGGATCTTGAGGCCACATGCTAGGTATATTGAGAGTACAAAGAATTATTTAATTTTACGATTCAAAGTGGTAGAGCTAAAAAACGAACAGGGTCGTTTTTTTTTTGTTCATTTTTCAGAATGGCTATTTCAAAGTTTCATGTCGATCCCGCAGGGTTTACAAGATTAGGGATAATTGAGTAATAAATTGTACAGGCAAGTGTGCACAGTACTAGAATTTTGTTGTTTGCCCCGCCTTTTTATGAGCGCCATCAATTTCAAATTGGTTTGTTACTTGATCTGATGTCATAAAAGGGCGGAGAAAATGAAATTTTAGTGTTGGACACTTGCCTGCCTGTATAAATTGTGTATTCATGCTTGAGAACTATTTACTGAACAAAACAAAGTTCAGGATGAATCATGAATATTTAATAACATTTTTATTAAAAAAAAGACATGGACCTTGGTCATTCCCCCCTCCCCAGTTACTTTCACTTCCTTGGTCTCCAGGTTTTAAGTTGTCAGGAATGGGTAAAATATATTTGCCTCATAGGGGTTGACCAAAAATTGTGAGAAATGAACGCATAAAAAGAGCAAATAGGGTCTCACAACCCAGGGCAGTGTGGTTTTAACTATTGTGATTTAAAACGTGTTCATGTTATAAATTTAAAAAACGTGTTCGTTTTTTTTTTTAAAAACGTCTTTTTAAAACAAGGGATTCAAGGAACCCTATTGACCTCCATTGCTTTAATATATGCTTTCATATATCAAATAACCAACTTTTTTTCATTGTTACATGTGTGCGCATGAGTACGCACATGAACACACGTGTGGGCATGCATATGCACATTTACACACGTGTGCACATGCAAATGCACATTTACACACGTGTGCACATGCGTATGCACATTTACACACGTGTGCACATGTGTACGCACATTTATGCACGTGCGTGCATGTTTATGCACATTTATGCACGTGCGCGCATGTTTACGCACATTTATGCACGTGCACGCATGTTTATGCACATTTACACACGTGTGTGCATGTTTATGCACATTTATGCACATTTATGCACGTGTGCACATGTTTACGCACATGTACGCACGTGCATGCATGCTTACGCACATGTATGCACGTGCGCGCATGTGCATGCACACATACACACTTGTGCACATGTGTACGCACATGTACACACTTGTGCACACGTGTACGCACATGTACACACTTGTGCGCACATGTACACACTTGTGCGCACGTGTACGCACATGTACACACTTGTACACACTTGTGCGCATGTGTACACACTTGTGCGCACATGTACACACTTGTGTGCATGTGTATGCACGTGTACACACTTGTGCACACGTGTATGCACGTGTACACACTTGTGCACACGTGTATGCACGTGTACACACTTGAGCACACGTGTATGCACGTGTACACACTTGAGCACACGTGTACGCACGTGTACACACTTGAGCACACGTGTACGCACATGTACACACTTGAGCACACATGTACGCACGTGTACACACTTGAGCGCACGTGTACGCACGTGTACACACTTGAGCACACGTGTACGCACGTGTACACACTTGAGCGCACGTGTACGCACGTGTACACACTTGAGCGCACGTGTACGCACGTGTACACACTTGAGCACACGTGTACGCACATGTACACACTTGAGCACACGTGTACGCACATGTACACACTTGAGCACACGTGTATGCACGTGTACACACTTGAGCGCACGTGTATGCACGTGTACACACTTGTGTGCACGTGTACGCACGTGTACACACTTGTGCGCACGTGTACGCACATGTACACACTTGTGCGCACGTGTACGCACATGCACATACTTGTGAGCATGTGTATGCACGTGTACACACTTGTGCGCACGTGTATGCATGTGTACACACTTGTGCGCACGTGCATGCATGTGTACACTTGTGCGCACGTGTATGCATGTGTACACACTTGTACACATATGTGTGCATGTGTATGCACGTGTACACACATGTGCGCATGTGTATGCACATGTGCGCATGTGTACGCACATGTGCGCATGTGTATATAGATAAACACATGTATGTACTCATGTACATGACATAGTTACATGTGATGTGCATGCGTCATTCATTTGTAATAATATGGGTTTAAAATGAAAATACGTCACATGTATTCTAATATACAAAAATAATAACAGAACATAAAAAGGAACACCCCTCCTAAATAATAGAAAAGTCCCCCCTTTCGAATGCTACAACTGGAAAGAGAAAGAATCTCGATTTTTTGAAAAAAAAATTACGATTTTGAAAAATCGAAATTTTATATATTAAATCACTCTAAAATTTCAATTTTTTTCCGGTTTCATCGTCAGAATGTGTACATCATTTTAGGTCTGATGACATTTTATTGTAGTTGGCCCCGTTTTTGAGTTGTTCGACCCATAAAATATTATGACCAAAAACTCAAAATTTGTTTCTAAAAAATTCATAAAAAAATAACCCCTGGGTAAAATTTTCTAATTTTTTGTCAGGAGCATCATATTGACCCACGGAATCAAATAGAAAATACTGCATGTCTTTATCTCATTCCGTTCTTGCGTTGTTCGAGGAACAAAATCGGGTTCCAGATGCACACACACACAGACATCCTTTTTTGCCCCTTTTCTTGCATTATCCTATATACGTCCATTGCTCTAAAGAGCAATGGAGGTCAAAAATGTTCGTTTTTTTGAAAAAAATCATGTTTTATTTTTTTTTAAAAAAAAGCTGGGGGTGGGGGGGGGGAGGAAATGCAAAAAAAGCCTTTCGTAGAACTGAAACAATCAGAAATCAGGATTCGCCATCACCATGGTGGTGAATCGTGATTTCTGATTGTTTCACTTCTACGATAGGGAAAAATACAAAGTTTACATTAGCAGTGAAATGTAAATTAATGAATTAAGAATATAAAGTATGTCAGATTCGTTAATTAAATCATTTTAATTACCTTCACTATACGATAGTAAATCTGAAAAACATTTTTTAACACTTAATAAACTTTGATAACTTAAAAAAACATGATAGTAAAAACACGTTCATTTTCAACACTTAGTAAGGTTGGGAAGTGGAAAATAAGAAAAATTAAAAAAAAACGTTTTTTTTAGAAAGAAAAAAAAAAACATCAAGAAAAAAAAAACATGTTTTTTACAACACTAGTTTTAACACCTTTTTTAAAATAAACCTTTGGTTTTAACCAAAGACGACTATTTTTTTGTAAATTGTACTAAATCTTTTGGTTTTAAATATGCAAACAAAAATTAGCCTTGATTTTCACAATATGCTTTACTACATAGGTCATACTGTGACTCATAAAGTTCGTGGGAGTAAAGCGGCAGTCACACTAGGCTGGTTTACAAGCTGCTGGTTGCTGCTGGCTATTAGCAGCAACAGCAAGCAGCAGCTGCTTTGGGCTCACACTTGTCCAGTCACTGCTGGTATTAGCAGTGTCTTGCAAAAACACAAACTCTAACAACAACCAACCCAAGCAGTGGAGTTTCAACTACCACTAGTGCCACTACTAGCAACAAAAAATTCACACTAGATGGCAGCAGCAGGAAGGGAGTCACATGATCAGCTGGTAGCTGCTAAAGTTGGACATGCCCAACTTCACCAGACGCTGTTAACCAGCTGGGAAACCAGCTGGGTGACTGCGCCATTAGAGATTGTAACTGAATGTTTTATGTCTTATGTTAATCACTGCTGCCCAAACATTATTTAGACGATGTGGGTTCATCTAATTATTAGTTTAATTACTTTAATATTTATATTGCATTATTATTTGATCTTTGAATTAAAAAAAATGAAAATAGGCACAATATGCAAAATGCAAAAATATACACTTCCCAATGCTAAAAACACCAGGTTTAAACTACTGGGTGGAGAAGGGGAAGGTTACACGAGTTTGGACTCTGATCATTTTTGCATGTTTTTGCATGGACCCTGATTGTTCTTTAGGCAACACCCGTTTTTCTTTCACACTTATTTTTTACAAAGACCATGACTTTTTTAGGTTAAAATAAGCTACAATGCACGCACAATGCGCCCACGTGTGTACCTGTGCATACACATGCATGCACGTGTGTACATACATGTGCATACACGTGTGAGCACTGAGCACGTGTGTACATATCCGTACATGGATGCGTATACATGTATGCATGGGCATACATGTCTGCATACATGTTTAGCTATTTACATGTGCGTGCACGTGTGTACATGCGCATACACAATACACAGGCACTCACAATAAAATAAAATTGGTTGTTTGATATATCAAAGCATACATTAAAGCAAAGGAGGTCCATAGGGTTCCTTGAATTCCTTGGTATCTTGATAGTGGCCATTCTGATCTGTTCTCAAGGGTTTTATTGTCTTGAAAGAAATGTTATGAGTTGCCAAAAACTAAAACTTTCGATGAAAAGTTAAAGGGAAAATGACAGGTAATGAAATGGTTATTGTAAAAAAATTATAAAAACAGTAGATTACAGTTTTACGATGAACAATAAAAATTGGACCGATTGGTTATTTTAATTTTAAGAAATTGGTTTTGACCAATCAGATACCTTAAAAAAACTCATTTTTGGACTAAACAAATTTTTTAGCTTTTCCTTCAGTTATTCTTCATTTTAGCTAATTAACATATAATGTTTAGGTATTTTAATGCATTGTAATTAGATGTCTGATTTCACTATAGCTTGACCTCAAGATAACTACATTTCAATGAAGATACTGACGAGATGTTACTCATAATTTTCATAGAAAATTGTTACAAGAAGCCTTAAAATAAATAATTTTATTAAGAATTATAAAAAACAAGGACGAGTCAAAAAGTTCTCAACAATAATGAATGTTAGTAATTACAAGAGAAATGTAAATACTAGTACTTTTTGGAACAAAATGTTGTGATTTCCAAAGACGGTCTAGTAAATTTTAAAAGTATAGAGAAGTAATTAAAAGTTACAAGTAATGATTTCAAGGAACGTACAATATTTTATAACTAGTGGGGTTAACCCCTCATAAATGACGGGAGCCAAATTCACAGGTAATTCTGCCCAGCATTAGAATTTATTTTCCTCCGCCCTTTTATGACATCAGACCAAGTAACAAACCAATTAGAAATTGATGACGTTCATAAAAGGGCGGAGCAAAGAAATTCTAATGCTGGGCACAATTGCTTGTGATAAATTCTAGTTTAATTTTGCTACTACAGTATTATCCCCTCTTCTTTTTTATATTTGAAAGAGAAAATGAGCTTTTCATTTTCTCTGTTGTGCGCATGCGCGTCGTTTGGTCTTTTTTTTACTCCTTTCATTTCAATTTCAGTTTCCCCCTATCCCTTTTTTCACCTACACGTTTCTCTCTCTCTTTCCCTACCCTTTCCAACCTTTTCCCCTCCCCTCTCCGATTTAATATCATGGGGTTCTTAGGTGGGGATAGCGCAACATAACGTTGACCTGGAGAAAAAAAAGTGGTTCATTTAAATTTATATTAATTCCGATATGCTTACGCGTTGTTGTCCTTGTTTATACTCGATAATCTGCCAAGGATGGAATCAGAGGTTGTTTGAGCCGAACTAACTCATGCTAATTATTTTGCTGTTTGTTGCACTCATGACTTAGTTACTTTTCTCCATACATTCAAATGACTTAATTTAATGTAGATTTATATTAGGTACCACAAGGTTAGGTGAGGTACACATTAGGGTGCACTGGTATTTTCTTTTATTAAAACATCAGTAATTAATAAATTATTTTGATAAATGATGTGATTCATTGCTAATGTTTTGTTTAGCCTGTGGTTTATTGTTATGGCTATGAATTATTGTAGTTTGATTATGTTTTATACAAACAAATAATATTACATTATTCATAATCACAACACATAGGCCTAGTCTTGTTTCATTCGAATTTATTTACAGTAGTTGCTCTATTATTATTTATTATTTATGTATTTTCCAAGAAGAAGTGTGTTGTTGCCAACTGAATTGATTAGGTGTAAGTGGGAGTTAAGCTTCTATCACTTTAGCAACTTTTGATGCAATAAAACTTGCAATGTGACATGCTACTTCATTGTTTATAATATTCATGTACTATAAAGAAAGACCGTCTTCGATGGGTGTGATAGCGTTTCACACACTTGATTGATTCGCCTGAAATTTTCAACATAAAGAGAGCAACTTATATTATAAATTTTCTGCTAGGCAGAAAACAAATTTTTTAAAAGGTAAAAAATTAAAAAGAATTAAAAACTGGAAAATGACCTTTTCACAATTATAAACACTAATAAACTTTTCACTTTTGTTACAGTGACAAAATAAAATACTGAACACAACAGTAACATTAAAATTAATAAAGTATACAACTGTCCTGAACACATTTTTTTCTATATACTGCAAATTTACAGAAATTCTGCCCGAAGTAGCTAAAGTGTCACTTTTCAACTCTACTAATATATTATCATCATGGCAATCTGCTTAATCATCACGTACGGTGATGTACCGAATGTTCTCTATAGGATTTAAGTTGAGGGAACATTTCAACCATTCGAAAGTGGCAATATTTTGGTTTTGTAAGCATTTCTTCGGAGTGAACTGGTGCATTCTCTTGCTGGAATATTAAGCTAATGCTAGGGAATCGATGTTTTCGTAAGGCAGTGCATATCCTCCCAACATTGTCTGATAAACGATATTTATTTTGGTTGAAATGAATCATCAGCTGTGCATTTCAAAAACTATGCTACTCACTGCAAAGACACTAAATGTTTCCCATATCATTAGTCTCACCCACTGCCAAAATTTTGATTGGAAAAATATTGTGGTTTTTTCCTCGCATCCTTCCAATATGAAGAAAAGAAAGAAAAAAAAACTTCAAGATTATCAAGATTGAATTTTTCTCTCTCAGAAAGTTTGGTGGTGGGAGCCTAACAATATGAGAAGTGTTTAGTGTCCCTTGTATTAAGTAGCTTTTCCTTCATTCCAACCAAAAACAATTGTTTATTATCAGACAACGTTATGAGAATGTTTACTAACCAACTAAAGTGTTAGCTTAGTATTCGAGGAAGAAAAGGCACCAGTTTACTACAGTAACATAAGGAGAAATCAATGGTTAATAAACCAAAATATCACCACTCTCGAATGTCCAGCGTGTCCCCCCCCCCCGACTTAAATCCTATAGAAAACTTACAGGACGTCATTGTACATAATAATTAAGCAGATTGCCATGATTATACTACATCAATAGAGCTGAAAAGTGCCATTTTAGCAGCTTCTGGACAGAATTTTTGTAAATTTGCTTATAAATATTGTTTAAAGTATGTAGAAATCAATGTTTTAAGTTATAAAACATTAGGACAGTCTTATACATTATTAATTTTAATGTTACTGTTGTGTTCAGTATGTGATTTTGTCACAATAATTAATAAAAGTGAAAAGTACATTAGGTCGTTTACAATTATGAAACGGTCATTTTCCAGTTTTTAATTTTCTAAATGTTTACCATTTTAAGAAACAAATGTCTGCCTAGCAGAACGTTTATAATATAGGATGCTCTCTTTATGTTGAAAATTTCAGGAAAATCTATTGAGTATAGCCCGAGTTATAAACAATTTCTGGGGTGTGTCTATATATACGCACTGTATAACATCTCAAATTGAAAACATTTCCAGATATACATTTTGAGTAAATACTTTTCTTGATCTTTGTATAAAACTGCCTTGCGTTGAAAAAATGAATGTACAAAAACTCTGGCCAGGACTTGAAACAAGCACCTCTGATTTCTCTGCCAAAGACATAACCTTTACCATAACCCACATGGGTTAGTTTATTCTTTAGAAAAACGTGATGCAATAAAGCCTGCTTTCCTGGCTGCCAACTTTTAATGTTCAGGGTTTTTTGGTGAAATTTCATGATTTTTAACAAAAATGAGGTAAACGGAAGAAAATTGGAAATTTTAATGTAGCCTACGAAGAAGCCCATCTAAAGATGTGTATACTGGTTAATTTTCACGATTCTAGAGTGTGTAGTTTCCGAGAACATTCGTGCACAAAGGGAGGGAGGGAGGGAGGGAGAGAGTCAGCCCTTAGCAAACTATGATACTGTATTAGATGTGAAATGTACTATGTGCATTTTATAAATATAACTAGTGGGGTAACGTGTCATAAACGACAACGGCAGCAAATTATAAATTATTTAACTTTTATTTCAAATACTTCATTTTATTCAAATACTTCATAAGCACTTTACTATTATTTGGGTTCTTGGATCAGGAGAGCGCAACATAAAGTTGACCGTGAAAAAAACCCGAGTCATTCAAATTGAAATAAATGCCGACGTGCTTAAACGTTTTTGTCCTTGTTTGTACAGCATTATACATAGACAGACAGACAAAGCTTGAAATATATAAAACTAGTGGGGTAACCTGTCATAAATGACGGGAGCCAAATTCACAGGCAATTGTGCCCAGCATTAGAATTTCTTTTCCTCTGCCCTTTTATGACCTCAGACCAAGTAACAAACCAATTATAAATTGAAAAGGGCGGAGTACGTGACATCGGACCAAATAACAAACAAATTAGAAGTTTATGATGTCCATAAAAGGGCGGAGCAAAAGAAATTATAATGCTGGGCAATAGCCTCCTATAGATACAGGCTTGCCGGCTTCCAAATTTAGATACCCGTAAAATGGCCGCCATTTGCCCAATTTACTCGCCAGGCGGCACAACTTGTGAATGCTTACAAACGTCATTTTGTTGTGTATTCTATTGGTTTTGACTCGTTGTTTAACCTTGTGCAAAGGTTAATTTCTTAAGAAAAATTAAGTTGGTTTTCAATTTTGTTTTAATTTATTTTATTAATTTGTTCAAAAAATGTTTATGTTCAATATAAGTGAATTTTTAAAACAATTTGATTTCCCCCCCCACACAATATTTTTTTTTCATGTTTTTTTTTTAAAAAAAAATGCATTGTTTAAAATTTGCTATAAATCCCACAAATAATTTTAATTTAAATATATTTACGTAATTTACAATAATAATCACTTAAAAATTTCATTAATTGGCTAATTAAAATGCATATTTTTTTCAAATGGAAATGTTGACCAGTTTGAATATGGAAATAATAGTATTGTTAATATTAAACACTTCTGATGGAAAGCCAAGTGAACTTTTTTGCAAACAAAATTAAATATTGAAGAAAATTAATATTTACAAGATAAAAATGTATTATATTTAAATATATATGTATATGTTAATAAATGTATAAAACATATTATATAATATATGTATATAATATAATGATATAAAATAATATATATAAATTATAAATAAATACGTGTATATGTATTTATGTATTTATGTATATATCGACCATTTTATTTTACCAACCTGTAGATGACATTTCTGTACCTCGTTTTTTCTCTGCATCGTGTGGTGCCCGCACGGAGAAGTTCCGAGCTGCAGATAGAGTTGGATGTAGATGAATTGTGGTCACCCTTCTGCATGGGGGTGAAATCTATGCAGCAGAGTGGTGGCCATCCTCCTGGTCGATGCTGCTATACATCTTCTCCTTTCGGTACACCGACAGGAGAAGATGTTGTAGCTGCTTAGGAATCGTATACCTCCTGCTTTATGTAGTCTCCGGCCTCTGAAGAGAAGTTGATTACATATACATACAGACCACACTGTTTCTTGTTATAACGCTTTTATTCATCACTCGTATAGAAACACAGAATACAAGGATGAATTATGAATACTAATGGTGTGTCCTCATGCCCATATTGTGGTACGGATAAAATCTACGTAATACAAAGGCAAGGACAAGAACTAACTACAAAGAAGAGCATGGCCCTTTTATACCTTGGACCTGTGTACACCTGCGAGGTGTAATCAGGTCGAAGTGACCATGGTCCTATGTGTATCAATCCGCCACTTGAGTATGAGTCATAGATGAGTCAGAGGGGAGGGAGGGACGGTTCAGAGTTGTTTACCCCCCGAGCTATGGTTTGGTGGGATCACGAATTACAGGGTGTTACAATATATATATTATGCCAGGTCTGTGTATCTGTCTGAAGTAATGCTGTGCAACCATTGAAGCACGTCAGAATTTATATAAGTTGAAATAAATGAAGAAATGAACAGCTTTTTTTCTCAAGGTCAACTATATGTTGCACCCTTCCCATCCAAGAACCCCATGATATTAAATTGGAGAGGGGAAAAGGTTGGAAAGTGTAGAGGAGGAGAGGGGGTGACTGAAATTGAAATGAAAGGAGTAAAAAAGGAACAAACGACGCGCATGTGCACAATTGCCTGTGAATTTTGCTCCCGTCATTTATGACGGGTTATCCCACTAGTATTATTATATATATAATATGCCAGGTCTGTGTGGCTGTCTATCTATCTATCTGTCTGTCTGAAGTAACGCTGTACAATCATTGAAGCACATCGGAATTTATATAAATTAAAATAAATGAAGAAATGAACAGCTTTTTTTCTCTCTATGTTGCACCCTTCCCATCCAAGAACCCCATGATATTTAATTCGAGAGGGGAAAAGGTTGGAAAGTGTAGAAGGGGGAGAGAGTGAAACGTCGAGGGGGAGAGAGAAACGTGGAGGGGGAGAGAGGGAAACGTGGAGGGGGAAAAAGTGGGAGGGGTGACTGAAATTGAAATGAAATGATTAAAAAAAAAAGAAAAAACGAAGCGCATGCGCACAATTAATTGCCTGTGAATTCTGATCTGGGAGGGACCAAACGATATTACCGTTATCCAGTAATTGAAATGGTTTATATAATTTTATATTAATTATGAAATTATTAAATAAACCATTACCTGGACTTAAAACCATAATGCTGGATTGCAGAATACATACGGCAAGCACAGCGAGCGAAACATATTTTTATAATTTTTTCTTGGGCCATCTTAAGAGTTTTATAAAGCCCCTTCTACTATCCCAACAGAAAAATAAACTTTTCGTTGGTGCCGGCCGGGGCGGACAGCCTCCTCCCCAAGCTACGCTAGTGCTGCTCATGTCTACCCCTCAGGTCCAAGACTTGTGCAAGTTACTGAGCATTTTAGCATATTCATTGCCGTATATCGTTTCACATAGGAGATTGATGGAAAATGGAAACAACCGTCCCTCTATCGTATTTATCATCTCGTTATTTCGGCTCTACGGGTCGAGTGTCGATGTGGCATGTTTTGATTGGGCCATGCTCAATGAGCGTTTTTATTTTGGCAATTAAGGGTTTGCGCCTGGTACATTTTCAACATTTACTTTTTTTCTTTATATTGGGGCGAGGGACTTTTATTTAGGTTCGCGCGCCACAGGTGCACAAAAAACGCCAAATTATTTTTATTTATTAATTCTATTTTTTTCTTTTAATTAATACTGTAAGTGCTGTGACAGCAGCACTTATTATTACAGTAGTGGCAGTCTTTTCATACAGTACACATTGAGGGTCCGCGCTATTTACATTTTTCTATCTTTGATTGTTTTACTTAAGAGGCTACATCACAAAATTACTTCGAGAAATCGCCGCAAAGAGCGCTAGCATCGTTTTTCTATTGAGAACATAGACCACCAATGTGTCAAAGAAAAAAACGTTAATTTTTAAAATACACAGTCGCGGCGGCAATATGTTTATTTTTCATATTTAAAGTTGTCCAATATTAAGTTTTCAAAGTGCAATGTGCACCTTAAATATATGCTGATCGAGTGATAGAATGACAAAAAAATTGGTAAGTGTGGTTCTATTTTTAAAAACTATTTGAAAATCGCGAAAAATCGCGTTAAACTCCATTGAGCACGCCCAAATAAGAAGAAAACATTTATTAAAATGCTCGTAAAAATACTTTTAAAAAACCACAATTAAACCAAAGTGAAGCCAACACATTGGCGCACGTGCTGATTTTTTTTCTGTGTGTTTCCAATTAGAATATTGGATAGTCGTTTCTGGCACAAATAATCTTCACAAATGGCTGTAGCATTAGAAATAGTATAATAGACGGGCACTCGATCATCGGTATGCAACAATTACTTGTTGTATCCCTCAGTATGAATCCTTGAGCGCAGTAAACGTTTCCAGGGGTGCATCCACATATATTTATTAGAAGAAGTGTACTGCATGTTGAAGCGCATAGCACGTTGGTATTGTTCATCAGTGCACTAGTAAAACAATGTGGTTCTGGAAGAAGAATAAAAAAAAAAAAAATACAGAGACAGGGTTGATTTTTCTGCAACGAGATTTTCAAAATGATTTCGAGAAAAATCTCATGGAGAACCGCTAGCATAGTTTTTATGTTGAGGTGATTTTGACATTTTTATTTCCCTTAAAAATTGCGAATTTTTAACTTTTAACATCCAATAATAATTAAAATGCTCGTAAAAATACCTAAAAAATAATTTTAAATACCCACATCTAAACCATAGTAAAGCCAACACATTGGCGCATGTGCTGATATTTTTGTCTGGATTTTTAAAATTATTTTTACGTATTGTTATGGACGTTTTTTTTTCATATTTGGGCGTGTATTCAATGGAATTTAAACATAAGAGTTAGAAATTGGCGATTTTGAAATAGTTTTTAAAAATAGAACCGCAGTTACCAATTTTTTGTCATTCTATCACTCGATTAGCATATATTTAAGGTGCACACTGCACTTTGAAAACTTAATATTGGAAAACTTTAAATATGAAAAATAAACATATTGCCGCCGCGACTGTGTGTGTGTTTTAAAAATTAACGTTTCTTCTTTAACATCGGGTCTATGGGCTCAATAGAAAAACGATGCTAGTGCTATTTGTGGCGATTTTTCGAAGTAGTTTTGCGATGTAGCCTTTTAACTATAGAAGATATTTTTTGTAAAATATATAAAAATACTATAGGAAATACATTGTTTTTGGGGGTTATTTTTGGCGTGACTGTTGTAATTCGCTATCGATCTTTTTATTGTATTATATTAAATCAAATTATAATATTTAACTTACCTCTAAATACTGACATCGAATGGCAGCGCAAGACGACCGCCAGAATGATAACGACAAAGATAGCGAACAGTTGGTGGTTCATTGCAGTAATTAACGTTGCGTATTTTATCGATCAGCAAAGAGAAGAAGAAGTAGTGCACTTTAATGAAAAATAAAAATGATTACACATTAAAAACTATAGAATATACAATAAACATTACTACACATTATTAATTAACTAGTTTGCAGTTACCTTTTAAATTGTCCTTAATGTTCTTTTTTTTTAACGGTTGCAATCGTTTAGATTTGCTATTGATTTATCTCGGTTATGAAATGACACCTACCTGGCAATTTTTGTTTTGTATTATATCAATGTTATTGTTGACAGATATGTTTATTCTAGAGAAACCCGAACATATGGTTTCGTTTATAATAGGCCAAGTTCTATGCATACTTCACTAGAAATACATGTTGGCTTTGTTGGGTTTGTCTAAATGCAAACAGGATCTTGATGCCACATGCTAGGTATATTGAGAATACAAAGAATTATTTAATTTTACGATTCAAAGTGGTAGAGCTAAAAAACGAACAGGGTCGTTTTTTTTTTGTTCATTTTTCAGAATGGCTATTTAAAAGTTTCATGTCGATCCCGCAGGGTTTACAAGATTACGGATAATTGAGTAATAAATTGTACAGGCAAGTGTGCACAGTACTAGAATTTTGTTGTTTGCCCCGCCTTTTTATGAGCGCCATCAATTTCAAATTGGTTTGTTACTTGATCTGTTGTCATAAAAGGGCGGAGCAAATGAAATTTTAGTGTTGAACACTTGCCTGCCTGTATAAATTGTGTATTCATGCTTGAGATTTATTTACTGAACAAAACAAAGTTCAGGATGAATCATGAATATTTAATAAAATTTTTATTTAAAAAAAGGACATGGACCTTGGTCATTTCCCCTCCCCAGTTCTTTTCACTGAAACAGCATCAGTAAGTGGGTCGTCCACAAACGTGTGTCGTCACTTCTTTGGTCTCCAGGTTTTAAGTTGTTGGGAATAGGTAAAATATATTTGCCTCATAGGAGTTGACCAAAAATTGTGAGAAATGAACGCATAAAAAGAGCAAATAGGGTCTCACAACCCAGGGCGGTGTGGTTTTAACTATTGTGATTTAAAACGTGTTCATGTTATAAATTTAAAAAACGTGTTTTAAAAAAAAAAGACTGTGAAGAAAAAATTAAAAAAAAAAACGGTGGGAAAAGAAAAAACGCGAGAAAGAAAGAAAATTGATCGGTTTAAGTACCTGTCCCCGAGATTACTGAATGATTCAGTTAGAAATGTAAATTAAAAAATGTTCGTTTTTTGAAAAAAAATCATATTTTATTTTTTTTTTTAAGGTGGGGGGAGGAAATGCAAAAAAAGCCTTTCGTAGAACTGAAACAATCAGAAATCACGATTCGTCACCACCATGGTGGTGAATCGTGATTTCTGATTGTTTCAGTTCTACGATAGAGAAAAATACAAAGTTTACATTAGCAGTGAAATGCAAATTAATGAATTATGAATATAAATTATGTCAGATTCGTTAATTAAATCATTTTAATTACCTTCACTATACGATAGTAAATCTGAAAAACATTTTTTTAAATTTTGTTTTAAAAAATGTTTGACACTTAATAAACTTTGATAACTTAAAAAAAACATTATATTAAAAACACGTTCATTTTCAACACTTAGTAAGGTTGGGAAATGGAAAATAAGAAAAATAAAAAAAAAACGTTTTTTTTAAAAAGAAAAAAAAAACATCAAGAAAAAAAAAACACGTTTTTTACAACACTAGTTTTAACACCTTTTTTAAAGGAGTGCGCGTGTACATATCCGTACATGGATGCGTATACATGTATGCATGGGCATGTTTAGCTATTTACATGTGCACGTGTGTACATGCACATACACAATACACATGCACGCACAATAAAATAAAATTGGTTGTTTGATATATCAAAGCATACATTAAAGCAAAGGAGGTCCATAGGGTTCCTTGAATTCCTTGGTATCTTGATAGTGACCATTCTGATCTGTTCTCAAGGGTTTTATTTGTCTTGAAAGAAATGTTATGAGTTGCCAAAAACTAAAACTTTCGTTGAAAAGTTAAAGGGAAATTCATGGAAAATGACAGGTAATGAAATGGTTATTGTAAAAAAATTATAAAAACAGTAGATTACAGTTTTACGATGAACAATAAAAATTGGACCCATTGGTTATTTTAATTTTAAGAAATTGGTTTTGACCAATCGGATACCTTAAAAAACTCATTTTTGGACTAAACAAATTTTTTAGCTTTTCCTTCAGTTATTCTTCATTTTAGCTAATTAACCTAAAATGTTTAGGTATTTTAATGCATTGTAATTAGATGTCTGATTTCACTATAGCTTGACCTCAAGATAACTACATTTCAATGAAGATACTGACGAGATGTTACTCATAATTTTCATAGAAAATTGTTACAAGAAGCCTTAAAATAAATAATTTTATTAAGAATTATAAAAAACAAGGACGAGTCAAAAAGTTCTCGGTGAAAAATAACTGGCTTATCTCGGACCGTATCTCTTCAAAGTAGTCTCTTTGTGAATTGATGCACCAAAGCAAGTACTGTTCCAAATCACTTTTGGACCGTGTTCCACTAAACTACTAAAGTAATAAAATACAAATTACAAGTAAATGTACCTATAAGTATGGTCTAATAATATTGAGTTCTACACAGAAACTGATGCTGCCTGTAGATTTCACTAATAACTGCAACTACAAGTTTCTGCTACAAGTAAAGTAATACAAAATAGCTTTGCAGGAGGGAAAAATGTTGTATTTGAGCAACAATATTTTGCTCTCCTCTGATGCCATGCTGTATGACGTCAAACCTTGAAACTAAAAAAGATAATTGAGTTGCAGTTTTATTGGCAAATTCACAAATGATGACAATGGTAAGAGGCGTTTGAGAAAGTTTTTAACGTTTGACCTCATCTTTTTTTTTTTAGAAAAGCAACAAATATTCACTCGAATTTTTTTTTACAACACTTTATTCACCCGAACAATAAACAATAATGAATGTTAGTAATTACAAGAGAAATGCAAATGCTAGTACTTTTTGGAACAAAATGTTGTGATTTCCAAAGATGGTCTAGTAAATTTTAAAAGTATAGAGTAGAATTAAAAGTTACAAGTAAAGATTTCAAGGAACGTACAATTTTTTTATAACTAGTGGGGTAACCCCTCATAAGTGACGGGAGCCAAATTCACAGGCAATTCTGCCCAGCATTAGAATTTATTTTCCTCCGCCCTTTTATGACATCAGACCAAGTAACAAACCAATTAGAAATTGATGACGTTCATAAAAGGGCGGAGCAAAGAAATTCTAATGCTGGGCACAATTGCTTGTGATAAATTCAAGTTTAATTTTGCTACTACAGTATTATCCCCTCTCCTTTTTTATATTTGAAAGATAAAATGAGCTTTTCATTTTCTCTGTTGTGCGCATGCGCGTCGTTTGGTCTTTTTTTTTTACTCCTTTCATTTCAATTTCAGTTTCCCCCTACCCCTTTTTTCACCTACACGTTTCTCTCTCTCTTTCCCGACCCTTTCCAACCTTTTCCCCTCTCCAATTTAATATCATGGGGTTCTTATGTGGGGATAGCGCAACATAACGTTGACCTTGAGAAAAAAAAAGTGGTTCATTTAAATTTATATAAATTCCGATATGCTTACGCGTTTTTGTCCTTGTTTGCACAGCGTTACCCAGAGATACAGGGAAAGATAGTGGAATTTGCGAGTGAATTTCTTTGCAATTATTAGTCGATTCTTTGTGTCCAATATTGCTCTGGAAGTCATTTTGTGAACACAGTAAATGCACTATGCATTTTGTTACTCTGTGTCATATTTAAACTTAGCCCCATTCCTACTATGATGATGAACACCTATATAATGTTTCCCTTGATGAGTTATTCTAGGTTCACGACAGATGCAAGTGGAGGGTGGGATAAAGTTCGCAATGGCATGATGACCATACTGCATATGACACAACTGTTGACAGTCCTGAATTGATGTGATGACGATGTTACTACGAAGTTCTGGAACCAAAACTTTTGCTTCCATGCCGTAAACGTTCTCTGTTGTGTGGACATCGCTATTGTCAAAACAGTTGCATTGTCCAGTAGTTTCATTCAAATTGGCTCTTCCGGCTGCTTCTTTCTCACAGAAAAGTTGGCATTGTTCTTGCAGCATTTCAACTGTTTTATTATCGATTTTGGCAGCTTCAATTATGTGTCCTATAATCAAGGTATATAATAAATACATAAGATAACGAACACAAGCCAAGTGCGAGTATCTTTTATCGTTGATCTGAGCTGTATGTCATATAAATTGCAAACAAAAGAAACTTTGAAGCTCTGGTTAGGGTCTTACAGTATTAATAAAAAGTGAATATTTGCTTTTTAGCTCAAGTTTTTGGAGCAGGTGTTTTACTTAAGCCTCTATCACATTAACAACTTTTGATGCAATAAAACGTGCAATGTGACATGCAACTTCAATGTTTCAAGTGTGATGTGACATGCAACTTGATAAAATTTTCTTTTTAACTAGTGTGAGACGCAGTCTCACCGCGTTGAACAGGTTCAACTTTCAGAGACTTTTCAAGTAAACTTTCTGATAAACAACCAATCAGGCCATTTGCCGGAAATGACATATGTAACATTGAACGAATTCCCGGTTTCATGACTTCCGGTTTATGAACTTCCTCTTAGTTGATCACAGTATGGACACAAACAAAGGGGGGGGGCAGACATTGAAGAAAATCATGTACGATTTTCACTACGATTCACAGCAGATCATCGTGTGGATGGAAAGTCATTTTACTTTTTAGCTGCATTTTACTGGATATCCAGAATAGAATTGAAATTTTAAAATTCAGTAAAACGCTGCTTCAAAGTAAAATGGCTTCCAATACCGTACGAGATTCACCGAAATGTCGGCCCCTTGACATAAACGAAGTTTTAAAAAATTGATTGCAACTAGGTTGCATAGTGTGATATAGAAGTATATTACAAAGTTCTAGTTGCAAGTCACATCACAGGTTGCATTGCAAGTTGAATTGCATTGGAGCTTGCTAGTGTGATAGAGGCTTTAGATGAATAAAATGGATGCTTATGAGCACTTGCACAAACATAAAAGGAACACGATTTTTCAATCGAATGGGCTAATTAACTTTTTCCGATTAAGAATTAATCGTGAACCCTACCAGATGTTTTTTTTTCTCTCAACTAAGTAAACAACATAGAGTACATTTTGAACTAAAAATCATAAACAGTGAGTGATGCTAATCTTTTAGTTAACTCTCAAATACAGTGATTTCCAAATGGTGTGCTCTGGCACACTAGTGTGTTGTGAGTTTTGCAAAGTGTACCATAATTTTTCAAGGCAAAACAAATACTGTGCCACGAGCAGAAAAAGGTTTGGAAACCACTGCTTTAATAGAAATGTCTTGCAAGGAATTTTGAGCATGAAAATCATAGATTTTTTACAGCTAGCAATGCATTTTATTTTGAAAGAATTTGTTTTAAATTGAAATTTAAGTCTACAGTTTAAGAGATTTTGTGCAAATGGTGTTATCTTATCTACTATCTCTTACCATCAGTTGCATTAATTTCATTGAGCAGTTGGAATGCAATCAATAGTAGGCTTACAGTTGACATAATGACTTTTCCACACATTGTGGCACCTGAAACATTATTTACAAAGTTCAGTATGTTTTTTGTTAAATTCAGATATACGTGTGTTTAAAATCATAAAAAAATGTTCCTGTCTTTAAAATATTATGAGTTATATACGAAAAGATTATATGGATGGCCCCAGCCATGGTTGTTACCTGGTGCAGAGTGTTGCAGTGGCATTGTGCCACAGCTCAAACATTCGATTATTTTCATTTAAATAAAGGTTTACATAACAAAATATTAAATAAGAATAAAATAATAATTTTGAGTATATGGTAGTTATGATTTTTCTATGTTGTAAGCCTATAACACAACAATCAAGCCTTAATACATGTTGCAAACTGAATAATAATTGTTGTGGTTGCTACACTGCAACACACATGGGGCCACCTATGAAAGGTTGTGATTTTTACTTATAAAATACAATAATATAAAAATATAATATATAAAATATAATTTACTTATAAAAAATTCTTAGTATATATACACTTGCCAGTCTTACCTTTTAAATAAACCCTTAAAATAAGCTTGAAAGTTTCCGAGACTCCGATAAAGTCACTTCGAAGTGGGTTACAATATATACTTATATGATAGTCTAAACAATCTACTGATTATTTATATAGTTCCTAGGTTTTTTTTATTATTATATTTTTAGCAAAGTGTTTTCAATTCATTATAGTTTTTGAAAGTTTTGGAGAAGACCGAATATAACCTTTTGAGGTAGATATAAAAGCTCCATGGTGAGTTTTTACCATGCATTCTCCATGCATGTTTACGTCATATGCACTGTACCACCAAGTGGTAACCCTTTGTTATAACAAAGGGTAACCACTTTGTTATAACAAAGGGTAACCACTTGGTGGTACAGTGCATGCGTCATCTCCATACACGATAATGCCATGTATACAGCTGCTTAATTCACTTAAAGGGTTCGTGCGTAAGCTCAATCAATCAACTTGGTTTTCTGACAAATAATGTAGATCCGTTTTTAACTTTTCTAAATCTTTAAAATTTTAATCCCATTCGAAGTAATGGTAAACATTATCTGATTAAAAACTATGGGAGCACCACCACATCGACAAAAGTTCAAAATTGGCGTCTTTTCATAAATGGAGAAAGCTGCATTTAATTTAACCCAAAATATATTGTTTTGCTGTTTGGCTCAAAAAAATAGAAAAATATATCGTAACTTAGAAAAAAATCGGCCTTCCACGCAGTTGAAAGACATCACCAATATGCCACCAGCCTGATTGAAACATGAACAAAATTGCGTTCAATTCAGGGGCGTAGCTAGGGAACCGCAAGACCCGCAAATGCGGGGAGAGGGGCCGCAGGAGGTTTGGGGGGCGCAAAAAAACGAAATGAAAGTCGACGTATTTTCGAAAATAAATCGTCTTTCATTTCGTTTATTGTGAATAGAATTTTTTTTAGGGGGTGCTATTTTGATGAACGGCGGAACGGTCCGAACAAAGGTACGAACAGTCGGAAAAATTGTAGGAACAGTCCGACGGTTTGGTTTAGTAAAATTAAGTTGTTGCAGGGGGTCTGGGGGGGGGGGGGGGGGGCGCAGACCCCGATTTTTTTTAAGAATTATGAAAACAAATTAGTCCTATGTTCAGTCTGTTTCCTAATTTGTTCAATGGGAGGAACCATCGGAAAAATGGACTAATTTGATTGAAGACGTTGTGGAACTGACAAGCTTGTAAAAAACAACACAGATGGCGTTTAAATAGCTCCATCTTAGTCTTTGGCAATAACATAAAATTTACATAGTGGATGGAACTTTAAATTAATTAAACATAATTAAAAAAAATAATCAATTAATTGTGTGGTTGCATTTTTATATGGTTATGACTAGAACTAAATTAGTTATTTGAATTTGAATTTGGTATATTTCAGGTCCTATGGACTTTAACATAGAGCAGTGAAATACACTTCAGAACTGCATGAATCACACAAAATCTACACAATGTACATTAAATCTAATGATTGTTTCACATAGCTGGGTTAATAAAGAATGGTGTGGCATGTTTGGTTTGTTTCATTTTAGTGTAAAATTAATTGTAAAATACATTTAACAAAACAACACATTTTTACTTATTTGTTGTAGTCTCATTGTTATCTGACAACAGTTCCTACGTTTGTGATGTCATTTGGCACCAGATTTAAACTACAACTTAAAAACTGAACATGAAAACTCTGAATGTTTTCTGAGAAATATATTTGTGTGAGGGTTTACTTTTATGTGTGCTGAGTATAATTAATTAATCCCTTAACTAAGAAAACTCCAGTGAGACAAAATTACTATTTAAGTATTATTATATATATAATATCCCAGGTCTGTGTGTGTGTAACGTCGGAATTTATATAAATTTGAATAAATGAACTGCTTTTTTTTTTCTCAAGGTCAACTACAGTATATGTTGCACCCTTCCCATCCAAGAACCCCATGATATTAAATTGGAAAGGGGAAAAGGTTTATAAAGTGTAGAGGGAGGGAGAGAAACTTGGAGGGGGGAAGTGGGAGGGGGTGACTGAAATTGAAATGAAAGGAGTAAAAAAGGAACAAACGACGCGCATGCGCACACCAGAGAAAATGAAAAACTCATTTTCTCTTTCAAATATAAAAAGGAGTGGGTATAATAGTAGCAAAATAAAACTAGAATTTATCACAGGCAATTGTGCCCAGCATTAGAATTTCTTTTGCTCAGCCCTTTTATGAACGTCATCAATTTCTAATTGGGTTTGTTACTTGGTGTGACGTCATAAAAGGGCGGAGGAAAAGAAATTCTAATGCAGGGCACAATTGCCTGTGAATTTTGCTCTCGTCATTTATGACGGGTTACCCCACTAGTTATATATATATTAAGCCAGGTCTGTGTGTGTGTGTAACATCAGAATTTATATAAATTTAAATGAATAAATGAACTGCTTTATTTCTCAAGGTCAACTATATGTTGCACCCTTCCTATCTAAAAACCCCATCATATTAAATTGGAGAGGGGAAAAGGTTGGAAAGTGTAGAGAGGGGGAAAGAAATGTGGAGGGGGAAAAGTGGGAGGGGTGACTGAAATTGAAATGAAAGGAGTAAAAAAAAGGAAAAAAACGATGCGCATTAGCACAATTGCCTGTGAATTTTTGTCCCGTCATTTATGACGGGTTACCCCACTAGTTTAATATAACCAAACAAATAAAATGTATTAATATTAACAGAGCTGTTTAGTTCACAAAATAAATAAATAATGGCATTAAAATATGATTAAATAACCAACAAAATACAAATTGAATTTCTTGCACATGGTCAAGAGGAAATACATTTCAACTCAGTAATGGAGCCAAAAATGAAGTTAGGGTGTTCATGCAAACCAGTGTTGTTTCTTGCCAGAGTGGATTTCATGAAATACCAGATGATTTGAAGTTAGGTTATGAGATGCTGCTTAGGATGAAAGATGATTGAAAATAGTTCATACTATGCTGACATAGATGAACAGTTGAAAATATAGTACACACATTGATGACTATTATGAAGCTCAAAAGGCTACACAATAATGAATGGTATAATGATGTACACCATGATGAAACAAAGCAGTAAATAGTTCCTGTACTGATGGTTTTAAAAAGACGAATCTGGCCCACAATTTAACTGGCACCCTCACAGACTTCCAGACGCAAGAATGAGGAAAAAGAAAAAAATTCCATCTCTTTATACACACTGGAACTGACCAATAATGTTATCATGTGACCAACAGAAAAACATTCCAAAAGTAAAAACATTCAAAAGTTACAAATTAAATTATTACCTCACTGGAATTTGATTATGTCATAGTTATTCATGACACATGACCCCTCATTATTTCTAATAACATAATAGGAATTTATGATTTCACAGATACCCTCACTATAATTAATTGATGACCTCATCAATACTAAACCATTGTTACTGTCAATCTGCAGCTCAGTGGCATAGCTAGGCACCCGCAACTGCGGGGGAGAGGATGCAGGAGGTTTGGGGGTGCAAAAAATGAAATGAAAGTTATGTATTTTCAAAAATAATTGAATAAATTTAGCGAGTGATTCCGAATCGCTCGCTTAATTTATTCAATTAATTTAAAAAATAAATCAACTTTCATTTAATATTTACTTTTAAAAACTATATAGTTGCACCAGTAAATCTTCATAGAGATCAATGGGCACGGAGGAACAACGGTAGGAATATTGTAACAAATTGTAGGAACAGTCGGAAGGTTATGTTTAGTTAAATTAAGCTCGTTGCAGGGTGGTTGGGGGCGCGCGCAGCCTCCAGTTTTTAAAGAATTATTCTTATTAAATCAAATTAGTCCATTGTTTGACTGTTCCCTAATTTGATTAACGGGAAGAATGGTCAGAACAATGGACAAATTTGTTTTAATAATTCTTTCAAAAAATGGTGGCTGTGCCCCCAGACCCCCTGCAACATGATTAATTTCCTAACCTTCCTAACCTTCCGACTGTTCCTACTGTTGTTCAGACCTGTTTCGCTGTTCATCAAAATAGTACCCCCACCTAGTATGGGGGTATGTGGAGAGGAAGGTAAGGGGGCGCAACATTTTAAGTGGCGGGGGCGCAATGTTTTAAGTGGCGGGGGCGCAACATTTTAAGTGGCGGAGGTGCAATGTTTTAAGTGGTGGGGCGCAGCTAAGCCTAGCTACGCCACTGCTGCAGCTTACCTAGGCAATCTACAAAACCACCAAATTGTTAGTGATTCTTCAAAATTCAACACATTTTAGGCAAATTTCAGTATTACTAAAACAAACAGACAATCTGCATAAAGTCTAAAACACTACACAATGTTCAGAATACCTACACTTTTAGACAATGTGCATGATGCTTACATTAAACAGGCAATATGCACATTCACCAAACAGCTAGGCAAAGTGCAAATAATCAACTAAAATTGCAAAAAAAAAACATTCAGTCTTTGTGAAGATTGCCTTGGACCACTAGAAAGTGTGCACATTAGCGTGCAAAAATTGTAGGCAATGTGCTGAATTCTTAACTCTTTAGGCAATGTGTGAAATTCCTAACTTCAGGCAATGTGCAAAGTTCCTATTTTGTCAATCAATGTGCAAAATCACTAACTTCAGGCAATTTGCAAAGTCCTTAATGTTTCAGGCAATGTGCCAAATTTCTAACTTCTCAGGCAATATGGAAAATCTAACTTTTCAGGCAATATGGAAAATCTAACTTTTCAGGCAATATGGAAAATCTAACTTTTCAGGCAATATGGAAAATCTAACTTTTCAGGCAATGTGCAAAATTTATCTGTGTTCTTTAGTTAGGTGATGTTTTGGTAAATTAAGCTTGTTGCAGGGGGTTGGGGGATGCAGGCTCCAGCTTTGACGCAGAACTACGTCTTTTTTTTCCGATACATATGGGGTGTCATGACAGGCGAGGCCGTGTCACGAAATTGTAAATAATTTCAAATGCTCATCATTTCAAAACTATTGAAGATATTACAATGAGTGAGGTGGCATTGGATAGATAAAAGATGAAAGTTTCACTGGCAACAGTTTGGGAGAGAAGTGTATATTGTGCAATTGCCACCACAAATCAATCCACACACCGAACAATCACCGTGCATAGCAAACACACCGTGTAGCACAAAAACAAATGAGGTGTCAAATGATCCATCTTAACGAGATCTAATTGTACATTCTAAACAAATGTAAAAATGTGGCACTCACTACTGCTGAAACTTTCTAGACTTCTTAAACAGAAAAACATCAAGGGTTTCATAAATCCCTATGAACCTCCATTGCTTTAATATAGTCAGTTAATAAGTGATACCTCTGCCATGTTTCTCAATTCTATAGAGCCAGGATTGGACAAACATAGCAAATTAACAATTTGTAATGACAAATTGTGAATTTGCTAAGTTTGTCTTTTACAAACTGTAGAATTCACTTGTATGACTAGACGGGATTTGCCCTATAGACACTTACCCTGAACCCATTTGCCCTAAAACCATTTGCTCTAAAACCATTTGACCTAAAACCATTTGGCCTAAAATCATTTCACATAAAACCGGTTTGACCTTAAACTGGTTTGACCTAAAACCCATTTAACCTGAAACTGTTTGACCTAAAACCATTTGACCTAAATCTGACCTAAAACCATTTGACCTAAAAACCATTTGAGATAAAACTGACCTTAAAACTGTTTGCCCTAAAAACCATTTACCCTAAAACCTGTTTAATCTAAAAACTGTTTGACCTAAAACCATTTGACCAAAAAACTGTTTGACCTAAAATCCATTTGACCAAAAAACTGTTTGACATAAAACTGACCTAAAACTGTTTGCCTTAAAACCATTTGACCTAAAACTATTTGATCTAAAACCATTTTACCTAAAAAACTGTTTGACTTAAAACCGTTTTACCAAAAACTGTTTGATCTAAAACCATTTGCCCAAAAACTGTTTGACCTAAAACCATTAGCTCAAATGTCCCTTTAGGGTAAATGATTTTAGTGCAAATGTCCCTTTAGTGCAAGTGGTTTTAGATGGTTTATTTTTTGCACATGCACATGTATGCATGTGTGCATATGGTCGTTTTTTTTACTCCTTTCATTTAAATTTCAGTCACCCCCTCCCACTTTTCTCTCTCTCTCTCTCTCCCCTCTACACTTTCCAAAGGAAGAGTTCAACACATAGTTGACCTTGAGAAAAAAAAACTGTTCATTAATTCAAATTTATATAAATTCTGACGTGCTTCAATGATTTTATTACTCCACACACAGATCTGGGATATTATATATATAACTAGTGGGGTAACCCGTCATAAATGACGAAAGCAAAATTCACAGGCAATTGCGCCCAGCATTAGAATTTCTTTTCCTCCGCCCTTTTATGACGTCAGACCAAGTAACACACCAATTAGAAATTGATGACATTCATAAAAGGGTGGAGGAAAAGAAATTCTAATGCTGGGCACAGTTGCCCGTGATAAACTGTAGTTTAATTTTGCTACTATTATCCCCTCCCCTTTTTATATTTGAAAGAGAAAATGAGTTTTTCATTTTTTTTCTGGTGTGCGCATGCGCGTCGTTTGTTCCTTTTTTTACTCTTTTCATTTCAATTTCAGTCACCCCCTTCCCCTTTTTCTCTCTCTCTCCCCCTCTACACTTTATAAACATTTTCCCCCTCTCCAATTTAATATCATGGAGTTCTTGGACGGGAAGGGTGCAACATATAGTTGACCTTGAGAAGAAAAAAAAGCAGTTAATTTATTCAAATTTATATAAATTCCGACGTTACACACACACAGACCTGGGATATTATATATATAATAACATATAATATTATTATTGTTGACAGCTATTTTTATTCTAGAGAAATACCAACATATGGTTTTGTTTGTATTTCTTTAGAAATGTATTTTGGTAAATTATGTTTAAATGCCAATAGGACCTTGAGGCCCACATTATAGATTTACTGAGAAATACAAAGAATTCTTTGATTTTACCCTTTTGTTTTGACAACAATATATTAAATGACCGTTAATTACAATAGGGGTGTCTCATAGGCAAGGCATCATTATAAAGTAAAATAGTAATTACTAAGAGCAGATGACAACGAGGCAAATGAGTGTTACAATATATGGCGTTAATAAAATTGTTGGAAATAATCTCACAATTGCTCAATGAAGATACAGTAAAGGGCAAACTGCAATACAAAGTATTGTTCTTTAAGTTCTTGCATTATATAAATTTTGAAAAGGTCCTTCTATTTTTAAATAAGGTTCAGTAGCATAGGTTTTTTTTTTAACTCCATGTTAAATCCCATTGGACCAAAAAAAAACCGTCCAACAAAAGTTAGAAGAACTCTCATTAAAAATGATTTAGAGCAATAAAAAAAAAAAGAAACGAGCACGTGCATTGACGTACTGACTTCATGATAATTCCTTTTTATAAGCTTATAGCACGTGAAATTATTTTTCTATTAATTATGTGACTTCATACCTGGAGGAAAAAAAACCGTTAAAACCCATTTTTAAATCAAAAACGATCCAGCGCTTCAATTCGGAGAAATTTTGAATTTAACGCTGTATCTATAGTTTTAATTCGAAGCGTTTAATTAAAAATTTCTCGGAATGTAGGCGCTGCGATCGTTTTTGATTTAAAAATGGTTTTTGAACGGTTTTTGTCCAGGTATCGTTATACCTGGACAAAAACCGTTCAAAGTAAAAAAGTAATAGGACAATAATTGCACGTGCTAATTTTTTGTTATTGCTCTAAATCATTTTTAACGAAGAGGTCTTGAAACGTTTTTTGAATTATTTTTTGTTCCTATGAGATTTAACATGAAGTTAAAAATCGTAAAAAGACCTTTCCAAAATGAAAATAAAGTGACCACGTGAAGCCAGTAAACATATGTAAGCACGTGCTATTTTTTTTATTCCTGTAAATCATTTTAATGAGAGTTCTTCTAACTTTTGTTGGACGGTTTTTTGGTCCTATGGGATTTAACATGGAGTCAAAAAAAGGTACGATTTTGAACCTTATTTTCAAATAGGACCTTTTCATAATTTATATTGGGTGTTATTTTGTATGTATTAAATTGCAAGGGAAATCAGGAAATTTTTTTTTTTTTTAAAAAAATTCCAATTCCAGCTTCTGGGTAATGGTCTCTATATTGATGCGATTCACTAATCAGTGTGTAGAAAATCCGCTAATTAAAGCCTCGTATTCACGGCGATAGTTCTTTCATGAGAGTAGCTGTCATGAAAGTTGCGATAGTTCACTCTCACGATAGCAACTGTCTACATGTCTTGAAGTAAAGCCTTGTTTTCACGATGATAGTTTTCACGATTGTTGCTGTCATGACAGCAGCAACTATCGCGAGAACTATCATCGTGAAGACCTCATGTCACACTATCTTGTTTGACTAGATAGGTGATAGTACTGTCGCAATAGTAATAGTTGTTGAGTGACCGCTTGTAGGGGAAATATCCACTTTGTAGGGAAATTTGGCTTCTGGAGGGAGAGGCAATACTGTTCTCGACTCGATGATATCCTATGAAGTAGACGTCAGACTGTCATGACTGAACTATCACATAAAGCCTCGTTTTCACGGCGATAGTTCTTTCATGAGAGTAGCTGTCATGAAAGTTGCGATAGTTCATGCTCACGATAGCAAGTGTCTACATGTCTTGTTAGTAACGTGATAGTTCTGTCATGACAGTGTGACGTCTACTTTACAGATATCATTGAGTCAACAACCGTGTTGCCTCTCTCTCTCCCACCAGAAGCCAAATTTCTCAACAAAGTGGCTATTTCTCTACAAGCGGTCACACAACTATTACTAGCGCGACAGTACTATCAACTATCTAGTCAAACGAGATAGTTGTGATAGTGCTATCGCAACAGTGTGACAGTGACTATCATGTGGTCTTCACGATAATAGTTCTCGCGATAGTTGCTGTCATAAACAGCAACTACTGTATCATGAAAACGAGGCTTAAAAAGGAGCTCTCCAAGCCTCAACAGGACTCAGAAGTCCCAAAAAATATTATACTAGAAATAAATTCATAAAAATATTGATTTTAAATTATGGTTGTTAATAAATTCAAATAATATATTTTTTTAAATAAATAATTAGTTTATTTACTATGAAAAATCATTATAGCACATCGGAATTTATATAAATTTGAATAAATGAACGGCTTTTTTTCTCAAGGTCAACTATATGTTTCACACTCCCCATCCAAGAACCCCATGATATTAAATTGGAGAGGGGAAAAGGTTGGAAAGTGTAGAGGGGGGGAGAGAGAGAGAAACGTGGAGGGGGAAAAGTGGGAGGGGGTGACTGAAATTGAAATGAAAAGAGTAAAAAAAGGAACAAACGACGCGCATGCGCACAATTGCCTGTGAATTTTGCTCCCGTCATTTATGACGGGTGACCCCACTAGTTCATTAATAATAATCCCAAATTGTTTGTGTTTTGAAATTCCTTAAACGTTTTGTCATTCAAATATTTATTCAAAATATTATTACAATAAAAGTGATTTATATAAGTCCAATGAATTGAATCTTTTATGAGAATAACAATGAAACCAGCTCGTTTAGTGTTTCTCAATTGTTGTGCTGAGGGGCACTGTAAAGGTTGACCCACACTCGTCCCGGACGGAATCAGCTCGGCTCTGATAGTCGGATGAGAATGCTAGGGAGCGGATTCGTGATCAGCATCTTTCCGATTCGGGTCGGACTGCTGTGTTTCAGAAGAATCCAGCTGTACAGCTTCTTCAGTGCCGGCCCTGGGTACCTGGCCGCCCATGTATGCAAACCTACTTTTTGCCGCCCGTTGTTTTGTTAAAATTATTTTTTTTTCCAAAATACAAAAATAGTAGTACATTTGCTAAAGACAGTATATATGTACGGAGTAGGGTTTCCATTACCGGTCATTTTATAGCATTAACGGTTTTTCGGTAATACCGGTAAATTTCGATAATAAAGCAAAAACTTTAATAAACGCTGTAAAAAAACCCTCAAAAATTGAAAAAAAAAATGTCCCATGTTAAAAAAATTAAAATAAATATAAATTCTTAACTAATAATTAGATAAGAAAAAAAATAATCATGTTAAATAAAATAGGGTGGTTTTTATTTCGTCTCCTGTATATTCCAATTTTTTTTAGAATGTCACTTTTTTTAATATTGCTATGTATAATAATTGTTTTATATGTCAGAAGTTTAACAAATGAAGATGTTGTTGCGTTCATTTAGTACCTAATGGTATTTTAACTGTACGAACATTTACGTTAGGACCTTACTGCGACTTTCGTAAACTGTTACAAGTGCATATGGATACCATTTTGTTGACTTCATTCAGTCTTTGAAAAAAATTCTTGGTTTCTACGCATAATTATGTGAAATTTTAATTTTAAACTCAGTGGTTCTTAAATATTGGTCATTTCTTTTATCCAAATTAATAGAGAATTAGCGAAATTTCGTACGAAATAAATTTATTTACGAAATCCATTATTTTGACGTCATTTCCGGCCAATTTCGTTACAACACAAAGATTTCGTACGAAATGAGGCATTTATTTCTTTACGAAATTATAAAATTATTTCGTAGTTTGATTTCGTAGAAACAAAATAAACGCGCATGCGCAGAAGAGGTGTATAACACCGTTTGAGAAACTTGAAAACGACGCCATTTTTCCACTGCTTCGGTGGAAAACGACGCCGTTTTAAATCAAAAAGGACCACACAAATCGCCGTATAAGGTGAATGATTTCGTTTTCGGGTTGCTTCGCTAACTAAAATGACGAAAGTGAAAAGAAAACAAAATCACGAAATTTAAATATATAATTTTCGTGAAACTTAATTTCGTACGAAATTTCGCTAACTCTTTACCGAAAAACCGGTATTGAAAGGTCAATTTACCGGTAATACCGATGTAACAAAATAGACCGTTAATAGAAACCCTAGTATGCAGCAACATGTGTGGCAAACTCAAACGAGAGTTTATTTTATTATTTGCTGCATCTATTATTCGTTCTTAACTGAGACTGCAAGTAGCAGTGCACTCAGTTGATTGTGTTTTAAGCTCTTTATGTTTTTTTAACCTCTTTTGTTATGCAAATGCAAGCATGGCAGTACAGCTATAGCTAGTGTGGGTCAACCTTAAAAGTGCCGTAAACTTTTGACTCTTATGTGCGCCCATTAATATATGAAATAAGGCGACGTGTGGTAATCGTGGTGACGTGTTAACCTACCAGCGTCTACCTAGGCTTTGAAGTATTTCACCCATAAGATAAAACGCCTGGTAGTAATGCGGTTTGTAGGCATTCACTATGCGGTATGCAACAATCACCAGTGTCACCCCAAAATATGTATCCTTCAGCACACTCTTGTCCAACTTGACACTGACATGCAACCAGTATAAGTCCTATCGAACGGGTATTGCATACTGGAGGACATAGCACGCATGAACTATTAATTAGTGCATCAGGTACACAGTGTGGACCTGGAAAAAAAAAAGAAAGACATGTACATACACAAATACAAATTACATGTGAACTTTTGGAATCAAAAGAAAAACTTGAAAGCTAATTAACTTTTTGATATATCTAACATTGAAACCAGAGGCGGACTGGATTATCCCGGGGGGGGGAGGGCAATCGGGCATTTTTCCGATGAGCCGCAGACAGTGGCATAGTTGGTTTGTGCCGCCCTGGGTGGTGCTTGAGTTTGCCGCGAAAAACACAACACGATACACATCAGTGGCACAACCAGGATTCTCGTCTGGGAGGAGCCAAATGATATTGTCGATATCCAGTGATATAAATGGTTTATATAATTTTATATATAATATCCCAGTGTGTGTGTGGACTAACACTGTGTCAGAATTTATATAAATTTAAATAAATGAAGAAATGAACCTCTTTTTTTTTTCTCAAGGTCAACTATATGTTGCACACTCCACATCCAAGAACCCCATGATATTAATATGGAGAGGGGGAAAGGTTGGAAAGTGTAGAGGGGGAGAGAGAGAGAAACGTGGAGGGGGGGGGGGGAAATTGGGAGGGGGTGACTGAAATTGGAGAGGGGAAAAGGTTGGAAAGTGTAAAGGTGGGAGAGAGAAAAACGTGGAGAGAGAACAAAGTGGGAGGGGGTGACTGAAATTGAATTGAAATGAAAGGAGGAAAAAAAGGAAAAAACGACGCGCATGCGCACAATTGCTTGTGAATTTTGCTCCCGTCATTTATGACGGGTTACTCCACTAGTTTTATATTAATTATGAAATTATTCAATAAACCAGTAATCGGATTGCTGGATTGCAGAATACATTTTGCGAGTGCAGTGAGCTACAAAAATTTCATAATTTCTTCTTGGAACATCTTAAGAGAGTTTTATAAAGCTCCTTCTACAGTGTACTATCCCGACAGGAAAAAAAAAACTTTTCGTTGGTGTCGCCCCCTAGATTATCTAGTGGCCGCAGCGTTTGATAGCCGGATTTACAATTATAGGGCTGAATTTAAATTAATGAAACGTAATATGAAAATTTAAAAATTGCTCAAAAATGGAAATACGTTTGGACGGTTTTAGCAATAAAAACTATCAAAAAAGAAAAGTTAAACTAAATGAAATATTTTTGTGTAACCCCTCCTCCTACTCAGTGGTTTAGAGAAAATTTCTCTTTTGCAAGCGAACGTTTTTTAGGAGGAACAAATTAAGAGGCTACATAGCAAAATTCCTTCGTAAAATCTCCACAAAGAGCACACTAGCATCGTTTTTCTATTGAGCCCATAGACCCAATGTTAAAGAAGAAACGTTAATTTTTTTAAATACGAAGTCGCGGCTTTATGTTTATTTATTTTTTTTTATTTAAAGTTGTCCAATTTTGATGGTTCAAAGTGCAATCTGCACTTTTTAATATATGTAAATATTTAAAAATGGCGAATTTTAACTCTTTATGTTAAACGTCATTGAGTGAGAAAAACGACCATTAAAATGTTCATAAAAATTCCTAAAATAATTTTCAAAAAAAAATTGATAAAAAACAGCACGTGTGCCAGTGTGTTGGCTTCACTGTGGTTTATTTTATAGTTTTTTTGGGTGTGTTTTTAGGAAAAAACGTATTACAAAACGTTTGCTTTGGATTCTGTGGATCGCACTTTATGACTTCGCGTGTGGGCAGGAAAATTTGTGCAATTATGTGAACTGCACGGAAACAGTACACGGAAACGAACAACTGAGGCCGAGAAGCTCAGTTATCCGCGACCTGGACAAACATGTCCGTGTGTGTGTGTGTGTGCGCGTGGTCGCGCCCGCCGTCTTCTCCTACACATGGTGCTCAGTTTTCGTTCGATTTTAGTGCGGGAACAGTGTTCGCAGAGTTTAATTCCGCAAAACTGAGTGGGGAAAAAACGGTGCTCAAAACTGTATTGTGTTTTATTAAGTTAAAAAAATTTTCTATTTTCTTTTTTTCCTTTGGTTTTATTAAGTTTGGATCAACCTTAAAATATTCATGATATTTTGCGTGAAATTCGGTTCGGAGACGATTTTTGTGTTAACGTCTGAATAAACAGACAAGAGACAAACGGACAAGAATAACGCTCGCACAAAGTAAAGAATCTAGCGGGCTGCGAAGGCGTGCGGGTAAGTAAATTCCAAGTTTGTCAAAAGTCTGACCTTGTGTGACTTATTAATAGTCATAGCAAAAGCATGCTAAAACCTTGAATTTTAATTTTCTATCGTGCATGACGTAATCCCGCAGTAACCAATCACAGTTTTACGCTCGTAGTTATATGGTTACGGAAACGCGGCGGAATTGGGTTTTGTTGCGTTTGGAAATGAATTGTTAGGAGGCGCCGGGCTGCCAAATTTGCGTGGCCATGGCCCATGGGCTGCGCCGGGCCTAAAACCTTGAATTTGATGTCACTGTCGTGCGTGACGTACCGCGCATGACGTATTTCAGAAATAGCCAATAGCTTTAGGGTTTCGACGGTCAGACAGTCGGTTGGTTCAACCCAATTATTATGTTAATTTCGATTCAATTTATTTAACTTACGTCTAAATACTGGCACCGAATAGCTACACAAGACGACCGCCAGAATGATAACGGCAAAGACTGTGAACAGTTGTTTCATTGCAGTTAATTATTGTTGCAAAGCTTAACGTTGTGAATTTTAACGTATTTTATCGATCAGCAAAGAAGTGCACTTTAATGAAAAATAAAATTGATTACAAATAAAAAAAACTATAGAATATACAATAAAAATGGCCTACTCTTTAATTAACTAGTTTGCAATTACCTTTTTAATTGTCCTTAATGTTCTTTTTTTAACGGTTGCAGTCAGTTAGGTTACCTTTTGGTTTATCTTGGTTATGATATGACACCTACTTGGATGTTTAGTATTATATCAATGTTATTGTTGACAGCTATTTCTATTCTAGAGAAATACCAACATATGGTTTTGTTTGTTTAGGGAAAGCCTTGTAAATATCAAGTATTTCTCCGAATATAGGCGCTGGTGATCGTTTTTGGTATAAAAATGGTTTTTGTCCCGGTATGGAAGTCACATAAAAATGAATATAAAAAGTAATCAGTATGAATGAAGCCAAAACATTATTGCACGTGAAAGGGGACCAAAAAAGAGCAAAAATGAAAACACATTTAAAGAGACCCATATACTATAGTACACATCTGTTAATTTAAATGCATTTAAATAATAAACGTGTTCTACAGAGCCCTGTGAAGGGCAAACAAACAATATGTCGAATTCAATTTATTCAGTTAATAATTATTATTATTTTATATATATATAATATCCCAGGTCTGTATATATATGTGTGTGTGTGTGTGTGTGTGTGTGGAGTAACAAAACCATTGAAGCACGTCGGAATTTATATGAATTTGAATAAATGAACCGTTTTTTTTTTCTCAAGGTCAACTATATGTTGAACTCTTCCTTTGGAAAGTGTAGAAGGGGGAGAGAGAGAGAGAAAAGTGGGCGGGGGTGACTGAAATTCAAATGAAAGGAGGAAAAAAAGGAAAAAACGAGGCGCATGCGCACAATTGCCTGTGAATTTTGCTCCCGTCATTTATGATGGGTTACCCCACGAGTCTGAAAATATTGAGTTAATACTGAAATCTAATATCTAAGCTATTGACAAAATATTGATTTAGTATTTCAATTTAAAATATTAATAAATAAAGTCAATTTTTATTTGGTTTACGTCCTTAACTGGATTCCGTATAATTCACCTTAATTTGAATTCATTACCCTAGGAATTTTTTGGTGAAATATTGGACATCACGATTCAAGAGTAACCCAACGATTACCAAAATAATTTTTAAAATTAAAAAGAAGTCAATAAAATCATAAAAAATTAAAAATGAAGGACTTTTCTCGGTCTCTTTAATTGCTCTAAAAAAAGGGGCTCAAGAGAACTCAGTGGAGCTCACTGGTCCCCAAAAAAATAAAAATGATTTACTTTAAATTGCTGTTAATAAAATGCAAATAATGAAATTCTTTTAAAATAATTAGTTTAATAACAATGAAAAATCATTCCTTAACAACAACCCCAAAATGTTTTTGTTTTGAAATTTCTTAAACGTTTTGTTATTCAAACATTTTTGGCAAAATTGTATTACATTAAGGCATTGTTTCCAATGGGGCGACAATTTTCGCCGTTTAAGAATTTCAACTGTTGAAAAATAACAGTGTTTCCTATGGAGAAGTGAGCTAATGCGCATGTCTATTAGTTGGCTAATATAACATCACCAATAGGAGAAAAGCCATTCAATAGAATTGTCCTCAATTCCGAAAAGTACAAATATTTGCCAAAAAAAGAGGTTGAAAAAAAAAAAGTTGAAATTGATTCAACTTTTATTTAAACCTTCTTTTTGGTGGAATATTTGTGCTTTTTGCGTTTTTAGAGTCGCCATCTTTCTTTTCTCTTCGTTTTTGGTGTTTTTTCATCGATTTTGTTTTTCAATTTTTCTTCATTTTAGGTTAATTAATGTATTTTAATTGGTTGTAGGATATATTTAACTATAATTTTACATAAAAATAACGCCGTTTCGATGTAAATATTATTGAGAAACGGCAATTTATGGTTTAGTTAAAGTGGTTCAACGAATGTGGTTTTCTCACTTCAATTGGCCTAACATAAGGAACCAAACCATAATAATGAATAATCGGGGGCCACGTTTGTTCTGTTATTAGTCGCCGTATATCGAATTTCTTTTCTCTTACTAATAGAAATGCACACTTTTTTCCATAGCAAAACCCTGTTATTTTTCACCAGTTGAAATTTTCACTGAGTACAAATTTTCTCCACAATGGAAACAATTAAGGTCTAAAAGTTGTTTTATAAAAATCCAATTGAATTGAATCTTTTGTGAGAAGAACAATGAAACCAACTAGTTTAGTGTTTCTCAATTGTTGTGCTGATTATTGCAGATCAAAGAAAATTTATAAGTTTTTTTTGTTGTTGTCATTTTTAATTGACGTATGAATTAAGGCTAGGTGACATATAATCTACCGGCGTCCACGTAGGCGCCTAGGCTTTGAAGTATTTTTCCCGTGTCCAACTCAGTCAAATGTAATGCCTGCAAATGTTGTGGTTTGTACGCATTCGCTGTTTGGTATGCAGCAATCGTCGGCGTCACCCCAAAATATGTATCCCGCAGCACACTCTTGTCCAACACGACATTCACATGCAACAAATATGTTTCCTATCGAATGGTAATTGCATATTGGAGGACATAGTACGCATGAACTGTTAATTAGTGCCTCGGGTACACATTGTGGACCTGAAAAGAAAAAACACGACATGCTGCTTTGTAAATGTTGAATACAATTTAAATCTTGCAGCTCTAAGCTGGCTCTTTTCTATTTCATGTATAAGATTAACTCGAAAAGAATTCCAAATTGGTGAACAATATTCTAATAGTCGTCTGACAAGAGTAAAGATCGATTCACGTTATACGAATCGTCACCTTCACGGAACGTATCCCCACAGTCACGTCAATTAATGTTTCGTCATTCATGACGAGCTGTGACAGTGTCGGTCACACTTTCAGAATTGATCATCAACGTCACGGACCGACACACGTCAGTCACGTCAAAACATTCTTTTTGACGTTCCGTGACGGTACTGGTAAAATGTGAACGTTGCCCTAGAGAAAAACATTGTATAATTGTTTGACGGGATGGTGATGGTACGTCCCGCGATGGTGACGGGCCGTGTCATGTGTAATCCGCTTTAAAACAACAGACCTCTTTTACATTTTCTTTACAATATTTCAAAGTTTGCTGTACGAACAATGCAGCCTTTGATTGGCTTTGCTTACTGATTTTGTTATGCTTCTTCAAAAAGAAGTCTTTGGAGAAATTTCAACTGAGATTTTTAAAGCTGAGCGACCACTAAATCGGTGACGCGACGTGATGCAGCGCAGAGGAAAATGGCTCCCAAACGAAATGCCCATTGCCCCGTTCATTAGAGTGGAAGAGCGGAGAAGGGCGTTGTGGCAAGACGTGGCACCGCTCTGGAAAAAAATCTTGAACTTCTTGAAGTCGGTGTTTTTCCACGCCATGCCACACTTCTTCGCGCTTCTGCCCTAATGGACGGGAGAGCAGAGTGGAATTTATCACGTTCCTTCCATAGTAAACCACACGTCCTCTTCTGCCGCCGCCACTGTGGCCCAAAAAAACACTTCCTCGTCACTACTCACGAGTCATCACTGTATCCATGAATACTGTGGCGCATACTGGAGGAGGAAATAGGAATGGAAGGGACAAAACTGCGTCGTGGCGTGCCGTGCCGCGTTCATAGTCGGACGAACCTTTACTTGAAAACTATGCGCCACGCCGTGTCGCGTCACCGACGTAATGGACGCTTACCTTAAAAGTATGGGAATGGACCTAAAAAGAAATCAGCCCTGAAAATGTTATTTTTTCAGAACTATGAAAAATTCCAAAATGTCTCTTTAGAACAAATTGGAATGTATAGCAAACAGACAAACAAATTTCACTTACTGGGATTTGTTGGAAATGAATTGCTGCACATTATGGCCGCAAGAATAACAACGGCAAAGATTGCGAGCGGTTGGTTCATATTATATGCTGAACGTAACGTAGTGACTTTTATGAAAACCTGCAACGAAGAAGTGCAATATGTGACAATAAATTGCATATAAATTGAAACTAGAATATAAAGCAATTGTTTTTATATCTTGCATTTACCTTGTTTGCATATGTCCACCATGTGTGCTTTGCAGTCGTTGCATATATCAACTGTCATTATGTTTTATCACTTGATTGATGTCTTGTTTTATATGACACTTTTGTGAAATTTATTTCGTAGAATATCGTCAATGTTGTTGACAAATGTTTCAAGAAAAATATGATCATTCATTTTTCATATGTGTGTGTGTGTGTGTATTTCGCTAGAATTGCATTGTTGTATGGACATGTTTGTGAAGTAATTACTTCACTTAATCATACATTGCAAGATATACAAGGGGATACTAGGAACATTTTCGTTGTCTCTTTTGTTTTCACAATATATTTTTATACTCTTATGTGCTCTATTATTATAATATTATTAATATTATTATACTCTTATGTGCTCTATTATTATAATATTATTAATATTATTATACTCTAATGTGAGATTAATGAGAGTGTGACAGAAATGCTTTCAGAGTTTGGTTGTCACAGTTTACTTGCAACGAGGACAGATTTTAGTCTCAACATTTTTAAACGGATGATAGAAGGCTCTTCCCAGCTGGAAATGTTCTGCAGAATTTTTATAAATAATATCTATTGTTTTTCTGCAAAAAGTCACAGATAAAAACTGCAGTTTTCTACAGAATTTCCATGCAAAATTGGCACCTCTAATCTACAAAAAAAACTGTAGAATCACTCATGTAGTTACAGAACTGAATATTATAAATATACTTATAAACTAATGGATATTTAGAATTAATATTTCCATACTAGTGGGGTAACCCGTCATAAATGACGGGAGCAATATTAACAGGCAATTGTGCGCATGCGCGTCGTTTTTTCCTTTTTTTACTCCTTTTATTCCAATTTTTGTCACCCCCTCCCACTTTTTTCTCTCCCCCCCTCTACACTTTTCAACCTTTTCCCCCCTCTCCAATTTAATATCATGGGGTTCTTGGATGGGAAGGGTGCAACATATACTTGACCTTGAGAAGAAGAAAAAAACAGTTCATTTATTCAAATTTATATAAATTCCGATGTGCTTCAATGGTTGTACAGCGTTATCCCAGAAAGAGAGAAAGATATATACATGCAGAAAGACACACAGAGACACAGACCTGGCAAAATATATATATATATATATATATATATATATATATATATATATAACTAGTGGGGTAACCCGTCATAAATGACGGGAGCAAAATTCACAGGCAATTGTGCCCAGCATTAGAATTTCTTTTCCTCCGCCCTTTTATGACGTCAGCCCAAGTAACAAACCAATTAGAAATTGATGACGTTCATAAAAAGGCTGAGCAAAAGAAATTCTAATGCTGGGCACAATTGCCTGTGATAAACTGTAGTTTAATTTTGCTACTATTATCCCCTCCCCTTTTTATATTTGAAAGAGAAAAGGAGCTTTTCATTTTTACTGGTGTGCGCATGCGCGTCGTTTGTTCTTTTTTTTACTCCTTTCATTTCAATTTCAGTCACCCCCTCCCACTTTTTCCCCCTCCACGTTTCTCTCTCTCTCTCCCTTCTACACTTTCCAACCTTTTCCCCTCTCTAATTTAATATCATGGGGTTCTTGGATGGGGAGTGTGCAACATATAGTTGACCTTGAGAAAAAAAGCGTTTCATTCATTTAAATTTATATAAATTCCGATGTTACACACACACACACAGACCTGGCTTAATATATATAATAAAATTTTTAAAGGGACTAATTATAATATATATTTACATTTAATTTTCACTTTGCCTAAAAGTCTAGTTGTTTTGCAGATCGCCTATCAAATTGGTGGTTCGATCTTTTTAAATTATTAAAAAAAACTAGTGAATCTGCCTAATTAACATTGCCTGATTTTGCACATTAAATTTACATAGAATTAACTAGAATGTTAACGAGAAACAATTTTATCTCAAATTATTCATTTAAAAATTGCTGGACATTTATATATACCACTGTTTTTTGTAGATTACATTCGATATATATTTTGTGGAATTTCCATCACAAATTATTTATATAAATACTGTAGAAATTTTGCAGTTCTGTAAACTGCAGTTTTGAACTTCGAATAATCTGTAGAAAATTTGCAGATTGCAGATTTCAGGGCAGTATATTTGGGTTGGGGTGACCACTTTTAACAAAATTAGAGAGATTTTTGCATGGACCTGATTCATATTACTGGTCATTTGTTCCTAGGGTTGTAAGACAATGGAACTCAAAATAAACATGACCAGCTATGCTGTATGGGTCAAAATGTTGAGCAGCCAAGAAGAGGCAAAAGGATAGACTGAAGGTGGCTGAAGTGCGAATGCTAAGGTTTATGTGTGGGGTAACAAGAAAGGATAGGATCAGAAATGGCTTTATCAGAGGGAGTCTAGGGGTAACAAGCACAATAGAAAAGATTCAGGAAAATAGGCTGAGGTGGTTTGGGCATGCAGCTAGAAGTGGGGAGGATGAGCTGCTTAAACAGGTGATGAATTTGGACCTGGGAAGTAAAACAGGTAGAGGGAAGTCCAAACAAGCTTCGAATCTGGTGGTAAAGTGGGATATGGATAAATTTCTAATAGTATTAACTAGAGGTGGGACGAATCCTAAATTTTCTCGAATCCGAATCCAAGTTCTAAAAGGTTCTCGAATCCCTCGAATTTCACTAATCTCGAATCTCTCGTATAAGAATCCTATATTATTAATTCAAAAGATACAAATGGGTGTGAGACATTTGCCCTAAAGCCATTTGCCCTAAAAGGACATTTGTCTTATAGACCCTTGCCCTAAAACCATTTGCCTTAAAGGGACATTTATTTGCCCTAAAAGGACATTTGCCCTAAAGGGACATTTGCCCTAAAGGGACATTTGCCCTAAAGGGACATTTGCCCTAAAGGGACATTTGCCCTAAAACCAATTTCATTAAAGGGACATTTGCAATAAAACCACTCGCCCTAAAAGGGTATTTGCCCTACTTAGTAGTGTAGATTCACGTCATTTGGCATTTTTTGTATGCCGCAGGCACACAAAAACATTCAACATACTCCACCAAAAGACACTAAACCATATGAAAAGAGAGAACAAAAAAGTGGTTTTAGGGCAAATGTTCCTTTGGGGCAAATGGTTTTATGGCAAACGTCCTTTTAGAGCAAATGGTTTTTGGACAAATGTCCCTTTAAGGCAAAAAGCGCAAAGATTCGAGTTTTCAAATCTCGTATATTTCTCAAGATTTGAGGGATTCGAGGATTCGAATGGCCCGTCCCTAATATTAACACATTCAATGTAAATTAATTATCTTAATATCCACAATGGCACAACTAGGAACACGCATGGCACACTCAGTACATCATTTACATGTACTGTGGCACGGCACACCCATTGAAAATCATTGCTCTATCCATCTTGATTTAAATACATCATTGTATTATTTGGTTCCTCTGCCACAGGCCCTCCTCTGCGCCGGATGCTTCCATAGAAAATTATTGAAAGTTTAAAAAAAACTGACAAAAACTGAAAACAATTCACGACAATTTATTTTTTTCAAATTAAATGTAATTTTTGAAATCTTTTCTTTTTTACAATTATAAAAAATGAAACACTTCAAATTTTAAAAAACTTAAATTGTCACAAAATTTAAATTAATTCATGTTTTAGGACACTTTTTAGGAGTCACACAACAGGTAGAATTTAGTAATACTAATCCTTCCGAGCGGATTGGAAGAAGGGGTTGTCCACGTATGCAATTTTCACAATGATCACCAGGAAGCTTGTAATTCTGACACGTTTTCTGGCATGATACACAACCTGTTCGTATTGGAGGCTGGTCACAAGTTATATGAGATGCTATTTTGAATAAATCAAGTCATTAAAGAAATCATATGAAACTCTCAAAACAATAACAATTTATAAAAGGACCATGGTCCTCTTTGTTCTTGGTCCACTCTTTTGCTCATTGTTTTGTACTACGTCGATTCTAATTCCGTATCACATCATGGGCACGTGGACGCACCTTTGTTTAATGAAATTCATTCTTGTAATGTTAATGTTTCTAGCCAAGAATGAATAAAGTGTTTACAATGTGAAACTGCGTTGTCGTTATGTTCGGTAACTAACTTTCTCTGAGCAGGCCGGAGACACCATAGGGCAAGAAGACATATGGATCCCTTATGGAGCAACGAGTCTTCAATCAGGAAGAAGAAACACCACGGCGACTAGAAGTGGGATGGTAACCATCCTTCTGAGAGATTACACCCCTACTGAGGAGGACGACTACGATCCATCACCATCCTCCTACTTTGGTAACTCTAATCTTTCTCGTGTGGTTACCACGCGATTGAGAGAAGTGACGAGCTACCGGAAAAAGTAGAGAAGTCGTCATTTGCTCACAATTGGGATGACAATATGCAGGGTTGCTAAACAATGAACAGGTGTTTCTGTCAAAAATGCATCAAAATTTTGAAATAAATGAATTACTGGATAACAAATGATTTAAGCAAATTTGAAAGTCGACCAAATTCTATTAACTATACTGAGATGATATAAAAGAGGCTCATCTTGTGTATTTTGAAACATAAATTTCATTTAACACTGCATCCTGAATAGCAGTCATCAAAACCAACATAATTACAGATAAAATTCTACAAATATAAAACTTTTAAAATGAGTTTGAAATGTTTCATTTTCCTGTTCGTTGTAATTAACATGGCAGATATTGTTTGTAAGTAGCAGATAATGTTTTTTTTTTAGTCTTGTAAATATTTATCGATCTTCTCGTTGATTTATTGTTGATTTTCTAAAGATGATAAAACTCTGGTTATTTTGTCTTTGAGAAGAGCGAAATTAAGAGAAATTTGAAAGTGTTTTAGAAACTAGAAGGGTAACTCGTAAAGAGGCCATTACGTCCAGAAATTTCTTTTTAAAACATTGTCAAGACTTACTCAATGATTGCCAAAACGATTTTTTAAATTTAAATTAAGTCATTAATATAATTTAAAAACTAAAAATCAGTTAACTTCCTATAAATGGACTTTATCAGATAAATGCGCCACCAAACAACAGACATTGGCAATAAAAAAACAACAAAGTATACTCCTCTACTGGAATTTTGATGTTGTCACCTCACATTATAGGCCTACTTTTAACTCCCTATTCAAATACATGTATTCCCTATTCCTATGAAAGTATTATGTATTTAATATTTGAATTATGCCACTTGCCACGTGGCTCTAGAGTTGATTGGAAGGTTGTTTTGAGTTTTAATATGACTAGAGAATACATGCATTTGATTAAGGAATTATGGAAATGTGAGGTGACAACATTTGCCACCATAAATTGAAGGGTAGACATTCGTTTTTTCGAAATTTAAAATGGCGTTGTTTGGTGACTCATAAAAGTCACTTCGTTTATAAATTTTTTTTATGATTTTAACGAATTATTTTCAATTTTAAAAATCATTTTGACAATATTTCAACAAAAAAATTCCTGGGTAGTACTGGTCTCTTTTAAGTGATTGCGGCGCTACCCTTCTAGTTTCTAAAACCCATTCAAGTTTCTTATTCATTTTGGTATGTGGAAGACAAGGATCACTCAAGAGTTTGAGAGAGGCCCCGTTTTACACTTTTAAATTTATACCAATAAATATTTCAACCTTCCTACAGTAAGTGGGCCCACCTATGAAAAAGTTTGAGAACCGCGTGATTTATAATTGATAAGTTTAAAATATGAAGCATTGTTTTCGTATACGCAAATTTGATTAATAGTTTCAGATAAACCGGTAGTTTGTGATCGGAATGCAACATTAACAGCGTGCGGTGGATGTGCGAAAACGTGCGCAAATTACCAATCTCATTTCGAATGTCCCGATATTTGTTCGTTGGAAAGGGAATCTTATGGGTGTCCGGCACCATACGTATTGCTTGCTGCCGGTGGAAACTGTTGTGTTGCAACAAGTAAATGTCCCCATATTCTTAAACCACCGTTAACATTGTAATTGAATTCTCATTCATACAAGACAATTTTTTTTTATTTAAGATCTTGAAAAATTTCGTTCACTGTGTTTTCTTATTTGAAATAAATGATTTTAATTTCTGTCATATCTCTACATTTTGTTTGTGTGTTTGTTTTCAGACTGGCACGGTATTGAATACCCTACTTAATAACAGGCAATTAGAAAACGGGACAAACAGAAGTTGGTTCCGCGCTTTTTATGACGACCAGCAACTTCTAATTGGTTGGTTATGTAGTCTGACGTCATATGCTCCGCCCTTTTCAACGTCGAAACACACAGCAAACCAATTAGAAGTTGCCGGTCGTCATAAAAAGGGCGGAGCCAACTTCTGTTTGTCCCGATTTCTAATTGCCTGTACTTAATACGACTGGTCGTTGGCGAGATAGCGGTGGTCAATTTGAATTTGCCAATAGGAACGCAGTACTTTATTTTTGCAGCGTATAAAACCCACTGTTCAGTAGCGATTATTCTAATACTGCGTTCCTATTGGCTAAATTCAAATTGACCACCGCTATCGCCAACGACGGCCTTCAATACGTACGGTATGGTGTCTGAACGCACATGAAATCCAGTATGCAATGCTGGAATTGGTTATAAGTCCACCTCCTGAGGTTGAATTCAATACTGAATTCAGCTAAGTGCACACACCCATCATGCTTTGCAAATAAAGCCGAGTTACGAGCCTAGATACACCTCCATCTTGTTGTTTTGAGCAGACGACAATGATACATACGAGTTTTACTAAAATTAAAATTGCAAGAAATAGTCTCACAATCGTTCAGTGAAGATGCAGTAAAGCGCAAAATGCAATATAAAGTATTGTTCATTAAGTGGTTGCTGTATATCAATTTTGAAAAGGCCTTTCTATTTTTAAATAAGGTTCAAAATCGTACGTTTTTTAACTCCATGTTAAATCCCATAGGCCCAAAAAAAACGTCCAACAAAAGTTTGAAGAACTCTCGTTAAAAACGATTTAAAGCAGTAACAAAAAAATTGCACATGCTTTCATGTATTGGCTTCACGCTGATTGCTTCTTATAAGCTTAGCACGTGCAATTATTTTTCTATTAATTTTTATGTGACTTCATACCTGGACAAAAACCATTCAAACGCCATTTTTAAAACAGGAACGATCGCACCGCCTACATTCGGAGAAATTTTGAATTAAACGCTGTATGTAGGATCTTAAGGCACTTCAGTTAAAAAAACACAAAAACCATCCAATGTAACATACACTGTAGCATTGAACAGGAATATAAATATGTTGTTTACAACTTTAGGGCTTTGTACTTGAATAGGGTGACCACTTTAATGAAATTAGAAACATTTTTGCAAGGATCTATTCATATTACAGTGGTTTTCTTGTGTTTTCTGTTGTATGTTTCTGTATGTGTGTCCAGGCCTGACTTAATTTGCGAGAAAACAGCAAAAAAAAAAATTAATCCAGGGACACACATGCAGAAAACGTAAAAGAAAACATGTAAGAAAACAGACAATTCTTCTGTTTTTCAAGAGCAAGAAACAGAACAGAACCTGAGAGAGAACTTTGTTCTATCTTTTTTGTTCTTTCCTGCTTTCTGTTATAAATGAACCAATAGGATTGTAGCTTGCATGCAGGGCCGATTCTAGGCGTAGGCGACGTAGGTGGCACATTCTTAAGGGCAGCATTTTCTGGAGCAGAAAATATAATAAGGCTTGCGGAGACGTCTTAACATTGGAAGTTGTGATCCACGAAGTGTCTTTGAATATTTATGCAAATGTAACGTTGTTGAATCATTCCATAATCTCTTTGTAGCGCTTCGAATAGCGCTAAAGTTGCCTATCACAGTTGCCAGTGCTGAACGAAGCTTTGCAAAGCTGAAACTCATCGAATTATATCTGAGATCACAAATGTCTCAGTCTCGTTTAGGCGGTCTAGCCACGATTTCGATCGAGAAGAAAACTGCAGATCAACTAAATATGGAAGAGCTAATTCGAGAGTTTGCAGCATTGAAAGCCAAAAGAATGAATTTCTCATAAATAATGACTATAATGTCAACTATTGAAACTTTATCGTATTACATTGTTTGTGCGTGGGGGCGGCAACATTACATCCCACCCACTTACGAAAAAAAAACATAAAATCGGCCTTGCTTCCATGACATCTTCAAAACGTTTTTGTAGACTCAAAGCAAACAACATGGCTGACAATTGCTACTGTCAAACGTTTCAAAAGAGAAAATTCGAAACTATTGAATGAATTGTTTCTTTCTCAATGCACCCACACGCCATCTATTGTGAAACATAGACAATATGTGTTACACAGGCTAATTAATATGGATGATCAAACAGTAGTCGCAATTGCGACTACTGAACAAATACAGCTGTTAGCCATTTTTTAAAAGAATGCTACAGCAAACAATCGGAGCCCAGTCACCTTCAAACTGTGGTTCTCGACATCACACAAGAAATACGCCTCCACCTTTTCTGAAAGCCATGATTCAGAGCCAAAAAGAATATGGGCTCCATAGCTTTCAACTGCTTCTCTTAATTCAATACTTTTTTAAAATTAGTTTTAAGTGAGTTCCTAAAATAATTTGAATTAATTTTAGTAGCAGCAGTTTGCATTTCACGACTGTTTAATACATTAGAAATTGGTTGTTTTTCTGAACATTTTTAAAATTTTCCTGAACATGCCTGCTGACAGATTTCTGTAGAACAGAGCTCAAGACACGCTTACCAGCAGTAGTTGATTGCAGCCATCTTGCAAGTCTAGTTAAGAAAAGATTAATGGCTTACTTTGTTCAGCTTTTCAAGTGCAAAACCCGTTTTAATTATTCACAATATCAGTTTAATTGGCTCCCTCGCAAAAATGGATTGAGAATTTGAGATAGAAAAAAAAAGCAACTTTAAACTCATTTTCCTCAAAAACATGTTTTTTAGCGGATGAGCACTGATTGGGAAAAACTTCTACAGAAATGGGAAAAATCCTAAACTTATTCCACCAAAAAGTATTCTAAATTGACTCCAATGGACCCTTTATATTTTCGTTCCGACTCGTACCGTTCCCGAAATAGTCCCATATCTATGTGATTATATCGATGTGATCATATCTCTATATGATTATATCATCGATTTTTCGATCTTTCGTTTTTTTTTTTTCGATTTTTTAGTTCTTTCAATTTTTTATTTTTTTTTTTTATTTTTTAGTTTTTTCAATTTTTCGATTTTTTTCGATTTTTATCGAGTTTTTTCGATTTTTCGATGTCAATATGACCATTGCGATATATCGATATAAGTACATGTATATGATTATATCAATAAAGTCATGTCGATATATCAATAAAGTCATGTCGATATATCAATAAAGTCATGTCGATATATCAATAAAGTCATGTCGATATATCAATAAAGTCATGTCGATATATCAATATAGTCATATCGATATATTGATAGTCATGTCGATCGATTTTTCGACGTTTTATAATCATATATATATCATCGATCATTTTAATTTTTCGATTTTTCGATATTGTTGTATTCATATCGGTAAAATCGTATCGATATATCAATACAATTATACCGATATGAATATATCTATTTGGTGAAACCAGTTTTAGACTTTTCCCATTTCCGGTTTTCGGTCTGTAACATCGTTAAGGTTGACCTCATCGAAAACTCGTCCCGTTTCCAAAATACTGTCAAATACAGTCGTTATGGACTGTATTTGACAGTATTTCGGAAACGGGACGAGTCCTAACGAAAAGGGGTCCACTGGAAGCCATTTAGAGCAGTGGTCCCCAACCTCCGGGCCGCGGACCGGTACCGGTCCGTGGATCAAATGGTACTGGGCCGCAACCAAACAAAACAACGGAATAAACTGGACATAAGCAACACACTTTGGGTGTCATTGTCTACTATTACCCCCAGATGGAACCGTCTTGTTGCAAAGAAACAAGCTCAGGGTTCTCATTGATTTAGCGTTCTAGTGAGTTAAAATGTTAAATCACTTTATATTATTTTTTGATGTAACTGTATTTTATTTTGAAGGCATGTTTAAATACAATTAAATTAAAATTATTAAATCAAAACAATCTAAAATATAAACAATCAACGTCCCCCCCTCAGTGGGCCGCGGTAAAATTATCAAACGTTGACCGGTCCGCGGCGATAAAAAGGTTGGGGAGCACTGATTTAGAGTACTCAGAATTAAAACAAGTTTTCCAGGCCCGGACTGGCCCGGCCGGCTGACCGGTGATCGCCGGTCAATTGGGGGCCAGAAATAAATAAATTAAAAAAAATGGGGCCAACACAATTTCATAGCCGGGGGGCCAACCACTAGCCAGTCCAGCCCTGTGTAAAACCCAAAACTTTTAGGTCCATTTTGCTGAAAAACCGTAAAACAGTCTGAACGAAAATTATACCTTTCCCAATCAGTCCATTGGATGTTGTATATATATATATATCCCGTGGGGGTAGTTGGTCCCCTATCGGGTGCCTCCCCAGGTGGCGGATAGGGGAATGCCCGCCAGATATGGAGGGTACTGAGGGCATAAAATACTCAGGGCAGACCAAAACCAAACCACGCCATTGCCGGTCTCCCAGCCCGGGTGCAAAAGTGGAGGGTCGATGTCAGGTTGGCAGCCGGTTGTGTAAAGATTTGCCAAAACATATGATGTTGGTTCGAAATAGTATTCCGATTATGGCTAGGGCGTCCCCGCCATAAGCGACGCGCAGCTGCAACACCCGGTGGCTGTGACAAATTGGCAAGGGCTACCCCACAGTGGACGGGTGGGGCTAAAGAAGCGAGTCCAGCATCAACAACAAGGAGGTCTTGGAAGTAATGGTAGAAGTGGAGGTACTAAACTTAGGTTTGGCACCTGGAATATAGGGAGTTTAACAGGGAAGACTAGGGAGTTATCTAGTGTTCTAAAGGCTAGGAGGGTAAATGTTGCATGTCTGCAGGAGACAAGATGGAAAGGGGATAAATCCAGGGACATTGGGGATGGGTATAAATTAATTTATGCAAGTAGTGAGGAGGGTAGAAATGGAGTGGGAATTGTCCTAGATCAGGAACTCAGACAGTGTGGTTGAGGTTAGGTGGATAAATAGTAGGCTGTTAGTAGTAAAGGTTGTTTGGGGTGGCATTGTTATAAATGTAGTTAGTGCATATGGCCCCCAGGTTGGATTAGATACAGCCAGGAAGCTAGCATTCTGGGAACAGTTTGATGACCTAATGTTGGGCCTGAGTAGGAAGGAACGGGTCATAATTGGTGGGGACTTTAACAGACATGTAGGTAGAGGTAGGGAAGGGTATGAAGAGGTACATGGTGGGTGGGGCTATGGAGAGCGAAATAAAGCAGGGGAGAGTATCCTGGAGGCAGCAGTGGCACATAAGTTAATTTTAGCAAACACACTATTCCAGAAGCGAGAGGAACATTTGATTACTTTTAAGAGCAGGGCAGGAGAATCCCAGATTGATCTCTTCATGATTCGGAGTGAGGATAGAAACGAGTGCAAGGATTGTAAAGTGATACCGAGTGAAAACTTAGCGGGACAACATAGGCTAGTAGTGTTAGACCTAAAACCTAGGGGTGCAAAACAGGTGGTCAGACATAGAGGAGAGACAGCAATTTGGTGGTGGGCATTACCAGACAAGGTGGAAGAGTTTAAGAAAATGGCAGGTAAGATAGCATGGGATTTAGATGGCACTGCAGGAGAGCTGTGGACAAGGGTAGCACAACAGATCCGTGATTGTGGAAACGAGGTACTAGATACAGTACGAGTAGGGGGTCTCGATTAGACAGAGAAACTTGGTGGTGGGATGAGGAGGTACAGATGGCAGTTAAAAAGAAGAAAGATGCTTTCAAGACTTGGTGGCACGATGGAAGTAGGGAGGCCCAGAAAGAATACAAGCGTGCCAAGATAGAGGCCAAACAGCAGGTAGCCTTAGCAAAGCATAAGAAATATGGGGACATGTATGCCAAGTTAGGTACCAGAGCAGGAGAAATGGCAGTATATAGAATAGCTAGGGCTCGGGAGAATAAAGGCAGAGATATTGAAAAGGTGGTGAGTGTTAAGGATAATGGGGGCAAAGTATTGTGGGGTAGGGAGCCAGTACGGAACAGGTGGGGGGAATATTTTAGTAAGCTTATGAATGAGGGGGTAGAGCAGGAGCCTTTCAGTGGAAGAAAAAATGATAGAGAAGAAGTGGAGCAGGTTAGGGCTGAGGAAATTGTTCAGGCATTGCGAAAAATGAAGCTAGGGAAGGCTTTAGGGCCAGATGGGATACCAGTAGAGGTGTGGAAGGTCTTGGGGAATGTTGCCATTTCCTGGCTCACAAAGTTATTCAATAGATTGGCTATGGGGGATAGAATGCCAGGTGCATGGTGGGACAGTTGGTTAGTGCCTATTTTCAAAGGGAAGGGTGATGTTCAGGAATGTGGGAACTATAGAGGTATTAAATTGATGAGTCATTGAGTCATACGATGAAGCTTTGGGAGAGAGTAATTGAAGCTCGACTACGGGGTAAAACTGCAATTGGGGGAAGTCAGTTTGGGTTTATGCCAGGAAAATCCACAATGCATCCTATTTTTGCCGTAAGGCAAGTTATTGAGAAGTTTCGGGCTGCCAAGAAAGAGTTACACATGGTATTTATAGATCTAGAGAAAGCCTATGACAGAGTACCACGGACGTTATTGTGGGAGGTCTTACAGAAGAAGGGGGTGGGTGAGAGTTATATAGATATGGTGAGGGACATGTATAGGGATGCACGGACAAGCGTTAAGACTGCCTGGGGGTTCTCTTACAGTTTTCGTGTTAGGATTGGTGTGCACCAGGGCTCAGCACTTAGTCCATATCTATTTATTTTGGTCCTGGATGAGTTACTGGCAAGGGTGAGGCAGGAGGTCCCCTGGTGTATGCTGTTTGCAGATGACATAGTCTTAGTTGGGGAATCCAAATTGGAACTCGAGATAAGGTTAGAGGAGACTAGGAATGCCTTGGAATCAAAGGGGTTGAAAATAAGTAGGGCAAAAACGGAGTACATGAGATTTCAGTGGGATGGGAAAGAACAGTTGAATGAGGGGATTAGACTTGGGGACAGTTTAATGCAGCAGGTGCATGACTTCAAATATTTAGGATCTGTGCTGCAAGATGATGGGAGCTTAGACTTAGACATCACAAACCGGATAAAAGCAGGTTGGCATAGGTGGAGGCAGGCTAGTGGGGTTTTATGTGACAGGAAGTTACCTATAAAATTGAAGGGAAAGTTTTATAGAACAGTAGTCAGACCAGCTATGTTGTATGGGTCAGAATGTTGGGCAATCAAGAAGGTGCATGAGGATAGAATGCAGGTAGCTGAGATGAGAATGCTAAGGTTTATGAGTGGGGTGACCAGAAGGGATATGATCAGAAATGATTTTATTAGGGGTAGTGTAGGGGTAACAAATATAGTAGAAAAGATGCAGGAAAATAGGCTGCGGTGGTTTGGGCATGTCCTCAGGAGTGGAGAAGATGGGCTGCTGAGACAGGCAATGAACTTAGACCTGGGAATAAAACGGGGTAGAGGAAGACCCAAGCAAACCTGGGATGTGGTAGTAAAACGGGATATGGTGGCATGTGGGGTCACTGGGGGCTTGGTGCAAAATCGGAACGAGTGGAGAGTTAGAACCAGCAAGGCCGACCCTGCTGCTTGCGGGATAAGGTACAGGAAATGATGATGATGATATATATATATATATATATATATATATATATATATATATATATATATATATATATATATATATATATATACTGTGGTATATAGGTGGTATATCCGTATGTAGTAGCCAATCATTGTCGGGTATGAGACTGTTTTAGCAGTCCAAAAAAAAACACTTTCCCAAACAGTCCATTTAGCGAATTTAGCGGAAGTTTTTCCCAATCACTTTGGGTTACAGCTGTCCTAAGTGAATGTTTGACAAGGAAATAACCTCATGAAATTCAAATACACTTATTATTTAGTTTCCTTCAGTTGAATTTTACACATGTACATAGCCACATACAATATTAACTTAGCAAGCTGGTCTTATTTAGCTGCCATCCAATCATTTCTACTGAAACATGACAATTGAATGTAATGATCCTGAAAAAACGAACAATTGGACGTCACTACAATGTGACTGACTGATAAGCTGGCATTTTTCTTCATTTTCTTCATCTTCTAAATTAATTTACAGTTTTAGAAACAAAAGAAAAGAAAGTTTAATTAGAAAAAAAAATGACTTATTATTCTTTTTTCAAACTACTTATTTGGTTGATGGTTGCAATTAACATTGCAAATTATGTTTGTAAGTATTTTTTTTTTAAATTTAAGTAAATTTCAGGCGTGGCGTTCCTAACCTTTTTCTTCTCACAAATTGCCTGAGAAAAAGAACATTAATTAAGATGGTTTATGAATGGCAGATTTTCAACCTCTTGCTTATTTCTGTCTTAAGAGAAACTAGAAAGTGTTGGTAGAAAACTAGAAGGGCAAAGCTCAATCACTTAATCAATGCATAAATTAAAAGAAATATAGTGAGCTAAGCATCATCTGTCTATCTGCTTAAAGTATGTTCATTTTCAAACTGACATAAAAAGCTTTATTTTGGAAGACGTCAACATGAAAATAGCCTTTTAAGTGATTCAGTTACCCTTCTAGTTTCTAAAACACTTTCTTGTTTCTCTTAATTCTGTTCCTGAGAAAACAATTTAAAGTGTAAACCGCATGTCGAAATCTGATTATTGTCTTTCAGGTGTAAAATGAAGAAGAAGAAACTAGAAAATGTTATAAACATCTAGAATTGTAGCTGAATCACTTAAGTGTATATTTTGCGTTTTGATTATCTTTCAAAATAAGCTTTTTTCTTATGTGAGTTTGAAAATGATCGAACTTTTACGCAAGCGATGTCTTTTAGTGGAGCAAAATGATGAGAAACTAGTGGGGTAACCCGTCATAAATGACGGGAGCAAAATTCACAGGCAAGTGTGCGCATGCGCGTCGTTTTTTTTTTACTCCTTTCATTTCAATTTCAGTTACCCCCTCCCACTTTTCTCTCTCTCTCCCCTTCTACACTTTCCAACCTTTTCCCCCTCACCCCCTCCCACTTTTCTCTCTCTCTCTCCCCTTCTACACTTTCCAACCTTTTCCCCCTCGCCCCCTCCCACTTTTCTCTCTCTCTCTCTCCCCCCTTCTACACTTTCCAAAGGAAGAGTTCAACATATAGTTGACCTTGAGAAAAAAAAATGGTTCATTTATTCAAATTTATATAAATTCCGACGTGCTTCAAGGGTTTAGTACAGTGTTACTCCACACGCACACACACACACACACACACACACACATACATACATACACAGACCTAGGATATTATATATATAACTAGAACATGCTTTATACCTTGTACACACATGAGTTAAATGAATTCAAATTAAATGTGTTTAGGTGAGTTATACGGAATCCCGTTAAGGACTATTTTATATATTATATTTAAGTATTAACTCAATATTTTGAGATTATTAACTGAATAAATTGAATTCAACATATTGTTTGTTTGTCTTTCACAGAGGGCTATGTAGAACACGTTTATTATTTAATTGCATTTAAATTATCAGGTGTGTACTAGGTATTAGAAGCTAGAAAAGTAGCTCCATCACTTAAAGGAATTTTCACGTTGACATATTTCAAAATAAACTTTTTTTATGGACATAAATTAAAAAATATGGTTTGATGAGCGTCGTCTGAGCTGCTTAAAGATATCATCTTTTGAAAGATATCAACATGAAATCTCCTTGAAGTGATTGAGCTACCCTTCTAGTTTCTAAAGCACATTCAGAGTTTCTATTCATTTTGTTCTCTTTAAATAGAAAAGGAGTTCGAATGAGGCTTTTAACCTTTAAAGCCACTTTTAATGAAAATTCTGGGTAACAAAAGATAAGAATAGTCATTAATTAGTGACTATTATATGACGACTGGTCTCTTGAGTGAACATTCAGCACTGGCTTTAACTACAATAGAAATAATTTTTTTTGGCTTCCAGTCACTACAATGACCAGGCCCGGATTAACACTTTTGGTGGCCCTGTGCCAAGTATAACCTCTGGGGGCCCTTAGAAGTTAGTTTTCCAAGTCTTCAAACACTGCATCCTGGTTATTGTCATTGACATTGCTTATGGTTAATAACTGTTCTGGTACTTTTAAGAAATGACGTCATTTTCTGGACGTAGATCTGCACAACAGAACGTTCTTTGCGGCTTGTTTCTTCTTTTAGCTTTCTCTTGAGAGCACCACTAAGATATTACCGCTGCATTATTCAGGCTAATGGTACCGTCTGCAGATATGTTGTATTTCTGGTTTGCCAGAAGCATATGTTGCATTGATTTATACACACACGGACTGTCGGACTCATCGTAATACCAGGGCACCAGTGCCGCTAGCGGCCCATATCCGGTACAAGAAATGAAGAGACAAGAGGGATCCGATTAGGGAATTTCTAGTTTAGTTTGGGACAAATTTTACGAAAAAAACATGAAAATATTAAAATATTGAAATTTAATATTATCACAAAATAAATATGACAAGTCAAAGTGATTTATTTGCGGGGCGGGAAGGGGCCCCTAAACCTCTGGGGCTCTATGCAGGGCACTTTTGTTACATAACTTAATGCAGCCCTGACAACGACTGGTCATTGGTGATTGGTAAACCAATATGTGACGTGACACTCCTGTTTTAAGATGTGACATATATATTTTTTTTTTATAGATTGTGATCCAACTTGTGACAAATCTGCAACAAAAACTTGTGGATGTCCTAAAACTTGTCAGAATTATAAAACGCATTCTTCTTGCGACATATCATGTTCCGATGACAACCTTTCCTACATATGTCCGCAAGGCTACGTATTGCTTAATTCGGGTTCAACCTGTTGTGTAACTCCTAATAAATGTTCTAATTAGAAATATGGTTTTTGGTTGTTAAAAGTGTGGCTTAAAAAAAGATGGTTGTTGGAATATAAATCAATTGAAAATTAATTTGTGAATATCGAAAATTAAGTCCTGCTTAAAAAAATTAAGAAGACCCACTTACACTTGTCATTAAAAGATGTATTAAAAATATTCAGCATATTATGTTTGATCTTAATTTTTTTTTTTTCATTTGTATGAGGAGGTTTCTGCTTTTGCTAGATTGTGTGAAGTTAGTAGGTAATCTTTTAGCTAGATAATTAGAAACAAGTGTGGAATATCTATATTAGTGTATAGGTAATGTTGTGCATGTAAACTGTGACACCCTGTATTTCTGCTTTTTTTATAAAAAAACACAAGCCTTTTGGGCCCCACGCCCCAATTCCTCCCACCCCCACTACTTCCTTTAGGTCAAGGTGATTTAATGAACAAATTAATTCAATTCAATTCAATTCAATTAGATACACCTGCAATCAGCTTGAAAGCCATGTGGCAGGGGGGATTGCTCCCAATCATGAGTGATTGTCATTATTTAAAAATAAGACATCATCACAAAATTGAAATCGTCCTAACAAAGAACTATTCACAGGAAGAGAATTCCATAGTCTAACAACATTAGGAATAAAAGACCAAAAATATGCATCAGTCCTAGCCATTAATTCTTTGAAAGTCTTTGAATGCCCAAATCTACCTTTACGAGGATTTCTAGTTAGTAAACCATTAAGCAGAGTAATGTTATCATCAGACAGCAAACTACCCAGAAGAGCGAGGCTTTGCTCATTTCTTCGGACTGCTAATGTTTCCCATTCTAGCTCTTGAAGCATAGATGATACGCTGTCAGTATATGCATACCATCCCTTTACAAATCTTGCAGCCCTACGCTGCACCATTTCTATTTCTTGTTTTAGGTTATTTCTAAATGGGCTCCAAATTGGGGAACAATATTCTAAGATAGGTCTAACTAGGGTAAAGTAGCAGACCTTTTTTACATTTTCATTACAATGTGAGTGCGTTGGACAAACCGCAGCCTTTGATTAGCTTTTGCAACTGCTTTGGTTATATGATCTTTCCAAAGCATGTCTTTTACAAAGTTAAGCCAAGATATTTAATGTATCAACATGAGTTAGCTGAACATCTCTCATGCAAGATTCTTGCTTTCGGGAAACTCGCATAACATTGCATTTACTCCTATTGAGTTGTAAATGCCACTCAGCACACCATTCTTCAACACTGTCTAGATCTCTTTGGAGGACTTCACTATCCTCATTATTCCTAATCCTCCTGTACACAACAGCATCATCTGCAAACAAGCGCATTGTACTGTTGCTTCTATCTGCCAGATCGTTAATGAACAGAAGGAAAAGTAGTGGTCCAAGAATGCTACCCTGAGGTACACCAGATGTTACTTTAGCCCAGTCCGACACAGCACCATCAATTTGGACTTGCTGTTGTCTATTTCATAAGAATTATGATGTCCACAAAATTACTTGTTTAAGTTAAAAGTCACCAAAAATACCAAGTCAAATTCGCCATTACTATCCAAGCCAGATTGTATGTCTTGGATGAATAGTGCTAACTGTGTATCACATGATCTGCCTTTTCGAAAACCATGCTGGTTTTCATGAATTAATTTATGGGTTTTTAAATGCTTGATTGTATTAGAATAAATTATATGCTCGAGAGTTTTACATACAATGGAGGTTAGAGAAATGGGTCTAAGTTCTTTGGACAATGTTTATCTCCTGTTTTAAAAATTGAGCAGATATTTGCTTGCCTCCATGCCATAGGCAGTATGCCGCTATCAAGGGAATTTTGGAAAAGATTACTTAAAAAAGGGCTAACTTCTATGGCCATCTCTTTTAGCAAACATGGCGAAATTTCATCTGGACCAGCAGATTTATTAACATCTAGATTATAAAGCATTAATAACCTGGTCAAAACGTAAATTGGAAAATGGATATCAGTTGAGACACAGGCAATTAGAAATCGGGACAAACAGAAGTTGACTCTGCCCTTTTACATCGTTCAACCACAGCAATTGTGAGTCTATGGAATCTGGGAGAACGGTCCCCCAGCAGCAAGCTCGATCATGTCTACACATATATCTAAAGGCGAATCTAAGGCGGTTCCCGTCCGAAAGGAAGAGAGTTCCAACCCGAGTCCAATAACATGCTGGGGCTCTGCGCTGTTACAAAACACTTCAAGAATATGCATTTCTTGAAGGTTAGCTACTAATTTTGCACCTGTAAATGAGATAAATGGTAATTTTTCAGTTGGTGTTTTGTTGTACTGATCAGTATTTCGATAGATGGTGAAATATACTGGATGCAATCATAAAAACAATAAGAATGGAATAAAAATGTTTGTACAGCCATACTTGGGTCAGGATAAAAAGATGAACGAATGAACGGGATGAACATTGGGGTAACTCTAATTAGATGAACACTATATTTTAATTAATGAACACACATTTTAAAGGGATAAACAGAGAGAAATAAAAGGATGAACATACTTTAAAGGGATGAACATGGGTTTAAGGGGGATGAACATGGGTTTAAGGGGGATGAACATGGTTTTAAGGTGGATGAACCTGGGGTTAAAAGGGATGAACATGGTTTTAAGGGGATGAACATGATTTTACAGGGTTAGGTTAGGTTTGGTTCGGTTGGGTTAGGTTCGGTTACCTAACCTAACCTAACCTAAACTAAAACCATGTTCATCCCCCCAAAACCATGATCATCCCTTTAAAGTATGTTCATCCTTTTATTTCTCTCTGTATATTTTTTTAAAATGTGTGTTCATCTATGATATAGTGTTCATCTTATTCTATATGCATTCTGTGTCGGGTTTTAGAGTTACTCTTATGTTCATCCTGTCCATCCCGTTCATTCGTTCATCTTTTTATCCTGACCCGCCATACTTTGCTTAACAATAGGAATACGTCCATGAAAATCATTATAACTGAATCATCAGTGGAGTAAAGACACATGTAAACGAGTTTCTAAGCAAAATGTGTGGGACATTTGCATTAAAAACACTTGCCCTAAAGCCATTTGCCCTATAGACACTTGTCCTAAAATCATTTGCCATAAAGGGACATTTGCCCTAAAACACTTGCCTTAAAGACACTTGCCCTTAAATGGACATTTGCCCTAAAATCATTTGTCCTAAAACTATTTGCCTTAAAACTATTTGCCCTAAAGGGACAGTTGAACTAATGCTAGAGGGCTACAACCAGCCTGCAGCAACCAGCAGCCGGTAAACCAGCCTTGTGTGCATGCGTCATTAGTGAGAACTTACTCCTAGTGCCAGAGTAAATACTCCTTTTACTTAAAGCAACTTTATTCGTACGAAAAGGAAGTAAATTCTCATTTCTTGAGAAGTTACACTGCTTTTTGTTGAGTTACTCGTGAATAAAAAATGATCAACTTTATTACTACAACTCATTATGTTTTTCCAGGTATTCCTGTCTTAAGCCGCGTACAGACCAGAATTAGATGTTCGCGAACCGCTCGGGAACTGTTCGAGAGCTGCTCGCTAGCATAACGGCTACTTCAAAAAAATTAGCGTATTCACGTTCGCATGGCGAACAGCTGTTGAGATTTTGTTTGTTAGTTCGTTCGCTTTGTTAAATTTGTTTGTAATAAGTTAGCACTCAATTGTTTGTAATAATTCTAAACTGGCGAGACGAGCTTACTGACGTCTAAAGACCGGGTTTTCTGTTCGGCAGATGTCCGAGAACCAACCCTTTGATGTACCGCCTCAAGAGCGAACTTTCTATACCGGTTTGCGAACAGCTCTAGATTTGTTCGCGAGCTCCCGTCTAAACCGGGTTTCTGTTTCTTTTTGCAAACTGGCCCCGAACTGTTCGCAAACTCTTCTAGAACGGCTCGCGAGCTTGGTCTATACGTGGCTTTAAGAGACACTCTGTACTTTTGAAGTTAATTAGTTTGTAATCAGTAATTAAAAGGCATTTTTTTTTATAATTTTTTTTTTTATTTACCACATAACAAGAATTATATTCTAACATTTGAATAAGACATCTGCTATTACGTGAAATTAATTATTTAACTTCCATTAATGACCTGACAAATACCCGTTTATAAGGGTGGGCAGGAATCGACACAGCAATGGCTGTCGATACTTAGCAACTTATAAGGTTCAGTGCAGGTATATCCATCTCGACATCCTTTAGGACAAGTGATGAACACATTTCCTACAATTCCACATCTTGCTGGACATAGAGTACTACAATTATTGTAGACTGCTGCTCCTTCAATACATTTTGGAGGAGCTGGAGTTGAAGTTGACTCTAGAAATTATAGAAATAAGGTTAATTTTAAATAATTTAAATTGACACAAATGACTGATGTCACACTTACCACTGGTAGTACTCTTAATACCGTCTGTACTATCTGTTGGCACGGAAACAACGATGTATACCGCTGCTGCCAGGATAAGAATTAAGCATGTTGGATTCATTGTTCGTGATAATTATTGCTAAAAATATAATATAATTGTTATTGTGGGGGTCTTTTTTTCATAGGCCGGCTGCTAGTACACTGTGTAAAGCGCTATATACATGGGTAAGGGTGACCACTTTAAGAAATTAGGAGATTTTTGTGCAAACAGACTCGTGTATTTCTGGTGTCATTTGTACCTAGCATCATTCGACAATGGAATTTGGTTCCAGAGGATGTTGTGCCATTTGGGAATGTTATGATTTGGAGGAAAATTCTTAGGGGTTTGCTCTCGTTGTAAATTGTGAGATCAAAGGTGACCTTTACTGTAACCCACGTGGGTTAATTTATTTTTTTGAAGCAAAAATCGTGATGCAATAAAGGAAGCTTTCATGGCTGACAGCTTGGCTTGCCACCTTTCCTATTTTGTGGAGGACAGGCCTCCATTCAGAGGAAATGTCCTCCAGCCAGGACCTCGTCCTCCATGAAGGCAAACATGTCCTAAACACAATAAATTGTATAAAAACTTAAATACGTTCGTGGAAATATGGTCCTGGCCGGAGTATAGTTCTTCCGAATGGAGGACTGTCCTCCACAGGTGGCATTAAGCCTACTGACAACTTTATACATTCAGAAGTTCTGGTGAAATTTGATGATTTTTCACAAAAATGAGGTAAATGGAAAAAAAAAATTGAAAATTCTAATGTAGCCTATACCAAGAAGCCAATCTAAAGATGTGCATACTGGTTAATTTTTCACGATTCTAGAGTGTGTAGTTTCCGAGAACATTCGTGCACAAAGGGAGGGAGGGAGAGGTAGAGAGAGAGAGAGAGAGAGAGAGAGAGAGAGAGAGAGAGAGAGAGAGAGAGAGAGTGTCAGCCCTTACCAAATTATGATATTAGATGCTTTGCGATTTTTCATCTAAAAAATACACGAAATAAAATGAAAACGATATATTTTAAATTAATTTCGTTTTTGCATTTATTTCGTATTTAAATTTCGTTAATGGTTTGCGTTCTGCCAAAACGAAACAAATTAAAATAAAACACGAAATATCACATTTTTGGCTACAATTAAAACCTAAAACAAAAAGTACCTATGTGCATTACTAAAACCAGAAATTACCACGGCGACAACAAGGGATGGAAATGGTAATAACAGCAAATAAATAAAATTTAACAATATAAACAATACATGCTTTGCGCACTACAAAACGAAATGTTAGAAAATACGAAATACATTAAAAATACGATATACAATATTTAAAATTATTTCGTATTTTCAGTCTAATTTTAAGTGTCGTTGCGATATTTTTTTTTTTTCGTGATGAAAGATTTCTTGTATTTTGTTGCCACGAAAAAGTCGCGCATTCGTGTTTGTTGACATTTTGAGTAAAAAAAAAGCAGCCATTTTTTTTCCCACTTCAAACGAACAATAGAATATTTTGAAGAAATTAGTAAATGTAATCTCCAGGAAAGTATTAAATTTGCTCAACAAAGAGCAGCAGGTGTTAGGTTAAAGGTAGGTTATAATATTTTAATTGTTTATTGTTACTTTTTATTTATTTGCTGTTATTGCCATTTCCATCCCTTGTTGTCGCCGTGGTGATTTTTGGTTTTAGTAATGCACATAGATACTTTTTGTTTCAGGTTTTAATGGTAGCTAAAAATGTCATTTTTCGTGTTTTATTTTAATTTGTTTCGTTTTGGCAGAACGCAAACCCATTAACGAAATTTAATTACGAAATAAATAAAAAAAAAAGAAATTAATTTAAAATATATCGTTTTCATTTTATTTCGTGTATTTTTGGACGAAAAATCGCAAAGCATCTAATTAAATATTATAACCTACTTTTAACCTAACATCTGCTGCTTTTTGTTGAGCAAATTTAATACTTTCCTGGAAATTACATGCACTCATTTCTTCAAAATATTCCATTGTTCCTTTGTAGTGGGGGGAAAAATGGCTGCTTTTTTTTATTCAAAATGTCAACAAACACGCATGCGCGACATTTTCGTGGTAACGAAATATAAGACATCTTTCGTCACGAAAAAAATAAAAAAAATATCGTAAAACGACATTTGTAAAATTAGACTGAAAATACGAAATAATTTTAAGTATATCGTATTTTTAATGTATTTCGTATTTTCTCACGTTTAGTTTTGCATCTATTAGAATATTAATTATGTATTCTACAGTATATAATTAACCCACTTACTCTAAACGGTCCGTATTATTGTCCCAGCCTTCCAAACGTAGATTCTCGTTTGATGCATTTTTGTTTCTGCTATTTATATGAAACCTTTTATTTGATTTTCTTACTAACTTTTAATTTAATTGTGATTGACTTCTGGCTTGTGTTACACATGCGTCTTTCAGAATATTATTGTATTTTATGTAAAACAATAAAAAAACCTTGCCAGACATTGTAATAAATACACATTTACATTACTTGTGTAGATAATTGAGTGTATTGTGTGTGCAATTGTACAGTGAACACCTATGCAAGCACTTACTTTTTATGTCACTTTGCAGAACATATGTTATTAAAAATTAGATTGTAAAACAAACTTAAGTGCGTTCTGAAACCATGTGCAGCTTAATTTGCTAAGGCCCAACTTTTTTTTTCTGTCTCCCTCTCTGTTTTTTTGAACGCGAGTTTTGTCCGAAATGACTAACTCTTAAGGCCTTGTTTCCACCGGAGTGAAAATTTGTATTCGGGGGAAAATTTCAACTGGTGAAAAATAACATTGTTTCCTATGGAGAAATTGTGTTAATGCATTTCTATTGGTAGGAAAAAAGAAATTCGATACGGTGACTAATAATAGACCAAACGTGGATCCCGCCTACACTGTTAAAACAAAAGGTGCCTTAGGGGTGCCATATGACCCTTAAAAGTGCCTAATTTCACCCAAACAGTATCTTAGTGGCACCTTCAACATCCAAAATCATTTTTAATGGAAAAATGTACAAATTTATTAATTGTAGTAAGTTATGGATGTAATGCATTTGACAACTTGAATTAAAAACATAAGAAAACATATGTTTCACTCAAATTCAGTGTATTTTGATGAAGTAAAATTCACAACTATGGCATCTTGTTTTAGAAGTGCCATTAGGCACCTAAATTGGCGTAGGGGTATGCTAACTTTATTTAAGTTTGAATTCAACAAATATCAAACAAGATAACAATCATATTTATAAGTAGCTAATACTTCCATTTATCTCATTTATCTCAATTTTGCAATGGAAGAGTTGGTGTGAAATTTGTGATTTAAATTGTTCAAGAATTATTTATAATTTGGATCTAGTTTTTGAAGTGGTAAGAATTACCTTTAGTAAATTTTTACTTTCATTTGTATTTGTAATTTCCAAATATTACAATTTCGATTTTAAAATTAATTTTTTTTTTCTTTTTAGGACATTTTTTTTTAATTTTTTGATTTCCAAAAACACATTTTAAGTTACTTTTAAATTTTTTTTTTCACACTAATAGTAACAATACCTTTTTGGTTCTCTTTTTACTTTATATTTCCAAATATTATAATTTCAATTTTAGCAATAATTTTTTTTACTTTTTAGGTCTTTCTTTTATTTTTTGATTTCCAAAAACACATTTTAAGTTACTTTTAAAGTTTTTTTTCCACGCTAAATATACCTTTTTGGGTTCTCTTTTTACTTTCTGTTTCCATATATTAAAATTTCAATTTTAACATTAATTTTTTTACTATTATCGGTTGTTCGTTATGTTAGGCCAATTGAAGTGAGAAAACCACATTCGCTCTACCACTTTAAACCATAAATTGCCATTTCTCATCAATATTTACATCAAAACGGCGTTATTTTTTTGTAAAACTATAGTTATATACTGTGTCATACAACTAATTAAAATACAATAATTAACCTGAAATGATGAGAAATGGAAGAACAATCGATGAAAAAAACACCAATTGAGAAGTTCCCCAGGCATCACAGTTTCTATAGACTCACGACCAGGGGCGCAGCTAGGCAACGGCAAGACTAGCAACTGTGGGGCGCAGCTAGGCAACGGCAAGACCAGCAACTGCAGGGGCACAGGTTTGGGGCACAAAGAACGAAATGAAAGTTATGTATGTTCAAAAATAATTGAATAAATTGAGTGATTTCAAATTGCTTGCTTAATTTATTCAGTTAAATTGGAAAATAAATCGACTTTCATTTAATATTTACTTATAAAAGCTTGCAACAGTAAATCTTCATAGAGATCAATTGGCACGGCGGAACGGTAAGAACAACGGTAGGAATAGTCGGAAAAATAGTAGGAACAGTTGGAATCTTAGGTTTGGTTAAATTAAGCTTGTTGCAGGGTGGTTGGGGCACAGCCTCCAGTTTTTAAAGAATTATTAAATCAAATTAGTCCATTGTTCGATTGTTTCCTAATTTGATTAACGGGGGAACGTTCGGAACAATGGACAAATTTGTTTTAATAATTCTTTAAAAACTGGGGGGCTGCACCCCAGACCCCTGCAACAAGATTAATTTCCTAACCTTTCCTGACCTTCCGACTGTTCCTACTGTTGTTCAGACCTGGTCTGCCACTCATCAAAATAGCACCCTCACCCAGTATGAGAGCTTATCAGAGATGAAGGTAAGGGGATGCAAAGTGATAAGTGGCGGGGGCACAACAACGCCTAGCTATGCCACTGCTCACGAGACCTGCAGTTTCCAGAGACTAACGGGGCCGCGCAGTTTTGAAAACATCCTGTCTAAATCACAATTTCTAGAGGCTCCTGCTGGCTTGTTTATTCAATAACTTTTTTTGTAATTTTTAACTAATATAGCTGAAATTTCGTATACTTGTATTTTATTATGTTGTTAACAACTAGCTTAAAATACAGAAATGTGGCTGTTCTGGTTTTTAAAATACGTATTTTTTCAAAAAAAAAAACTCATGTTACATGCACCACTTGGCAGTGTATAAATTTGGATGTTTGGCACACCAGGGCCTAGAAGGACCGGTGCAGGCAGCAAATGCCGCCTTCCCGCCTGAGCCAGTATATGGCTGCCCGTGCTGCTGACTAAACATTTTATTCCTAGGGTCGGCCCTGCTGCGACTGTGCTATTTTAAAAACTAACATTGTTTCTTTAACATCGGGCCTATGTGTTCAATATATAAAAACGATTCTAGTGCTCTTTGTGAGACTCTTGCAATTTTAGTAGTAACACCATATAGTAACACTCATTTGTGTCATTGTTGTCTGCTGAAAACAACAAGATGGAGGACGTGTATCTAGGCTTTTAAAATGGGGTACCCCCCCTATGCTGCCCATTAATCCAGTCAAAATCACAAGCAGTTAAAAATCGGGGAGAACTTCAGTTGTCTCCGCCCTTGTTATGACGAACGCAACTTCTAATTGGTTGGTTATGTAGTCTGACGTCACATGCTCCGCCCTTTTCATCGTCGAACCACACAACAAACCAATTAGAAGTTGCCGGTCGTCATAACAAGGGCGGAGCCCACTGAAGTTCTTCCCGATTTTTAACTGCCTGTGTCAAAATCCAATAAAGACAACTTGTTGAATGATACTAGCTTTTTATTGTACAACCATGATGTTGAATACGTACATAAAATTACAAATACACTTTAATATTGAAGAGTATATACACAGTGAGTCGGAAGTCTCCCGGAGAGGTCTGACTAAAAAAAATTAGTTTTCTGTAAATCGCCAACATGTCAAAAGTGATATCTTTTCACGTCAATGTTAGGCAGAGTATGAACTCACAAGAACAAGCGCACTGGGAATTTCCACGAGCATGCATATTGACGGGCATCTCTGCCCAGCACTAAAGTTTTGTTTGCCCCATGCACCCTTTTATGAGCGTCATCAATTTCTGATTGGTTAGTTACTTGGTCTGATGTCACATGCCTCGCTCTTTTTAATTTCTAATTGGTTGATATTTGGTCTGATGCTCGTAAAAGAGCGGGCCCAACAAAATTTTACTGCTGGGCAGAGATGTCTCTCCAGATGACAGGCAAATTGGTGTGTGGTTCGACGTTGAAAAGGGCGGAGCATGTGACGTCACACTACATAAAAAGGGCGGAGCCAACTTCTGTTCGTCCCGATTTCTATTTGCGTTTGTCCAGATGCCGGTGCATCACCTTTTATAGAGTAGGGACAGTCCACTTCCACCAAAAAGGGGGTGGCCATTCCCAGTCTCGTACAATGGGATCTCCCAGAATCTTGCTCAGCCAAATAAATTGAAAATGTAAAGGAGAAGTAAGGACGAGTTAGAAAGGGTATCGATAAAGATATCGAAATCTACGACACTAGATATGAAAACAGCTGGCGGTAAATTATAAGCACAATGATAATATGGCAGGCCAAAGCGACACAGGCATCTGTAGATAGCTTCAGAATTTCTTTGGCTCTGCCCTTTTATGAGCGTCATCAATTTCTACTTGGTTGACAATTAGTTGATAATTGGTTGATATTTGGTCTGACGCTCTTAAAAGGGCGGAGCCAAAGAAATTCTGAAGCTGTCTACAGATGCCTGTCAAAGAGACTGGTAACATTAATTATTTATATCTTTGTATTTGGACAATTTTTGCTAAGAACACAACAGACACTATTTTTATTGAGCAACACATATGGTTCGTCGCACACAAATCCAATTTGACATGGTTGGCCACATGGGAAAAGGAAGTCGGACTCACATGTAGCAGGACATCTGACACATGCACTGAAGTTTAATGCATCGACGACACATTTTGAACGATCAACTGAAATAACATTATAACAATTACTTTTAAAAAAAATATTTGTATTGCTACCTCACTATAAGTTTGAAGCTTGTGACGTCTGAGAGAGGGCGTTGGCGAAAGCTTTGGTCAATTTTAATTTGTCCAATAGGAACGCAGTATAAGTCTCAGAATCAATAGTATTCTAAACAGATGACGTCACAAGATTCCTGTGAAAGCCTATAGTTACACACTTGGATACAAATTACAAAGTCATGCCGCAATGTATCGGGATTGTCTAGCAACTGTTGCGAGACTTTGTATCATCGCGCGTCCACACCTGGAGCCTTGTTATATGGTCATATCTAGCTCATCGAGCGGTCTGAAAGTGGTTGCCTAGGCCACTTATTCTATCCTGGTTCGGGAGGAAGGGAGCAAAATAGTCCCTTTCGTTTCCTCACAAGTTCCTCTACAAGAATCTTTACAGTAAAAAAGATCTTTTAGCTGTCTGTTATTCCTCGGACTTTCCCCCGACTAAAAGCTGGTTGATCGTGATGTCTTCGTCAGTTTCATCTAGTATTGGAGATCCAGGTTTGCACCTGGATTGACAGTTCTAGATGATAAAAAGTTAGAACTCTTCGTTTTATTCAATATGTATTAAAATACGACTGTAGCCACTTTTTGTACATAACAGTTTATTTCTTTAGCATCATTAAATTTCTAAACAAACATGAGCATAGATTCGTTGTCTCAAGAATGCTTAAATTACATACAAACACACGTCCTTTTATACCCAAAAAGAGGATACTGAGAACACTTTCTCAGAATCCTCCAATTGGCTATAAACAAAAGTAAAAACCAAATTGGCCAATCAAAAAACGATTGACCAGTGGTCACCAAAAATATTAGAGATGATTCATCCGTTTTAAAAGGGTAAAACTTCAAGTTAAAAAACATAAAATCCACTCATGTGGAAGGGCAATACAATAGCTATGAGGAGAGGAATGATAAGGTCAACTCTAAAAATAGAATCTGGGTCAATCGGTACCTTAAAGTACCCAGTGGCCCAGAAGCTACAACAAAATTCAAGGTGTCAACAAAAGTTAAAAAACCCACACTAAAACGGCGCTAAATAAAAAATAAAAGACTGGCTGCCCCAAACGTCTCAATATGACTATCATAAAATAATAGAGCATATAAGCAATGACATCATCACAGGCCCGGACTGGCCCGGCCGGCTGACCGGGGATTGCCGGTCAACTGGGGCCAAAAGAAAATGGGGGCCAAAAATAAATAAATTAAAAAAATGGGGCCAACACAATTTCATAGCCGGTGGGGCCAACCACTAGCCAGTCCGGCCCTGCATCATCGGGTATGATTGTCACATTTTTATGACTTTTTTCTATAAGGAAGCCCCTAATATCTAAATCAGTGTTATCAGTCTTTTCTGCAAATTCTCTATCAGATTCAGAGTTTTATCAGTGGTCCACGTGTTCAGTTTTTGCACATTAGAAACTGACTGACGAGTTTTGTGTCTCGCAACACGTCCACACTACGAAATGTTGCACAACATTGTTTCATGTTTTCCATTTTGCGTAGGATACAAGTGACACATGAGAATTTCGTATCGCAACAGTTTCACGAAACGGACAGTTTAGCAACTGTATCTCGACAATCGCTAGACAAGGCCAGGTGCAAGTGTCGCGCAACTTTGTATCCAAGTGTGAGATAAAATGTGCAATGTGACATGCAACTTCATTGTTTATAGTCTGCTATAATATGCAACATGATAAAACTTTCCTTTTATCTAGTGTGAGACTCTAGTCTTATCGAGTTGAACTGGTTCAACTTTGAAAGCTGACTTTTCAAGTTAACTTTCTGACAAACAACCAATCAGGCCATTGGCCTTCCTGTTTTTGAACTTCCTGTCAGTGGATCACAATTAGACCTGTGCGCCGTAGCATATTGATCGGCGGCGGCGGGCGAGGGTAAATACGAGCAGCGGCGGTGGCGACTACTGGCGTCTGGAATTGAACATATCGGAATGTGGTAATTATCGATATAAATTGAAGTCGATAAATATCGAATATGGTATCATTTCATTCCTATGGCAGATTTTGAAACCAAACAAAACAAATTTGAATTTGGCGGCCGCCAGTCATACACCGGCGGCGAGTGGCGGCGGGTTTTTAAAAAAAAGTACAAGCGGTGATCGGCGGCGTTTTTAGCTTCAAAAACACCGGCGGCGGCGGTTTCGCCCGGCGGCGCACAGGTCTAATAACAATATCGACACAAACCAAGGGGGCAGACATTGAAGAAAATCATGGACACTTTTCACTAAGATTCACAGCAGAGCGTGTGGATGGAAAGTCCTTTTACTTTTTAGCTGCATTTTACTGTATTATCCAGAATAGAATTGAAATTTGAAAATTCAGTAATTCCGATACCGTACGAGATTCACCCGAATGTCGGCCCCTTGACATAAACGAAGTTTTGAAAACTTGATTGGCAACTAGGTTGCATAGTGTGATATAGAAGTTTATTACAAAGTTCTAGTTGCAAGTCACATCACCAGTTGCATTGCAAGATGAATTGCATTAGAGGATGCTAGTGAAGTACCGGCTTTAGGCTGTGCAGTGAAATTACTACTAAGAGGGTTCCAATATAAAAAAAAAATTAAACTGTCGGAAACTCTGTGCAGCATGCAGTTGAAATGATTATAATGGACAAGTCCACACATCATGTGGAACCGGTATTAATTAAACTTACATCTTTCGTTTAATGCATACGAGAAAGTGAACGAGATTGCTACCAGAGTGACAATAATCAGTATTTGGCTCATCTAAAAATAGATTAAAAAAAGAAACATCTTGTGACAATATTTTAAGTTCACTTGTAAAGTAAAAACATCTAGAAACATTCCAGAAAAAACCTGAACGTGTTTTAGAAAGTAGAAGAGTAACTGAATCACTTAAGAATTTTTTTTTAATAAACATTTGATTTTCAAACTTTGATTATTCTGTCTTTCAGAAGAGCAAAAATCAATAGAAACTGGAGTTCGTTTTTAGAAACTAGAAGAAGGGTAGTTGTTAATCACTTAAGGAGTAGCGCCGTGTTGATATCTTTCAAAATACACTTTTTATTGACTAAAAATTCAATTTAGTCTATTTAAAGTTGGATCATTTCCAAACTCACATAAAAAGCTTATTTTGAAATACATTATATCAATATGAAAATACATGTAGTTGATTGAGTTACCCTTCTAGTTTCTAAAACACGTTGAAAATGTTTCTTTATTTTGACTCCTGAAAGACAATAAAAGTTTGAAACCACCTTAAGTGATTCATTTACTCTTCTAGTTTTTTTTTTTTTGGAATTTTTCATTTGCAAATTTAGCAAAGTCTTCTAATTAGAAAAAATACATAGTTTTCAAAAGGAACACAACCACTTGGGTTGCATAACATTTTGAACAATATGTATTTTCTAAAATATGAAATTTTAAGTTGGTTTCAAATTTTTTTAACAAAAAACATTTTTTGTATATCAGATTAGATTCTAGTTTTCTTATCAATTTTAAACTTACTGTAGGATCTTTTGTTTGTCACAGGAGCTGAAATGTTGTTGAAATTTTTTAGTTAAGTTTTGAGCTATTTGACACCTGGGATTTTCTTTTTATATGGTTTCAATTATTTGCATTTATGGTAAATAGTAATGTGTAATATTCAATACGTCTCAAATTGTTTTGTGTAATATTCAATACGTCTCAAATTGTATTGTGTAATATTCAATATGTCTGTAAGATTCGTTTGTTTTTCAAAAATAGACATTAATTAATAAAAGTAATATTGAAACAGTCGTCCAAACACACAGTATTTTTAAAACATATTTTATTTCAATAGTTATGATTGTTTTGTTTTAAATCAACATCTTTTAATTCACGCAATCTTTTATTTTAAAAAAATCGAAAATATTGTTATAGCTTCCTCCTTGGTTTCCTTGAATGTGGCAACCATCTTAAATAAATAGAGGCAAGAAATTAGCTTCAAAATGGTTTATGAACAGCTGATTTTCGAACTCTTAATTAATCTGTCTTTCAGAAGAGCAAAATGTAGAGAAACTTAAACTAACGACTGTCGACTGGCTGACCGACGAGCGTCGACTATCGACTAACGATTATCGACTTCAAATATATTTCTGATTTTGTGTCTTAAAAACTTTGGAAATGTTCTAAATCAAGCATGTCAAACTTAAAGGCTAAGACGGGCCATATAAACAATGGTCTAAGTTTATGTGGGCCGCAAAAAAAAAAAAAAAACTTCAATTTTTATAGAAACGTTAAATTTATTTCAAAAAGTACAGTAGAAAAAGAACAAGGACAATGGTAAAATTATTGTTTTCTCCCTGACACTTGGCATCTCTTCTCTACTACAATATTTCCTACTTGGGGGGGGGGGTCATTTTTTGTAATTAAAAAATAGCATTAATAGTGAATTGTAAAAAAATGTAATAAAGCTGGAATATAAAGTTCATTCATTTATTTTTTTCTTTTTAATTGAAAAAGTACCATTTATGAATTTTATGATGCATAATTTCTATGCAATTCCTGTGTGAAAAGTGATTCTAACATGGCCTGCTTAGGGTACAGAAGATTGCGCCACCTATTGGTTTAGCAGACGATAAGGACTCCATACTTTTTCTCAACATTACTATTGAATTTGAAGAAAATGAGCAGGCCTTTTGGATAAGGAGGTTACACAAGTAGCACATTTCGTATACCCAACTAGACCTGTGCGCTGCCGGGCGAAACCGCCGCCGCCGGTGTTTTCGAAGCAAAAAATGCCGCCGCTCGCCACTTGTACTTTTTTTAAAAAACCCGCCGCCACTCGCCGCCAGTGTATGACTGGCGGCCGCCGAATTCAAATTTGTTTTGGTTGGTTTTGTTTCAAAAACTGCCATAGGAATGAAATGATACCATATTCGATATTTATCGATTTCAATTTATATCGATAATTACCACATTCAATATATCGATAAATCGATATATTTGTTCGGTATGTTCAATTCCGAACGCCAGTAGTCGCCGCCGCCGCTGCTCGTATTTACCCTGGCCCGCCGCCGCCGATCAATATGCTACGGCGCACAGGTCTATACCCAACATTGGCCCAACGTATGGTTGCATTGGCAATTGGTCAGCATCGGCAATCAACGTTGGCCCAATGTCGAACCTACTGTGGTTGGCCAACGGTGTGATTGCCAACATTGGCCCAACATCGGAAAGCATACCATTGGCCAACCACAGTTGTTTCAACGTTGGGCCAATGCTGTTTTTCCAACGTTGAGCTAATGATGTATTCCCAACGTTGGCACGGTGTTGGAAAGCATACTGTTGGCCAACCTCCTTAGAAATAAAAATGAATTATTTAAAAATAGAAATGAATTTATTAGAAATAAAAATGAATTAATCTCCTCCTCTACACTTTCCAACCTTTCCAATTTAATATCATGGGGTTCTTGGATGGGAACGGTGCAACATATAGTTGACCTTTTATTTTAGTTTTAATTCGTTAATTTTATTTTTAATTAGTTATTGATATGCTAATATTATATTAATACTAATATATCAATAAATAATTGATAATTTTCTAAAATGGAACGGAATTTCTATTTCTAACAAAGAAAAGGACAGTTCGTAAGTTTTTATAAAGCCTAATTTAGCAATCTCCAAATAAGATGTCATTGTGGCCTAGTGGGTAAGTGACTGGATCTGTACATTGGTGGGCATGGAGGACACAAGAGTTTTAAGCGTTTAAAGTGTTGAAAAGTGTGTCACTGGCTTGGTATGTAAGGGCAGCTTGGACAATTAAGATTATTATTTTTACTTTTTTAAATTAATATTCTTAAAAATAATGACTAATGACATTGGAAACAAGTTTTAACCAACGTTATGCCAACATTGGGCTTGTCCACGGTAGCCAACGTTGGCATGCAGTTGGAAAAGTGTCATTTCTGTCTGTTGGCCCAATGTTGGACCAACTTTCTCAAACAACGTTGGACCAACAGTACACCAACAAATGAGCAACGTTGGCCCAACAGTACACCAACAAATGAGCAACGTTGGCCCAACTAATTTGTGCTACTTGGGATCAAGAGAGTTTCCCTTCTGTGTAACTTTTTATTGTGACCATGGTCACAATAAAAAGTTACACAGAAGGGAAATTACACAGGGGGGAAACTCTATGTGGGATCCTTTGATGTTGTAGTTGATAGAAAGCCAAGCATCAAGTCGCCATCTTGAAACTGGGGGCAGAGTTGGTACAGGCGAATCTTTAACTTAGAACTTATCAGGAAGTCTTAGTTTAACCGGTTACTTGATCGAACTAGGGGCAGAATCGGTATATAATCTAAATAGCTGGGTTTACACGAGCCAAGTAAAGTTGGTTAACTCACTTGAATTCATTTGACATGAACGCTAATTGAATGTATAAATCCAATAACTCATGTCAGTTGATCATTTGAATGGAATCAACTATGAGTTTTAGACGCTCAATTCGCGTTCATGTCAAATGAATTCAAGTGGATTGATCAACTCACTTGACTTGTGTAGACCCAGTTTTTATGGAGACCCTTTTCATTACACAGACATCTGTAGACAGCTTCAGAATTTCTTTGGCTCAGCCCTTTTATGAGCATCAGACGAAATATAAGGCCAATTAGAAATAAAAAAAGGGCTGGGCATGGGACATCAGACCCAGTAACAAACTAATTAGAAATTGATGACGCTCATAAAAAGGCGGAGCCAAAGAAATACTGAAGCTGTCTACAGATGCCTGTTTACCCAGTTTCAAGATGGCGGTGCCCAAAAATAAGAAAAACATCCTACAAAAAGTATGTGGTGCCGCCGCACATGCGCAGAAGAAACTCTGGCAACTATAATTGGTCGAATCCTGTTCATCCCGTTCATTCGTTCATCTTTTTAGCCTGACCCGCCATACTTTGCTTAACAATAGGAATACGTCTATGAAAATCATTACAACTGAATCATCATTGGAGTAAAGACACATGTAAACGAGTTTCTAAGCAAAAGGTGTGGGACATTTGCATTAAAAACACTTGCCCTAAAGCCATTTGCCCTATAGACACTTGTCCTAAAATCATTTGCCATAAAGGGACATTTGCCCTAAGACACTTGCCTTAAAGACACTTGCCCTAAAAGGACATTTGCCTTAAAACCATTTGTCCTAAAACTATTTGCCTTAAAACTATTTGCCCTAAAGGGACAGTTGAACTAAAGCTAGAGGGCTACAACCAGCCTGCAGCAACCAGCAGCCGGTAAACCAGCCTTGTGTGAATGCGTCATTAGTGAGAACTTACTCCTAGTGCCAGACAGAGTAAATACTCCTTTTACTTAAAGCAACTTTATTCGTACGAAAAGGAAGTAAATTTTCATTTCTTGAGAAGTTACTCTGCTTTTTGTTGAGTTACTCGTGAATAAATGCTCAAGTTTATTAATACAACTCATTATTTTTTTTCCAGTGATTCCTGTCTTAAGACGCGTACATACCAGAATTAAATGTTCGCAAACCGCTCAGGAACTGTTCGAGAGCTGCTCGCGAGCATAACGTGTACTTCAAAAAAATTAGCGTATTCACGTTCGCATGGCGAACAGCTCTTAAGATTTTGTTTGTTAGTTTGTCAAGAGTTCGCTTTGTTAAGTTTGTTTGTAATAAGTAGGGCTCGGATTTTTATGCAATATTGAGCAAATTTTTCTCAATTTGTGGCCCAAGTGCCAATTATGAAGTAATCATTTGAGCAAACTGCAATTATGCTTTTTCTAATAAAAAATGACGGGTTAGAGGCTAGATGCCTTGTTAACTACAGTTTTAGCCTCTAACCAGTGTTTTTAAATGAAAAAAGAAATTATAATTGATGGTTGATTTAAACAATATTGTTACTTCGTAACTGGCTCTTTGGCCAAATATTGAGAAACGTTTGCTTTGATATTGCATAAAAATCCGAGCCCTAGTAATAAGTTAGCACGAATTGTTTGTAATAATTCTAAACTGGCGAGACGAGCTCACATTAACGTCTAAAGACCAGGTTTTCTGTTCGGCAGATGTCCGAGAACCAACCCTTTGATGTTACCGCCTCAAGAACGAACTTTTTACCGGTTTGCAAACTGGTCCCGAACTGTTCGCAAACTCTTCTAGAACGGCTCGCGAGCTTGGTCTATAGGTGGCTTTAAGATTTGAAGTTAATTAGTTTGTAATCAGTAATTAAAAGGCATTTTTTTTTTCTAATATTTTTTATTTACCACATAACAAGAATTAAATTCTAACATTTGAATAAGGCATCTGCTATTACGTGAAATTAATTATTTAACTTCCATTAATGACCTGACAAATACCCGTTTATAAGGGTGGGCAGGTATCGACACAGCAATCGCTGTCGATACTTAGCAACTTATAAGGTTCAGTGCAGGTATATCCATCTCGACATCCTTTAGGACAAGTGAAGAACAAATTTCCTACAATTCCACATCTTGCTGGACATAGAGTACTACAATTATTGTAGACTGCTGCTCCTTCAATACATTTTGGAGGAGCTGGAGTTGAAGTTGACTCTAGAAATTGTAGAAATAAGGCTAAGTTTAGATAATTTAAATTGACACAAATGACTGATGTCACACTTACCACTGGTAGTACTCTCAATACCGTTGGTAGTACTCTCAATACCGTCTGTACTATCTGTTGGCACTGAAACAACGATGTATACCGCTGCTGCCAGGATAAGAATTACGCATGTTGGATTCATTGTTCGTGATAATTATTGCTAAAAATATAATATAATTGTTAGTATGGGGGTCTTTTTTTCATAGGCCGGCTGCTAGTACACTGTGTAAAGCGCTATATACATGGGTAAGGGTGACCACTCCTAAGAAATTAGGAGATTTTTGTGCAAACAGACTCGTGTGTTTCTGGTGTCATTTGTACCTAGCATCATTCGACAATGGAATTTGGTTCCAGAGGATGTTGTGCCATTTGGGAATGTTATGATTTGGAGGAAAATTCTTAGGGGTTTGCTCCCATTGTAAATTGTGAGATCAAAGGTGACCTTTATTGTAACCCATTGAAGCAAAAAACGTGATGCAATAAAAGAAGCTTTCATGGCTGACAGCTTGGCTTGCCACCTTTCCTATTTTGTGGAGGACAGTCCTCCATTCAGAGGAAATGTCCTCCAACCAGGACCTCGTCCTCCATGAAGGCAAACGTGTCCTCCACACAATAAATTGTATAAAAACTTAAATACGTTCATGGAAAAATGGTCCTGGCCGGAGGATAGTTCTTCCGAATGGAGGACTGTCCTCCACAGGTGGCATTAAGCCTACTGACAACTTTATACATTCAGAAGTTCTGGTGACATTTGATGATTTTTCACAAAAATGAGGTAAATGGAAAAAAAAATTGAAAATTCTAATGTAGCCTATACCAAGAAGCCAATCTAAAGATGTGCATACTGGTTAATTTTTCACGATTCTAGAGTGTGTGGTTTCCGAGAACATTCGTGCTCAAAGGGAGGGAGGGAGAGGTAGAGAGAGAGAGTCAGCCCTTACCAAATTATGATATTAGATGCTTTGCGATCAGTACCGTCTTTACTATAAGAGCACACGGGGCCCGTGCCCAGGGCCCCCGACCTCACGGGGGCCCCGAAAGGCCGATATATTCGCTTACACGAAAAAAAGGAGTTCAATTTGTTTTCTATTTTTAGGTAGATACCTACTAAGAATTTCCGTCAACATTTCTAAATTGAAATGTTAATTGGACACCAGATCAGATTTTTAAATTTTTTCTAATTTTTACTATCCAACGGGGCCCCCAATTCTTGTGTGCCCAAGGGTCCCGACATGCCCTAAGACGGCCCTGTTTGAGATTTTTCATCTAAAAAATACACGAAATAAAATGAAAATGATATATTTTAAATTAATTTCGTTTTTGTATTTATTTCGTATTTAAATTTCGTTAATGGTTTGCGTTCTGCCAAAACGAAACAAATTAAAATAAAACACGAAATATCACATTTTTGGCTACAATTAAAACCTAAAACAAAAAGTACCTATATGCATTACTAAAACCATAAATTACCACAGCGACAACAAGGGATGGAAATGGTAATAACAGCAAATAAATAAAATGTAACAATAAACAATACATGCTTTGCGCACTACAAAACGAAATGTTAGAAAATACGAAATACATTAAAAATACGATATACAATATTTAAAATTATTTCGTATTTTCAGTCTAATTTTAAGTGTCGTTGCGATATTTTTTTTTTCGTGATGGCAATGTTATTGCCATTTCCATCCCTTGTTGTCGCCGTGGTGATTTCTGGTTTTAGTAATGCACATAGGTTCTTTTTGTTTCAGGTTTTAATGGTAGCCAAAAATGTCATTTTTCGTGTTTTATTTTAATTTGTTTCGTTTTGGCAGAACGCAAAACCATTAACAAAATTTAATTACGAAATAAATAAAAAAAAAAGAAATTAATTTAAAATATATCGTTTTCATTTTATTTCGTGTATTTTTGGACGAAAAATCGCAAAGCATTTAATTAAATATTATAATCTACTTTTAACCTAACATCTGCTGCTTTTTGTTGAGCAAATTTAATACTTTCATGCACTCATTTCTTCAAAATATTCCATTGTTCGTTTGTAGTGGGGGAAAAAAATGGCTGCTTTTTTGATTCAAAATGTCAACAAACACGCATGCGCGACATTTTCGTGGTAACGAAATATAATAAATCTTTCTCACGAAAAAAATATAAAAATATCGTAAAACGATATTTGTAAAATTAGACTGAAAATACGAAATAATTTTAAGTATATCGTATTTTTAATGTATTTCGTATTTTCTCACATTTAGTTTTGCATTTATTAGAATATTAATTATGTATTCTACAGTATATAATTAACCCACTTACTCTAAATGGTCCGTATTATTGTCCGAGCCTTCCAAACGTAGATTCTCGTTTGATGCATTTTTGTTTCTGCTATTTATATGAAACCTTTTATTTGATTTTCTTACTAACTTTTAATTTAATTGTGATTGACTTCTGGCTTGTGTTACACATGCGTCTTTCAGAATATTATTGTATTTTATGTAAAACAATAAAAAAAAACCTTGCCAGACATTGTAATAAATACAAATTTACATTACTTGTGTAGATAATTGAGTGTATTGTGTTTGCAATTGTACAGTGAACACCTATGCAAGCACTTACTTTTTATGTCACTTTGCAGAACATATGTTATTAAAAATTAGATTGTAAAACAAACTTAAGTGCGTTCTGAAACCATGTGCAGCTTAATTTGCTAAGGCCCAACTTTTTTTTTTCTGTCTCTCTCTCTCTGTTTTTTTGCACACGAGTTTTGTCGGAAATGACTAACTCTTAAGGCCTTGTTTCCACCGGAGTGAAAATTTGTATTCGGGGGAAAATTTCAACTGGTGAAAAATAACAGTGTTTCCTATGGAGAAATTGTGTTAATGCAATAGTTTACCAAATGCAGACCAAATGCAGACCAAACGTTGATCCCGCCTACACTGTTAAAACAAAAGGTGCCTTAGGGGTGCCATATGACCCTTAAAGGTGCCTAATTTCACCCAAACTGTATTTTAGTGGCACCTTCAACATCCAAAATCATTTTTAATGAAAAAATGTACAAATTTATTAATTGTAGCAGGTTATGGATGTAATGCATTTGACAACTTGAATTAAAAACATAAGAAAACATATGTTTCACTCAAATTCAGTGTATTTTGATGAAGTAAAATTCACAACTATGGCATCTTGTTTTAGAAGTGCCATTAGGCACCTAAATTGGCGTAGGGGTATGCTAACTTTATTTAAGTTTGAATTCAACAAATATCAAACAAGATAACAATCATATTTATAAGTTGCTAATACTTCCATTTATCTTATTTATCTCAATTTTGCAATGGAAGAGTTGGTGTGAAATTTGTGATTTAAATTGTTCAAGAATTATTTATAATTTGGATCTAGTTTTTGAAGTGGTAAGAATTACCTTTAGTAAATTTTTACTTTCATTTGTATCATTTTTTTTTTCTTTTCTCTTTTTACTTTCTATTTCCAAATATTACAATTTCGATTTTAAAATTAATTTTTTTTTTCTTTTTAGGACATTTTTTTTAATTTTTTATTTCCAAAAACACATTTTAAGTTACTTTTAAATTTTTTTTTCACACTAATTGTAACTATACCTTTTTGGTTCTCTTTTTACTTTATATTTCCAAATATTATATTTTCAATTTTAGCAATAATTTTTTTTTACTTTTTAGGTCTTTCTTTTATTTTTTGATTTCCAAAAACACATTTTAAGTTACTTTTTTAAAGTTTTTTTTCCACGCTAAATATACCTTTTTGGGTTCTCTTTTTACTTTCTGTTTCCATATATTAAAATTTCAATTTTAACATTAATTTTTTACTATTATCGGTTGTTCGTTATGTTAGGCCAATTGAAGTGAGAAAACCACATTCGCTCTACCACTTTAAACCATAAATTGCCATTTCTCATCAATATTTACATCAAAACGGCGTTATTTTTTTTGTAAAACTATAGTTATATACTGTATGTCATACAACTAATTAAAATACAATAATTAACCTGAAATGATGAGAAATTGAAGAAAAATCGATGAAAAAAACACCAATTGAGAAGTTCCCCAGGCATCACAGTTTCTATAGACTCACGACCAGGGGCGCAGCTAGGCAACGGCAAGACCAGCAACTGCGGGGGCGCAGCTAGGCAACGGCAAGACCAGCAACTGCAGGGGGCGCAGGTTTGGGGCACAAAGAACGAAATGAAAGTTATGTATGTTCAAAAATAATTGAATAAATTGAGTGATTTCAAATTGCTTGCTTAATTTATTCAGTTAAATTAGACAATAAATCGACTTTTATTTAATATTTACTTATAAAAGCTTGCAATAGTAAATCTTCATAGAGATCAATTGGCACGGCGGAACGGTAAGAACAACGGTAGGAATAGTCGGAAAAATAGTAGGAACAGTCAGAATCTTAGGTTTGGTTAAATTAAGCTTGTTGCAGGGTGGTTGGGGCACAGCCTCCAGTTTTTAAAGAATTATTAAATCAAATTAGTCCATTGTTCGATTGTTTCCTAATTTGATTAACGGGGGGGAACGTTCGGAACAATGGACAAATTTGTTTTAATAATTCTTTAAAAACTGGGGGGCTGCACCCCAGACCCCTGCAACAAGATTAATTTCCTAACCTTTCCTGACCTTCCGACTGTTCCTACTGTTGTTCAGACCTGTTCTGCCACTCATCAAAATAGCACCCTCACCCAGTATGAGAGCTTTTCAGAGATGAAGGTAAGGGGATGCAAAGTGATAAGTGGCGGGGGCACAACAACGCCTAGCTATGCCACTGCTCACGAGACCTGCAGTTTCTAGAGACTAACGGGGTCGTGCAGTTTTGAAAACATCCTGTCTAAATCACAATTTCTAGAGGCTCCTGCTGGCTTGTTTATTCAATAACTTTTTTTGTAATTTTTAACTAATATAGCTGAAATTTCGTATACTTGTATTTTATTATGTTGTTAACAACTAGCTTAAAATACAGAAATGTGGCTGTTCTGGTTTTTAAAATACGTATTTTTTCAAAAAAAAACTCATGTTACGTGCACCACTTGGCAGTGTATAAATTTGGATGTTTGGCACACCAGGGCCTAGAAGGACCGATGCAGGCAGCAAATGCCGCCTTCCCGCCTGAGCCAGTATATGGCTGCCCGTGCTGCTGACTAAACATTTTATTCCTAGGGTCGGCCCTGCTGCGACTGTGCTATTTTAAAAACTAACATTGTTTCTTTAACATCGGGCCTATGTGTTCAATATATAAAAACGATTCTAGTGCTCTTTGTGAGACTCTTGCAATTTTAGTAGTAACACCATATGGTAACACTCATTTGTCTCATTGTTGTCTGCTGAAAACAACGAGATGGAGGACGTGTAGCTAGGCTTTTAAAATGGGGTACCCCCCCCCTATGCTGCCCATTAATCCAGTCAAAATCACAAGCAGTTAAAAATCGGGGAGAACTTCAGTTGTCTCCGCCCTTGTTATGACGAACGCAACTTCTAATTGGTTGGTTATGTAGTCTGACGTCACATGCTCCGCCCTTTTCATCGTCGAACCACACAACAAACCAATTAGAAGTTGCCGGTCGTCATAACAAGGGCGGAGCCCACTGAAGTTCTTCCCGATTTTTAACTGCCTGTGTCAAAATCCAATAAAGACAACTTGTTGAATGATACTAGCTTTTTATTGTACAACCATGATGTTGAATACGTACATAAAATTACAAATACACTTTAATATTGAAGAGTATATACACAGTGAGTCGGAAGTCTCCCGGAGAGGTCTGACTAAAAAAAATTAGTTTTCTGTAAATCGCCAACATGTCAAAAGTGATATCTTTTCACGTCAATGTTAGGCAGAGTATGAACTCACGAGAACAAGCGCACTGGGAATTTCCACGAGCATGCATATTGACGGGCATCTCTGCCCAGCACTAAAGTTTTGTTTGCCCCATGCACCCTTTTATGAGCGTCATCAATTTCTGATTCGTTAGTTACTTGGTCTGATGTCACATGCCTCGCTCTTTTTAATTTCTAATTGGTTGATATTTGGTCTGATGCTCGTAAAAGAGCGGGCCCAACAAAATTTTACTGCTGGGCAGAGATGTCTCTCCAGATGACAGGCAAATTGGTGTGTGGTTCGACGTTGAAAAGGGCGGAGCATGTGACGTCACACTACATAAAAAGGGCGGAGCCAACTTCTGTACGTCTCGATTTCTAATTGTGTTTGTCCAGATGCCGGTGCATCACCTTTTATAGGGTAGGGACAGTCCACTTCCACCAAAGAGGGGGTGGGCCAGTCCCAGGTTCGTACAATGGGATCTCCCGGAATCTTGCTCAGCCAAATAAATTGAAAATGAAAAGGAGAAGTAAGGACGAGTTAGAAAGGACATCGATAAAGATATCGATCTCTACGACACTAGACATGAAAACAGCTGGCGGTAAATTATAAGCACAACGATAATATGGCAGGCCAAAGCGATACAGTCTCTTTGACAGGCATCTGTAGACAGCTTCAGAATTTCTTTGGCTCCGCCCTTTTATGAGCCTAATCAATTTCTACTTGGTTGACAATTAGTTGATAATTGGTTGATATTTGGTCTGACGCTCTTAAAAGGGCGGAGCCAAAGAAATTCTGAAGCTGTCTACAGATGCCTGTCAAAGAGACTGGTAACATTAATTATTTATATCTTTGTATTTGGACAATTTTTGCTAAGAACACAACATACACTATTTTTATTGAGCAACACATATGGTTCTCCACACACAAATCCAATTTGACATGGTTGGCCACATGGGAAAAGGAAGTCGGACTCACATGTAGCAGGACATCTGACACATACACTGAAGTTTAATGCGTCGACGACACATTTTGAACGATCAACTGAAATAACATTATAACAATTACTTTTAAAAAAATATTTGTATTGCTACCTCACTATAGTTTGAAGCTTGTGACGTCTGAGAGGCCCTCTCTCAGACGTCACAAGCTTCGGGATTGTCTAGCAACTGTTGCGAGACTTTGTATCATCACGCGTCCACACCTGAAGCCTTATTATATGGTCATATCTAGCTCATCGAGCGGTCTGAAAGTGGTTGGCTAGGCCACTTATTCTATCCTGGTTCGGGAGGAAGGGAGCAAATTAGTCCCTTTCGTTTCCTCACAAGTTCCTCTACAAGAATCTTTACAGTAAAAAGGATCTTTTAGCTGTCTGTTATTCTTCGGACTTTCCCCCGACTAAAAGCTGGTTGATCGTGATGTCTTCGTCAGTTTCATCTAGTATTGGAGATCCAGGTTTGCGCCTGGATTGACAGTTCTAGATGATAAAAAGTTAGAACTCTTCGTTTTATTCAATATGTATTAAAATACGACTGTAGCCACTTTTTGTACATAATAACAGTTTATTTCTTTAGCATCATTAAATTTCTAAACAAACATGAGCATAGATTCGTTGTCTCAAGAATGCTTAAATTACATACAAACACACGTCCTTTTATACCCAAAAAGAGGATACTGAGAACACTTTCTCAGAATCCTCCAATTGGCTATAAACAAAAGTAAAAACCAAACTGGCCAATGAAAAAACGATTGACCAGTGGTCACCGAAAATATTAGAGATATGGTTTTGCATGTGAGTCACGTGGTTAGTAAGTCTGGCAACACTGTAAAATGACCTTTACTGTAAAAAATGGCGACCGCTTGGATTGAATATTGAGACATTATTTCATTTTTAAGTTATTGATTTTGTTACTTTTTGTTGTGGTTTTTTTTTAGTTTCTTGTGGAAAATCGTGTCTAAAAGTGTTAATTTCTCGTATATCTCCTGTATAATCTACATTTAAACGTCTTTCAATGGTGTAAGTGACGATAAATTAATTAATCTTGTGAGCTTTTGATGATGAGCTTATTATGATGTTTTCCATAGCTCGTTTCTTCTCCTGATCGCGCGGTGACCGCACGGAGGAGATTCGAGCTATAGAAGTAGTCGGATGGTGATCAATTGTGATCATCCTTCTGCGTAGGGGTGTTATCTGTGCAGAAGGATGGTGACCATCGCTTCTGGCCGCCATTGATGTACATCTTCCTTTGTTGCTAGAAGATGTTGTAGCTCCTCCAGGATCTGTATCTCTCCTTGCCTTGTGGTGTTTCTGGCTTGTGTAGAGAAGGATTAAGGTCCAGACAAATAGACAATGCAGTTTCTCATTATAAACACTTTATTCATTTTTGTCCAGAAACATCAAGATTACAAGAATGAATGTTTGATATTAAAGATGCGTCCACGAGCCCATTATGTGATACGGATAAAGATCTACGTAGTACAATAGACAGGGCAAAAGGAGTGAACAAAGAACAAAGAGGAACATGGTCTTTTTATACGTTGGACCTGTGTACACCTACGAGGTGTAACCAGGTCCAAGTGACCATGGTCCTGAGAGTATCAATTTGCCACTTAAGTATGAGTCAGAGAGAGGGAGGAGGGACAAGCAGGAGTTGTTTACCCCACCCCCAGGCTATGGTTTTGGCGGGATTGCAAGTTACTGGGTGTTACAATATCCTTTTATTTAATTAACGAAACAAATACGCATGAATGAAACTTTAAAATGATTTTTATTGGTCAAATTCTAACATTGGAGAGAGAACAAAAAATCATGTCAAACATTTTGTCATCAGTAAGGCAACGAAAAATAATTGAAAGTGTTTTTAAAAACTAGAAGGGTGGCTGAATCACGGCTACGTCGCAAAATTATTCAAAAAATCTCAGCAAAGAGTGCTGTATTGTTTTTCTAATGTTAAAGAAGAAACGTTAGTTTTAAAAGTACACAGTCCCTGTAATATGTTTATTTTTCATATTTGAATTTTTCCAATATTAAGTTTTCAAAGTGCGATGCACTGCACCTTAAAAACTATTTCAAAATCGCTAATTTCTAACTTATGTTAAACTCCATTGAATATGCGCTCGTAAGCAAAAAAAAATCCATTAAAATATTGGTAAAAATACGTAAAAATAATTTTAAAAAACCACAGTGGCGCACGTGCTGATTTTTTTTCTGGTTTTTTATAATTATTTTTAGGTATTTTTACGAGCGTTTTAATATATTTATTTTACGTATACACGAGTGCATACTCAATAGAGTTCAACATAAGAGTTAGAAATTCGCGAATTTGAATGATACACGCTTTTTATTGTACAACCATGATGTTGAATACGTACATAGAAATACAAATACACTTTAATATTGAAGAGTAATATAGACGGTGAGTCGGAAGTCTCTCGGAGAGAGGTCCGACTAAAAAAAAGTTTTCCGTAGATCGCCAGTACGTCAAAAGTGATATCTTTTCACGTCAATGTTAGGCAGAGTATGAACTCACGAGAACAAGCGTTAGCCCAATGGGAATTTCCACGAGCATGCATATTGATGGGCATCTCTGCGCAGCACTAAATTTTTGTTTGCCCCGCCCTTTTATGAGCATCATCAATTTCTGATTGGTTAGTTACTTAGTCTGATGTCACATACCCTGCCTTTTTCAATTTCTAAGTGGTTGATATTTGGTCTGATGCTCATAAAAGGGTGGGCCCAACAACATTTTACTGCTGGGCAGAGAAGCATGTCCAGGTAACCTTTTATAGGGTATGGACAGTCCACTTCCACCAAAGAGGGGTTGGGCCAGTCCCAGGTTCGTACAATGGGATCTCCCGGAATCTTGCTGAGCCAAACAAAATGAAAAGAAGTAAATAGAAGAAGGGACAGGCAGTTAGAAATTGGGGAGAACTTCAGTTGGCTGCGCCCTTGTTATGACGACCGGAAACTTCTAATTGGTTTATCGTGTGGTTCGACGTTAAAAAAAAGCGGAGCATGTGACGTCAGACTACATAACCAACCAGTTAGAAGTTGCCGGTTGGCATAACAAGGGCGGAGCCAACTGAAGTTTTCTCCGATTTCTAATGGCCTGTGAAGAAGGGACATCGATAAAGATATCGATCTCTACGACAATAGACATGAGAACAGCTGACGGTAAATTCTAAGCACAGCGATAATAAAGCAGGCAAAGCGACGCAGACATCTGCAGACAGCTTCAGAATTGTTTGGCTCCGCTCTTTTATGAACGTCATCAATTTCTAATTGGTTTGTTACTTGGTCTGATGTCACATGCCCCGCCGTTTTCAATTTCTAATTGGTTGATACTTGGGCTGACGCTCATAAAAGGGCGGGGCGAAAGAAATTCTGAAGCTGTCTACAGATGCCTGTCAAAGCGACTGGTAACATTAATTATTTATATCTTTGCATTTGGACAATGTTCTCTAAGAACACAACAGCCACTTTCTTTATTGAGCATCACATATGGTTCGTCGCACTCAACTCCTGGTCGACATGGTATGCGACATGTGGAAGGGACTTCGGCCTCACATGTAGCAGGACATGTGACGCATAAACCGGGGCTTATTGCCGTGCGGACACATTTTGAATGATCAACTGAAATAAGTGTTGTTAAATATTATAAAAATTATTTTTAAAAAATTATTTGTATTGCTACCTCACTAAACTTTGAAGCTTGTGACGTCAGAGACAGGCCGTTGGCGAAAGCTTTGGTCAATTTGAATTTGGCCAATAGGAACACAGGATAAGTCTCAGAATCAATAGTATTCTAAACAGATGACGTCACAAGATTCCTGTGAAAGCCTAGTTACACACTTGGATACAAATTACAAAGTCATGCGGCAATGTATCGGGATTAATGTCTAGCGACTGTTGCGAGACTTTGTATCATCGCGCGTCCACACCTGTGGAGCCTCATTAAAAATTGTCATATCTAGCTCATAGCCTTGTGACTATCACAAACGCAAATTACAAATTATTATTACAACAAATAATTGTATATGAATGGCATTGACTAGTGTACAGAATAATATGACTATCATAAAATAATAGAGCATATAAGCAATGACATCATAAGATATGATTGTCACAATTTTATGGTTTTTTTTTCTATAAGGAGGCCCCTAACCTCTAATTCAGTGTGACGTCCAAAGGCACGACATGTCCTCTCTGCAAATTCTCTATCAGATTCAGAGTTTTATCAGAGGTCCACGTGTTCACTCTTTGGAGACTAGAAACTGACTGACGAGTTTTGTGTCTCGCAACACGTCCACACTACGAAATGTTGCACAACATTGTTTCATGTTTTCGATTTCGCGTGGGATACAAAAAAAAGACACGAGAATTTTGTCTCGCAACAATCTCACATAACTTCCGAACATTGTCTCTAGACAGTTTAGCAACTGTATCTCGACAATCGCTAGACAAGGCCAGATACAAGTGTCGCGCAACTTTTTATCCAAGTGTGTATTAGGCTTTGCAGTGAGACTAGTACTACTAAGAGGGTTCCAATATAAAAAAACTAAACACGTGAACTCTTTCGAAAGGGAATTTTGTATGTTGGAAACTCTATGCAGCATTCAGTTGAAATGATAATAATGGACAAGTCCACATATCATGTGGAACCGGTATTAATTAAACTTACATTCTTCGTCTGATGCATACGAGAAAGTGAACGAGATTGCTACCAGAGTGACGATAATCAATATTTGGCTCATCTAAAAATAGATTAAATAAGAAACATCTTGTAACAATATTTAAAGTTTACTTGTAAAGTAAAAACATCTTGAAACAAACCAGAAAAACCTGAAAGTGTTTTAGAAAATAGAAGAGTAACTGAATTACTCAAGAATTTTTTTTTAAATGAACATTTGATTTTCAAACTTTGATTATTCTGTCTTTCAGAAGAGCAAAAATCAATAGAAACTGGAGTACGTTTTAAGAAACTAGAATAAGGGTAGTTCTTAATCACTTAAGGAGTAGCACCATGTTGATATCTTTCAAAATACACTTTTTATAGACAAAAAATTCAATTCAGTCTGTGTAAATTTGGATCATTTTCAAACTCAGATAAAAAGCTTATTTTGAAATACATTATATCAATATGAAAATACATGTAAGTGATTAAGTTACTCTTCTAGTTTCTAAAACACGTGGATAGTTTTTTTTTATTTTGACTCCTGAAAGACAGAATAAAAGTTTAAGAGGGTTACAGAAGCGTCACGGACGTTTTCTTTTGACAGACGACACTGATTGCAGTGTCTGACATCAGAGGCGCCACTTGTATTGAATTAGCATAGACATAATGCTAATTTAAATTTCAAACATACAGTTAGGTTTGGTAGCCATTATCTGGAGACATATAAGTTTTTAAAAATGTGATTCAAACTGTAATAAATATTAGATTGTTTAATGAAACTGATAAAAGATTTTTCAGACTTTAAATCTGCCTTTAAATATTTTTAATTAAGTATTTAAAAAGGTGTTTTTTTTTCCTATGCAAAATCTCATAGGAAAAAAAAAGCTACATATTTGGTAGCCATTATCTTATTTTTACAAAAGAGATAATAGTAAAATAAAAAACTGTGGTGGTAGATTTATTTGTTTTCTATAAGAACAAGTAAATTTCATTACCTAATTGCATACGTTTATTTTTATATTGAAGTAAAAGTCAATCAATAAGAATCTGATTCAGTCAAGGCCTGGTTAGAGAGTACGTATTTGAATTTCGTTTGAACCAAAATGAGCGCGCATGCGCAGAAGCGGTTTAACACCGTTTGAGAAAGTTGAAAACGACGCCATTTTTCCACCGCTTCGATGGAAAACGACGTCGTTTTAAAAAGAATAACCAACCCTACATGGAAGATTTCCGATTAAGGTAAGAATATTAAGTGCAAAGAACAATAAAATTTAAAAAAATCTACCTTTAGCAGCGATTTTTTAGTCAAAAATGACCACACAAATCGCCGTATATAAGGTGAATAATTTTGTTTACGTTTTTGTTTTACAGTCGCTTCCCTAACTAAAATTATGTAATTTTATTACGAAATTTCGCTAAATCTTTATTTTTATATTTATTTTTTTCAAAAATTTAAAAAAAATTTGCTAGAAAAAAGCAAAATAAAATACGTTGGTGACAAATCACGCTAACGGACATCCAAGATGGCGGAAAAAATTTGTCCGTTGTAGCCTCTAATACATAGCAAAAAAATTACCATATGTACATAATAAGGTGTATGAGAATAACCATAGTGTCCTATATACATAATAACCAACGATGCGAGCACCATCTATGAATATGTTTAGAAATTAATCTACTTTGTAACCCTCTTAAAACCACCTTAAGTGATTTATTTACTCTTCTAGTTTTTTTTGGAATTGTAAACAACCATGAGCTTAGGGTTCTATTAAGACTAATGTTGTTTTTTCATTTGCATATTTTGCAAAGTCTTCTAATTAGAAATTAGATAAATGCATGGTTTTCAAAAGGAACACAACCATTTGGGTTGTGTTACATTTTGAACAATATGTATTTTGTAAAATATGAAATTTTAAGTTGGTTTTAAATTTTTTTAACAAAAAAACATTTTTTGTATATCAAATTACATTCTAGTTTTCTTATCAATTTTAAACTTACTGTAAGATCTTTTGTTTGTCACAGGAGCTGAAATGTTGTTGAAATTTTTTAGTTAAGTTTTGAGCTATTTGACACCTGGGAATTTCTTTTTATATGGTTTCAATTATTTGCATTTATGGTAAATAGTAATGTGTAATATTTACTATGTCTCAAATTGTTTTGTGTAATGTTCAGTATGTCTCAAATTGTTTTGTGTAATGTTCAGTATGTCTCAAATTGTTTTGTGTAATGTTCAGTATGTCTCACATTGTATTGTGTAATATTCAGTATGTCTCAAATTGTATGGTGTAATATTCAGTATGTCTCAAATTGTATGGTGTAATATTCAGTATGTCTCAAATTGTATTGTGTAATATTCAGTATGTCTCAAATTGTATTGTGTAATATTCAATATGTCTGTAAGATTCGTTTGTTTTTTCAAAAATAAGCATTAATTCCTAAAAAGTAATATTGAAACATTTGTCCAATACACATTATTTTCGAAACATATTTTGTTTCAATATTTATGATTGTTTTGTTTGAAATCAACATCTTTTAATTGAAATAATACAGCTTCCTCCTTGGTTTTTCTTGAATATAGCAACCATCTTAAATGAGTAGCAATAGAGGCAAGAAATTAGCTTCAAAATGGTTTATGAACAGCTGATTTTCGAACTCTTAATTAGTCTGTCTTTCCGAAGAGCAAAATGTAGTCAAACTTAAACTAACGACTATCAACTAACGACTATTGGCTATCAGCTATCTACTGACGACTGACGACTGTCGACTGACAACTGTCGACTGATGACTGTTGACTGTCGCCTAACGGCCAACGACCGTCGGCTATCGCCTAACGACTGTCGACTAACGGCTATCGACTAATGACTAACGTCGTCAAATCTTTTTTTGATTTTGTGTCTTAAAAACTTTGGAAATGTTCTAAGTGGTCAACAGAACAGAAAAAAATACTTCATGTTACACCATAAACCGTTGTCAAGAAAAGTTAAAAAAACCGTTTTAGTATTCATTTTTTTTTTAATTACTATTTTTTAATTTTTTTTAGATAAAATAAAATTTGAATGTAAATAAAGTACATTCATTTTTTTTTTGTAATTAAAAATTAGCATTAGTGAATATAATAAAGATCATTCATTTTTTTCTTTTTAATTGAAAAAGTACCATTTATAAATTTTATGATGGATAATTTGTATGCAATTCCAGTGTAAAAAGTGATTCTAACATGGCCTGCTTGGGGTCGAGAAGATTGTGCCACCTATTGGTTTTAGCAGACAATAAGGACTTTATACTTTTTCCCAAAATTACTATTGAATTTCATCATCATCATTTCCTGTACCTTATCCCGCAAGCAGCAGGGTCGGCCTTGCTGGTTCTAATTCTCCACTCATTCCGATTTTGCACCAAGCCCCAAGTGACCCCATATACCACCATATTCCATTTTACTACCACGTCCCAGGTTTGCTTGGGTCTTCCTCTACCCTATTTTATTCCCAGGTTTAAGTTCATTGCTTGCCTCAGCAGCCCATCTTCCCCACTCCTGAGGACATGCCCAAACCACCACAGCCTATTTTCCTGCATCTTTTCTACTACATTTGTTACCCCTACACTACCCCTACTAAAATCATTTCTGATCCTATCTCTTCTGGTCACCCCACTCATAAACCTTAGCATTCTCATCTCAGCTACCTGCATTCTATCCTCATGCACCTTCTTGATTGCTCAACATTCTGACCCATACAACATAGCTGGTCTGACTACTGTCCTAAAAAACTTTCCTTTCAATTTTATAGGTAACTTCCTGTCACAATACCCCACTAGCCTGCCTCCACCTATGCCAACCTGCTTTTATCCGGTTTGTGATGTCTAAGTCTAAGCTCCCATCATCTTGCAGCACAGATCCTAAATATTTGAAGTCATGCACCTGCTGCATTAAACTGTCCCCAATTCTAATCCCCTCATTCAACTGTTCTTTTCCATCCCACTGAAATTTCATGTACTCCATTTTTGCCCTACTTATTTTCAACCCCTTTGATTCCAAGGCATTCCTAGTCTCCTCTAACCTGATCTCAAGTTCATTTTGGATTCCCCAACTAAGACTATGCCATCTGCAAACAGCATACACCAGGGGACCTCCTGCCTCACGCCTGCCAGTAACTCATCCAGGACCAAAATGAATAGATATGGACTAAGCGCTGAGCCCTGGTACACACCAATCCTAACAAAAACTATCAGAGAACCCCCAAGCAGTTTTAACGCTTGTTCATGCATCCCTATACATGTCCATCACCGTATCTATATAACTCACCCACCCCTTCTTCTGTAAGACCTCCCACAATAACTTTTATGGTACTCTGTCATAGGCTTTCTCTAGATCTATAAATACCATGTGTAACTTTCTTGGCAGCCCGAAACTTCTGAATAATTTGCCTTACGGAAAAAATAGGGTGTATTGTGGATTTTCCTGGCATAAACCCAAACTGACTTTTCCCAATTGCAGTTTTACCCCGTAGTCGAGCTTCAGTTACTCTCTCCCAAAGCTTCATCGTATGACTCATCAACTTAATACCTCTATAGTTCCCACATTCCTGAACATCACCCTTTGAAAATAAACACTAACCAGCTGTCCTGCCATGCTCCTGGCTTTCTATCCCCATAGCCAATCTATTGAATAACTTTGTAAGCCAGGAAATGGCAACATTCCCCAAGATGTTCCACACCTCTACTGGTATTCCATCTGGCCCTAAAGCCTTCCTTAGCTTCATTTTTTGCAATGCCTGAACAATTTCCTTAGCCCTAACCTGCTTCACTCCTTCATCATTATTTTTCCAGTGAAAGGCTCATGCTCTACCCTCTCGTTCATAAGCTTACTAAAATATTCCCCCACCTGTTCCGTATTGGCTCCCTACTCCACAATACTTTGCCCCCATTATCCTTGACACTCAACACCTTTTCAATATCTCTGTCTTTCCTCTCCCGAGCCCTAGCTATTTATATACTGCCATTTCTCCTGCTCTGGTACCTAACTCGGCATACATGTCCGCATATTTCTTATTCTTTGCTAAGGCTACCCACTGTTTGGCCTCTATCTTGGCATGGTTGTATTCTATCTGGGCCTCCCTGCTTCCATTGTGCCACCAAGTCTTGAAAGCATCTTCTTTTTAACTGCCATCTGTACCTCCTCATCCCACCACCAAGTTTCTCTGTCTAATCGAGACCCCCTACTCGTACTGTCCCTAGTACTTCGTTTCCACAATCACGGATCTGTTGTGCTACCCTTGTCCACAGCTCTCCTGCAGTGCCATCTAAATCCCATGCTATCTTACCTGCCATTTTCTTAAACTCTTCCGCCTTGTCTGGTAATGCCCACCACCTATTTGCTGTCTCTCCTCTATGTCTGACCACCTGTTTTGAGCCCTTAGGTTTTAGGTCTAACACTACTAGCGTATGTTGTCCTGCTAGGTTTTCACTCGGTATCGCTTTACAATCCTTGCACTCATTTCTATCCTCACTCCGAATCATGAAGAGATCAATCTGGGTATCTCCTGCCCTGCTCTTAAGTAATCAAATGTTCCTCTCGCTTCTGGAATAGTGTTCGCTAAAATTAACTTATGTGCCACTGCTGCCTCCAGGATACACTCCCCTGCTTTATTTTGTTCTCCATAGCCCCACCCACCATGTACCTCTTCATACCCTTCCCTACCTCTACCTACATGTCCATTAAAGTCCCCACCAATTATAACCCATTCCTTCCTACTCAGGCCCAATATCATATCATCAAACTGTTCCCAGAATGCTCATTTCCTGGCTGTATCTAATCCAACCTGGGGGCCATATGCACTAACTACATTTATAACAATGCCACCCCAAACTACCTTTACTACTAACAGCCTACTATTTATCTGCCTAACCTCAACCACATTATATCTGAGTTCCTGATCTAGGACAATTCCCACTCCATTTCTACCCTCCTCGCTACTTTTCTACCCTCCTCACTTCTTGCATAAATTAGTTTATACCCATCCCCAATGTCCCTGGATTTATCACCTTTCCATCTTGTCTCCTGCAGACATGCAACATTTACCCTCCTAGCCTTTAGCACACTAGATACATGTAACTCCCTAGTCTTCCCTGTCAAACTCCTTATATTCCAGATGCCAAACCTAAGTTTAGTACCTCCACTTCTACCACTACTTCCAAGACCTTTTTGTTGTTGATGCAGGACTCGTTTCTTTAGCCCCACCCATCCACTGTGGGGGTAGCCCTTGCAAATTTATCATAGCCACCGGGCATTGCAGCTGCGCATCGCTTATGGCGGGGGACGCCCTAGCCATATTTGGAATTGAATTTATTATTATTATTATTATATTTATTATTATTATTATTATTGATAAGATGGCAAAAGGCTTCTTGCAACGAGTGCCCATGATGCCAAAGAGGGAGGGGGAACAATGCATAATTAGGAACACTATTAACAACAAGCAAAAATAATAACAAATATAACACATTATAGACAAAAGAGACTATAAAGCAGCAGCACACAAGAAGTCCTTGTGGTGAATGTTACCAACACATTAAATGCTTACAAAATAAATAAATAATAGATTTACACTATATATATAATAAATAAAATAATACATGGCAAATCACTTCGAAGAAGAGTGCCCTCAAATAAAAGAAATAGAATAAGCACATTTGAACAAATAAAAAATAAAAAAAAAATGAGCAGGCTTTTTTCATAAACAGGCTTTGGTCACAGAATAATAAGTTATACAGAAGGGAAATTCTCTGTGGGATCTTTTGATGATGTTGTTGTTGATAGAAAGCCAAGCATCAAGTCGCCATCTTGAAACTGGGGGCAGAGTTCAGAGCAGCGTTCATGTCAAATGAATTCAAGTGAGCCAACTCACTTGACTTGTGTAGACCCAGTTTTTATGCAGACCCTTTTCATTACACAGACATCTGTAGACAGCTTCAGAATTTCTTTGGCTGAGCCCTTTTATGAGCATCAGACGAAATATAGGCCAATTAGAAATAGAAAAGAGCGGGGCATGGGACATCAGACCCAGTAACAAACTAATTAGAAATTGATGATGCTCATAAAAAGGCGGAGCCAAATAAATACTGAAGCTGTTTACAGATGCCTTTTTTCATTGCCCAGTTTCAAGATGGCGGCGCCCAAAAATAACAAAAACATCCAACAAAAAGTCTGTGGTGCCGCCGCACATGCGCAGAAGAAACTCTGGCAACTATAATTGGTCGAATTTCTCTTCTGTATAACTTTTTATTCTGTGCTATGGTTTTGCATGTGTCACGTGGTTAGTAAATAAGTCTAGCAACACTGTAATGACGTTCACAAAAAAAAATGGCGACCGTTTGGATTGAATACTGAGACATTATTACAGGCAGTTAAAAATAGGTCAGAACTTCAATTGGCTCCGCCCGAGTTATGACGACCGTCAGCTTTTAATTGGCTGGTTATGTAGTCTGATGTTGAAAAGGGCGGAGCATGTGACCTTAGACTACATAACCAGACAATTAGAAGTGGTCACACATAACAAGGACAGAGCCAACTGAAGTTCTGACCTATATCTACCTGCCGGTGACATTTCATTTTTAAGTTATTCATTTTGTGACTTTTTGTTTTGTTTTTTTAGTTTCTTGTTGAAAATCGTGCCTAAAAGTGTTAATTTGTCGTAAATCTCGTGTATAATCAACATTTAAACATGTTCGATGGTAAGTGACGATAAATTAATTAATATCGTTTTAGTTAATTAACGCACAAAATATACGCACAAATGAAACTTTAAAATGATTTTTATTGGTCAAATTCTAACATTGAAGAGAGAACAAAGAATCATGTGAAACATTTTGTCAGCTGTAAGGCAACGAAAAATAATTGAAAGTGTTTTTAAAAACTAGAAGGGTGGCTGAATCACGGCTACGTCGCAAAATTATTCAAAAAATCTCAGCAAAGAGTGCTGTATTGTTTTTCTATTGTTAAAGAAGAAACGTTAGTTTTAAAAGTACACAGTCCCTGTAATATGTTTATTTTTCATATTTAAATTTTTCCAATATTAAGTTTTCAAAGTGCGATGCACTGCACCTTAAAAACTATTTCAAAATCGCGAATTTCTAACTCATGTTAAACTCCATTGAATACGCGCTCGTAAGCAAAAAAAAATCCATTAAAATGTTGGTAAAAATACGTAAAAATAATTTTAAAAAACCACAGTGTAGCCAACACAGTGGCGCACGTGCTGATTTTTTTTTCTGGTTTTTTATAATTATTTTTAGGTATTTTTACGAGCGTTTTAATATATTTTTTTTGCGTATACACGAGTGCATACTCAATAGAGTTCAACATAAAGAGTTCGAAATTCGCGAATTTGAATGATAGACGCTTTTTATTGTACAACCATGATGTTGAATACGTACATAGAAATACAAATACACTTTAATATTGAAGAGTAATATAGACGGTGAGTCGGAAGTCTCTCGGAGAGAGGTCCGATTAAAAAAAAGTTTTTCGTAGATCGCCAGTACGTCAAAAGTGATATCTTTTCACGTCAATGTTAGGCAGAGTATGAACTCACGAGAACAAGCGTTAGCCCACTGGGAATTTCCACGAGCATGCATATTGACGGGCATCTCTGCGCAGCACTAAATTTTTGTTTGCCCCGCCCTTTTATGAGCGTCATCAATTTCTGATTGGTTAGTTACTTTGTCTGATGTCACATACCCTGCCTTTTTCAATTTCTAAGTGGTTGATATTTGGTCTGATGCTCATAAAAGGGTGGGCCCAACAACATTTTACTGCTGTGCAGAGAAGCCTGTCCAGGTAACCTTTTATAGGGTATGGACAGTCCACTTCCACCAAAGAGGGGTTGGGCCAGTCCCAGGTTCGTACAATGGGATCTCCCGGAATCTTGCTGAGCCAAACAAAATGAAAAGAAGTAAATAGAAGAAGGGACAGGCAGTTAGAAATTGGGGAGAACTTCAGTTGGCTGCGCCCTTGTTATGACGACCGGAAACTTCTAATTGGTTTATCGTGTGGTTCGACGTTAAAAAAAAGCGGAGCATGTGACGTCAGACTACATAACCAACCAGTTAGAAGTTGCCGGTTGGCATAACAAGGGCGGAGCCAACTGAAGTTTTCTCCGATTTCTAATGGCCTGTGAAGAAGGGACATCGATAAAGATATCGATCTCTACGACAATAGACATGAGAACAGCTGACGGTAAATTCTAAGCACAGCGATAATAAAGCAGGCAAAGCGACGCAGACATCTGCAGACAGCTTCAGAATTGTTTGGCTCCGCTCTTTTATGAACGTCATCAATTTCTAATTGGTTTGTTACTTGGTCTGATGTCACATGCCCCGCCGTTTTCAATTTCTAATTGGTTGATACTTGGGCTGACGCTCATAAAAGGGCGGGGCGAAAGAAATTCTGAAGCTGTCTACAGATGCCTGTCAAAGCGACTGGTAACATTAATTATTTATATCTTTGCATTTGGACAATGTTCTCTAAGAACACAACAGCCACTTTCTTTATTGAGCATCACATATGGTTCGTCGCACTCAACTCCTGGTCGACATGGTATGCGACATGTGGAAGGGACTTCGGCCTCACATGTAGCAGGACATGTGACGCATAAACCGGGGCTTATTGCCGTGCGGACACATTTTGAATGATCAACTGAAATAAGTGTTGTTAAATATTATAAAAATTATTTTTAAAAAATTATTTGTATTGCTACCTCACTAAACTTTGAAGCTTGTGACGTCAGAGACAGGCCGTTGGCGAAAGCTTTGGTCAATTTGAATTTGGCCAATAGGAACGCAGGATAAGTCTCAGAATCAATAGTATTCTAAACAGATGACGTCACAAGATTCCTGTGAAAGCCTAGTTACACACTTGGATACAAATTACAAAGTCATGCGGCAATGTATCGGGATTAATGTCTAGCGACTGTTGCGAGACTTTGTATCATCGCGCGTCCACACCTGTGGAGCCTCATTAAAAATTGTCATATCTAGCTCATAGCCTTGTGACTATCACAAACGCAAATTACAAATTATTATTACAACAAATAATTGTATATGAATGGCATTGACTAGTGTACAGAATAATATGACTATCATAAAATAATAGAGCATATAAGCAATGACATCATAAGATATGATTGTCACAATTTTATGGTTTTTTTTTTTATATAAGGAGGCCCCTAACCTCTAATTCAGTGTGACGTCCAAAGGCACGACATGTCCTCTCTGCAAATTCTCTATCAGATTCAGAGTTTTATCAGAGGTCCACGTGTTCACTCTTTGGAGACTAGAAACTGACTGACGAGTTTTGTGTCTCGCAACACGTCCACACTACGAAATGTTGCACAACATTGTTTCATGTTTTCGATTTCGCGTGGGATACAAAAAAAAGACACGAGAATTTTGTCTCGCAACAATCTCACATAACTTCCGAACATTGTCTCTAGACTGTTTAGCAACTGTATCTCGACAATCGCTAGACAAGGCCAGATACAAGTGTCGCGCAACTTTTTATCCAAGTGTGTATTAGGCTTTGCAGTGAGACTAGTACTACTAAGAGGGTTCCAATATAAAAAAACTAAACACGTGAACTCTTTCGAAAGGGAATTTTGTATGTTGGAAACTCTATGCAGCATTCAGTTGAAATGATAATAATGGACAAGTCCACACATCATGTGGAACCGGTATTAATTAAACTTACATTCTTCGTCTGATGCATACGAGAAAGTGAACGAGATTGCTACCAGAGTGACGATAATCAATATTTGGCTCATCTAAAAATAGATTAAATAAGAAACATCTTGTAACAATATTTAAAGTTTACTTGTAAAGTAAAAACATCTAGAAACAATCCAGAAAAACCTGAAAGTGTTTTAGAAAATAGAAGAGTAACTGAATTACTCAAGAATTTTTTTTTAAATGAACATTTGATTTTCAAACTTTGATTATTCTGTCTTTCAGAAGAGCAAAAATCAATAGAAACTGGAGTACGTTTTAAGAAACTAGAAGAAGGGTAGTTCTTAATCACTTAAGGAGTAGCATCATGTTGATATCTTTCAAAATACACTTTTTATAGACAAAAAATTCAATTCAGTCTGTTTAAATTTGGATCATTTTCAAACTCAGATAAAAAGCTTATTTTGAAATACATTATATCAATATGAAAATACATGTAAGTGATTAAGTTACTCTTCTAGTTTCTAAAACACGTGGATAGTTTTTTTTTATTTTGACTCCTGAAAGACAGAATAAAAGTTTAAAACCACCTTAAGTGATTTATTTACTCTTCTAGTTTTTTTGGAATTGTAAACAACCATGAGCTTAGGGTTCTATTAAGACTAATGTTGTTTTTTCATTTGCATATTTTGCAAAGTCTTCTAATTAGAAATTAGATAAATGCATGGTTTTCAAAAGGAACACAACCATTTGGGTTGTGTTACATTTTGAACAATATGTATTTTGTAAAATATGAAATTTTAAGTTGGTTTCAAATTTTCTTAACAAAAAACATTTTTTGTATATGAAATTACATTCTAGTTTTCTAATCAATTTTAAACTTACTGTAGGATCTTTTGTTTGTCACAGGAGCTGAAATGTTGTTGAAATTTTTTAGTTAAGTTTTGAGCTATTTGACACCTGGGATTTTCTTTTTATATGGTTTCAATTATTTGCATTTATGGTAAATAGTAATGTGTAATATTTACTATGTCTCAAATTGTTTTGTGTAATGTTCAGTATGTCTCACATTGTATTGTGTAATATTCAGTATGTCTCAAATTGTATGGTGTAATATTCAGTATGTCTCAAATTGTATGGTGTAATATTCAGTATGTCTCAAATTGTATGGTGTAATATTCAGTATGTCTCAAATTGTATTGTGTAATATTCAATATGTCTGTAAGATTCGTTTGTTTTTCAAAAATAAGCATTAATTCCTAAAAAGTAATATTGAAACATTTGTCCAATACACATTATTTTCGAAACATATTTTGTTTCAATATTTATGATTGTTTTGTTTGAAATCAACATCTTTTAATTGAAATAATACAGCTTCCTCCTTGGTTTTTCTTGAATATAGCAACCATCTTAAATGAGTAGCAATAGAGGCAAGAAATTAGCTTCAAAATGGTTTATGAACAGCTGATTTTCGAACTCTTAATTAGTCTGTCTTTCCGAAGAGCAAAATGTAGTCAAACTTAAACTAACGACTATCGACTAACGACTATTGGCTATCAGCTATCTACTGACGACTGACGACTGTCGACTGACAACTGTCGACTGATGACTGTTGACTGTCGCCTAACGGCCAACGACCGTCGGCTATTGCCTAACGACTGTCGACTAACGGCTATCGACTAATGACTAACGTCGTCAAATCTTTTTTTTGATTTTGTGTCTTAAAAACTTTGGAAATGTTCTAAGTGGTCAACAGAACAGAAAAAAATACTTCATGTTACACCATAAACCGTTGTCAAGAAAAGTTAAAAAAACCGTTTTAGTATTCATTTTTTTTTTCATTACTATTTTTTAATTTTTTTTAGATAAAATAAAATTTGAATGTAAATAAAGTACATTCATTTTTTTTTGTAATTAAAAATTAGCATTAGTGAATATAATAAAGATCATTCATTTTTTTCTTTTTAATTGAAAAAGTACCATTTATAAATTTTATGATGGATAATTTGTATGCAATTCCTGTGTAAAAAGTGATTCTAACATGGCCTGCTTGGGGTCGAGGAGATTGTGCCACCTATTGGTTTTAGCAGACAATAAGGATTTCATACTTTTTCCCAAAATTACTATTGAATTTCATCATCATCATTTCCTGTACTTTATCCCGCAAGCAGCAGGGTCGGCCTTGCTGGTTCTAATTCTCCACTCATTCCGATTTTGCACCAAGCCCCAAGTGACCCCATATGCCACCATATTCCATTTTACTACCACGTCCCAGGTTTGCTTGGGTCTTCCTCTTCCCTATTTTATTCCCAGGTCTAAGTTCATTGCTTGCCTCAGCAGCCCATCTTCCCCACTCCTGAGGACATGCCCAAACCACCACAGCCTATTTTCCTGCATCTTTTCTACTACATTTGTTACCCCTACACTACCCCTACTAAAATCATTTCTGATCCTATCTCTTCTGGTCACCCCACTCATAAACCTTAGCATTCTCATCTCAGCTACCTGCATTCTATCCTCATGCACCTTGTTGATTGCTCAACATTCTGACCCATACAACATAGCTGGTCTGACTACTGTCCTATAAAACTTTCCTTTCAATTTTATAGGTAACTTCCTGTCACAATACCCCACTAGCCTGCCTCCACCTATGCCAACCTGCTTTTATCCGGTTTGTGATGTCTAAGTCTAAGCTCCCATCATCTTGCAGCACAGATCCTAAATATTTGAAGTCATGCACCTGCTGCATTAAACTGTTTTAATTCTAATTCCCTCATTCAACTGTTCTTTTCCATCCCACTGAAATTTCATGTACTCCATTTTTGCCCTACTTATTTTCAACCCCTTTGATTCCAAGGCATTCCTAGTCTCCTCTAACCTGATCTCAAGTTCCATTTTGGATTCCCCAACTAAGACTATGCCATCTGCAAACAGCATACACCAGGGGACCTCCTGCCTCACCCCTGCCAGTAACTCATCCAGGACCAAAATGAATAGATATGGACTAAGCGCTGAGCCCTGGTACACACCAATCCTAACACAAAAACTATCAGAGAACCCCCAAGCAGTTTTAACGCTTGTTCATGCATCCCTATACATGTCCCTCACCGTATCTATATAACTCACCCACCCCTTCTTCTGTAAGACCTCCCACAATAACTTATATGGTACTCTGTCATAGGCTTTCTCTAGATCTATAAATACCATGTGTAACTTTCTTGGCAGCCCGAAACTTCTGAATAATTTGCCTTACGGCAAAAATAGGGTGTATTGTGGATTTTCCTGGCATAAACCCAAACTGACTTCTCCCAATTGCAGTTTTACCCCGTAGTCGAGTTTCAGTTACTCTCTCCCAAAGCTTCATCGTATGACTTATCAACTTAATACCTCTATAGTTCCCACATTCCTGAACATCACCCTTCCCTTTGAAAATAAGCACTAACCAGCTGTCCTGCCATGCTCCTGGCTTTCTATCCCCATAGCCAATCTATTGAATAACTTTGTAAGCCAGAAAATGGCAACATTCCCCAAGATGTTCCACACCTCTACTGGTATTCCATCTGGCTCTAAAGCCTTCCTTAGCTTCATTTTTTGCAATGCCTGAACAATTTCCTCAGCCCTAACCTGCTTCACTCCTCCATCATTATTTTTTCCAGTGAAAGGCTCATGCTCTACCCTCTCGTTCATAAGCTTACTAAAATATTCCCCCACCTGTTCCGTATTGGCTCCCTACTCCACAATACTTTGCCCCCCCATTATCCTTGACACTCAACACCTTTTCAATATCTCTGTCTTTCCTCTCCCGAGCCCTAGCTATTTATATACTGCCATTTCTCCTGCTCTGGTACCTAACTCGGCATACATGTCTGCATATTTCTTATTCTTTGCTAAGGCTACCCACTGTTTGGCCTCTATCTTGGCATGGTTGTATTCTATCTGGGCCTCCCTGCTTCCATTGTGCCACCAAGTCTTGAAAGCATCTTCTTTTTAACTGCCATCTGTACCTCCTCATCCCACCACCAAGTTTCTCTGTCTAATCGAGACCCCCTACTCGTACTGTCCCTAGTACTTCGTTTCCACAATCACGGATCTGTTGTGCTACCCTTGTCCACAGCTCTCCTGCAGTGCCATCTAAATCCCATGCTATCTTACCTGCCATTTTCTTAAACTCTTCCGCCTTGTCTGGTAATGCCCACCACCTATTTGCTGTCTCTCCTCTATGTCTGACCACCTGTTTTGAGCCCTTAGGTTTTAGGTCTAACACTACTAGCCTATGTTGTCCTGCTAGGTTTTCACTCGGTATCGCTTTACAATCCTTGCACTCATTTCCATCCTCACTCCGAATCATGAAGAGATCAATCTGGGTATCTCCTGCCCTGCTCTTAAAAGTAATCAAATGTTCCTCTCGCTTCTGGAATAGTGTTCGCTAAAATTAACTTATGTGCCACTGCTGCCTCCAGGATACTCTCCCCTGCTTTATTTTGTTCTCCATAGCCCCACCCACCATGTACCTCTTCATACCCTTCCCTACCTCTACCTACATGTCCATTAAAGTCCCCACCAATTATAACCCATTCCTTCCTACTCAGGCCCAATATCATATCATCAAACTGTTCCCAGAATGCTCATTTCCTGGCTGTATCTAATCCAACCTGGGGGCCATATGCACTAACTACATTTATAACAATGCCACCCCAAACTACCTTTACTACTAACAGCCTACTATTTATCTGCCTAACCTCTACCACATTATATCTGAGTTCCTGATCTAGGACAATTCCCACTCCATTTCTACCCTCCTCACTACTTTTCTACCCTCCTCACTACTTGCATAAATTAGTTTATACCCATCCCCAATGTCCCTGGATTTATCACCTTTCCATCTTGTCTCCTGCAGACATGCAACATTTACCCTCCTAGCCTTTAGCACACTAGATACATGTAACTCCCTAGTCTTCCCTGTCAAACTCTTTATATTCCAGGTGCCAAACCTAAGTTTAGTACCTCCACTTCTACCACTACTTCCAAGACCTTTTTGTTGTTGATGCTGGACTCGTTTTTTTAGCCCCACCCATCCACTGTGGGGGTAGCCCTTGCAAATTTATCATAGCCACCGGGCATTGCAGCTGCGCATCGCTTATGGCGGGGGACGCCCTAGCCATATTCGGAATTGAATTTATTATTATTATTATTATATTTATTATTATTATTATTATTGATACGATGGCAAAAGGCTTCTTGCAACGAGTGCCCAAGATGCCAAAGAGGGAGGGGGAACAATACATAATTAGGAACACTATTAACAACAAGCAAAAATAATAACAAATATAACACATTATAGACAAAAGAGACTATAAAGCAGCAGCACACAAGAAGTCCTTGTGGTGAATGTTACCAACACATTAAATGCTTACAAAATAAATAAATAATAGATTTACACTATATATATAAAAAATAAAATAATACGTGGCAAATCACTTCGAAGAAGAGTGCCCTCAAATAAAAGAAATAGAATAAGCACATTTGAACAAATAATAAAAAAAAAATGAGCAGGCTTTTTTCATAAACAGGCTATGGTCACAGAATAATAAGTTATACAGAAGGGAAATTCTCTGTGGGATCTTTTGATGATGTTGTTGTTGATAGAAAGCCAAGCATCAAGTCGCCATCTTGAAACTGGGGGCAGAGTTCAGAGCAGCGTTCATGTCAAATGAATTCAAGTGAGCCAACTCACTTGACTTGTGTAGACCCAGTTTTTATGCAGACCCTTTTCATTACACAGACATCTGTAGACAGCTTCAGAATTTCTTTGGCTGAGCCCTTTTATGAGCATCAGACGAAATATAGGCCAATTAGAAATAGAAAAGAGCGGGGCATGGGACATCAGACCCAGTAACAAACTAATTAGAAATTGATGATGCTCATAAAAAGGCGGAGCCAAATAAATACTGAAGCTGTTTACAGATGCCTTTTTTCATTGCCCAGTTTCAAGATGGCGGCGCCCAAAAATAACAAAAACATCCAACAAAAAGTCTGTGGTGCCGCCGCACATGCGCAGAAGAAACTCTGGCAACTATAATTGGTCGAATTTCTCTTCTGTATAACTTTTTATTCTGTGCTATGGTTTTGCATGTGTCACGTGGTTAGTAAATAAGTCTAGCAACACTGTAATGACGTTCACAAAAAAAAAATGGCGACCGTTTGGATTGAATACTGAGACATTATTACAGGCAGTTAAAAATAGGTCAGAACTTCAATTGGCTCCGCCCGAGTTATGACGACCGTCAGCTTTTAATTGGCTGGTTATGTAGTCTGATGTTGAAAAGGGCGGAGCATGTGACCTTAGACTACATAACCAGACAATTAGAAGTGGTCACACATAACAAGGACAGAGCCAACTGAAGTTCTGACCTATATCTACCTGCCGGTGACATTTCATTTTTAAGTTATTCATTTTGTGACTTTTTGTTTTGTTTTTTTAGTTTCTTGTTGAAAATCGTGCCTAAAAGTGTTAATTTCTCGTAAATCTCGTGTATAATCAACATTTAAACGTGTTCGATGGTAAGTGACGATAAATTAATTAATATCGTTTTAGTTAATTAACGCACAAAATATACGCACAAATGAAACTTTAAAATGATTTTTATTGGTCAAATTCTAACATTGAAGAGAGAACAAAGAATCATGTGAAACATTTTGTCAGCTGTAAGGCAACGAAAAATAATTGAAAGTGTTTTTAAAAACTAGAAGGGTGGCTGAATCACGGCTACGTCGCAAAATTATTCAAAAAATCTCAGCAAAGAGTGCTGTATTGTTTTTCTATTGTTAAAGAAGAAACGTTAGTTTTAAAAGTACACAGTCCCTGTAATATGTTTATTTTTCATATTTAAATTTTTCCAATATTAAGTTTTCAAAGTGCGATGCACTGCACCTTAAAAACTATTTCAAAATCGCGAATTTCTAACTCATGTTAAACTCCATTGAATACGCGCTCGTAAGCAAAAAAAAATCCATTAAAATGTTGGTAAAAATACGTAAAAATAATTTTAAAAAACCACAGTGTAGCCAACACAGTGGCGCACGTGCTGATTTTTTTTTCTGGTTTTTTATAATTATTTTTAGGTATTTTTACGAGCGTTTTAATATATTTATTTTGCGTATACACGAGTGCATACTCAATAGAGTTCAACATAAAGAGTTCGAAATTCGCGAATTTGAATGATAGACGCTTTTTATTGTACAACCATGATGTTGAATACGTACATAGAAATACAAATACACTTTAATATTGAAGAGTAATATAGACGGTGAGTCGGAAGTCTCTCGGAGAGAGGTCCGACTAAAACAAAGTTTTCCGTAGATCGCCAGTACGTCAAAAGTGATATCTTTTCACGTCAATGTTAGGCAGAGTATGAACTCACGAGAACAAGCGTTAGCCCACTGGGAATTTCCACAAGCATGCATATTGACGGGCATCTCTGCGCAGCACTAAATTTTTGTTTGCCCCGACCTTTTATGAGCGTCATCAATTTCTGATTGGTTAGTTACTTTGTCTGATGTCACATACCCTGCCTTTTTCAATTTCTAAGTGGTTGATATTTGGTCTGATGCTCATAAAAGGGTGGGCCCAACAACATTTTACTGCTGTGCAGAGAAGCCTGTCCAGGTAACCTTTTATAGGGTATGGACAGTCCACTTCCACCAAAGAGGGGTTGGGCCAGTCCCAGGTTCGTACAATGGGATCTCCCGGAATCTTGCTGAGCCAAACAAAATGAAAAGAAGTAAATAGAAGAAGGGACAGGCAGTTAGAAATTGGGGAGAACTTCAGTTGGCTGCGCCCTTGTTATGACGACCGGAAACTTCTAATTGGTTTATCGTGTGGTTCGACGTTAAAAAAAAGCGGAGCATGTGACGTCAGACTACATAACCAACCAGTTAGAAGTTGCCGGTTGGCATAACAAGGGCGGAGCCAACTGAAGTTTTCTCCGATTTCTAATGGCCTGTGAAGAAGGGACATCGATAAAGATATCGATCTCTACGACAATAGACATGAGAACAGCTGACGGTAAATTCTAAGCACAGTGATAATAAAGCAGGCAAAGCGACGCAGACATCTGCAGACAGCTTCAGAATTTTTTGGCTCCGCTCTTTTATGAGCGTCATCAATTTCTAATTGGTTTGTTACTTGGTCTGATGTCACATGCCCCGCCGTTTTCAATTTCTAATTGGTTGAAATTTGGGCTGACGCTCATAAAAGGGCGGGGCGAAAGAAATTCTGAAGCTGTCTACAGATGCCTGTCAAAGCGACTGGTAACATTAATTATTTATATCTTTGCATTTGGACAATGTTCTCTAAGAACACAACAGCCACTTTCTTTATTGAGCATCACATATGGTTCGTCGCACTCAACTCCTGGTCGACATGGTATGCGACATGTGGAAGGGACTTCGGCCTCACATGTAGCAGGACATGTGACGCATAAACCGGGGCTTATTGCCGTGCGGACACATTTTGAATGATCAACTGAAATAAGTGTTGTTAAATATTATAAAAATTATTTTTAAAAAATTATTTGTATTGCTACCTCACTAAACTTTGAAGCTTGTGACGTCAGAGACAGGCCGTTGGCGAAAGCTTTGGTCAATTTGAATTTGGCCAATAGGAACGCAGGATAAGTCTCAGAATCAATAGTATTCTAAACAGATGACGTCACAAGATTCCTGTGAAAGCCTAGTTACACACTTGGATACAAATTACAAAGTCATGCGGCAATGTATCGGGATTAATGTCTAGCGACTGTTGCGAGACTTTGTATCATCGCGCGTCCACACCTGTGGAGCCTCATTAAAAATTGTCATATCTAGCTCATAGCCTTGTGACTATCACAAACGCAAATTACAAATTATTATTACAACAAATAATTGTATATGAATGGCATTGACTAGTGTACAGAATAATATGACTATTATAAAATAATAGAGCATATAAGCAATGACATCATAAGATATGATTGTCACAATTTTATGGTTTTTTTTTTTCTATAAGGAGGCCCCTAACCTCTAATTCAGTGTGACGTCCAAAGGCACGACATGTCCTCTCTGCAAATTCTCTATCAGATTCAGAGTTTTATCAGAGGTCCACGTGTTCACTCTTTGGAGACTAGAAACTGACTGACGAGTTTTGTGTCTCGCAACACGTCCACACTACGAAATGTTGCACAACATTGTTTCATGTTTTCGATTTCGCGTGGGATACAAAAAAACACACGAGAATTTTGTCTCGCAACAATCTCACATAACTTCCGAACATTGTCTCTAGACTGTTTAGCAACTGTATCTCGACAATCGCTAGACAAGGCCAGATACAAGTGTCGCGCAACTTTTTATCCAAGTGTGTATTAGGCTTTGCAGTGAGACTAGTACTACTAAGAGGGTTCCAATATAAAAAAACTAAACACGTGAACTCTTTCGAAAGGGAATTTTGTATGTTGGAAACTCTATGCAGCATTCAGTTGAAATGATAATAATGGACAAGTCCACACATCATGTGGAACCGGTATTAATTAAACTTACATTCTTCGTCTAATGCATACGAGAAAGTGAACGAGATTGCTACCAGAATGACGATAATCAATATTTGGCTCATCTAAAAATAGATTAAATAAGAAACATCTTGTAACAATATTTAAAGTTTACTTGTAAAGTAAAAACATCTAGAAACAATCCAGAAAAACCTGAAAGTGTTTTAGAAAATAGAAGAGTAACTGAATTACTCAAGAATTTTTTTTTAAATGAACATTTGATTTTCAAACTTTGATTATTCTGTCTTTCAGAAGAGCAAAAATCAATAGAAACTGGAGTACGTTTTAAGAAACTAGAATAAGGGTAGTTCTTAATCACTTAAGGAGTAGCACCATGTTGATATCTTTCAAAATACACTTTTTATAGACAAAAAATTCAATTCAGTCTGTTTAAATTTGGATCATTTTCAAACTCGGATAAAAAGCTTATTTTGAAATACATTATATCAATATGAAAATACATGTAAGTGATTAAGTGACTCTTCTAGTTTCTAAAACACGTTGATAGTTTTTCTTTATTTTGACTCCTGAAAGACAGAATAAAAGTTTTAAACCACCTTAAGTGATTTATTTACTCTTCTAGTTTTTTTTTGGAATTGTAAACAACCATGAGCTTAGGGTTCTATTAAGGCTAATGTTGTTTTTTCATTTGCATATTTTGCAAAGTCTTCTAATTAGAACTTAGATAAATACATGGTTTTCAAAAGGAACACAACCATTTGGGTTGTGTTACATTTTGAACAATATGTATTTTGTAAAATATGAAATTTTAAGTTGGTTTCAAATTTTTTTAACAAAAAACATTTTTTGTATATCAAATTACATTCTAGTTTTCTAATCAATTTTAAACTTACTGTAGGATCTTTTGTTTGTCACAGGAGCTGAAATGCTGTTGAAATTTTTTAGTTAAGTTTTGAGCTATTTGACACCTTGGGATTTTCTTTTTATATGGTTTCAATTATTTGCATTTATGGTAAATAGTAATGTGTAATATTTACTATGTCTCAAATTGTTTTGTGTAATGTTCAGTATGTCTCACATTGTATTGTGTAATGTTCAGTATGTCTCACATTGTATTGTGTAATGTTCAGTATGTCTCACATTGTATTGTGTAATGTTCAGTATGTCTCACATTGTATTGTGTAATGTTCAGTATGTCTCACATTGTATGGTGTAATATTCAGTATGTCTCAAATTGTATTGTGTAATATTCAATATGTCTGTAAGATTCGTTTGTTTTTCAAAAATAAGCATTAATTCCTAAAAAGTAATATTGAAACATTTGTCCAATACACATTATTTTCGAAACATATTTTATTTCAATATTTATGATTGTTTTGTTTGAAATCAACATCTTTTAATTGAAATAATACAGCTTCCTCCTTGGTTTTTCTTGAATATAGCAACCATCTTAAATGAGTAGCAATAGAGGCACGAAATTAGCTTCAAAATGGTTTATGAACAGCTGATTTTCGAACTCTTAATTAGTCTGTCTTTCGGAAGAGCAAAATGTAGTCAAACTTAAACTAACGACTATCGGCTATCAGCTATCTACTGACGACTGTAGACTGATGACTGTTGACTGTCGCCTAACGGCCAACGACCGTCAGCTATCGCCTGACGACTGTCGACTAACCGGTATCGACTAATGACTAATGTCGTCAAATCCTTTTTTGATTTTGTGTCTTAAAAACTTTGGAAATGTTCTAAGTGGTCAACAGAACAGAAAAAAATACTTCATGTTACACCATAAACCATTGTCAAGGAAAGTTAAAAAAACCGTTTTAGTAATCATTTTTTTTCATTACTATTTTTTAATTTTTTTTTAGATAAAATAAAATTTGAATGTAAATAAAGTACATTCATTTTTTTGTAATTAAAAAATAGCTTTAGTGAATATAATAAAGATCATTCATTTTTTTCTTTTTAATTGAAAAAATTCATTTATAAATTTTATGATGGATAATTTGTATGCAATTCCTGTGTAAAAAGTGATTCTAACATGGCCTGCTTGGGGTCGAGAAGATTGTGCCACCTATTGGTTTTAGCAGACGATAAGTACTTTATACTTTTTCCCAAAATTACTATTGAATTTCATCATCATCATTTCCTGTACCTTATCCTGCAAGCAGCAGGGTCGGCCTTGCTGGTTATTATTCTCCACTCGTTCCGATTTTGCACCAAGCCCCAAGTGACCCCATATGCCACCATATTCCATTTTACTACCACGTCCCAGGTTTGCTTGGGTCTTCCTCTACCCTATTTTATTCCCAGGTCTAAGTTCATTACTTGCCTCAGCAGCCCATCTTCCCCACTCCTCAGGACATGCCCAAACCACCACAGCCTATTTTCCTGCATCTTTTCTACTACATTTGTTACCCCTACACTACCCCTACTAAAATCATTTCTGATCCTATCTCTTCTGGTCACCCCACTCATAAACCTTAGCATTCTCATCTCAGCTACCTGCATTCTATCCTCATGCACCTTCTTGATTGCCCGACATTCTGACCCATACAACATAGCTGGTCTGACTACTGTCCTATAAAACTTTCCCTTCAATTTTATAGGTAACTTCCTGTCACAATACCCCACTAGCCTGCCTCCACCTATGCCAACCTGCTTTTATCCAGTTTGTGATTTCTAAGTCTAAGCTCTGATCATCTTGCAGCACAGATCCTAAATATTTGAAGTCATGCACCTGCTGCATTAAACTGTCCCCAATTCTAATCCTCTCATTCAACTGTTCTTTCCCATCCCACTGAAATTTCATGTACTCCATTTTTGCCCTACTTATTTTCAACCCCTTTGATTCCAAGGCATTCCTAGTCTCCTCTAACCTTATCTCGAGTTCCATTTTGGATTCCCCAACTAAGACTATGTCATCTGCAAACAGCATACACCAGGGGACCTCCTGCCTCACCCCTGCCAGTAACTCATCCAGGACCAAAATGAATAGATATGGACTAAGCGCTGAGCCCTGGTGCACACCAATCCTAACACAAAAACTATCAGAGAACCTCTGATAGTTTTTGTGTTAGGATTGGTGTGCACTTAACTAACTTAACACTTGTTCATGCATCCCTATACATGTCCCTCACCATATCTATATAACTCACCCACCCCTTCTTCTGTAAGACTACCCACAATAACTTCTGTGGTACTCTGTCATAGGCTTTCTCTAGATCTATAAATACCATGTGTAACTTTCTTGGCAGCTCGAAACTTCTCAATAATTTGCCTTACGGCAAAAATAGGGTGTATTGTGGAGTTTCCTGGCATAAACCCAAACTGACTTTTCCCAATTGCAGTTTTACCCCGTAGTCGAGCTTCAATTACTCTCTCCCAAAGCTTCATCGTATGACTCATCAACGTAATACCTCTATAGTTCCCACATTCCTGAACATCACCCTTCCCTTTGAAAATAAGCACTAACCAGCTGTCCCGCCATGCTCCTGGCTTTCTAACCCCTTAGCCAATCTATTGAATAACTTTGTGAGCCAGGAAATGGCAACATTCCCCAAGATGTTCCACACCTCTACTGGTATTCCATCTGGCCCTAAAGCCTTCCTTAGCTTCATTTTTTGCAATGCTTGAACAATTTCCTCAGCCCTAACCTGCTTCACTCCTCCATCATTATTTTTTCCAGTGAAAGGCTCATGCTCTACCCTCTCGTTCATAAGCTCACTAAAATATTCCCCCCACCTGTTCCGTATTAGCTCCCTACCCCACAATACTTTGCCCCCATTATCCTTGACACTCAACACCTTTTCAATATCTCTGTTTTTTCTCTTCCGAGCCCTAGCTGTTTATATACTGCCATTTCTCCTGCTCTGGTACCTAACTTGGCATACATGTCCGCATATTTCTTATGCTTTGCTAAGGCTACCCACTGTTTGGCCTCTATCTTGGCATGCTTGTATTCTATCTGGGCCACCCTGCTTCCATTGTGCCACCAAGTCTTGAAAGCATCTTCTTTTTAACTGCCATCTGTACCTCCTCATCCCACCACCAAGTTTCTTTGTCTAATCGAGACCCCCTACTCGTACTGTCCCTAGTACCTCGTTTCCACAATCACGGATCTATTGTGCTACCCTTGTGCACAGCTCTCCTGCAGTGCCATCTAAATCCTATGCTATCTTAGCTGCCATTTTCTTAAACTCTTCCACCTTGTCTGGTAATGCCCACCACCTATTTGCTGTCTCTCCTCTATGTCTGACCACCTGTTTTGAACCCTTAGGTTTTAGGTCTAACACTACTAGCCTATGTTGTCCTGCTAGGTTTTCGCTCGGTATCACTTTACAATCCTTGCACTCATTTCTATCCTCACTCCGAATCATGAAGAGATCAATCTGGGTATCTCCTGCCCTGCTCTTAAAAGTAATCAAATGTTCCTCTCGCTTCTGGAATAGTGTTTGCTAAAATTAACTTATGTGCCACTGCTGCCTCCAGGATACTCTCCCCTGCTTTATTTTGCTCTCCATAGCCCTACCCACCATGTACCTTTTCATACCCTTCCCTACCTCTACCTACATGTCCATTAAAGTCCCCACCAATTATAACCTGTTCCTTCCTACTCAGGCCCAATATCATGTCATCAAACTGTTCCCATAATGCTCATTTCCTGGCTGTATCTAATCCAAATTGGGGGCCATATGCACTAACTACATTAACAATGCCACCCCAAACTACCTTTACTACTAACAGCCTACTATTTATCTGCCTAACCTCAACCACACTATGTCTGAGTTCCTGATCTAGGACAATTCCCACTCCATTTCTACCCTCCTCACTACTTGCATAAATTAGTTTATACCCATCCCCAATGTCCCTGGATTTATCACCTTTCTATCTTATCTCCTGCAGACATGCAACATTTACCCTCCTAGCCTTTAGCACACTAGATAACTCTCTAGTCTTCCCTGTCAAACTCCTTATATTCATTCCAGGTGCTAAACCTAAGTTTAGTACCTCCACTTCTACCACTACTTCCAAGACCTCCTTGTTGTTGATGCTGGACTCATTTCTTTAGCCCCACCCGTCCACTGTGGGGTAGCCCTTCCAAATTAATCACAGCCACCGGGCATTGCAGCTGCGCATCGCTTATGGCGGGGGACGCCCTAGCCATATTCAGAATTGAATTTATTATTATTATATTTATTATTATTATTATTATTATTATTATTATTATTATTATTATTATTATTATTATTATTATTATTGATACGATCGCAAAAGGCTTCTTGCAACGAGTGCCCATGATGCCAAAGAGGGAGGGGGAACAATACATAATTAGGAACACTATTAACAACAAGCAAAAATAATAACAAATATAACACATTATAGACAAAAGAGACTATAAAGCAGCAGCACACAAGAAGTCCTTGTGGTGAATGTTACCAACACATTAAATGCTTACAAAATAAATAAATAATAGATTTACACTATATATATAAAAAATAAAATAATACATGGCAAATCACTTCGAAGAAGAGTGCCCTCAAATAAAAGAAATAGAATAAGCACATTTGAACAAATAAAAAATAAAAAAAAAATGAGCAGGCTTTTTTCATAAACAGGCTATGGTCACAGAATAATAAGTTATACAGAAGGGAAACTCTCTGTGGGATCTTTTGATGATGTTGTTGTTGATAGAAAGCCAAGCATCAAGTCGCCATCTTGAAACTGTTGGCAGAGTTGGTACAGGCGAATCGTTAACTTAGAACTTATCAGGAAGTCTTAACTGGTTACTTGATCGAACTAGGGACAGAATCGGTATATAATCTAAATAGCTGGATTTACACGAGCCAACTAAGTTGGTCAACTCACTTGAATTCATTTGACATGAACGCGAATTGAATGTATAAATCCAATAATTCATGTCAGTTGATCATTTGAATGGAATCAACTATGAGTTTTAGACGTTCAATTCGCGTTCATGTCAAATGAATTCAAGTGAGTTAACCAACTCACTTGACTTGTGTAGACCCAGTTTTTATGCAGACCTTCTTTATTACTCAGGCATCTGTAGACAGCTACAGAATTTCTTTGGCTCCGCAATTTTATGAGCATCAGACCAAACATAGGCCAATTAGAAATATAAAAGGGCGGGGCATGTGACATCAGACCCAGTAACAAACCAATTAGAAATTGATGACGCTCATAAAAAAGGTGGAGCCAAAGAAATTCTGAAGCTGTCTACAGATGCCTGTTTACCCAGTTTCAAGATGGCGACGCCCAAAAATAAGAAAAACATCACACAAAAGTCAGTGGTGCCACCGCACATGCGCAGAAGAAACTCTGTTAACGATAATTGGTCGAATTTCTCTTCTGTATAACTTTTTATTCTGTGCTATGGTTTTGCATGTGAGTTACGTGGTTAGTAAATAAGTCTGGCAACACTGTAATGACCTTTAATTACTGTAAAAAAAAATGGCGACCTTTTGGATTGAATACTGAGACATTATTTCATTTTTTAAGTTATTCATTTTGTGACCTTTTTTTTTAGTTTCTTGTGGAAAATCGCGTCTAAAAGTACTAGCGTCTGGAGGCTTGAGTTTTTTCATAGCGCATGCGCATTCTCGGTTGGTTTGTATAGGAAAGTGATGGCAAGTGAAAACTACGGTGCCCCTTATAAGACGTGGGCAGTTTCCATTGGTCATCAATAGATGGCGCTGCTAACGCAAATCTGCCATCACTTTCCTATACAAACCAACCGAGATGGCAATGCGCATGCGCTATGAAACCCTCAAGCCTCCAGACGCTAGTTCTAAAAGTGTTAATTTCTCGTAAATCTCGTGTATAATGGACATTTCAACGTGTTTCCAATGGGGGTAAGTGACTATAAATTAATTATCTCTTATGAGTTAATTAACGAGACAAATACGCATAAATGAAACTTTAAAATGATTTTATTGGTCAAATTCTAACATTGCGAGACAGGTTGTTAGAATTAGGTGAAAACTTCAGTTGACTCCGCCCTTGTTATGACGACTGGCAACTTCTAATTGGCTGGTTTACTGGTTATGTAGTCTGACGTTGAAAAGGGCGGAACATGTGACGTCAAACTTCATAACCAGCCAATTAGAAGTTGCCAGTCGTCATAACAAGGGCGGAGTCAACTGAAGTTTTCACCTAATTCTAACAACCTGTCATTGCGAGAGAACAAAGAATCATGTCAAACATTATGTCATCAGTAAGGCAACCAAAAATCATTGAAAGTGTTTTTAGAAACTAGAAGGGTAGCTGAAATGCTGAATCACTTTTAAAGAGGCTACGTCGCAAAGTTTCTTCGAAAAATCTCCGCAAAGAGCGCTAGCATCGTTTTTCTATTGTTAAAGAAGAAACGTTAGTTTTTAAAATACAGTCACGAGAATGTTTATTTTTCATATTTGAAGTTGTCCCGTTTTGATGGTTCAAAGTGCAATGTGCACTTTAAATATATGCTGATCGAGTGATAAAATGACAAAAAATTGGTAAGTGCGGTTCAATTTTTTTAAAAAAATATTATATAATCGCTAATTTCTAACCTATCTTAAACTCTATTGAATATGCGGCTCATCAAGCAAACAAAACATCCATTTAAATGCTCGTAAAAATACGTAAAAATAATTTTAAAAAGCCAGAACAAAAAAACCACATGTGCCAATGTGTTAGCTTCATTGTGGTGTTTTAAAATTATTTTTAGGTATTTTTACGAGCATTTTATTTTAATGGATTTTTTTATTGCTTACGAACGCGTACTCAACGGAATTTAACATAAGTTAGAAATTCGCGATTTTGAAACAGAATTCAAGGTTTTAGAAGTTATTATCAACTAGAATTCCATACTTTGTATGGGCGTTATTCTAGTAAAAAATGTGATTTTAATTACTAATAATTATTATATATATAATATCCCAGGTCTGTGTGTGTGTGGAGTAACAAAAACCATTGAAGCACGTCGGAATTTATATAAATTTGAATAAATGAACCGTTTTTTTTTTCTCAAGGTCAACTATATGTTGAACTCTTCCTTTGGAAAGTGTAGAAGGGGGAGAGAGAGAGAGAAAAGTGGGAGGGGGTGACTGAAATTGAAATGAAAGGAGTAAAAAAAAAAAAGAAAAAACGACGCGCATGCGCACGATTGCCTGTGAATTTTGCTCCCGTCATTTATGACGGGTTACCCCACTAGTATATTATCACACAATATTGACAAAGGAATTTTCGTTTCTGAAAAGGAAGGTTTTTTTATTTCGCATAATTTTAATTTACAAATTGTTTTTAATATTTTCTCTGTAATATGTGTGATGCAGTGTGAATCTTAATCACAATTAGCCTATTAGCCTGTTAGCTGATGTATTATTTAAGGCAATCGGACAATAACTTCGTGAAACACAGCAGTCGCTTGTCGAATTGAGAAGTATATATGGTTCATCACAAAAGTATCCCTTCCGACAAAAACTCGTACATCTATACTGTCTTTGTTCAAAACAGTTTGTGGTGCATTCAAGAGTACAGTTACCGTAATGGGCTGCTGAAGGAACACATGGTGGATCTAAAAGAAAATATTTATGAATGGGATGAATAGGTGAATGGGGTTCGGGTGTAGAGATGTCAACGGTTAGGAACCGGTAGAACCGGTTCACAAATTACTGGAACTGATAAAACTGGTTCGCCAGTATAGGTCGAATTGATACGAAATGGTTCCGAATAGAGTTGATTCGGTTTGACTATTTCTTGAAAGCAGTGGCGCAGCTATGTTTTCACCCCACCCAATCTCCCCGCCCCTGCTGCTTAAAACATTGTGCCCCCTTTACACCCCAAATGCATCCTCCAATTCCTGCACGCTACCCCACAGACACGGGGGGGGGCTGCGGGTCCGCAGCTACGCCTCTGTTTGCCACCTCTAATGAATGTGCTGTGCAAACCAGCTCATGTATATTGGGAACCGGTTCGACCCAGTTCTGATCAGTTCGTTGATATTGACGAACTGGTTCAAATGCATTAGCAGATTTGCGCAGCAAAGAATGCACACAGGCGCAATATTGTGAATTTGCACATAATTTGTTGCACAAATCTGCTAGTCAATATTGAGAACCGATTCAGCAAGTTCGACGAACTGATCAGAACCGGTTTTCAAAAATCGCGAACCGGTTAAAACCGGTTCCGAACCGAGTAGAAACGGTGGTTGTCAGGAACCAGCGCCCCCATCAGAGGGTCAGGCAAAACCCTTTGAGCTTAAGCTATTTTCCTGTCTTGTTGAAAGCAGTGAGGCTTGAAGTTAAAATATAAAACTTAAGTAGAAGAAATGTAAAGGATGCCCGTTCCTCGCCCCCCCCCCCCCCCCCTTCCCTCCCTCCCGCCTTCGCTGTAATATTATTGCCCAATTTAGTTCACTGCAGCATTTGGTTTGTCGTTTTCCTGCATTTGTCTTTATGCAAAGCTTAATTGATGTCTGTTGTAACTTATGCTGCGTGTAATAGTGCAAATTATGGTAATTACCTTGTTCTACTGGAATTGAAGCAGTGCGCCAAATAACTGTTAGAATGGCAATGATAGATAATGCAACCTTCATCTAATAGAAATAAAAAAATGGTTAAATAGTAAAGCTCTAGTTATGCTGATACGACTAATGCAGCGCATGCGGCAATACGGAATAATGCCTTGTACCACAGTGTAACGACACAACAGTTGTTCCACAATTACTCTTGACAGTGTACACATAGCCTAAATGCAGTACCCAGCTTATAGGTTTTTTTTTTTTTCATTTTAAGAGGCTACATCGCAAAATGACTTCGAAAAATCTCTCCACAATATCCACAAAATCTCTGCTCTTGCATCGCTTTTCTATTGAGCTTAAAGACCCGATGTTAAAGAAGAAACGTTAATTTTTAAAATACACTACAGTCGCGGCGGCAATATGTTTATTTTTCATATTTAAAGTTGTTCCATTTTAATGGTTCAAAGTGCAATCTGCACCTTAAATATACCTTATATACAGTATGCTGATATAGTGATAGAATCACAAAAAATTGATAAGTGCGGTTCTATTTTTCAAAGCTTATTTAAAAGTCGCGAATTTCTAATTCTTATGTTAAACTCCATTGAGTATGCGCTCGGAAGCAAAAAGAACATCCATTAAAATGCTCGTAAAAATACCTAAAAATAATTTTAAAAAGCCTCAGTTAAACCGCAGTGAAGACAACATATTAGCGCAAGTGCTGTTTTTTTTTTTCTTGTTTATTAACATTATTTTTACGAGCATATGAGTTAGAAATTCGCGATTTTGAAAGTTTTTTTAAAAATATAACCGCACTTACCAATTTTTTGTAATTCTATCACTAGATGAACATATATTTAAGGTGCACATTGCACTTCGATCCATCAAAATTGGACAACTTTAAATATGAAAAATAAACATGTTGCCGCCGCGACTGTGTTATTTTAAAAACTAACATTTCTTCTTTAACATCGGGTCTATGGGCTCAATAGAAAAACGATGCTAGCGCTCTTTGCGGAGATTTTTTGCAATAATTTTGCGATGCATCCTTATAAATTATATTTTCTAACTAATACTGTGTTATTGTTCCTTACGTTTATACGTTATTCTTTTTTTTTTTTTTTGCTCTCGGAAGTTGTTAAAACAGAACTTTGAAGTTAAGGCTCTGCTAATATTTTTTTGTGAAATTTCATTCAAGTTAATCTTTTATATACGATTTACTTTAATGATGCACATGTGCTTTTTTAAAGCAGTTATTTGAACTGTTCTCGTGAGAAGTCTTCTGAATGTTTTTTATTATTTCATCAATGACTCTTTTTTTTATTGTAAACATTATTTGGACAGTCTTTTAGTAAGTCAAGTCAATTATTTTAATGAGGTCTTGATCTGGGTTTCAAGGTCTTAGTCTATGTTTTAACGTAGTTTTTTTTTTTTTGGTTACTTTCCTCTGTAACCGAGGTAATTGTTTAGAAAACCTGAATAAACATTGCTACGTTGAAGAGAAGTTTTAAGTTTTGGTTGCCAAATGTCACTATAAAGTTGTACAAATCACTAAAGCGGCAGTCACACTAGGCTGGTTTACAAGCTGCTGGTTGCTGCAGGCTGGTTATAGCCAGCTAGCAGCATAGTCTGAACTGCTACCAGCAGCTGCTTTCACCAGCGGGCTAGTAATTTTAACAGCGACTGGTGAAGTTGGACATGTCCAACTTTAGCAGCTACCAGCTGGTCATGTGACTCCCTTCCTGCTGCTGCCATCTAGTGTGAACTTTTTGTTGCTAGTAGTGGCACTAGTGGTAGTTGAAACTCCACTGCTTGGGTTGGTTGTTGTTAAGAGTTTGTGTTTTTGCAAGACGGTGATTGGATGACTTGCACTGCTAATACCAGCAGTGACTGGACAAGTGTGAACCCAAAGCAGCTGCTGTTTGCTGTTGCTGCTAATAGCCAGCAGCAACCAGCGGCTTGTAAACCAGCCTAGTGTGACTGCCGCTTAACTGCTGCTGTATTTCCTCGCATTTTGATGCCTATTTTTTCATTTAATGAGAACACAAACACTTTAGCAGTGAAGTAGTTTTTTCAGAGGTCGTTGGAGATAACCTCGGTCAATTTGATTTTGGCCAACAGAATGTGAAATTTTGATCAAAGTTAATTAATTAGTTGATGGATTCGTTTACATTTTACAGAGTTGCATGTCACTGAGACACTGAATAACATAATATAGGTCCTGTTCAGAAATCTGGCCCTGTTCCGGAGAAATAACGCCCACAAGTTGAGACACACAGGATGGGTTCCTGGCAGTTTTGCTGGTTTAATAAAATAGCTCTGGACATTAGTGAAAAAAAATGCTGTGAATACTATAGATCTACATGTGTATAGTTTTCCTTGTTAGTTTGTAAACATAACGCTCAAAGCGTACTAACGTTTTCCTATAATGTACTAATCCAGAAACTCTGAATAGCCCATGTGGTAGCATCTCTGACTACCTACCTCTGGGTTGGTAGTTTTAATAATAAAAAACTAGCAGTGGAGCCCTTCCTATTGTGAGCTTTTGACATCAACCAATATTTTATTACCAACCTTTAGATGACATTTTCTACTTTTCGTTTCTTCTCTGAGCAGTATGACACCTGCACAGAGAAGATCCGAGCTGTAGAGAGAGCTGGATGGAGATAGATTGTAGTCACTCTTCTGCATGGGGGTGTAATCGATGCAGGAGAGTGGCGGCCGTCTCTCTCTCTTCCGGTTGATGCTGATATACATCTTCTCCATCGGTATTCCGACTAGAGAAGATGTTGTAGCTGCTGAGAATCGTATAGCTCCTGCCCTATGAAACCTCCGGCCTCTGAAGAGAAGTTATTTACATAAACATAAAGACAACGCTACTTCTTGTTACAACACTTTTATTCATTCCTTGTAAGAAGTACAGATACAAGGGTGAATAGTAAAATACTAACTGGAAATCCTCAGGCCCATGATTTGGAATGTATCGCAAAAACAGGCAAAGGAAAGAACTGAGGAACAAAGAGGAACATGGTCCTTTTATACCTTGGACCTGTGTACACCTGCGAGGTGTAACCAGGTCCAAGTGACCATGGTCCTTTATGTATCAATCCGCCACTTGGGCATGAGTCAGAAAGGTGAGTCAGAGAGGAGGGAGGGACGGTTGAGAGTTGTTTACCCCCCAGGCTATGGTTTTGGCGGGATCACGATTTACAGGGTGTTACATACCCTCCAACTTTGCTTGGAGTACGTCCTCGTACTCCAGCCAAGGGTGGAAGGTTTTCAAGTTACGCAGCGGGGAGACATGGGTGGCTGAGGACTTACCGTGTACAGAGGTGGTTATGGAAAGGCACTGGCACCGAAGTGTCAGCGCCCTTAAAAATTGGAAAAGGCTGAAAACATAAAACAAAGATAATTAATGCTCGCTGAGTGGCGAGCCGCTATTGAAATCTAAAAAGAAAAGAACAGTTGCAACGTATTTTATTTTTTTATAAATTTTTCGATAATGCCACCCGGATGGGTGGCAACCACATGAGTACATGTGGCGCGCAGCTATCCCTGCTGCGGAGGGTGGGGAGGATCCTGGGTCCATGAACCGTACGGGGGGGTAATCCCGCCGGACCTGGCCTCATCGGTAGCTGGATGCGGCAGACAGCCATTGTCCCTGGTCGTCAGGTAGATCCCGGTGGAAGATATTGAAGATGTCCCGGTCCCCGATAATCTTGCGGGAGGACCGCTTGTTGTACAGTGTAGCCCAAGCGGCGTCCCATAAGACGGCGATTCGGTAACGAGGATCCGGTTCCGGAATGTAGTGACGGCTGGTACGGAACGTCTGTCCAGCTGGCAGTCTAAAGACGGAGTTGACGAAAGCTCCCAAAAGGGCTTCCGTGGCTTCATCGATGGCATCTCCGGCGAAACTGGTGGTTTCAACAATCCGTCTTCTTGGGAAGACGATGGTGATGAGGACACTTGTTAGGCGGGAGAGTCCCACGACATATCGCTCCCGGGGAGGGAGGTCCAGACGGGGAAACCCTTCCTCCAAAGAGAAGTGTCCTATGTAAAGGGTGTTGGCAGAGCGCACTTCGCGCTGCCAAGTGACCCACCGATTGTTGAGCAACCTCTCGCCGGAGGTGGCTGCACGGAACGGATGATCCAGCGGTAACCGCCCCAGAGTAGCCCCGGCATGGGGTACAGTGGGCGGTGCGGCTGGTCGGGCTGGTGTTGGAGCCGCAGGTTCCAAAGAAACTGATGCGCCCGTGATAGGCCTGGCATGGCGCAAGGCGGACCGGGCCATATCGCGGGCCCGCTGACGTAGTCGCTTCGATGCCGACTTCCTGCTCAGTGCCTCCAGTGGCTTGGCACTTCCTGGTGCACGGCCCAGTGCTTCCATGGGGTCACCTCCCGGTCGCATGACGTCTTGCAGAAGGTTTGTGATGGCCTTCTGTTTTTTCAAGAATGCGGCACGCTCTGCGGAAGGTGGCGGCATCAAAGGTGTAGGCGTAGGTTGTCCAGAAGGGCGGCCCGGAGGTGGCGGAGGAGGAGAGCGACGCGGGACCCAAGTAGGAGGGCCCCGAGTTTCATAGCGATGGTCGCGGTCCAGTTGGACTCGGTGATCCTGTAGGTCTTGCCTGACCCTTGGGTCGAAGTTATTACGCGGCGGAGGGCCGCGTCCAGAGGAACCACGTTGTTCCTGCTGACTTCTTCCGTCGGGTCGGCGTCGGGGCGGAAGATGGGAACCACGTGGCGAAGAGCGACGTGGTTGTGGCCGTTGAAGAGAGTCTCGAGAAGAGTGGTGGCCCCTGTAGGACTGTTGAGGCTCCTTGGAGCGAGCCCCAGTGGGAACCTGAACACGAGCAGGTTGGGGAACCACCACTATGGAAGGTAGCTTTGGAGTCGGAGTTGGTGTGGCGGCCTCGCTGCGTGGAGGCGTGGCACATCGGGAGGTTGGTGGTGACGATAATGGTGTATGAGGAGGAGGCGGCGGAGTGATTGACGGCACCGGTGAGCAGTGTTGGAAAGGCTCTGGTGGCGTTATGGGTGGAGAAGGAGATGTGGAGAGGCCAGTTGTCAGGGTTGCTGGCGAGTTTGAGGATGGAGGTGATGACGTGGCCGATGACGTAACTCGGGCGGCTTCTTGGAGTCGGGCCTCGATTCGCAGGAGCTCCTCCTTCGGGAGTTGCGCCGTACACGGTAAGCCCAGCTCGACAAGGCGGGCGCAAACCGCACGGAGGTACGCCAGATTGTCCTCCCCTTCCTTTTTATCTCTGGCTGCCTGGCGAAGGGCAGCCTCCCTCTGCATCTCCAAGTGGAGGTCTTCGAGGGGGGAGGGCACAGATCCACCTCCCCCACGCTTCCCTCTTGCTTCAGCTCCACCCGGAATGGGTTGACCAGGCGCGTTGCTATTGCGGAACGCCTGGTTAACCCCCCATGCCATGAGGTTGATATCGATGCGGTCTTCCCGCTCCTCCCAGTAGTGTTTTGATGTCGTGACGTCGAAGGGGACGATGCTGCTTGGCGCAGCAGGCTTCCCTTCGCGCCCGACATTGGCAGGTCGCTTGAAGCTTGCTTTTAGGCGCTTTTCCCCACGCCGGTGAAAATTCTCCGGTTCGGAGGAGGTGCGGCGCCTATCTATTGTGTTTGGCGACTCTCTTCTTGTTATTGGCGCACTGGCGGCGCCCGCCCTTTGTAGCTGGCAGGTAGATTGAGAGAGGGGTTCAGCGGTCCCCGCCGTTCCACTCTCCGTCTCATCTTCACTAGAAGAGGCAGACATCATTCTGCCTCCTCTCCATGAGCCTCTACCTGGCATATTTCTCAAGAGTTTAAAAGTTCTTACTTTTTCAAAAGTCCCGCTGCTGGTGATTACTTCCAAATAATAACAGAAATCGGTCCCCGATCACTCTGTTATTATTTCAAGAGGTCCAAAAAGTTCTGAAGGTCTGATGCACTGCACGTGAGTTCAAAGGCTTGAAGGTGGCACTCAAGCTTTTGATTAACAACAAAAACTGAAGAAGTTCGAAATTAAGATTTGGAACTTGGCACAGAAGTAGATTGAGGATTTGATGATATAAAGAGATGAACAAAAACGAGTGCTTCTTTGAAGAGAGCAAATCAAATGGTAATTGACCAAGTTTGGTCACTTTTCTTATTTAATTTTAAAAGTTAGAAGGGCCGGCCCCTTTTAGAATAAGACACCTTACTCTCATTGGTTTCTTCACGACTTTATTTATTGGGGGTGGGGGTTGTCCCACCGACATTAGATGTGAGAGGTGTTGATCTAATTCTTATCAGAGTCGGTCCTGTTTATTATTTTTAGATAAACAAAAGGACTAAGGAATCTCGAGGGAGAAGGGCCGTTATTTTATTTCACACCGAGGTGTGAAGTTGCCCATTAACTTTCTCCCCTTCTTTTCCTTAATGCCTTTTTTGGAAAGAATAGGTCAGCAAGGTTACTAATGTACCTTGCTGTTTGTTATTATTTTTAGGGGGGAGTGGGGCAGGAGTTGGTGTCCCACAATTCGATCTTAATTGAGAGGGTGACAGGTTCTTCAATTTTATTTTTTAATTGAAGGTGTCCGCTCTCACAAAATCCTCAAAACTGATTTTCTTCCTTTTTTATTTGTTTATGGCCAGCAGTTTTTGTTGTTTGTTGTTTTTTTTCTTTGAAGTCCCAGTGCATTGGTCTGGCCCCCAGAGCAATTGTCTCTTTGAAGTTTCTATTCTTCCACTGTCAACAGCATGGTCAATGACGTCCGTCCATAATAAAGGGGAGCACGGTGTTTTTCTTTTGCTGACCCTTTTATGGCTCTTGATTTTTCTTCTGAACGTCCTTGACTAGCCTTCGGCGTTTTTCCCAGGTGTACCACGTGGTTGACAGTCGTGTGTGAAGGCCACGTGGTTCCGGTGTAGTTTATTGCATGTTTGAAATGGTTGCCAATATGTAAATATTGGCGGCCATTTTGAAAAGTTTAAAAGTGTTTCAAAAATTAAAGTTGTGTGAATTTTGTAGAGTTTTGGGAGTTATTTGAGAGTGTTTAGAGGGGTTGTTGATGCTGTGGGGTTGTTTATTCGTTGGGGGGTTCCTTTTATCCCCTCCCCCACCTCTTGACAACTGTCCTCAGTTGTTTCTTAACACAACAATTCTCAAATTCCTCCCGCTCTTCTATTGTTGATATTTGATGGTTGCTGGTGTTTATTTCCATAGTCATGAAATAAACACTGGTGAATTATTGTTTTATTTTCGTCGCGTTTGGTTTCTTGACAGCGTGGGTGGCCGTTGCTTTCGTCGTCACTTACGGGGTGGAGTTTCGAGGTTTTCTTTAGAGGTGCTGGCAGATTTGCCAGGGGCCTCTACGGAAGTTTCTCCCAGAGCCCATCCGATGTGTGCTTCGATGCATTTTTGTCGGAGTGTGGATTCGAAGAGATCGTCCTCCACGTATACTTTGTTTGTTGTCATGGACACAGCTAAGTGCAGAGCCCGGCCTAGATCTCGGCCTAAGATGGCTTCGTGCCGGCCGGTAATCACTAGTAAGTGCCCTCGCACAGCGTGGGGGCCTAGCTGGACCGTCGCGGCGAGTCGCCCCACCACGGTGATCCTTTGGCCTCCCACACCCTGAATGTTGGGTGGGATTAACACAGGCTCGATTTCGAACTTGTGTTCCTGCGCGAGTTCAATGGTGATAACGCTGCCCGTAGCTCCGGTGTCCGCGAGCATCCGTATACTCTTTCCGTTGATCGTGACGGCGATGCGCGGGTTCTTGTCGCTGGCATCATAGTCTCCGACTTCTTGAGGTGAACAGCTGCTTACCAGCTGCTCATACACCGTTGTCATTAGTCTTCGGCAGCAGGAGTGGCCCTTCGTCGGCGATTGGGTTCCGGGAGCCATGATGGCTATTGTTTTATTTTCACGGCACCCAATCTCCTTGACGGATTGTTTAAGGACGTCGAGCGTGTCCTGCCAAACGATTAGCTCGTCCGGGGTCCATTTATGTGCAGGAGCCCGGTCGAGCACCTTGACTGGTATATTCTCAGAGTCGTCAGAACTGTCGTTGTCGGGTTTATCAGGAGTAGGCGCTCCGGCGGCTGAGTCTGCTGCTGGAAGAGGAATCCGGCGGATTTGTCCCGCCACTCTTATTAGAGCAAACTCAACGCCGTCTTCGGTGATGATATCCGTTTCAGGCACCTCTCCTTTGATGTCGTAGTCGGTAACCGGCTCCCCAAACTGCTTGATTGCAACCTTCTTCTTTGGTTGCCGACACTCACGGACGAAATGCCCCAGTTTGCCACAATTATAACACGTCGACTTACTCTTGTCGAACGTGCGAGTGGTCTCTGGTTGGGGGTCCGTTGCAGAGTGTCGGTTTGAATTGGTGGCAGCAGTCTGACTAGGCTTTTTATCATGCCGAGACCGGTGTGGTTTGTCTTTAGGGCTGGCGGCTGCCGCCGGCTCCTGGTCGGTCTTCGATGCTCCTTTACCCGACTGTGAATCAGCTGCGGGTTTTGGTTCCGTCGGCCATTTATCCAAGGACAGCAGGACCACCTCCATATTGAGGACGGCGTTTGCGAAGTCCTTGAACGACGTCGTCGATGCGTGGTGCGCGGCGTTCTGTATGGTGGGATGTAGAGCGCGGCGCAACTGGCTTATACGCAGCTGATCGTCAAGTTGCGGGTAAACTCGGTCGCCGAGTATCATAAACTCCCAGATGAAAGCTTGTGTACTCTCACCTTCCTTCTGGAGCATCTCTGTATACTTTTTCTCCAAGATGGCCAGTTCGTTCGGCTTCCCGAACGTATCTACCATCTGTACTCTCAGTGCTGGCCAAGGAATGTCCTGAAGCTCATACCTCAGTTTACTCAGCCACGTACGGGCGGCCCCAGTGAAACACCCCGTGATGTATTCCTCCTTGTGGTGGTCTTTCCAACCGTACAGGTGTGCTACTTCCTCGAATTCTTCCAGGAAGGGACGGAAACCTGTCAATCCGTTGAATTTTTGGATTGAGTCGGCTGGGTGGCGACCGCTGTATTTCTTATTGAATTCTTCCACGGAGGGTTCTCTGGGGGTTGGTCGATAGATGCCATCCTGGACGTTTGGCATTCCAGCCGGCATCAGACCTACCCCTTGCGGTGGAAAACGTGGCGCGTAAACTGAAGTGCCTTGTGTCGCTCCTTGGCTAGGCTGTTGTTCCGGGGGTGTCGAGCGGCGACCGCTACGTGCAACCCGGACAAGCGAGTGAGGAGAATCAGCACGTGTCGTAATCGGTATTTCCGCACGCTCATCTCTGTGACGCGGATCATCTGACTGCCCTTGTTGTTGCCAGTCAGGGTTACGCGGTAGATGACGTGTGTGCGGTGTGTAATGTCTTTCGTAACGATCGTGACGCCCTCTGTAGCCAACATAGGGGGCTGAAGAGGCGTCCGAGTCATCGTCGCGAAGTCGGTGTGTGCGTGTTGTTCGCCGTGGTGTAGTCGGTCGATTCGGTGTGAATCGGTCGTCTATGAACTGAGACATACGAGTCGAGAGTGCAGCCACTTGTTGTGACAGGTGGTCAAACTCGGCCCCAGTCGGCCGCGGCGGTGGTGTCACATCAGTAGTCACGGGTACTTCCAACAGATCTTCGTGCGAACCCTGGTGATCAGACAGGGACCCCGTATTGTCGTGTGAGGTAGCCATGATTAATGAAGTGGCTTGTGTAATGTGAATGTGCGGTGATGAACGAGTCCGGCGAAGTCCAAGTCGTTGTGTGCAGCTCCGAGGGTTCTCGAGTACACTCTGAGCTATACTTTCGGGTTCCAGTATGATGGGACTCGTTCAGTTTGTGAAGTTGTAGGTCGGTGATGTCACTGCGCGTTGGCAATTTAGTGCTTGTCGGCAACCGACACTATCGTACTCTTATACACTGAGTAACGATAGATTACCTAAGCTTGTGACGTGTATAACGAAGTGGCCGTTCACTCCGTTAGTGTGGTGATTTTTGTATCGTGTTGATCGTGTTCTCAGTTGGGCGTGTGACGAGTTTTGGTTCCCAACTGGTGTGGCGTCGTGAGTTCTTTATTGAGCGTCAGATTTTGGAAGGATCTCTCTCGACACGTGGTATTTGGCGACCACGTGGAGGTTACGAGAATTCCAAAAACCTCAATAAAGAAACAGCAGATGTACAATACAACCTCGAGCGTGGTACACCACCCAATCAAGATTGCACTGCGGAAAGTGAATTAGAAATGAAAGTGTATTGCAATTGCCTGAAGAAGAGGAAAGCAATACGAAGAGTAAAGCTAGAGCGCGGTGCCCGCACTTTTAGTTTTACTTGAAAACAAGAATGAAGAGTGTGTGTGTGAAGAACACACAAAGAACAAAAAGTTCAAGATGGCTGAACTTTTTAAATGCACAAACAAAGGAGAAGTTCAAGATGGCTGAACTCTCCAAAGAAGCAAGAAAAGAAAGCTGTTTTACTTGAAAAGTTTAAAACTTAGGTGCGGTGCCCGCACATCAAAAGTTTTAATTTAGTTTTATTAAAAAAAGTAAAACAGTGTAGAAATTGAAGTGTGTTCAACAAGCTAAATGCTTGGTGAACCAGAAGAAATGTTCAGACTGTAGAAATTTTGAGTCCTCACTGCTGGATGGCTCTGGATGAAAAGACAGAGTCAGTGCCCAGTGAGGGACTATGTTGAGTAGAATGAAGAAGTCCGTAGGTGGCGCTGAGGTGGCCACTTCCGGTTCAGTTTATTGCAATGTCCAAAAATTGATGATTGAAAAGTTCCTCCGGGGCACGTTTTTATGGTGGCCAGGAGAAAGACACAAAAAGAGAGAAAATTCAAAGAAAAAGAGAAGTTTTCTCTAACAAGAGGAACTCCGCCAGGGGGCGCGTGAGTGCAACCCTCTGGAAGAGAAGAGAAGAGAAGAGAACACAAAAAGATGAGAGAAGGTACAACAATGAGTCACATGGAGCGAAAAACCGCTCCGTTGGCGCTTTTTGAAGAGTGTCCGGTCGATCCAAGATGGCGGCCGGGCTTCAGTGCTGTCCAATGGAGAAAGTTCATGTGATGATGCATTGAGGTGATGATGATGAAGAAATTGAAGAACATGACTTGGGACATAGAGGGTCCCAAGGGAAACACAAGTGTAAAAACAAAGAACAAAGAAAAGGAGGGACAAGAAAGTCCCACGTGGCTAGGAAAAGTGTGTTCTAAGCTTGTAAGCCCCCTAACAATGAGATAGAGTTAGGGAGAATTTTGCTTGAAAATTAAAGATGAAGAGTGAAGATAATAGGACATTTTAAAAGACACACACGTCCTTTAAAAGCCTATTAATAGGTGGATAGATTAGTAGATGAGATTTGTTTGCTCATCTCATAATGAGACTGCAAACTCCTCTCGGAGAGTAAAAAGAATTTGTTTAAAGTGTTGCCCACGTGGTGTGGGTTTCACTTTGAAAATTAAAGAAGAGTGAAGGTGACAGTGGGTGATTGTAATGGAAACATGAAATACAAAAACACGGACGGAAACACGTGTGTCCAAACGGTTGTCCACGTTTCCGAGTGCTAAGCGGTCAGCAGACAAGAGTTCGTTCCCACGTGTCTCTAAGGACAGGACACAGAATCGCGCGGTCGACACGTGGTGTGTGTAGCCACAAGTCTCTTCCGCGATTCCACAAAAAACGGTGCCATGCGGTTGGCTTTGACGTGATCGAGGGCCTCCATACATGGTCCCAACATAAAAAGGCGCCACGCGGTTGGCTTTGACGCTATCGAGGGCCTCCATACGTGGTTCCAACACAAAGGACGCCGCGCGGTTGGCTTTGACGTGATCGAGGGCCTCCATACGCGGTTTTACAAAGGCGCCACGTGGTCGACTTTGACGCTATCGAGGGTCTCCACACGTGGTTCCAACACAAAGGACGCCGCGCGGTTGACTTTGACGTGATCGAGGGTCTCCATACGCGGTTTTACAGACAGGCGCCACGCGGTTGACTTTGACGCTATCGAGGGTCTCCATACGTGGCTCCAACATAGAAAGGACGGACGAAGCCTCGTGAGGCACAATCACGAGACTTAGGACAAAGGACGGCTTCTGTTTACAGGTCGGAGAAGGCAGATGGAGCTATACCCCGCACCTCCACCAAATGTGAGCTTTTGACATCAACCAATATTTTATTACCAACCTTTAGATGACATTTTCTACTTTTCGTTTCTTCTCTGAGCAGTATGACACCTGCACAGAGAAGATCCGAGCTGTAGAGAGAGCTGGATGGAGATAGATTGTAGTCACTCTTCTGCATGGGGGTGTAATCGATGCAGGAGAGTGGCGGCCGTCTCTCTCTCTTCCGGTTGATGCTGATATACATCTTCTCCATCGGTATTCCGACTAGAGAAGATGTTGTAGCTGCTGAGAATCGTATAGCTCCTGCCCTATGAAACCTCCGGCCTCTGAAGAGAAGTTATTTACATAAACATAAAGACAACGCTACTTCTTGTTACAACACTTTTATTCATTCCTTGTAAGAAGTACAGATACAAGGGTGAATAGTAAAATACTAACTGGAAATCCTCAGGCCCATGATTTGGAATGTATCGCAAAAACAGGCAAAGGAAAGAACTGAGGAACAAAGAGGAACATGGTCCTTTTATACCTTGGACCTGTGTACACCTGCGAGGTGTAACCAGGTCCAAGTGACCATGGTCCTTTATGTATCAATCCGCCACTTGGGCATGAGTCAGAAAGGTGAGTCAGAGAGGAGGGAGGGACGGTTGAGAGTTGTTTACCCCCCAGGCTATGGTTTTGGCGGGATCACGATTTACAGGGTGTTACACTATGGTGGTTTGTTATAAATTTAAAAAGAAGCCTACAACTGAGTATTTCAAATTAAACATAAAAGACGCATTCATACTAGGCTAGTTTACAAGCCGCTGGTCGCTGCTGGCTATTAGCAGCAACAGCAAGCAGTAGCTGCTTTGGGTTCACACTTGTCCAGTCACTGCTGGTATTAGCAATGCAAGTCATCCAATCACCATCTTGCAAAAACACAAAGTTTAACAACAACCAACCAAAGCAGTGGAGTTTCAACTACCCACTAGTGCTACACAGGCAATTAGAAAACGGGATAAACAGGCGTTTGCTCCGCACTTTTTATGACGAACGGTATAGAAAGGGCGGAGCAAATGTCTGTTTATTCCGTTTTCTAATTAACCGTCTAGTTGCCACTACTAGCAACAAAGGGTTCGCGACTAGCTGGTAGCGCACTGATAGCAGTAGGAAGGGAGTCACATGACCAGCTGGTAGCTGCTAAAGTTGGACATGTTCAACTTCACCAGCTGCTGTTAAAATCACTAGCGTGCTGGAGAAAGCAGCTGCTGGTAGCAGTTCACACTATGCTGCTAGCAGCCCTTTTTTTGTCATTCTATCACTCGATTAGCATATATTTAAGGTGCACATTGCACTTTGACCCATCAAAATTGGACAACTTTAAATACGAAAAATAAACATAATTGCCGCGACTGCATGTGTATTTTAAAAATGAACGTTTTTTCTTTAACACTGGGTTTACGGGCTCAATAGAAAAACAGTGCTAGCGCTCTTTGTGTAGATTTCTCGAAGTAATTTTGTGATGTAGCCTCTTCAAAGAAGTTATCGCATTTGGTGATTTTCAAGCTGATATAAGAAGTTTATTTTGAAAGATATAGGCTATCAACATGATGGAGTTACCCTTCTGGTTGCTAATAAACTTCCAAGTTTTTATTAATTTCAGCGCTTCTGATAGACAGAAGAAACCAGAATTCGAGCAGCATTTACACTTTAAAACCAGCTTTAATTGATATATTTTAAATTATATGTTCTATCTAATGTGTTGTTGCTCACGTTTAGAAGTTGTTCTTTTTTATGCTCATGAAAGTTGTTGAGGCAACACTTTGAGTAACAGATCTTAGCGTTCTTGAAGATCGGATTCAAACTGATCTTTTATATCCCATACTCAAATGTAGTACAGGTGTTGTTTTTGAAGAAAAAACGACTGTTATTTGAATAATCAATTAAGGTTTATTATTTGAATTACTTATGTTTGTGGTCTCTTTGACGTAGACTTTGATACTTTTTCTTTAACCGAAGTTATTTTGTTTTTGAAAAACCTGCAAAAACCCTTGGGATTTTGAACAGACGTTCAAGTTTTTAATGTCAGTGTGAGCTTTCTGGACGACTACCATATATTTATACACGTGTTGGGGGGGTTGTTCTTTTACTCACATACGCACGACACTGCAACGATAACAGATTTCTATTGGTGGTTGACTCACCGTCCTTCCTTCCTCGTATGGTTACCATACAATGAGGAGTTGGACAGTGGGGAGTTGGACAGTGGGGGGGAGTTGGACAGTGGGGGGGAGTTGGACAGTGGGGGGAGTTGGACAGTGGGGGGGAGTTGGACAGTGGGGGGGAGTTGGACAGTGGGGGGGAGTTGGACAGTGGGGGGGAGTTGGGCAGTGGGGGGAGTTGGGCAGTGGGGGGAGTTGGACAGTGGGGGGGAGTTGGACAGTGGGGGGGCAGTTGGACAGTGGGGGGCAGTTGGACAGTGGGGGGCAGTTGGACAGTGGGGGGCAGTTGGACAGTGGGGGGCAGTTGGACAGTGGGGGGCAGTTGGACAGTGGGGGGGAGTTGGACAGTGGGGGGGAGTTGGACAGTGGGGGGGAGTTGGACAGTGGGGGGGAGTTGGACAGTGGGGGGGAGTTGGACAGTGGGGGGGAGTTGGACAGTGGGGGGAGTTGGACAGTGGGGGGAGTTGGACAGTGGGGGCAGTTGGACAGTGGGGGGCAGTTGGACAGTGGGGGGCAGTTGGGCGCGGTGGGGGCGGTGGGGACGGTGGGGGGAGTTGGACAGTGGGGCAGTTGGACAGTGGGGCAGTTGGACAGTGGGGCAGTTGGACAGTGGGGGGAGTTGGACAGTGGGGGGCAGTTGGACAGTGGGGGGCAGTTGGACAGTGGGGGGGAGTTGGACAGTGGGGGGGAGTTGGACAGTGGGGGGGAGTTGGACAGTGGGGGCAGTTGGACAGTGGGGGGAGTTGGACAGTGGGGGGAGTTGGACAGTGGGGGGAGTTGGACAGTGGGGCAGTTGGACAGTGGGGCAGTTGGACAGTGGGGGGCAGTTGGACAGTGGGGGGCAGTTGGACAGTGGGGGGCAGTTGGACAGTGGGGGGCAGTTGGACAGTGGGGGGCAGTTGGACAGTGGGGGGCAGTTGGACAGTGGGGGGCAGTTGGACAGTGGGGGGCAGTTGGACAGTGGGGGGCAGTTGGACAGTGGGGGGCAGTTGGACAGTGGGGGGCAGTTGGACAGTGGGGGGCAGTTGGACAGTGGGGGGCAGTTGGACAGTGGGGGGCAGTTGGACAGTGGGGGGCAGTTGGACAGTGGGGGGAGTTGGACAGTGGGGGGAGTTGGACAGTGGGGGGAGTTGGACAGTGGGGGGAGTTGGACAGTGGGGGGAGTTGGACAGTGGGGGGAGTTGGACAGTGGGGGGAGTTGGACAGTGAGGAGGAAGATTGAGGAGTTTGACACCCACAGGCTAGCATTCTGGGGAATCTCTTGTGCAGCATATTTGATGTCATTCCTACTGCACACCAGAAATGCATGACCTTAAAATCTGTTACTCATGCCAGTTGAGTTGGGTACTTGCTCTGAGCAAGTTAATATTGTTGATTACAATGCACTGATTCGACTTCATCTTGAGTATTGCTGCAGTATGGAATCCCCACTCTGTAGTGTTAACTCATGCAGTGGAAGTGGTCCAGCACAGGGCAGCGAGATTTGTCTGCGGCAGATAGAAGTTTACCCATAGTGTTACTGAAATACTGGTGGTGCTATATTGGGATAGTTTAGCTCATAGTAGATCAGAAATTAGTTTATGTATGTTTAAGAAGATTGTACTGTACGTTGTCAGTGTCCCAAACCACAGATTAGTGATATATGTAAAGCATTGTATGTGGGACGGGGTGACGACTTCAGAAAAATTAGAGATTTTGTAGTTATTATAAATCTACTAGTGAGGCAACCCGTCATAAAGGACGTGGGTAACCCGTCATACAGGACGTGGGTAACCCGTCATACAGGACGTGGGTAACCCGTCATACAGGACGTGGGTAACCCGTCATACAGGACGTGGGTAACCCGTCATACAGGACGTGGATAACCCGTCATACAGGACGTGGGTAACCCGTCATACAGGACGTGGGTAACCCGTCATACAGGACGTGGGTAACCCGTCATACAGGACGTGGGTAACCCGTCATACAGGACGTGGGTAACCCGTCATACAGGACGTGGGTAACCCGTCATACAGGACGTGGGTAACCCGTCATACAGGACGTGGGTAACCCGTCATACAGGACGTGGGTAACCCGTCATACAGGACGTGGGTAACCCGTCATACAGGACGTGGGTAACCCGTCATACAGGACGTGGGTAACCCGTCATACAGGACGTGGGTAACCCGTCATACAGGACGTGGGTAACCCGTCATACAGGACGTGGGTAACCCGTCATACAGGACGTGGGTAACCCGTCATACAGGACGTGGGTAACCCGTCATACAGGACGTGGGTAACCTGTCGTGTATGACGGGACATTCTAGTTGAACTATTTTATTCAAATACTGAAGGTCACTCAATGAAGGACGTTTCCTTCTTCCCTCTCCTCCACCACCCTGACATGTGTTTGCTTAAAGGTTTTTGCCCTTGTTCGTACACCGTTACACATCGCCAGACAGACTTGGCTTAATATAATATTGACAATGCATCTTGCAGTACTTGGATCTTAAGATCCCTCTGCCACAGGCCAAACTGGCTACTTGCAGAGTATATTTTTGTAGTTGTAATTCTAATTGTGTGACGACTACCGCCTGACTACCTGCTAAATTTTAATTGCAGTTTTCTCAAAACTTTGTTAAATGATTACTTATCTTCCTCCCACCCCTCTCCCCGCTGTAGGGCCTACTCGTTAATTAATTATTAACAGTATTGACAAAGAAATTTATTTCTGAATTTTTTTTTAATTCATTATATGCATTTTCGTAATTTAAAAAAATACAAATGCTTTCGATATTTTTTCATAATGTGAAAAAAATGGGCGAGGATTAGTCTCAATAGCCTCAATCAGTCCATGTTAGATTTCTGATATCTGGACAGTAAACTGGATGAACACAGCAATCAGTTGGTGAATAAAGCAGTGAATAAGGCGATTCACACAAATCTCCCTCCTGACATCCATCTGGGCATGGGAACTTTTCTACTTCGACACATTGTTCCGGGCATTTAGTGGTACAGTTATTGTAACCTACTGCCGAAAGATAACATACCGGAACTAAAGGAAGATATATAATGTATTAGTGTCATTTTGTTAGTTTCTGAGTGTCAGTTTCGAATCGCGCCTAAGGCTGCGGTAACAATGGAAGTGTTGTCTGACGACAAACGTGTCCGTACTATTTAGTCAACAATATCGCAATTTTCATGTATTCATTTTGGCAATGTTGTGATTCGAATAGTAAAGAGCTTAGATACAGCGTTTAGGAAAAAAAAAATTTCCGAATGTAGGTGCTGCGATCGTTTTTGGCATAAAAACGGTTTTTGAGCGGTTTTGTCGTGGTATGAAGTGACATACAAATTAATAGAAAAGTAATTGCACGTGCTAAGCGTGGGACGGTTTTTTGGTCCCAAGGGATAAGATATTAAGGCGTAAGATTTTAAGCATTATTTAAAAATAGAAGGACCTTTTAAAAATTTCCATAAAGCGACCACTTCATGAACAATACTTCCTAAATTGCATTTTCGGCTTTAATGGATCTCCATTGAATGATTGGTGAGACTATTTCTTGCAATTTTTAGTTACACCATATAGTAACACGCGTTTACGTTTCATTGTCGTCTGCTCAAAACAACAAAATGGAGTTTCTTAAACCAGACCATAACTTTCCGCGACTGGCAACTGTAACAATCTAGTGTTGCAATAAAGTGATGACGATAGACTTAATATGGTGATGACAGCAGCGCCACTTTAGTGGGGAAAAGGTTGTACCTTATGGACACATAGGTGTCCATAAGGTTGTACAATAGCCACCAGAAGGCACTGCTGTAATTTTACCAGGTTATGGGACGCATCCGTCGTCATACAACACATTACAAGTTGCCTGTCACGGAGAGTAATGGGACTAATGGTCTAAGCTTAAACTATGCGTGTTGTTTGCCATACAAAGTTCAAATATTCCTTCTTCACTCTCCACTGCTACAGCTTTTCATGTTTTGCCAGTTTGGACTCTTCTGTCGCTCATAATGTCGTATGACAAGGGCAACTCCACACGGGTCCGTGTGACACTGTCATATGCAGTGTAGACACTTTTTATTAAGTTGGATGTTGGATTTGGATTGTTAGAACTTAAGACAGTAGAGAGTTTGCGCCATGGTACAACTGCTACTATCTACAGCTACTACTAATTGTAGATAGTCGTTTTCTGTGTTGAAAAGTTGTAGTTGTAGCCTTTAGGTTGCGCTCACATCTTCCACACACAACAACAATATAGATTTTAATCCGGAAATACCCACCCACACCTTGCCAAACCAAAAATGGAGTCTACAATAAAAAGTAAGATAGAATTGTTACACTAACTGGTGAAGCCAAGATGGAGGCAAAAAAATCTTTAACAGGAAGTGAGCCTCCCCATATGTCATGCGCATGCGCAGTTACCTTTTTGTTGTAGTTGTGTACGACTATAACTTCTGTTACAATTGTACAGATTCAAATAGGAATGACAACTGGAGATCATTTTTTCACAAAGTTATTGTAAAATCCAGTTGTCGTGCCTATTTTTTGTGTGGCGCAAACTCTCTAGTGTGCGGAATCGTACTACAACTTGTTGTTAGACAACGCATCCACTGTACCAATTACCATATTAACTTATTCACGCCCTTAATCTAGCTGATGTACTATAGATGAAGCCTAGAGTCATGTAGTCTGAAGCGACACTTTGTTGACACTTGATATAGACACAGGTGTACGACACTGCTCTAGCCTCAAAGATTGCAGTACGTATAGATGACAAAGACACTGCTCTAGACACAAGTGTCGCCTCTAGGTGTCGTCATCTATGCGAGCCTTAAGTTAAGAGCCTCGATACACACGTCCTCTATCTTGTTGTTTTGAGCAGTTGGCAATAAGACATATGCGTGTTACTAGTGACACCATATAGTATCACTAAAACTGCAAGAAATAGTCTTGCAATTGTTCAGTGATGATACATAAAAGTGCAAACTGTAATATAAAGTATTGGTCATGTGGTCGCTTTATATAAATTTTGAAAAGGTCTTTCTATATAGGGGGGGAGAGAGAAACGTGGAGGGGAAAAAAAAGGGGAGGAAGAAACTGAAATTGAAATGAAAGGAGTAAAAAAGGAACAAACGACGCGCATGCACACACCAGAGAAAATAAAAAACTCATTTTCTCTTTCAAATATAAAAAGGGGAGGGGATAATAGTAGCAAAATTAAACTACAGTTTATCACAGGCAATTGTGCCCAGCATTAGAATTTCTTTTGCTTGGGTTTGTTACTTGGTCTGATGTCATAAAAGGGCGGAGGAAAAGAAATTCTAATGCTGGGCACAATTGCCTGTTAATTTTGCTCCCGTCATTTATGACGGGTTACGCCACTATTGTCATTAATATAATTTAAAAAATTAAAAATCAGTTGACTTCATGTGAAATGAACTTTATCAGATATATGCGCCACCAAACAACAGACATGGGCAACAAAACCTCCCAAAGTCTACTCCTCTACTGGAATTCTGATGTGTTGTCACCAGCTCACATTACTTTCATTTCAAAGTACTATTGGATTTAATATTTGAATTATTCCACATGGAAGGTTGTATTCAGTTCAATATGAATAGGGAATACAGAGATTCTGGAAATGTGAAGTGACAACCTTTGCCACAAAAATGGGGCAGAGGAGACTTTCGTTTTTGAAAATTTAAAATGGCGTCGTTTGGTGACTCAGGAAAAGTCACTTCATTTTTAATTTTTTTTTTATGCTTTTATTGACTTATTTGAAAATTTAAAAATCGTTTTGGCAATTGTTGCAGTAAGTCTTGACAATATTTTGTAAAAAAAATTTCTGGAGGTAATGGTCTCTTTAACACTGCTCTCATGTCAACTTACTAGTAATAGTGCAAGTTATGATAAATACCTTTATTTGTCGTCGGAATTAAAGCAGTGCACCAGGTAACTGCTACAATGCAAACGATAGCTAGTGTAACTTTCATCTAATGGAATTTAAAATTGATTAATTAGTAAAGTTGTAATGCTTTGATGAAAACATAGCAATTGTGTAGCATTGCAGGATAAAGGACCAATGCATCACACTTAAGCGATATAACCAAATTGAGAGGTGATAGATTTAAAAAAAAAAGTGAGATAAATCCATCACGTGCAGGACATACTGAAAAAAAAATGCGTGCAAAAGTTAGAATTTACATGTAGGTCTATGTCATTTTAAAACGTTTTTAGCCTAGTTTAACACGTGTGGAGCCCGTGCTTCACAAGCGCCTTGAAAAGTACTCTTTATAAGGGTCATGAATATGTGAGTAACACGGGCCAACTCGTTGCACGTGCAAAGATACACGTGTTTGAATTTCGTAAACGAAGTATACTTTTTCTGCATAACAACCGCTGTACATCAGATTGTTCTAAAATTGCCCCTAATTGTGGTTATATTTGTTACAGGATTGCACATTTGTTATGCAGAAAAAGTACACGATATTTGCGAAATTCAAACACTTGTATCTCTACACGTGCAACGGGTTGGCACGCGTTACTTACATATTCATGACCCTGATAAAGAGGGCTTTCGAATGGGCTAGTAGAGCGAGGGCCCCACGCATGATTGTTTAAGGCAGTTTAAAAAGTATGTTAGCCTATTTTAGGCTAAAATACTTTTTAAACTGCCTTAGACAGACCTCCACGTAGGCCTAAATTCTAACTTTTGCACGCGTTTCTCCGCACCTGCCGAATTTTTCTCACTGTTTTTTTTTTTACCAATTTTATTAATTAATTCTATCCGACTTAATGAGATGCGTGGTCCTTTATACTGCAAAGGCTACCTCAGAAAAAGTGTTGTGATTTTGAGACTATCCATGACTCCATGCAGGGTTTACAAACCGGAATTGATTGTCTCTGTACCCAGCTTAAGTTTCTCATTTTAAATTACACATATTGTTGCTTACGTTTAGATTAGTTGCAATTCTTTTTTTGGTTCTTTGGAGTTGTTGAAAGAGATCTTTGAAGTTAGGATCTGCACGTGTTTTTGAAAAAAAAAAACATTATAACAGGGAATCTTTTATATAAGATTTACTGAATGAGGCGCGCGCATATGGTGTTTTTTTTGTTTTTGAAAAGCAGTTATTTGAACTGTTCTCGTGAGAAGTCACTCAATTTTGATGGGTGTTTGTATTCCATCATTTCTTTTATGATTTTAAACGTTATGTGACAGTCTTTTGTGGCTTGTTTGGAAAACTTGATCAAACATTGCTACTTCGAACAGATGTTTAAGTCTTGATTGTCAAATGTCACTAGAAAGCTGTACAAATTACTAGTTGTGTTGTACTTCCTGTTATTTTGATGCCTGTTTTGCAATTAAGGAGAGAACAAACATGTCCTTAGGAGTTGGCCTAAGTAGTTTTCTTCCTGAAAGTAGTTCTGTGTCAGGACAATTCAGTTTGACCATTGTGGGCCTTGGCAGACAGGTGACTTTTGAAAGTCCTTTTAGGCGACAAAAAGAAGTTGAAGGTTGCGGGTTGTCGTCGCAATGTATTTTTTTATGGAAAGACGACAACCTATGCTCACAGACAATTTTTAAAACACTTTTCAACTTCTGTGTCTGAAAGGTGTTCGATCCGCGCGACCAGCGACATCGTTTCTTTTTTGCACACAGATAGACGACTTTAAAAGCAAAACAGTGTTTTGAAAGTGTTAGGTTGTGCGGACAACTCGACTTCATAACTCGACTTTTTATAGAAAATATATTATGACGAGAGCACAGCAACGTTTGACTTCATTCTGTTCACGAAAAGTTTTTCAAAAGTTGCCTGTGTGCCAAGACCCTTAGCTTAGCGAAAACTTTGTCACAAATTGTCATTGTATGCTTGTATATCTGTCGTGGAAAATGCTGCTATCCAGAAGCTTCATAGTACTAGCCTCTGTGAACAGAACTTTTGCTTTATTACGGTGCTTCTAGTACATTAGTGCTGCATGCTGAAATTCATACAACACATTCCATACATTATGTAAGTTTTTTAAGGGCCTTAGTGGCCAATATGTTTACAATGACAGAATATTTTAGGTTCAACCTCCCCTGATTAATTTTGGTGAACCATATGAGTAGGCTTTTAGCTGTCGTTGTAAACCACTCTGCACCTCATATGAATACACTTGAACATAATGTTTTTGCTAACATTTAACCTTTTTATTTCAATACTAGTGGGGTAACCCATCATAAATGACGGGAGCAAAATTCACAGGCAATTGTGCCCAGCATTAGAATTCATTTTCCTTCGCCCTTTTATGATGTCAGACCAAGTAACAAACCCAATTAGAAATTGATGACGTTCAGAAAAGGGCTGATCAAAAGAAATTCTAATTGCGAGCCAATTGCCCGCGATAAACTGTACTTTAATTTTGCTACTATTATCCCCTCCCCTTTTTATATTTGAGAGAGAAAATGAGTTTTTCATTTTCTCTGGTGTGCGCATGCGCGTCGTTTGTTCCTTTTTTACTCCTTTCATTTCAATTTCAGTCACCCCCTCCCACTTTTCCCCCTCCACGTTTCTCTCTCTCTCTCTCTTCTACACTTTCCAACCTTTTCCCCCTCACAAATTTAATATCATGGGGTTCTTGGATGGGGAGTGTGCAACATATAGTTAACCTTGAGAAAAAATGCGGTTCATTTATTCATTTAAATTTATATAAATTGTACAGCAATAATCGCACGCACACATGCACACACGGTTCCTTTATTCATTTAAATTTATCTAAATTGTACAACAATAATCGCACGCGCACACACAGACTTGGCTTAATATACATTATATATATAATATTGTAAAATTTGCAATATAAATATCAAATCCTTTCCTATACAAATTTCTCTTTCTCTTTGGTTCCTGTTTTCTTTTTCAAAATTTTAATGAAAGTAGTACTTTAGCCAGATAGCCAAACATGTGAAAGAGGGGGGGGGGGGGTCAGCCTTCATTTCACTTTCTATTCTTTATATATCTTTGTTCATTTCCAATTATCTATTGTTTTTTTTTTTTTTTGGAATGATTCTCATCATATATATGTTTTTTTCTTTGCTGTCCACAACTTATTATCAAATTTCATATCCTTATGATGATTTTACAAACAGGTGTTACTTTACAAACTGAGCATAAAATAATTTTTATACATGGTGTGTTTCTATATTATTTTTTTCAATTTTATCACTTGCCATTTCCTTGGATCTAGACCACTCAAATTGACATACTGTATTGCCTTTATGGGGTTAGAATCTATCTTTGCGCACAAAGTGTATTCGAAGTGTTACTCATTTTTCTGCCATGATAATGCCCTAGTAAGCCTAATCTTTTCCAAACTATGCAGTTATATTCCTCAGTACAGTGTATATCAAAATAAATATGATTTTTGATCATCGTATTTAATTCAATCAAGTACACCCGCAATCAGTTCAAGAGTCATATGGCAGTTGGGGAACAATTCCTAATCACTAGTGGTTGTCACTGAGACGAGGCATAGACATCATCCTCAAATTGAATTCGTACTAAAACAGAACTATGTGCTGGGAGAATATTCCATAGTCTAAATACATTTGGAAAGAAAGACCACAAATATGCATCTGTTCTAGCTCCTATTTCTCTAATAGCCTTTGGATGGCCACTTCTACATATACGGTGGTTTCTAATAAAAATTCCATTTAACAATGATTTGTTGTCTGGAACTAGCAAGCGTTCAAGAAGGGCAAGGCTTTGTTCAGCTTTACGGTTTGCTAGTGATTCCCACTGAAGTTCATCTAGCATGAGGGTCACACTGTCAAGAGTACATGTGTTTTACTCTTTGAAAAATACATTTTATCATAGTGTGTTTCCAAAAGTTTTCTTTTGTTTTTTTGCGTTCTCTATTTATGATGGTATCCAAGACAGTGAAACATTAGCTCTAGACTTGAAGGCAATTGAGGGATAGTGTAATACATGGCAACTTCAGTTGAATGAGGGGAAGTGTAGCGTTATGAGGCTAACTCGGGGTAGAAATCCAATTATGTTCAATCTATAGTATGAATGACACTATTCTTCGGAGTGTCCAGTGTTATAAGTACTTGGGGGTTACAATGACAGATAAGCTTTCTTGGAAAAAACACATTGATGGTGTTACTGGGAAAGCTCTAAAAATGCTTCGTTTTAGTCAAAAGACATTAGGCACCTGCTCAGCACACGTTAAAACTATTGCCTGTCAAGCATTGGTTCGGCCTCATCTTGAGTATTGCTGCAGTGTATGGAATCCTCATTCTGTCACACACACTCATTCAGTTGAAATGGTTCAGCATAAGGCAGCTAGGTTTGTTTGTGGCAGGCACAAATTTACAGATAGTGTCACTGAGATGCAGTCAGTGCTACAATGGCATAGTTTGGCACATTGCAGGGCTGAGTTAAGTTTGAAATTGTTTGGAAAAATTAAACGTGGTGATTGTCCTAAACCGCAGTCCAGTGATATTCATAAAGCACTATATATGGGCAGGACTGACCACTCTAAGAAAATTAGGGAGATTTTTTGCTAGGACAGATTCATATTATTGGTCTTTTTTTCCTAGAGTTATAAGACAATGGAACTCTCTTCCTGAGTCAGTGGTGAATGGGGATAATTTTGTTTTGTGGGAATGACATTTGTATATTCATTTTGTTTTTATATATGTGCACATATATGTGCTTGACAATGCTTAATGCTGCATATGGACTTTTATGTCCCTCTGCCATATGCCTATTTGGCTGCTAGCAGAGTACTAATTGTAATTGTAATTGTTAAATTTATTCAAGCATATGTTTTCTTACTCATTTTTATATTGCAACTTTGTGCAAACTATGTGCAACTATTTGCAACTAAGGTGTCTGTTATTTGTGCTCCTATTGACACCTAACAGTTGTTGATGTTTTCATGTAAACTTTATAAAGTTGCATGTTATTAAGACACTGAACAACATACAAAAGGTTCTGTTCAGTATATCTGGTCCCGTTCCAGAGAAATAATGTGTGCAATTTGAGGCATCCATCCCTACATTCATTTCACCTTTGCTTGTTTTCAGAAATCTAGAAGTCTTTGCAGTAACAAAGGTCTAAAAATGGTTTCATAAGCTAACTCCAATCCCACCATCTTGAAAACATGTTAATACCACGTTCATACATCGTATTCTCGATAAAAGACGTGCACGTGAGCAGATTCCTTTCATAAACTGTACAGGGTGTGTACATAAAATCAATTTCGTTTTAAATACACAGTAGTTAGTTTTTGAAAAGTTTTTTTTTTCGTTTAATACATACAGATATTTATAATTTAAAATACAAATTTAATGTTGTCTTTATTTTCTCATAAGATGTGCCACATTGGGCGTGAATTAGGCTCAATTAGCTTACTACCACAAAGCTGATACGTCACTTGTGACAATCCCACAGTAAAGTCGAGAAACACAGCAATCACTTGTAGAATTGAGCAGTATATATGGTGAATCACAAAAATATCCCTCATGACAGACATCCGCGCATTTCAACTTGAATTGTTCACGACATGTAGTGGGACATTTACTAGTACAACTACTGTAATGTCCTGCCGAAGGAACACATGGTGGATCTGAAAGAAAAATATTTTAGCTATGTTTAGAATGCAAGATATTGACAAAGATTGTACAGACCGGCGCAACAGAACGCCGAGCTTGAAGAGTGAACGCCGCATTCCTATTGACATGCTGTATGTTGCACGAAATGCAAACTTCTATAAGCTGCATAACTTTTGATTAGCAAGTGGCCCATCGGAAGTTCGATTTATTTTTGGAAAGAGTGTTAAATTCTAAATAATGTGGCGTGTTATAAGCTCACGTGGTTAATTTGTTATCGATTTTCGAATGTCTGCCAAACGTTTTCTATGGGCTTGCGGCGAACCGTATTACGAACTCTGGAAGGAACGTAGGGAGAAAGTTTGCAATCGGTTTGCCAGTTTTTCATTTGTTTTGCGCCTCAGTAGTGTTTAGCGTCTATTATTTACATGAAGCAGCTTTAAATTTATGGTTCCTGTTTTTCAATTAAGGAGAGAACAAACACGTCCTTAGCAGTTGGCCTAAGTAGTTTTCTTTCTGAAAATAGTTCTTTGTCAGGACAGTTGAGTTTGACCATTATGGGCCTTGGCAGACAGGTTACTTTTGACAGTCCTTTTAGGCGACTAAAAGTTGAAGGGTGCGGGTTGTCGTCGCAATGTATTTTCTGTGAAAGGACGTCAAACTTGGCGAGACAGGCGACTTTTGAAACACATTTTTGGCAACAACAAAAAGTCGAAGGTGGCGGCGGTGGGGTGGCGTCATAGTGTATTTTTTTATTGAAAGACAGACGCCAACTTTGGCTCACAGACGACTTTTAAAACACTTTCCATTGTTTTAGGAAGGTGTTCGATCTGCGAAACCAGCGATATTGTTTTTTCTTTGCACACAGATAGACAACTTTAAAAACACCACCTCGGTGTTTTGAAAGTGTTAGGTTTTGACAACAGTCCACGAGAATTTTGAAAGACTAGGTGTCTTTCAAAAGTCTCGTGGACTGGCGACTTTTTTACAACTTTACACTTTATCACAAACATATCCCTCATGACAGACACCCACGCATTTCAACTTTTAATTGTTAACGACATGTAGTGGGACATTTACTAGTACAACTACTGTAATGTGCTGCCGAAGGAACACATGGTGGATCTGAAAGAAAATTTTAGCTATGTTTAGAATGCAAGACTCGCACAACAGAACTCTTGAGCTCGTAGGCTGAATGCAGCACGCCGTGAACAAAATTCAAACTTCGAAGCTGCATAACTTTTCATTAGTAAGTTGCCCATTGGAAATTCGATTATTTTTGGTTGAGAGCGTTAATTTCTAAATTGAAATGTTTGCCAAACGTTTTTTTCACGGGCATGTGGCTGTGATTTAACGCGTAGCAGCTTCAAATTTGTTGCAGCGTGCTGGTGCAATTTGATAGTTCACCACACGGTTCGGTTTTGCGCTTACATTGCATGTTTGCTGAAATGTTGCCATGGCTGGCCCTAGAGTATGCGAGGCCTGAGGCAGCAAGGGATGAGCGGGGCTGGGAAAAAATGTTTGGTCAGCAAGCAGTGTGGGGCTCCTGAAAGCACGAGACTGCTGAAAGCGTGAAACTTTTGAAAGCACGGGGCTCCTGAAAGCGCGGGACTCCTGATAGCATGGGGCTTCTGAAAGCGCGGGGCTCCTGAAAGCACGGGACTCCTGATAGCACGGGGCTCCTGATAGCATGGGGCTCCTGATAGCATGGGGCTCCTGAAAGCATGGGGCTCCTGAAAGCATGGGGCTCCTGAAAGCATGGGGCTCCTGAAAGCATGGGGCTCCTGAAAGCATGGGGCTCCTGAAAGCATGGGGCTCCTGAAAGCATGGGGCTCCTGAAAGCATGGGGCTCCTGAAAGCATGGGGCTCTTGAAAGCACGGGGCTCCTGAAAGTGCAGGACTCCTGAAAGCACGGGGCTCCTGAAAGTGCAGGACTCCTGAAAGCACGGGGCTCATGAAAGTGCAGGACTCCTGAAAGCACGGGGCTCATGAAAGTGCGGGGCTCCTGAAAGCATGGGTTCCAAAGCCGTTGCCTTGCTCGCCTTGCCCTAATACCGGGTCTGAATGTTGCAGGCCTGCTTTGTTCGTTTCAGCTTTCTGTTCGCCATTTTGTTGCATTCTTCTGTGTGAAGCTTAATTTAAAGCCGCTCCACGTGCAACGTTTTGTACTACGTTTTGACTATGTAGACAAAACTATTTAAAATAAAACCTTGCAGTTCAGGGGTCTCCACAAGCACAGTTTTTCAGCAACGTCTTCCCCACGCAGTTTCTTAGAAATTAATGGAATCCATCGAAGTCCTACTCTGAGAACTAAAGGAAAACTATGTAATTTGCGGATAACTGAGCTCTGAGCCTCAGTTTTTTTTTTGTCTCCGTGTAACTGTCTCCGCTGCATCGTCTTGAACTGCACTGTTAAAACGTAGTACAAAATGTTGGCATATGGACCGGTGTTTACATTTGCCTCAACTTACTTTTTCCTGTAGGAATTGAAGCAGTGCTCCAGATAACTGTTAGAATAGCAATGATAGCTAACATATCCTTCATCTAATGGAATTGAAAAATGGTTAATTTTCGTTTAATTGTGTATTCATTCTAATTTGGTTATGTAAATGCAGTTAATTTTTGTATAGTGGAAACGTATAAGAAACTAGAGGGGTAGCTCAATTACTTAAAGAGGACATAACCCCGCAGGAATTTTTTGTTGACTTACCCATAAAAAACTTAAAAATGAAGTGACTTTTATGACTGACCCAAACAATGCCATTTTAAATTTATAAAAACCAAAGTCAACCCCTGAATTTTTAGACGGACAGTTCAGCCCAGCACTAAAATTTCGTTTGCCCCGTCCTTTTATGACATCAGACCAAGTAACAGACCAATTAGAAATGGATGGCACTCATAAAAATGTGGGGCAAACGAGCGCCATCCATTTCTATATGGTCTGTTACTTGGTCTGATGTCATAAAAGGGCGGGGCAAACGAAATTTCAGTGCTGGTCAAAACTGCCTGTCAATTTAGTGGCAAAGATTGTCACCTCACATTTCCATAATTCCTTTAATCACATACCTGTATTCCCTACTCATGTTAAACTCAATACAACCTTCCAATCAACTCGAGAGCCACGTGGGCAGGTGGGATATAATTCAAATATTAAATCCATAGTACTGTGAAATGAATAGGGAATTGTTACATTCTACAAACATGTAACATGTATTGTATTAACTATTAATAACATTATATATATATATATTAAGCCCCATCTGTGTGTGTGTGATCTAATGCTGTACAAACAAGGACAAAAACCTTGAACCACATCGGAATTTATATAAATTTAAATGAATAAACCGTGTGTTGTTAGGCTTAGGTAATAAACAAGTTTGTCCCCTCTTTAAACCCCTACAAACATAACAGGACTGTGGAACAAAGATAGATGTATGTCTGACTTAAATAGCCAGACACACATCAAAAGTGGGACTTTACACATTAAAGGGAATTAAATAAAAAGTCGCCCCCACCCTCAAATTCATTAAAAAACACCCAACTTGTTCCACTGGTCCTGGTTATAAAAATAGGACTATAGATTAAAAATACATTTTTGTTATTTTTGAAATACTTAATATTCAGCTAACACCAACAATACAAGCCAATCAGCAGTAGAGCAGTGGGTTTTAAAGAAAGTGAAAATAGTATAAATAAGCTGAATTGTAAACTTAACTTTCACTGGAATTTTGGCTTTTGCCATCACATCCAAAGGAAACCACTGAAGCTCTGCTAGGTTGGTATGTCTAAGATTGTTGATGTCATCTGGTCATTCCTACACTAACCAAACTGTGGAATACCACTGTGTATAGTTGTACTGCTTTCAGTGGCTGTAACAGTGAACAAACCTAGGATATAAGCCTATACACAGTTACACTGATCTGTAACACAATCTAACTGTAAAACCACTGTGTTCAGTTGTGTTTGAATTTACTTGGAGAATCATTGGCAATTGAAAGGCATATTAACTTCAACATGGACATATTGATGTAAGCTGTGAAATCTGGTTTTTCTCATTCTCATTTTTTTGGTGTTTTTTATTTTTCTTATTTTCATTTTCAATTACTTTATGTATTATTTTTATTGACACTTTTTTATTATGCATTAGAACTTTTTAAATTTTGTATTATTATTATTATATTCATATTAGGGCTGGGGACCAAACCATGTATAACATAACATGATTCATTAAAACATTTTTCTTATTAATATTTTGTGAAATCATTGTGAGTATGTCTTAAATGGTCTTCATTGGCCGAATACCGAGCCTAAAGTTAAAAACAGTTACTCCTTAAAATAAAGCCTTCGGTCACTCAAGGAGAAGTAACAGAATACATGTATTTGAATAGAAAATTAAAAGTAATGTGAGTTGACAACTTCAAAATCCGAGTAAAGTTGTATACTTTGGGTATCTTTTATTGCCAATGTCTGTTGTTTGGTGGCACATCTATCTGATAAAGTCCATTTATATGGAGTTAATTTTTAATTTTTTAAATTATACTAATGTCTTTAAATTTTAAGTCATTTTGGCAGTCATTGGGTAAGTATTGATAACATTTTGAAAAGAAATTTCTGGAGGTAATTGGTTTCTTTAAATGATTGAGTTAAGCTTAAACTTCATTCACTCGACGTCGACGTCGAGTGACCTAACTCGAGCGAGCGTCAGCACACGTGCGCATCTTCATACCATATGAAAGCAAATATTAGAGACTTGTCAAACAGAAGCTTCAGGTCGCAAACTTTTCAAGTCGCTACCCAACAACCAATCAGAGACCAGATTTTTTTGCATATGGCGTCTTCAATTCTCACACGTAAATTATTGTTGGACGTCTACAGTACTACAGTATTACACACCATGAAGACACCCCCAAAATGCTTGTAATTGCAGCACATATGTAGTGTGTGCCAGCGACTAGCGACTTGCTACTTCAAGTCGCTATGCTAGTCACTAGTCGCAGACGCTATGCTCAAGGTAACATGTATGAAGTTCCCTTCTAGTTGCTGACAAACTTTCAAGCTTCCTTTAATTTTTTAATTCTTCTGAGAAGACAGAAGAGAATCTGAATTGAAGCAGCATTTACACTTTAAAATCCAGCTTAAAATAGGGTTTTGACTTGAAATTATTAAATTATGATACATTTTAAATTATATGTTCTATCTAATGTGTGATTGCTTACGTTCAGACGTTGTTCTTTTTTGTATGGTCTTGAAACAAGTTGTTGAGGCGCAACACTTCGAGTTACGGCTTTGCTCGTATTTGAAATTTTTCTTCCAGTGGATCTTTTTATATTCTAAACTCAAATGCAGTATATGTGCTTTTTTTTGAAAGGAGCAACTGTATTTGATTATTATTTTTAATTAATGTTTAATTTAATGCTTTGTTTTATTCACCAAACGAAAACATCAATTTGACAATCCATTGTTAAACCTTGTCATAATTTCAAAATGAAAAAACAAAACATGAATAAACAAAACATTGCTATTCTGCGTAGAAGTTTTAAGCGTCAATATTGTCAAAAATTGTTACAAGTTATTAAACTACGTGACTACGTCTAAATGTAAAAGGTTGCTGTGCACGGTTCTACGTTTGTTCATTTTAGACAGATTTCTTAATTCGCCAGTGCATTAAGAAGCTCAAAAAGCGCCACGGACGCCAATGGGCTGCTATATAATATGGGCCGATATAACTATGAGTTGATATAAGTATGGGGCTTTACCGCTATCAGGTCTGGATTAGCCATTGGGCTAAAAGGGTTGCAGCCCAGGGCCCCCAACATTGTGGTGAATATTTTTTTTAACGACTGTAATTGCTTTAAATCGAGATTTTTTTTGCAAATGATCAAAGGAGCACATTATCGCCACAGTTGTCTAACTCCTAATGATGTAAAAATAACTGAAACTTTGAAAGAAAAAAGTCATAACAAGGGCGGAGCCAACTTGTGTTCGTCCCGATTTCTAAATGCCTGTTGCAGTAACGTGATAGTTCTGTCATGACAGTGATGTGTAATTTGTGTCACAACACAAAAAAAACACTAGCAGTTAAAGAAACGTGTTTGAGTCAACAATGGTGTTGCGTCTCCCTCCAGAAGCCAAATTCCCCATCAAAGTGGATATTTCCATACAAGTGGTCATTCTACTAATACTATTGCAAGAGTTTTGTATGCACGGTGATAGTAATCATGATAGTTACTATCACTGTCGCAATAGTACTATCAACTATCTAGTCAAACGAGATAATGTGTTAGTGACTATCTTGTGATCTGCACAATAAGAGTTCTCATGAGAAATCGTTCACTTTTATCGTGAAAACGAAGCTTTAACTCTTAAAGATTAACCAAATGGTTTTACGGCAAATGTCCCTTTACAGCAAATAGTTTTAGGGCAAATGTCATACACGCCTCTCAAGTTGATTAGAAGAATGTATTGAGTCAAATATGAATAAAGAATACATGTATTTGTAACAATGTAGAGCTCTTGTTACGGGGCTCAGGTTGTAGACTCTCTCGACTAGAGTGGATACCTCTGTTCGTTAAGAGAGTTGGTATTATACTACCCGAATCCTGCTGGTGCCGGGGTCGTTCTCCGAGATATTTCTTGGCGTCGTCGATGCTGAGGAAAGAATCATTAGACAGGCGAGACGAATGCACGTTGACGATCTACTTATTTTATTATATTCAACCATCAAGACATAATAAAATAGAGAAGAGTAGTTACTGTGGAGTGCTTTCGCCACTAGACCATAATATGAGTTATAACTTCATGTTTTTGATATCAGAGAATGGACCCAGAATATACAAAAACATGGTCTTTTATACCCAGGGCCTGTGCACAACTTTCCAGGTGTACCCATGTCCTAGGGACCATGTCTCGATGGATAACCATCCGCCGATACCGGAACCAGGATGTGTCTTGCAGCTTTGGGGTCTTCACGAGGGGAGGAAGGGACGGAAATACGTCCCTTACATCCCCAGAGACCCCCCCCCAGGCTAGGAAAGGGACAGAAAGGCGAAATACAGGGTGTTACATATTTAAATAAGGAATTATGGAAATGTGATTTGCCACTTAATTGAGGGGTTGACTTTTGTTTTTAGAAATTTAAAATGGCGTTGTTTGGTGACTCACAGAAGTCACTTCATTTTTAAGTGTTTTTTTTTTAAGATTTTAATGAATTATATTTAATTTTAAAAATTATGTTGGCATCTTAAAAAGTTACCCGTGTGACCAAGCGATGGAAAAAATTTTCATCATAAAAAGAAACGTATAAATGACGCGCTAAACTACTAGTTTTTAAATAATATTTAAAATCGTACATTTTTTAACTCCATGTTAAATCCCATATGACCAAAAAACCTCCTGACAAAAAAGTTTTAAAAATTCTCGTTAAAAAAGATTTAGAACAGTAACAAAAGAAATTAGCACGTGCATTAATGATGATTTATTTTTGTATGCTTAGCACGTGCAATTATTTTTCTATTAATTTTTATGCGTTAAAATCATTTTTATGCCAAAAACGATCGCAGCGCCTACATTTGGAGAAATCTTGAACTAAATGCTGTATCTATAGGCTCTTAAAGGCAAACCGACGAGCATTCTCTACAGTGTTCCACAAAAGGACATCTGGGAACACTTTCGAAAGTCGAAAATGTGCTCGCTTTGATGACCAGTCGATCCACACTGAGGCAAGGAGAACCTATTTAACATACTCCACCGAAAGACACTAAACCATATGAAAAGGGAGAGAAACGGTTGTAGGGGAAACATTTTTTGGGGGCAAGTTGATTTAGTACAACCATCACTTTATTACAATTAACATTAGGGCAAATGGCTTTAGATGTTTTTAGGGCAAATGCCCCTTTAAGGGAAATGTTTTAGGGCAAACATCTTTTTAGGGTAAATGGTTGTAGGGAAAACGTTTCTTTGGGGCAAGTGGAAATAGGACAATCATCACTTTAGGACTATTAACATTAGGGCAAATGGCTTTAGGGGATGTTTTTAGGGCAAATGCCCCTTTAAGGGAAATATTTTAGGGCAAACATCTGTTTAGGGTAAATGGTTGTAGGGAAAACGTTTCTTTGGGGCAAGTGGAAAAAGGACAATCATCACTTTAGGACTATTAACATTAGGGCAAATGGCTTTAGGGGATGTATCTTTAGGGCAAATGTCTATATCCCGTACAAAATGGCAGTTTGGGTTTTATTATTTTTAATATACATTGATGACTTCATAGAAAGTTGTTTATTTCGTTTATACAGATGTAGAATTTAAAATACACAGATGTTTTCGGTATTTCCCGTAAATTGCCAAAATGGGCACGAATTATAGGCTCAATTGGCCTAATTAATACCTTGCCTGGAGTAGGTATTTAATTGAAGACATTTGGGCAGTAACTTTTAGGAACACAGCAATCACTTGTTAAATTGAACAGTATATAAGGCGCTTTACAAACGTATCCAGGCCGACAGACTTCTGGACATGTCAACGTTTCTACTCCTTGATGACAACTTCCGGGACAGGCACTGTTACAGTCACTGTAACGTGCTGCCGAAGGAACACATGGTGGATCTAAAGAAAAATGCGTTAGCTTTAAATATTAAAGGTGCCCATTCACAATGGGATCTGAACTATTGAGAAATCACGGATCGGATCTTTCACAGTCCAGATCCGTCCTTTTTTTAGCCATTGACGTACGGATCAGATCTGATGGAACTCAAGAGGTTTTTCGAATAATTTGTTTTGTCAGCCTGACTCTTGTTGAGGACTGGACAGTAATGCAAATGCGCATGTACTCCTTGTCAGATCCCATGGATCTGATCTTTATTCCTCGTTCGCATTCGGATCTGGACTGATGTCAGTCCAAATTTTTTAACTCTGTCGATCGAAATTTTTGGCAAATCTGGGCCTAACGGATCTGATGTCATAAACTCCTTCACAATAGGATCAACATAGAATGGTCTGATCCGAACACAAATGGTAATTTTTAGACACCAATAACCCTCAGGAATTTTTTTTGTTGAAATGTTGTCAAGATTACCAAAATGATTTTTAAAAGTAAAAATAAGTCAATAAAATTATAAAAAAAAAACCTAAAAATGAAGGAACTTTCCCCCCGAGTCACCAAAGAACGCCATTTTAAATTTATAACAAGAAAATTAAATAAAAAAACATGTTTTATTGTGATACTCGCTTTTATAAAAAAAAGGTCTAAAAAGTAGAAAAGAGCAAGATGTAATCGTGTCTTGTCTTGCTGGCGTAGTGGTTAGTGTCTCGGACTCTCAACCACGTGGGTTCGTTCCCCGTGCAGTGTGAATTATATTTTCAAATATTTCAGAAGGTGGCACATTGGACAAACAAACAAACGAATTATGAAGTTAAATAAAAGCGAGTAAAAACAAACAAACAGAAAATCTCGCATTTCCATAATCCTTTAATGAAACACATGTATTCCCCAGTCATATTAAAGTCAATACAACTTTCACATAAACTCGAGAGCCACGTGGGCAGGTGGGATATAATTCCCATATTAATTCCATAGTACTTTAAAATGAATAGGAAATACATGTATTTGAATAGGGAGTTAAAAGTAATGTGAGGTGACAACATTAAAATTCGTGTAAAGGGGTATACTTTGGTGTTTTTATTGCAATGGTTTGTTGTTTGGTGGCGCATCTATCTTATAAAGTCCATTTATATGAAGTTAATTGACGTTTTTATTTTTTGACAATTATTTTGAAAAGAAATTTCTGGAGGTACATGTAATGGTCTCTTAAGCTTTCCATAGAACAATGCAACGGAATGCCGAATAGGACGTTTCGGTTTGGTTTCTAAGTTTTTCTTTTGTTGAACCTCAGTAAGTGTTTCGAACCTGTTAAGCCGGTTTACACTAGCAACCTCCAATGCAATTGAACTTGCAATGCAACTTGTGATGTGACTTTCAACTAGAACTTTGTAATAAACTTCTATATCACACTATGCAACCTAGTTTGCCAATCAAGTTTTCAAAACTTCGTTTACGTCAAAGGGCCGACATTCGGGTGAATCTCGTACGGTATCGGAAGCCATTTTACTTTTAATCCGCGTTTACTGAATTTTAAAATTTCAATTTTATTCTGGATATCCAGTAAAATGCAGCTAAAAAGTAAAATGACTTTCCATCCACACGAGGATCTGCTGTGAATCGTAGTGAAAATCGTACATGATTTTCTTCAATGTCTGCCCCCTTGGTTTGTGTTCATATTGTGATCAACTAACAGGAAGTTCATAAATCGGAAGTCATGCAACCGGGAATTCGTTCAAGGTTACATATGTCATTTCCGGCAAACGGCCTGATTGGTTGTTTGTCAGAAAGTTTACTTGAAAAGTCTCTCAAAATTGAACCTGTTCAACTCGGTGAGACTGAGTCTCACACTAGTTAAAAGGAAAGTTTTATCAAGTTGCATGTCATATTACACTATAAACATTGAAGTTGCATGTCACATTGCACATTTTATTGCATCAAAAGTAGCTAGTGTAATAGCGACTTTTAAGTGCACCGAACAGCTTCAACCCTTGTCGAGCATGTTTTGCGCAATGCGCAAAGCCCTTTAGTAGCTCAGTGCTTTAGATCGGTTTCACGCTCACATTGCAGGTTTACTGAAATGTTGCCCTGCTGTATTTGCTGCGACAGTTGATTCGCCGTTTCGTTGTGTTCGTCTCTGTGCAAAGCTTAATTTACTTTCAGCTTACCTTATTTGTAATTGTGCAAATTATGGTAATTACCTTGTTCTACAGGAATTGCGGTAGTGCAAAAGATAACTGCTAGAATAGCAGTGATAGCTAATGTAATTTTCATCTAAAGGAAATAAAAAAGGGTGAAGGTGGTTTTAAAAGCGTACACATGGCGCCTTTTGTTTTTTAAAGGAACTTTTTGACTTGAAACTGTTATTAAATATAACAATATATAACAGTTTCAAGTCAAAAATTCAAGTTTGTCATTGTTTCAAGTCAACTAATACTTTGTTGCTTACGTTTAAATGTTCCTTTTTTAGATCGTTGAAGTTGTTGTTGTTGCAGCAGCACTTGGAGTTGCGGCTTTTGCTCGTATTTGAAAAGTTCATTCAATTATTGCATCTTTTATATAAAATAATCAATTCCAGTACAGGTGCTTTTTGACAGCATTCATTTGAAGTAAGGTTACCGTTTTAACGTAATCTTTTGTTACTTTTTTTTCTAACCAAAGTGAATTGTTTGTCCAACTTGAATACACAATTGCTCATTTGTGGAATAATTTAAGGTTAGATTGACAATTGACAATGTCATTTGGAAAGTGGCACGAGGCTTTCAGCTCAGCAATTATCAGACATCAGCTATTCGAGCAATCGTGCACTGCACACGGGAAATGGAGACACTCTTTGTCTTACAGACTTCACTGGGAACGTATTGCATTCAACACTTATGTTCCTGCTTTTATGTTTCACGTGCACTGGATTTGTCGATGTTTCATTGTCATGACTCATGAGCATCTGTAGAAACACCTCAAAGAAGACCACATCGAATTTGTCTAACGTTTGAGGCGCACATTCCAGCCAGAAAATGAAGACATTCTTGTCTTGCATTCACCATTTCTATTTCTGTTTTTCCGGTTCACGTGCAATGAAAAACACCTCATAAAAGCCCACTCTGAATTGACCTGATGTGTTTTGAGTCGCGCAATGCACCCAGAAAACGTTTTTCGTATTTCTTCCACTTCACGATAAAAGCGCTAAAATGCTTGACAGCCTTTGAAAATTTCTTATCCCTAAATGTAAAAAGAACCATCTTAGTCGTAGCTTGATTGCTGTTAGCAGTATTGAATTTTACCAGGTACACTAGATGCTGTCAGCCATAAAAGGAGCTAGCAAATGTGTAGGGAAAGTGTAATGCCATATTGGTATTATTGTAAGCCATGCTTGTTGAATCACTGCTGCTATTGCTGATTAACTGCTGCTCTAAAGCCTAGTACACACCAGGCTTCTTGGTTGCGGGGCTGCTCCGATACATGTTGCGGGGCAGAATCGCAACTGACGAGATTCAGACCCACAACATTGTTCAGTGTCCCACACACATATACTCAGTTTCTCTCCATGTCGCCCTTTGTGGCCCCAAAGTGGCCCTTTCAATATGTGCTTACAAGTGGGATGAATAAAACAGAAACAGTGGTGGGCACTGGGTACACATGCTTTTCTCAACCGAGAACACATTCAGTTCACCCTGAAATTAGGAGATGGGGGAAGGATTTCGAATTCTCAAAAACACAATTTAGTAGTGAATTTACACAGAAGGTCCTCAAGTAGTTTAACAGTATTTTAAAAGCGTAGTCTTTAATAATTAATAGCAAACGGAGCTCTTTTGAGTCTTTGTTCGTGTTCCAAAAAAAGAGTCCACACTATGAAATGTTTCGCAATAATGTTGAAATGTTTCCCATTTCGATGGGAGCCAAGAAATCTGAGCTGACGCGATTCAGCCCCGAAACATTTCAACATTATTGCGGGTATGAATCGCAACTGACGCGATTCAGCCCCGCAACATTGTATCGCAGCAAAGCCCCCTGGTGTCTACTACCCTTAACTCATCATTTTAGCTGTAAAAAGGACGTTCTATAGTGAAGTCGTATGCAAAGTGTTTGTGAATGTAAAGCCTAGTATACACCGAAATTCTTTGTTGTGATACATTGTTGCGGGGCTGAATCGCGGCTGAATCTCGTCTGTTGCGATTCTGCCCCGCAACAATGTAGAAATGTTTCGGGGCTGAATCGCGTCAGCTCAGATTCATGTTTTTTGAGTCCCATCGAAATGGGAAACATTTCAACATTGTTGCGGGACATTTCATGGTGTGGACGTTTTTTGAAACATGAACAAAGACTCAAATGGCTCAGTTTGCTTTTAAATTATAAAAGACGTTTTTTTTAAGTCTATAGAACTAGACTTAAAAAAATATGTGCAGCACTGAAAATATTCTTAAACTAATTGAAAACCTTCTGTATGAATTGTGTTTGTGGGGAGTTATGGTCTTCTGGAAAAACGAAAATAAAAGAAATGAAATTTAGAAATCCTGCCCCATCTTCCAATTTCAGGGTGTCCAAAAGGCTTAAACCAAATGTGTTCTCAGCTGAGAAGAGCTTCTGTGCCCACCACCGTTTCTGCTTTATTTGCCCCTCTTTATAAATCATTGTGTAGGCCCATATTGCAAGGGCCACTTCCGCTGGTAATATTTACATGGTAAAAGCAAGAAAGAGGAAGAAACACTGAGTGTAGGTGTAGACACGGAACAATGTTGCGGGTCTGAATCGCGTCAGTTGCGATTCTGCTCACAACATTGAATCGGAGCAGTCCCGCAACAATGTATCGCAACAAAGAATCCGGTGTATACTAGGCTTAACATCCTTTATGTGACGTGAGTGGCCTCTTGGCGCCACCGTTTCGACTCCTCTGATGTTGGTGTCGAGTCGATGGTGCCGGTGCCGACTATTGTTGGCGGACCAGTCTCTGTTCCTCTAGGGGTTGACTTTACTGGGCGCGACATTTACTTGCCTGGCCTGGTAACGGCCCACAAAAAGACCGTGTTTTAACGAGAACCTTCTTGTATAGTGTGTGACGATGCCAACATGCCCTCAGTCCTCTTATTTGCTTGAGTCACTGGAGGCTCCAGGCGGAGGGACTCAGGTAATATCTGAGTACCTTCCGCTGGATACTCCGTTGTTTCCGGAGTACTAGAACCCAAAACAATTGGAGACACAACACTTTTATAGTAGTAAAATAAAATATAATCTTTTACTTTGATTATTCTTGGCATAATACAGTGGTGTATTGACTCTTACATAAAGCACTCTGCTCAAGTTCACTCTCTGAACTTGAGAACTGAACTCTTTGCACTCTAAGACTGAACTTAAACTTTTCTAAGTCTCAAACTCTGACTCTGTAGTTCAAACTTACTCGTTTGAACTCTATACTCTGACTGTCCTCACACTCAAGTCCCAAGCTCACTTGTCCGGTCTCCTGGGAGGGGCAACTGTCACCTCAGGGCTTAATGATTGACCAACTGGGCCAATCAATGCCCTGGGCCGGGGATATTACCTTAAAAGGAAAGGTATTTTTGGGACTCTATTCCCAATTTCTCACGGTCGGACTGGGTTCCACGAATTCACTTAGAATTCGGGCCACCCATGTCTGAACATCTGTGCACCAAGGGGTGCCATACTGTCAAAACTGAATTTTGACTAAAGTGTTTCACTTTTGTTTCTACAGGGTGCCACATTTTAGACCTTTGTTGCTCGAAATTAGTGAAATTTAGATGGATGAATGTGGGGATGGAGGCCAAAAGTTCTTGCTGTTATTTCTAAGGCAAATACTAAATCAGCCGTTATAGCCCACGTGATGAACAGCTGTTTTGCTCTAACATTCAAACCCCCTGAGCAAACGAAGAGAATAGTTGGAATTGCATTTATTTAACGTCCAAATCGATAACGAGGTTATTTCAAGGACATACAGACAAATAAAATACAAAGTCAATAAAGCAATGCAAGTCAAATTATCAGATACAGTCTGTTTCCAATACTAGTCAATATCAAACACAAGGAAGTCTTTGTTTCCTCCCTTCCCTGTGTCAGTGACGGTGTGCAAACAAGGACAAAAACGCGTAATCACCACGGAATTTATATAAATTTAAATAAATGAACCGCTTTTTTTTCTCAAGGTCAACATTATGTTGCGCTCTCCCCATCCAAGAACCCCATGATATTAAATTGGAGAGGCCTGGGAAAAGGTTGGAAAGGGTAGGGGGAGAGAAAGATAAAGGTGGAGGGGGAAACTGAAATTGAAATGAAAGGAGTAAAAAAGGAACAAACGACGCGCATGCGCACACCAGAGAAAATGAAAATCTCATTTTCTCTTTCAAATATAAAAAAGGGGAGGGGATAATACTGTAGTAGCAAAATTAAACACAGAAACATTAGAATTTCTTTTGCTCGGCCCTTTTATGAAAGTCATCAATTTCTAATTGGTTTGTTACTTGGTCTGATGTCATAAAAGGGGCGGAGGAAAAGAAATTCTAATGCAGGGCACAATTGCCTGTGCATTTGGCTCTCGTCATTTATAACGGGTTGCCCCACTAGTATAATTAATACAAGTGAACATTTTATCAAGGCAATGTGAATACAAACCATGGCAACACAAACGTCCATATCCTTGCCTGGATTTGAACCTGGAACCCTTTGGCTCCAACTGGTCGTTGGTGGTAGATGTGCTGTATTTGATTCTGGCCAATAGAAACGCAGTATTTTATTCCCAATAAAAGTAGCTGTGATAAAACTTAATTTTTTTTTAAATCTGTTCTTTTTTATTATTTTTTTTTTTTCATTTTTATTATTTTATTTGAAATTCAGTATTTTTTTTTATTTTTACAGTTAATAGCGAAAAGCAGCTTTAGTATTGTGTATAGTATACTATTGATTCTGAAAAGTGGGTTATTGTCAAATAAAATATTTTTTGTTATAGGTAATTTAAGCCTATAACATATTACATAATTGAAAGAAAAGTGATATTAATAATTGTAAATGATGTTAATAACATGCTACATGAATGCCATGTAAAAACAAGATAGGCTTGGCTTAAATTATGTTACAAGATTTTTTCATGTAACAGAAATCAGTTTTCACATTTAAAAAAAAAAATTGTTTCGAAAATGCCTTTGGGACTAATTCGTTAATTTCCCGTTAAAAGATTTGGGCAGTAACTTGGAGGAACACAGCAACTGCTGTTGACACTGAGTAACTTATAAGGTGGAGTACAGGTATATCCATCTCGGCATCCTTGTGGGCACACGAATAACAACAAGCCAGCAATTCCGCAACGATCTGGACACATGGTGCTACAGCTATTGTAGATTGCTGCTCTAGTTACACATACTGGATCTAATAAGAATGTTTAAAATGGTTTCTAAAAAAATGGTTTATAAAATGTGGTACACTACAACTAAGCTTGCCACCTTTCCTCCTTTGTGGAGGACAGTCCTCCATTCGGAGGAAATGTCCTCCACGAAGGCAAACATGTCCTCCACACAATAAATTGTATACAAACTTAAATACGTTTTTGGAGGATAGTCCTGGCCGGAGAACAGTTCTTCCGAATGGAGGACTGTCCTACACAGGTGGCAAGCTTAACTACAACCCACCACACACTACCACATGTTATGAGAGTGTTGTAGAAAGTAGAGTTCTGTTCAACATTTTGTGGCAGAGAAAATGTTGTAGCCAATGGGAAGCCAAAATCTATCATTGTGCTTCAAGGTTACAAAAGGGGTCAACTTGCGTTAACAATGTATCACAGAGGAAACACTTTGTGTGACAGGCAGTTCTGCCCAACACTAAGATTTCGTTTTTACCACCCTTTTATGAGCGTCAGACCAACTATCACCCAATTAGAAGTTGCCGTCCCTCATAAAAGGGCGGGGCATGTGACGTCAGATCAAGTATCAAACCAATTAGAAACTGATGAGTCGTGATGGCGCTCATAAAAGGGTGAGGCAAACGAAATCTTAGTGCTGGGCAGAACTGCCTGTATGTGTGGTACACCTCACTCTACAACACTATGTTTTGCATCTTGTTACAACATTTATGTTGCCTAATTTTACATTAGGCAACATAAATGTTGTAACATGATACCCACCTTTAGATATAAAAATCAAAATAACCTACATATTTACATAATATAATATGACTATGACAAAAAAAAATGCAATTACTGTAAGAACCATGGGGGGGGGGGCGCTCATTAGAAAAAAAGTCATAAAATTGTGATGACACTGCTTGTGTGCAGTAATTATTTTATGACTTACATATTATTCTGTACATCAGTCAATGGAAGTCATATGACAATATTGTATTTGTCAAAATAATATTTTTGTAATTTTATTTTGTGATGGTTACAAGTTTACAACGGGTTATGAGGTAGATGTGACAATTTATCATCATGTGACAGTCTTATTTATTTTGTTTGTAATGATGCACGTGACATCTGAGGATGGCTCTTCTGCTGACATCACGTGCATTAAGTTTAATTAACTTTTAATGCAAGTTTGCTTTAATTAAAACATTTTTTGACTTAAAATGGCTGAATAGATATTTATTTTGTTTGCCCTCCCCACTGCCACTGGCTATTCTGTTCTATAGGAGGTCTTTTCACCCTCCACCCTCGGTTTTGAGATAATTTATATTTTTCAAGCGAACGTTTTTCAAAAGAAACATTACGAATAAATTCAAAATGTCTTAGAGACTAGAATAGTTGATAATAATGCTAAAAGTTATTTCATGCTGATATCTTTCAAAATAAACTTTTTACGACAGTTTGAAAAAGAGGCGAAAATAGTTTTTTTTGCTATGAAAAAAACAAAACAAAACGAGTCATTTTCAAATTGCTGTAAAATGTTTATTTTTTTATGATATTGTCATGAAAAAACTTTTAACATAATTTTTTACCATTCTAGTTTTTAAAACAATTTGAATTTTTTATTGCTTCGTAATGTTTAAAAAAAAACGTTCGCTTGACGTTTTTGCGTTCGAATTTTTTGAAAAATCATCTATATGGAGATTAGCATTAATCCAATGCAGTGGCGCCATCCGGAGTGACACCAAATTTAAATATCTATTCAGCCACCTTAAGTTTATGATTAGCAATTGCTTATTACTTACTATTATTCCATGGTACCGATACAACGATGTATACTGCGACAGCTAAAATAAGAATGACACCGACTGTCTTCATACTAAAAATTACAAAATGAACAAGAATTCTTAAAGATTCCAAAATATTCAAATAAAATGAATAGAATTCTAAGTATTTTGTGTTTTAAGGTGCGAACAACACTGAAATTGTTTTAGAAACTAGAGGGGCCTCATTACAGACAGGCAACACGACAGTAAATTGTCCTAACTGGCTCATAACCTTCAAAAAGTCACAAAAGCAAATTGCGAATTATTATTATTATTATGACAAATATTGTCATTTGATTGCCATTGACTGGTGTCCTACAATATTATGATAATCATAAAATAATAGCAAACAAGCAGTGACAATCGTAAGGTATGATTGTCATAATTTGATGATTATTTCTGGAAATAATGTGCCCATAAATGAATAGTTGAATCACTTGCAAGTGCATTTTAAATTGTTATTTGTTAAAAAAAAGCCTGCGGCCTCATTACAGAAATGTAATAAGACTGTCATATGATGGTAAATTGTCATATATTTAGCTCAATCTTGTTGCAGTCAAGAAATCAAATTACAAAATATTATTATGACAAATAGTGTCATATAGGACTGCCAGTGACTGATGTACAACAAATATTATAATAATCGCAAAACAAAAGCGCATAAGCAGTGACATATTAACGTATGACTGTCACAGTTTTATGACTTTTTTTTAAGTAAATGAGACTAAGGGATTCAGTCAGACTCATATTCTTATTAATGCAATCGCAAGATAACAACATGAAAGCACCGCGGTGCCTTACTTAATGGAGTTACCCTTCTAGTTTCTAAAAAAAAACCATTCAAGTTTCTCTTCATACTTTGGCACCTGAAAGACAGAATTAATCAAGAGTTCGAAAGACCTGCGATTTACGGCTTTAAAACCAGCCTTAACAACAAGTTATACTGTACATTGTTGTTTAGAACCTAAAAAACTAGAACTTACTTTGCAAAGCTGTTGTGATGTTATTATAAATGACACACTTTTATTTCTTTATATATCCGGTTTGTTTCTGTTTATTTTACACGATCATATTTATATTTATTTATGAGATATATGATGATGAGAGTGTAATCATTGCACACTTGTCAGAAAAGTATAGGCCTAATTATATATTTATTGTAAACTAGAAATGGTATAATCGAGTCTTCGTAACCATAAAAATTGCTTCAATGGAAAACACACACAAAAAAAAAATGCTAACAAGATGCAATAAATAATAAAAACACAAATGTTAGCTCAATATTTGCATTAAATTGACAAGGCTCAATGATGAAAGTTGTTTTTAGATTTTTATTACGCTCGTAAATTATTCATTTTACACAATTCAGGCTGAGAAATATTACGATGTTTATTTACATAGGGCAACAAAGTGTGGCAGTGTGCTGTAAAATGTGGCATACAACAACATACTACAGGCTGCATTATTTTATGGCAGTGTTGTCGAAAGTAGAGCTCTGTTCAGTTCTCGTTACGTTCATGCAGCTAATGCACAGCATACATCATTACATGTACTGAAAAATGACGTCCCCACCATGATGTACCACATTGCATTGTGGTACAAAATGCCGGCTGTGACGTCATTTTTTCTGTAATGTTGTATGGAGTGCATTAGCTGCATGAACGTAACGAGAGCATTCTACTTTTTTGGTGTAGATCTACAGAAATTACCATCATTGCACTTACGGTTGCAAAGGCCCCCTTTGCAACCGTAAGTGCAATGATGGTAATCTGGCTTCCCGTTGGCTACAACATTTTCTGTAGATCTACAGATATAAATGACGGAATGTAGACATTTGCCATAAAGGCACTTGACCTGCTGACCCTTACCCTGAAGCCCTTTGCTCTAAAAGCACTTGCACTAAAGGGACATTTGCCCTAAAGACACTTGTCCCAACCGTCATTTTGACGTCACTATTCTGTAATGCCACATCCTATGGATTAACTGCATGAAGGTAATCAGAGCAATACTCCATATTTGCGTCAAAAATGAATACGTAACTGCTACGTCATAATCAAATGACCAGCTACAGCAGCAGGTTACTTTTTAAGGCTAGATACATTGTTGCTGGACAGAATCGAGAAACAAGATACAGTCCCGAAATATTGTTCCGTGTCCACATCTAAAACATCTAGAATATCTTTGATAAGATTTAAGGTTTTTTCCGTGGTCCACGTCTTGGATCCTACTCTTCAGTTTGTTTATGTTTCAGAAAACGTGCACACTTGAAATGTTTGCGCAACATTGTATAGACTACGTGTTTTCCATTTGGATGGAGAAAAACAAAAAACTTTTCTCGCGACTGTCGCGATACATGTGTAGTCTCGAAACATTTGTTTCGCCACAAAATAATACCAGTGTGAACTAGCCTTCAAAGATGAAGTAAAATGCAAACATGCAGTAACGTGAAAAACGAGTTTGTGAGACATTTGTCCTAGATACATTTTCATTATAGACACTTGCCCCAAAAATATTTGCCCTAAAACAATTTGCCCTAGAAGGACATTTGCCCCAAAGACACTTGCTCCAGAATCATTTGCCCTAAAAGGTCATTTGTACTAAAGGGACATTTGCCCTAAAACCATTTGCATTAAAGGAACATTCGCCCTAAAACCATTTCCCCTAAAGGATAGTGGCACTAGAACCACTTGCCCTAAAGGAACGTTTGCCCTAATCAGCAGTTTAAAGTGGTTTTAGGGCAAATGTCTCGAGAGCAAATGATTTTAGGGCAAACACCTTTTTATAGCAAATGGTTTTAAGGCAATCGTCCCTTTAGGACAAATGGTTTTAGGGTATGTTTTTTTGGGGAAGTGTATTTTGGGTAATCATCCCTTTAAAGCTAATAGCTTTTGGCGATGTGTCTTTAGGGCAAGTGTCTAACGCAAATGTCTATATCCATTGAAAAACTACGAAAAGCACATTGCAAAGCTTAGCTTTAAAGCCACATAAAGATGGCGATGCAGATACAGATATAGACTGCAGTTTAATCTTAAGGCGAAAAGAATTATGCTAGTTTTTTTTTTATTCACTCAAAGTGAATGTTGTGCGATGTTGTACAATGTTTTGTGTGTGGCTGTGCTATTGCATGATAATAATGTATAATTAACTTATGAGAAATGATAATTCAGAAGCGGATCGTTAGCGTAAAGCGGGGGATCACACATACGAAAAACAGAAGCAGTTGGGCGCAGCCAGAAAAGTTCGTTCTGTTTGGTTATATAGGTTTGTTACGTGTTTGATTCTGTTTGTTATGGGTTTCTTATTGGTTTTGATGCTCATAAAAGGGCGGGGCTAACAGAATTTTTTTTGTGGCTGTGCCCCCAACTGCTTGTATGGAAAAGTTCTACAAATAACCTCTGGTTAGGCAATATTTGGACAGTAACTTGGTTTGACACAACAATCGCTGTTGATGTCGAGCAACTTATAAGGTTCAATACACGTGTATCCATCTCGACATCCTGAAGGACAAATGAAAAACAAATTTCCTACAATTCCACATCTATCTGGACATTTAGTACTACAATTATTGTAGACTGCTGCTTCAGGAATGCATTCGGAAGATGTTTGACTTTGACCTAAAAAAATTGTATAAATTGAATATATTTATATATGAATTTATATATTTATATTTGAATATGAATTAAATATTTCAATTAAAATAAATTAATCTATGTTACTTACTATTGTTATTACTTGGTTGTGATACAGTGATGTATGCCATTGATGCCAGGATAACAATTAGACATGCTGGATTCATTTCTCGTGATATTTTTTTCAAGGTTACTATAAAAAAAGTCATAAATATATCATGCACTTACTTGTCATAATGTAATCTTATGAAATTTTGCTTATTTCAGTATATATGACTATTACAAGGTAGTGAGCTAGATGTGACGGTTTATTGTAATTTTGCCTTTAAGATCCTCCAGAATAATAATACAATGAGAAAATGATAGATAATACGTTGTGACATCATAAGGCATATGATTGTCACAAATTTATAAGTTCTGTTTTTTCAGAAATGGGACTCCAAATCTTAATTTTAAAGGCTGCAAACAATTTAGAGAAATCCTTGTCATGTCTACATGTAACAGTCACAAAATATTATAACAAATATTGTAATATGACTGCTCTTGACTAGTGTACAGTATAATAGGCCTACGACAATCAGACTAAAGAATCTGGAGGAATTCTTGTCATATCTAGTTCATAACCTTATGACACTCACAAGAGAAAGATTATAAAATGTTATAATGACAGATATTGTCATATGACTGCCCTTGACTGGCGTGTAGTATAATACGACGGTCATGAAATAATAGAACACAAGAAGTAACATCATAAAGTATAACTATCACAAATTTATGAGGGGGGGGGGGTTTGTTTCAGAAATGAAAGTCAACAAATTAATTTTAAAGACTGTAAAAAAAAAAATATGAAGGAATTTCTGTCATATCTACCTGATAACCTTGTAAGAGTTACAAAAGCAAATTACGACAGTCGTAAGACAATAGCGCTCAAAGAGTAACATCATAAAGTATGACTATTACGAATTTTGGAGTTTTTCTTTTGAAAACAGAGACTCTTTCAGAACAGAGACTCCAGACTTTTAATTTTAAAGTCTGTAAAAAAAAAATCTGAAGGCATCCTTGTCATATCTAGCTATCATAACCCTTGTAACAGTTACAAAAGAGAAATTACAAAAAATATTATTATGACAAATATTGTCATTTGACTCTGCTCTTGACTATAGTGTACAGCATTAATACGACAGTCATAAAATAATTGCAGACAAAGAGAGTGACGTCATAAAGTATGACTATCACAATTTTATGATTTTTTTTTTTGGATTCAGGAAAACAACTTACCTGTCAAAGGTTCCCCTTTTTGTGCACCAAATATACACAGTTTGTGTGAAATGTGGTGTTTTTTCGGTTGACTAATTTCCCTTTATATAAGCTTTTACAGAATTAATTAGTTGTATGTTACTGACAACTAAATCTATTGATCTTTCCATGGAAAACCATAATTACCACATGGTATAACTAAAATTTACATAAATCTATAGACCCTTAACCATAACAACGTGATAATATTTGTTTTTGAAACATTTTTTGTGTTGTTCAAAATACTGAGAAAAATGCATTGTATACAAAACAAAAATAAAATCTAAAGCATGGTTCAGACCATGAGGTTAATGTAGGTTAAGTGGCTACGTCACAAAATTACTTTGAAAAATCTTCACAAGGAGTGCTAGCATCGTTTTTCTATTCAGCCCATAGACCCAATGTTAAAGAAAAAAACGTTAATTTTTAAAATACACAGTCGCGGTGGCAATATTTTTATTTTTCATATTTAAAGTTGTCCAATATTAAGTTTTCAAAGTGCAATGTGTGTACCTTAAATATATGCTGATCTAATGATAGAATAGCAAACAATTGGTAAGTATCCTTCTATTTTTAAAACACATTTCAAAATCGCGAATTTTTAACTTTTATGTTAAACTCCATTTAGTGCGCCCAAATACGAAAAAAAAAATCCAATAAAATGCTCGTAAAAACAATTTTACAAAAAAACCATAAAAAAAGCAGCACATGCGCCAGTGTGTTGGCTTTACTGTGGTTTATTTGTGTTTTTTTTTAAAAATATTTTTAGGTATTTTGACGAGCATTTTAATGGATGTTTTTTCTTATTTGGGCGTACTCAATGGAGTTTAACATAAGAGTTAGAAATTCGCGATTTTGAAATATGTTTTAAAAATAGAAGGACACTTACCATTTTTTTTGTCATTATTTCACTAGATCAGCATATATTTAAGGTGCACATCGCACTTTGAAAACTTAATATTGAACAACTTTAAATATGAAAAATACACACATTGTCGCGACTGCATGTGTATTTAAAAATTACCATTTTTTCTTTAACAGTCGGGTCTATGGACTCAATCGAAAAACGATGTTAGCCCTCTTTGTGGAGATTTTTCAAAGTAATTTTGGCGATCCTAGCCTCTTAATGTAAGGTCTCTCTCTCTCTACTGAGCATGCGCGGAATGCTGTCACTGACATCTTATCTCTTCTGTGGTTGGTGCATATGAACTAGGCACATGTGCAGTATAGGAAGCTAGTGCATCACCCTCATGGTTTTTGAACCAGTAGAGGCACTCTTGAAGTAAATAGCTACAAATCATATGAAACGGATTCTTTGCACAACTGGACTATAAATAATCTAGAAATTAGGGAATACCAAGAATGGGTTTTGATTTTCATAAATTAATTCGATATTAGCCATTGATTATTGATGAATCTGCAATGATTGTGCATGTTGTAAATGGAAAATTACTTCTCCAAAAAGCATTTCCCATGCAAATGGTATGTGCAAATAAGTCCTACTGACAATAAGTATTTGAATACCGAGTACATATCAGCACCTGGGAGGTATATTGTGTTAAGTCACATTTTTTTTTAAAAAAACACGATTCTTACATCTCATGCATCAGCTTGTCAAATTTTATCAGAAGTAAACAGTGTTAAGTCCAGAGTTTTGCACATCGGCCGCTAGATGGTGGCCGCATATTGGTGGTTAAGCCCTATACCCTTCAATGAAGAGAAAAACTTTCAAGTTTTCCCTCTGTAGAAATTTAGGGTTTGGTGGCTTAACACAGTTTACCTGTGAGGCACTGAAATACTTTCAGATTTAAAAAAAAAGTATTTTAATTTTTGAAAAAATTTGCAAATACAAATACAAATATTACATTTTTTTTAAAGGAGACCATTACCTCCAGAAATTTCTTGTCAACAATTATTCAACAATAACCAAAACGATTTTTAAAATTTAAAATCAGTTGATTTCATGTGAAATGAACTTTATCAGATAGATGCGCCACCAAACAACAGACATTAGCAACAAAACCCCCCATAGTCTACTCCTCTACTCGTATTCTGATGTGTTTGTCACCAGCTCACATTACTTTCATTTCAATGTACTATATGGATTATTTGAATTATTCCCCACGTGGAAGGTTGTATTGAGTTGATTATGAATATGAATACATTTGATTAAGGAATTCTGGAAATGGGGGGGGGGGGGGGGGGTGACAACATTTGCCACAATAATGAAGAAGGGGACTTTCGTTTGGTGATTCATGAAAAGTCACTTCATTTTTAATTTTTTTATGATTTTATTGACTTATTTTCAAATTAATTTAAAAATCGTTTTGACAATCGTTGGATAAGTCAAGACAATATTTTGAAAAGACAATTCTGGGGGTAATGGTTTCTAAAAGTCACATTTTTTTAAAAAAAATACACGATTTTTATATAGACTTATGAATCAGGTTGTCAACTGTCAACTTCTTCTATCAGTCATAAACAGTGTTAAGACTAGCGTTAGCCCATTAGTATTAGCAGAGCGCATGCGTATTGCCATCTTATCGTTTTATATAGGAAAGTGATTGCAGATTTGCGTTAGCAGCGCCATCTATTGATCACCAATGGAAACTGACGATGAGACGTTCACTATATGAAACCTGTATAAAAACGATAAGATGGCAATACGCATGCGCTCTGCTAATACTAAAGGGCTAACGCTATTGTGTTAAGTCCAGAGTTTTACACACCGGGACGCTAGATGGTGGTATAGCATGTTAAGTCCTAATCCCTTCAATGAAGAGAAAAAATGGCAACCACGTGAATAAAGTCACAAATACAAATTTGTAGTCCGCACTCATTTCAGTAGAGAAGTAATAAAAGAGCCAATCAAAATACTCCCGAATTTTCACGTTTTTGTTCTCGAGTTTTCTCGTTTGCCCAAAAAACAACATGGCGTCTATCAAGGAAACTAAAAATATATAATAATTTTTATGATTGGCTGATAGATGTGATAATGTGAACTCACAGTGAATTGACCATATATCAGTAATTTTCCAGTAATGAAGCAGTAGCAAACGTTATAATGGGAATGAGCTTTAACCGTCGTTGCTGAAGCTTTTCCATGGGAATCGCTAGCGAACAGTAGAGCTGAGCTCAGCATTGCTCTACTCGAATGCTTGCTAACTGCCAAGAACAGAGAATTGTTAGATGGAGTTCTTACTAGAAACCCTCGTGTAAGTAGTGGAAATGGCCATCCAAAAGCATTAAAAAATAAAAGCTAGAATGAGATGCTGTCAGTGCTACAATGGCATCGTTTGGCACATCGCAGGGCTGAGTTAAGTTTGAAATTGTTTGGAAAAATTACACGTGGTGATTGTCCTAAACCGCAGTCCAGTGATATTCATAAAGCACTATACATGGGCAGGGCTGACCACTCTTAAGAAAATTAGGGAGATTTTTGCTTGGACAGATTCATATTATTGGTCTTCTTTTCCTAGAGTTAGAAGACAGTGGAACTCTCTTCCTGAGGAAGTGGTGAATTGGGATAATTTTGGTTTGTGGGATTCACAATTGTATATTCATTTTTTATATACATCTATGTGCTTGACAATGCTTAATGATGCATCTGGACTTTTATGTCCCTCTGCCATAGGCCTATTTGGCTGCTAGCAGAGTACGGAGGAGCCCTGTAAAGTAGACAATAATTTTTTTTTTTTAAATCTTGACATGTCGACTTTAATCTGGACATGTCGACTTTTTCCAGAATTTCGACATGTCGACTTTAATCTCGACATACTTTGCGCACTATACTCTAATAATTAAATTATTGCCGCTATACAAGAGGGTGTTTGCAATAATTTAATTAGAGTATGGTGCACGCAATAAGGCATAATTAACGTGGCCGAATACAAGAGATTATATCTCCTCATCTCCTCATATTGAGATTAAAAGTCAACATGTCAAGATTTATAGAAAGTCGACATGTGAAGAATAAAGTCGACATCGACGACAAGTCGAAAATGAAGGCGACATGTCGAGATTTTAAAAAAAATGTTCCAAAAGTCCTCTGCAGGGCTATATACTTATTCGTGGTATTTCTTTCCAAATGTATTTAGATTATGGAATTCAGTTTCAGTAGGTAGTTCGGTTTTAGAACTATTTTAATTTGACGATGATGCCGAGTTGAACCGAAAAGTGGCATTTTTTTTAAAAAAAAGTGGCGTAGCTAAGTTTTTTTGGCGCTCGGGAGCAGAAATCTTCAGTGCGCGTCCCCCTCCCCAAAAAAATTGCGTTTCTCGGTTTCAGAACGTGGTTAGAGATGTAACGACCCGATCGGTCCGTCGCAATGACTCCCGGCAGTTTGTCTAAAACTCACCAGTACCAGGCTCTTTTATGGGGACAGGATCGCACCCGTAGTAGGCCTCCGCACGGTGGTAGGCTTTTGCCGACACCTCCACGGAGCCTTTTCTCGTCGTCCCAGACGGTTCGAAGACCGTCCACCCTATCTAAGTTATTAAGTGGCTGCCTTGCTAATTAATATCTCTAATTAATATTCTCATAACATTGCGCGCCCACACCCCCCGCAATTGCTGGAGCTGCGGGCTCCCAGCTACGCCCCTGGAACTGAATTGAAATGAAAACAAAATGCATCACTGTAGTCAGTGCTAATCACTAATGTTGTACTCCTCAGATGTTTTTTGGAAAGATTTGGACGCGAAATAAATATTTATTCAGCCACCTTAAATGGCTATACCAGTTATTGCGTCATCCTAATCTCAGTTTAAAAAAATACATACAAATTGCATAGATTTGTGTATTAATGGAGATGCTGGCGCCATCTATTAGTTATTTTCTTAAAATTTCCCCATCTCGATACCTGTTTAATAAATTTTGAAATCAGTCAAAGTTTGTTTTTTTCCAATTTTAATAACACATATAATATGAGAATTCAATTTTTTTTTAAAATATTTTAACATTTTAACTGCTATTTGGACAGGAACTTGAGTCGACGCAACAACCGCTGTCGATAGTCAATAACTTGTAAGGTTCAACACATGTGTATCCTTTTCGACATCCTTGATCACACATCATGGAGAACAAGCTCCCCGAAACACCACATCTTGCTGGACAAAGCACAGCACAATCGCTGTAAATTGCTGCTCCAGGAATGCATGGTGGAGGAGTAGAACTAGAACCTAAAAAAATTGTAGAAATACAGTAAGTTTAAAGCCTAGGTACAACGTTTAGTTCAAAATTTCTCCAAAAGTAGGCGCAGCAATCGTTTTTGGTTTAAGTGTTTTTGAACGGTTTTTGTCCCGGTATGACGTCACATAAATTTAATAGAAAAATAATTACACGTGTTAAGCTTATATAAAATGAAATCAGCGCGAAGCTAATACATTAATGCACGTGCTAATTTTTTTTATTGCTCTAAATCGTTTTTAACGGGAGTTCTTCAAACTTTTGTGGGCCAGTTTTTTTGGGCCTATGGGATTTAACATGGAGTTAAAAAATTTACGATTTTAAATATTATTTAAAAATAGAAAGACGTTTTCAAAATTTATATAAAGCGGCCACTTAATGAACAATACTTTCTATTGCATTTTGTGCTTTAATATATCGTCATTGAACGATTGTGAGACTACTGTATGTCTTGCAATTCTAGTACTGGCACATTAACACTAGGCTGGTTGCTGCTGGCTGGTTGTAGCCCTCTAGCAGCATAGTGTAAACTGTTAAGCGGCAGTCACACTAGGCTGGTTTACAAGCTGTTGGTTGCTGCCGGCTATTAGCAGCAACAGCAAGCAGCAGCTGCTTTGGGTTCACACTTGTCCAGTCACTGCTGGTATTAGCAGTGCAAGTCATCCAATCACCATCTTGCAAAAACACAAACTCTAACAACAACCAACCCAAGCAGTGGAGTTTCAACTACCACTAGTGCCACTACTAGAAACAAAAAGTTCACACTAGATGGCAGCAGCAGGAAGGGAGTCACATGACCAGCTGGTAGCTGCTAAAGTTGGACATGTCCAACTTCACCAGCCGCTGTTAAAATCACTAGCATGCTGGGAAAAGCAGCTGCTGGTAGCAGTTCAGACTATGCTGCTAGAGCGCTACAACCAGCCAGCAGCAACCAGCGGCTGGGAAACCAGCCTAGTGTGACTGCGGCATTACCAGCAGCAGCTTTCTTCAGCAAGCTAGTGATTATAACAGTGGCTGGTGAAGTTGAACATGTCCAACTTTGGCAGCTACCAGCTGCTCATGTGACTCCCTTCCTGCTGCTACCAGTGTGCTACCAGCTGATGTGAACCCTTTGTTGCTAGTAGTGGCACTAGTGGGTAGTTGAAACTCCACTGCTTGGGTTGGTTGTTGTTAGATTTTGTGTTTTTGCAAGACGGTGATGGGATGACTTGCGCTGCTAATACCAGCAGTGACTGGACAAGTGTAAACCCAAAGCAGCCGATGCTTGCTGTTGTTGCTAAAGGCGCAGTCACACTAGGCTGGTTTACAAGCCGATGGTTGCTGCTGGCTATTAGCAGCAACAGCAAGCAGCAGCTGCTTTGGGTTCACACTTGTCCAGTCACTGATGGTATTAGCAATGCAAGTCATCCAATCACCGTCTTGTAAAAACACAAACTCTAACAACAACCAACCCAAGCAGTGGAGTTTCAACTACCCACTAGTGCCACTACTAGCAACAAAGGGTTCACATCAGCTGGTAGCACACTGGTAGCAGCAGGAAGGGAGTCACATGACCGGCTGGTAGCTGCTAAAGTTGGACATGTCCAACTTCACCAGTCGCTGTTAAAATCACTAGCCCGTTGGAGAAAGCAGCAGCTGCTAGTAGAAGTTCACACTATGCTGCTAGAGCGCTACAACCAGCCAGCAGCAACCAGCGGCTTGTAAACCAGCCTAGTGTGAATTCACCATATATCTCATTGTCGCCTGCTCAAAACAACAAGATGGAGGTGTATCTAGGCTCTTAATAAATACATTTAAATTGAAATAAATTACTTTTGTCACTTACTGTTTGCTGGTAACAATGCAACGATGTATACCGTTGATGCCAGGATAAGAATTACACATGTTGGATTCATTTCTGGTGATAATATTTTTTCAAAGTTTGCTAAACAAATAATTAATACAATAATTATAATTCATCTTGACCAAAGCAAATTAAGCCTGGGACACACAATGCGTGGAATGCCTTGAAACGCTGGCCGTGGCCGTGAGACGGATGTCAAGTGTCGGGTGGGGAGCGTCCAACGTTCGACATTGGAGGGTATTAGAAGGCATTCGGGCAGGTCTCGCTTTGTTTGTCCCGCGTCAAAGGGCCCGTCCATCATTGATATTTGTTCACCCGACCATTCAAGACTAGGCCACACACATAAGTCTGACCGGTTCATGAACTGCGAACGTACAAGTATCCAACGCCATGGCAAATGTTGGAGACAAATATGGGTACAATGTTGTAACCAACATTGGACACATAGTCCTCCCAGGCTTTATAGAGGCTGCATTCTATATTATGCACAGTAGAAAACTACTATGCCTGGCTCTTAGAGATTTCAGACTCTAACACGGGAGCGAGGGCGGTACTGGGCCGGTCGCATGACATTAAACATATGGCTGGCTATATGAGCCCACTGGCAAGTAGTGCCTGCAGCGTTGGCCCCATTTTTCCGTCACATATGTTGGATGTCCCGCGACGTACCCACTTCCGTGCCCGACGTTGGCACATTCATAAGTTTGCTGATATACAGGGTGTGGCACAGCTATAGAAACGCATGTTTTTTAAATAATAAAAACTCAAGTTGATTTTCAATATGAAAAAATTTTAATTACACAAAAAGAATGGTTTTACAATGCAGTTTTGTGTTGAGTATTTTTGAATTACGTCCGAAAAATAATGTCCGTCATTTTCTACTCCCGTTCCAGTGATATCCCTTGACCGCCTCGCTCAAAAATGTTCAACAAAAACTGTATTGTAAAACCATTCTTTTTTTTTTTTTGTGGTATTAAAATTTTTTCATATTGAAAATCAACTGAAAAAGATGCGCTTTTTCTCTGCCGCGCGCACCCTGTATATGCATTTTCTACAATTTTTTACTGGAAAGAGTGTTTTACCTTAGCCTTTTTATGGAAGATAGGAATATTATGCTCTCATAAATAAGCAGATGCAATCGTGTGCATTTTATATCTACAGGTTCACAATATTGTGTATTCTAATTCATAAATGTGCAATGAGGTTATATACTTGAACAATATACACTGTGACAAGTTGACACATTGAAAAAAGGGATGTTCGAAATCCAATTAACGATTAGTAATTAAAATTGGCCAAAAACCAAGTCTATAGACTTAGCTGTTTTCAAAATTAACATTTAGTCAACTGTGACAATATCAAAAGCGAAATAAAATATTTGGTTTAAACTACATCATTCAATTTAATAGAACAATGGAACATTTGAGCATTCAATTGACTTGTTTTGTGTGTGTTCCACCCCCCCTCCCCCCCCCAATAATTCGTAATTTATTTTTCGATTAATTATTGGTTCATTCATAGACAGAAGAAAGTTAAAACAAATCTTGTGAAATGACATCTCGAAACAGAATACAATACCAAAAGATAATTTTAAACAAAAACTAGACAGATTAAATAATTATTGAAATCAATAAGAAGAGTTTAATGTATTCAATTTAAAAAAAATACTCTGAAAGCAGCCAAGAAAGAGAGGCCTGTGGCAGAGAGACAAAAAGTCCAATTTGTGAGCTTTTGGCATCGACCTCCTAATTTTACCCACTTGTAGATGGTGTTTTCTGCAACTCGTTTCTTCTCCTGATCGTGCGGTGACCGCACGAAGAAGATTCGAGTTACAGAAGTGGTTGGATGGCGATCAATTGCAATCATCCTCCTGCATGGGGGTGAAATCTGTGCAGAAGGATGGTGGCCATCTTTCCTTGTCGACGCTGATATACATCTTCTCCTGTTGTGCTTACCAATAGAAGAAGATGTTGTAGCTGCTTCAGGATCATATGTCTCCTGCCTTATGGTGTCTCCAGCCTCTGTAGAGAAGTGGTTAGTTACCGAACATGGAGACAACACTGTTTTCCATTATAAACACTTTATTCATTCTTATATGGAAACACTTAGTTTACAAAGATGAATGTTGAATATCAAAGGTGCGTCCTCATGCCCATGATGTGATACGGATAAATATCTACGTAGTACAAAAAAGAGCAAAGACAAGGACGGTGAACAAAGAGGAACACAGTCCTTTTATACCTTGGACCTGTCTACACCTACGAGGTGTAACCAGGTCCAAGTGACCATGGTCCTAAGTGTATCACATCTGCCACTTTGATGTGCGTCAGAAGTGTCAGTCAGAGGGGAGGGAGAGACAAGCGGGAGTTGTTTACCCCCCCCCCCCCTTCCAGGCTATGGTTTTGGCGGGAACGGGAGTTGCTGGGTGTTACATACTGGGTGTTACAAATTGCAGCATAAGTGAAATGTATTGTCGAAACTGAACATGTTCTGATGCAGCTGAAAGAGCCATTATAAAGGGCTGAACGGATGAACCATCATGTATAATCCTAAAACGTGAAACAGAATGCATATAGAAATGAATGAACAAAAAAACCTTGGGATATGAACCAAGGGATGAACACTATCAGGGCGGGTTCTATGGATTTTTCGTAAGTAGGCGGGATGTAAGGTTGCTGCCCCCACACACGAATAATGTAATACGATGAAGTTTCATTAGCCTACAGTATAAAGCATAAGAACGGCACAATTTAAAAAGAGTTCGTGAAAAGACATGAGACGTCCTCGAATGTTCGGTGGCGCCAGTTCGGAAATGTAAATCTCGATCATACTCTACATGAAACCGCAAAAGGAACCGATAAGAAAACTTGCGGCATATGTTCGAAGCTCCTGCAATGAGTGGTCCAGCCGATGACCAATGGTAACGCTGCCATCAAGAGTTCGAGCTTCCGTCCGTACTTATCCATCACGTAACCACTCGTTATGGAACCCGGTACTCTTGATATGGATTGATGTGAAACGGATTACGGTTGGCGTTTATTTTGAGAATTGACGTCGACTTATAACCTGTTGCAGTGCCGATGATGTGGCCGATGCAATCAGGGGTGGAAAAAAACCGGGCTTTTTTAAAAAAACCCAACCCACTGGGGTTTTTTGGGGTTTTTTGGGTTTATTTGGGGTTTTTTTTTTTGGGTTGTCATTTGTTTTATTTTTTATATTTTTTCTATAGAAAAATAGTTTAAATAGTTTTTTATATTTTGAACTTTTGTACTTTTAATTTTACTTTGTGTATATTATAAACTAGTGGGGTAACCCGTCATAAATGATGGGAGCAAAATTAACAGGCAATTGTGCGCATGCGCGTCGTTTTTTCCTTTTTTTACTTCTTTCATTTCAATTTTCGTCACCCCCTCCCACTTTTTTCTCTCCCCCTTACACTTTTCAACCTTATCCCCTCTCCAATTTAATATCATGGGCTTCTTGGATGGGAAGGGTGCAACATATAGTTGACCTTGAGAAAGAAAAAAATGGTTCATTTATTGAAATTTATATAAATTCCGATGTGCTTCAATGGTTGTACAGCATTATCGCAGAAAGAAAGATAGATATATACATGTAGAAAGACACACAGAGACACAGACCTGGCAAAATATATATATAATTATTATGGACTGACAGTGATTTTTCTTGTAAATTGTAAGTTTGAAATTGATATTAAAAATAAATGTCTGATGTAACCACTAATTTTGCACAGTTATTATGTTTTAAGAGTGGTCATAAGATGGGGCTAAACTAAATAAAACATTCGAATTTTGTGGTTGATTTTATTCCTGCATTTTTTTTAGCTTTTTGTAGTTTATTATTATAAAAGTTGGGGTATTGCATGGGTTATTTTGGGTTTTTTAAGGTGGGTCTGACGCAAAAAACCCACTGGTTTTTTTTGGGTCGGACCCTCTTTTGCCAACCCTGGATGCAATTGCCATAATTTATTTTCTGTTCTTTACTTTTACGTGCAACTTTGGTGCCAATGGACGGGGTAGACAGGGGTGCGCAATCAAACCACCTAGCGATGCTACTGGGTTCGTTATCACAAAACGGACACAAAGCAATTTTGATTAATTTCATTAAGATGTCATTTGTTTTATTATTTTATTTGTCTTCGCTTAACATCAGAAAATAACTTCGCAACATTTTACAAAATTTGAAATTATTGCGGACAAAGGTGAGGTTCAACGCAACAGTCACTGTCGGTTGAAAGTAAAACTTTAGGAGCTGGACAGACGTATCCTTTGACGCACTGTTGAGTACATATAACATCTTTACCGTAATCTTGACAAGTTCCACCGCATGCAGATGCGCAGTCTGATTCCTTGGCTTCGTGGTTACATATTACACCTAAATATCAACATATTGCTTTAATCAGATAATTAGTTATTAATAAGGAATAACAGTCAAAATTAAATGTCAATTGTGAAGTAGAAAAGCTTAGAATTGAACCATTCTTAATAGCAATTAGCCTTCACCTTCAATCAGAGTCTATATAACAAGGACCAGGAAAATAAGGCACCTGCCTCAGGCACAAAGCTTCATAGGGTCGCAAAATTACTAAGAGAGGCGCCAGTCTTATTCTTACATTGCATCTTAAGCGCAAAGGTAGCTTTTTGCTGTCTAAAAAGTGGTGATGTTGGTGTCGGCAGCCCGTGCCCAGATCCGACCCCCATGGTTTTTTTTCTGTTCTCAGCGAGGCTGAACTTCAGCACCCGTCTTCCATAGAACCTCGTGTTAAACTTGACTGTAAAAAGTTTGCACCTTCAGGGTGTAAACTCTTGTAGTAGCGGAATTCATGGCTTAGTTATGGCTCCGCCTCCTTCTCTTGTCGTTGTGCGAGATGGTTACAACCGGTTGTGAGTTGTGACCCTATGTTAACTTCTTCTGGGTGCCACATCATAAAAATACAATGGTGTGAGCTTTATGGCGACCTCATGAATAATTACCAATTCATTATGCTGTTTTTCTATAACTCGTTTCTTCTCTTGATCGCGCGGTGACCGCACGGAGAAGATTCAAGCTATAGAAGTGGTCGGATGGTGATAGATTGTGATCATCCTTCTGCTTAGTGGTGTAGTCTCCTCAGAAGGATGGTGACCATCTCTTCTGGCCGCCATTGATGTGCATCTTCCTTCTTGGCTGGAAGATGATGTTGCTCCTTCTGGATCCATATGTCTTCTTGCCTTATGGTGTCTCCGGCTTGTCTAGAGAAGGATTAGTTTCCAGACAATAGACAACGCAGTTTCATGTTGCAAACACTTTTATTCACTCTTGTACAGAAACAGTAACATTACAAGAGAGAATAGTTATGGACGCGCATGGGCACGTGCCCATGATGTGATACGGATAAAAAATCTAACGTAGTACAAAAGTTGAGCAAGAGTGGACAAAGAACAAAGAGGAACATGGTCTTTTTATACCTTTGACCGCTGTACACCTACGAGGTGTAACTAGAGAAGGAGGGAGGGACAAGCATGAGTTGTTTACCCCCAGGCAATGGTTTTGGCGGGATCACAAGTTACGGGATGTTACAATGGCCATTTTTGACAAGTGGAAAGTGACCCATGAATACTAACAAATAAAAGCAACATTATGCAAATGCGACATGATATTTCCTACGATTATTGTCATCATTTTTTGCACCCTGTATATATATATATATATATATATATATATATATATATATATATATATAGGGGCAGTCAAAAAGTAGGTCGCACGTGTTCCTAATTTCCCTCCAAGCCGATGTGGTTTGATGAGAGATTGAGGCAACACTGTTTGAACTTCATTATCAATAGATCGATAGTAATATTGATTGCAATGTTGATAGCTTGTCTCATCAGTTAACAACAATGGCAACTGCTACTGTTCCTTCTTCCCAAATTGAAATTCGTGCAGTAATCCGATTTTTATGGTTAAAAAAGTGTAATCCCACTGAAATTCATAAGCAAAGTGTGTGAAGTTTATGGCGAGAAGGCTTATTTCAAGGCAAGCAGTCGGGAAATGGTGCGAAATGTTGGAGAACGGCCATACTGACATCACTGATGACAATCGCGGTGGGAGACCAAGCACACCGACAAAGCTGACAATCTTACAGCGCAATTTGATTCCATGTCTGTGGGCCAATGAAAAATGAACTTGCAAAGGTGCGATACCAGTTGGACAAAAGAAGTGAAAACTGCTACTCAACACTGGTGTTCACACATGCTTAACGGGATTTTTATGAAGCTATAATCACAATGCTTGTTCAGAGATATGAAAAATGCAAGAACTTGGTGGGCGTTTTTGGTTTTTTGTTTACTATCCAATAAAAAATAGTTAACTAAAAATGTATTGTTCTTTTTCAGTTGTGACTGAGGGCAATTTATTTCTGACTGCCCCTCATAACTATGATTAGAGCTTGGATTTGTATGCAAAATATCAAGCAAATGTTTATCAATCTGTGGCTCAAGGGTCAATTGTGAAGTAACAATCCTATTTATATCGGGTGTGGGACATTCGCCCTAAAGACACTTGCCCTAAAGCCATTTGCCCTAATGGGACATTTGCCGTAAAACCATTTGCCCTAAAGGGACATTTGAGCTAAAACCACTTGCCCTAAAAGGACATCTGCCCTAATCAGTAGTGTAAATTTACATCATTTGGCGTGTTTTGCGCACCTGCAGCGTGCAGAATCAATTTAAAATACTCCACTTTTTCAAAAAAGTGGTTTTAGGGCAAATGGTTTTATGGCAAATGTCCCTTTAGGGAAAATGGTTTTAGGGCAAATGTCTCTCTAGGGAAAATGGTTTTAGGGCAAATGTCTCTAGGGAAAATGGTTTTAGGGCAAATGTCTCTAGGGAAAATGGTTTTCGGGCAAATGTCCCTTTAGGGCAAATGACTTTAGGGCAAGTGTCTTTAGGGCAAATGTCTATATACCATTTATATCAACCAACCGTTATGGGTTTTTTCAATCAAAAACACTGGTTAGAGGCTAGGACTTTAGTTGACAACTGATGGTAACGAGAGATCTAGCCTCTAACCAGCCTTGTTGATTAGAAGAAAGCATAATTGCAGTTGGCAGTTGTGTCCACAAATTGAGAAACATTTGCTTCATATTTGCATAAAATTCCGAGCCCTAATTATTATAAATTATTTAATTGTTTTACGTGTTGCTTTGGTGACCATCGTCAGCATGCAGGAGCTCAGTAGAATCACGAGAATAAACTTCATTATTGATTTTTAAATGCTAGAACAAACAAACAAACAATCAAAAGGCATTTCTAGAAGGTTCAGCACAAATTCGAATTAAGTTTGCACTTAAGAGGCTACATCGAAAAATTACTTCGAAAAATCTCAGCAAAGAGCGCTGGCATCGTTTTTCTATTGAGCCCATAGACCCAATGTTAAAGAAAAAATGTTAAATTTTTAAAATACACATAAGTTTTCAATGTGCACCTTAAATATATGCTGATCGATTGATGTAATGACAAAAAATTGGTAAGTGCGGTTCTATTTTTAAAAATTATTTCAAAATCGCGAATTTCTAAATCTTATGTTAAACTCCATTGAGTACGCGCTCATAAGCAAAAATAACATCCATTAAAATGCTCGTAAAAATACCTAAAAATAATTTTAAAAAACCACAATTAAACCACAGTGAAGCCAACACATTGGCACACGTGCTGATTTTTTTTTGTGGTTTTTTAAAATTATTTTTACGTATTTTACAAGCATTTTAATGGATGTTTTTTTCATATTTGGGCGTACTCAACAGAGTTTAACATATGATTAAGAAATTCGCGATTTTGAAATAGTTTTTTTTAAAAATAGAACCGTACTTACCAATTTTTTGTCATTCTATCACTCGATCAGCATATATTTAAGGTGCACATTGCACTTTGAAAATGTAATATTGGACGACGTTAAATATGAAAAACAAACATATTGCCGCCGTGACTGTGTATTTTAAAAACTTACTTTTGTTCGTTAACATCGGGTCTATAGGCTCAATAGAAAAACAATGCTTATAGCTCTTTGCGGAGATTTTTCGAAGTACTTTTGCAATGTAGCCTCTTAAATTGTAGTTGCAATATAAACCATTTTTTTTTTTGCATTAGGCATTATTTGAAAATTTAGGTGGGATATTATATTTTGTACAATTATGACTCACCAGTTTTCAAACGTCAACGTTATTTGCATTAGAATTACAAAAATATGTTCTCATATATTCAATGTAAAATTGTCTGCCTTTTATATACGATCAAAACGTATTGATGAATAGAAAACATTCAACAAAATAACTTTTACACAAATAAAAGGAATGTTCCCAATTTAGAAGTCTCATATTTACCGCCACTAACAATAAGAAAAGAGAAACGAAACACATGGTCTCGGTATTCATGAATTGTATTATTTTTTTGTAGAAGATTTTTCCTTATGCAGCAGAACAATTGAACATTTGAACCTGCAATTGACTGGGGTTTTTTTTCCTCGCAACCAATTCAATTTAGTTCTATACTTCAATTGTAAATTATTTTTTTTCTGGAGGTTGTTTTTGTTTGGTGTGGGACATTTGCCCTAAAGGCACTTGCCCTAAAGCCATTTCCCCTAATGGGACATTTGAACTAAAACCATTTGCCATAAAGGGACACTTGCCCTAAAACCATTTGCCCTAAAGGGACATTTGCCCTAAAGGGATATTTGCCCTAAAACCATTTGTCCTAAATGTGACAACCCAGTTTTACTCCTTCCTGTAATGGGAAGGAGCAGACTAAATCCTGATGTCGTCTGCTAGGCTGCTATAGTAGGCAGCCCGGCAGGTGGTCCAGCCTGGGGGTACTTAATGGCAAGGCAGCCATTAAGGAGGGACAGTGTAGTGAAGACCCTGGAAGTGAGAGGATGAATCATGTACCTGGTGGAGGGCAAGATGGTCTCCACATCTTCAATCATCTTTGTTTTTTGTTTGTTTGCTGTTTTGGGTTTTTGGTTTTGAGTAAGTGTTTCTGTAGGCCTATAATGAATCTACATTTATATTCTACTACACTGTGTCTGTGTCACCATTTATCTGGGAAAGGTACCGCATGGGAGGGTTTCGGGTTGGAGTCTGGCCGACTGCCCACCGTCCTGTTTCCTTCTTGCAGTCGGTTCTTCGTGCGCGGCTTCATGGTAGGATCCATCGGGGTTCTACCATGGGTTCCTCGTCTTGTTCGGCGGACATTCACAATCGACTTCTCTGAGGAAGACTCTGCCGGCCGGCACCACCCAGGGACCTGGCCGCAAGAGGACAGCTATTGCGGCGATCCCAGCCCCCAAGGGAGTCAGGATCTACGTAAGTTGAAGAAAACAAGCCCAGGGTATTCTAACGGGCCCAACCGGGTTGTTACATAATCAGTAGTGTAAATTTACATTATTTGACGTATTGAGATTATTTAACGTACTCCACCGAAAGACACTTAGCTTTATGAAAAGAGAAAACAAAAAGTGGCTTTAGGGCAAATGGTTTTAGTTCAAATGTTCCTTTAGGGCAAATGGTTTTATTTCAAATGTGCTTTTAGTGCAAATGTCTGTTTAGGGTAAATGTCCCTTTAGGGCAAATGGCTTTCGGGCAAGTGTCTATATACCGTTTTTGTTCAGGCTGTCATCGGACCTAAATTTACAAATTAAGCTCGGCTTAGTGGGTCATTATCCGGCTATCCAGAAAAAAAGGCTAGAAGCCCTTGTTAATTGGTTTAATCAGAGCACTAAATTTAGAAGACAAAATGGCGATGTGGACCGCTGGCCCTGCTCTAACTTCGAAGTGAATAAACTAGACAAAAAAATATTTTATTTGCGTGTTTATTTGATGATTTTTTTTTGACAAATTTCAAGTAATTAATATTCAAAATTTGTCTTTTATTGTATAGAAATGTTGCTGGTTTGGATGTTTGGTTTTTTTCCCACAATGCAGCCACGCATTATTTTTCTTTCAAACATCACTGAAGGTAATTGTAAATCAGTTATTTCTTTTGGTCATAATTCAATGTAATTCAGTTATGTACACGTGCAATCAGTTACACATATGACTGTGTAGTAGCTAGGTAACCCCATCATTCAAGCTATAAACTGGTCCTAAGTAAGGTTTTGGATAGACAAAGATTCCTAATGTAATTGGCCATCTACGAGCACTACGTGCAGCCAGGCCAAATATCCGTGCCCATTTAATTGTGTAGAAATACAACATTCTAAGTGGGGGGGGGTGGACAAATATCTGCCAAAACAAGTATAGAGCTTCTTAGAAACATATTTTAAACTAAATTCAAACTGTTTTCAAAACTAGGTACATAACTTAATGGAGTGATTACTTTTTTATGAACATCTGTTTGGAAATGATTGTTTTATCACGGAAGTTTCCAAAATGCTGCTTTTCGTTTAACCAAAACAAGTATGGAGCTTATTAGAAACATATTTTTAACGAAATTCAAACTTTTTTTGAAACTAGTTCAGCAAATTAATGGTGTGATTACGTTTTTATGAAGATCTGTTTGGAAATAATTGTTTTATTATGGCAGTTTCCAAGTGCTGCTTTTCATTTTACCAAAACAAGTGTGGGGCTTATTAGAAACCTGTTTGAAATGAAATTCAAACTGGTTTCTAAACTAGTTGAACAAATTAATGGTGTGATTACGTTTTTATGAAGATCTGTTTGGAAATAATTGTTTTATCATGGCAGTTTCCAAATTGCTGCTTTTCATTTTACCCAAACAAGTATGGAGCTTATTAGAAACCTATTTTAAATGAAATTCAATCTGGTTTTAAACTAGATACATAAATTATTGGGATGGTTACTGTTTCACGACGATTTATTTTAACTAATCGTTTTATGACAGTCTTTAAAGCTCTATTTTTTTTTTTTTTTGCTTTGACGGCATTTGTAGCCATTTGAGCCCACTTGAAGCATTTTAAGTGTTTTTTCATTATTTGAGGCTATTTTCTACTAAATGTAGTTGTTTTCAAACGCTTAAAAGACGTCTTTTGCTTAGTGCAACTTGTACTTTATGGCTTCTACACTTGTGCATAATTATTATATATTATTATATATATAATATCCCAGGTCTGTGTGTGTGTGTGTGGAGTAACTACAAAACCATTGAAGCACGTCGGAATTTATATAAATTTGAATAAATGAACCGTTTTTTTTTCTCAAGGTCAACTATATGTTGAACTCTTCCTTTGGAAAGTGTAGAAGGGGGGGGGGAGAGAGAGAAAAGTGGGAGGGGGGTGAGGGGAAAAGGTTGGAAAGTGTAGAAGGGGAGAGAGAGAGAAAAGTGGGAGGGGTGACTGAAATTGAAATGAAAGGAGTAAAAAAAGGAAAAAAAGACGCGCATGCGCACAAATGCCTGTGAATTTTGCTCCCGTCATTTATGACGGGTTACCCCACTAGTTTATGTATGTTAAATGTCATTTGAGAAAAAAAAAACACATTGACAATTGATTGAGAGTTTATTATAAACTTTATTATAACAGCTTTATTTCATAGTTAATGCAGATCTATTATAAGTTAGCTTTCGGACAATCTGTCGTTTTGACGCAGCAGTTACTTTCTTCTTTAAGTAAAACGAGATTATCCGGACAGACAAATCCTTTTCTGCATCCAGCAACACATTTAAACATTATTCCAAGATTGGCGCAAGTTTTTGGACAGGGTTTTCCGCATTCTGAATATTCAGCAGTTTGCTCACAAGGTGGCGGCGATTGTTCTATTATGTGAATTAAAATGTTTAATTAAAAATCGGCTTTAAGGTAGAATTTTCTAGGAGCGACCGCGACCTGGCGACCGGACTTGATTCAATAGTTCTAATAGTTCTATATCTGAGCAGTTCCTTTGACGCTAACGTGACCGGCGACCAGAATATGCGATCGACGACCAGAGTATGCGACCGACGTCTCTACTGTGCGACTGCGACTATACTGCTAGGAGAGCAGTCTGATTGGCGCAGTCGTGGTGGTAAAACGATCTGAACAACAGGCATGTAGACCCACGACTGATGATCGCCAGCCACACAACAACGACCTGCCAGGAATGACGGTGGGGCGCGAACACGATTATGGTCGCAAAAGACTGCAGTCACGGTCGCGAATCGCGGTCGCTTGCTCCTAGGAAATTTTACCTTTAGGCCTTGTTTCCATTGGGTCCAAAATGTAGAAATTTCAACTGTTGAAAAATAACAAGTGTTTACTATGGAGAAGTGAGCTAATGGACATTTCTATTAGTTGGCTAATATAACAACGTCACTGATAGGAGAAAAGCCATTCAATAGAACGCTCTCAATTCCAAAAAGTACAAATATTCGCCAAAAAAGAGGTTGAAATTGATTCAACTTTTGTTTAAACCGTCTTTTTGGCGTTCTGGTCGCCATCTTTCTTTTCGTTTATGGTGTGTGTGTGTTTTTTTTTCATCGATTTTTCTTCAATTTCTCGTTATTTCAGTTAAATTAATGTATTTTAATTAGTTGTAGGACATGTTTAACTATAGTTTTACAGAAAAATAACGCCTTTTTGATGTAAATATTTTCGAGAAATGGCAATTTATAGTTTAGTTAAATCGGTAGAGTGAGTGTGGTTTTCTCACTTCAATTGGCCTAACATAGTGAACAACCGTTAATAGTAACTAGGCGGGGCCACGTTTATTCTGTTATTAGTCGCCGTATCGAATTTCTTTTCGCCTATTAATAGAATCTCCAATCCCCTTTTCAGGGAGTGCAAATTTTCGCCCCAATGGAAACAAGGCCTTAAGGCTTCTTCAAAGTCAAGATTTAAATTTAAACTTGACTTTAAAAAAATTTAATTGATCATCATGTTGAACAAACACCTTGAATACTTTCTCCTCTTCCAAAATCCAATGCAAAACAAATACACATCATGATGACAAGTAAGAACTTCATTATCTAGAAACGTAAAAAAAATATTGATTGCATTCAGTTTCTAATGGCGCATTCACACCGGGCTGGTTGTAGCCTGCTAGCAGCGTAGTCTGAACTACTACCAGCAGCTGCTTTCTCTAGCAGGCTAGTGATTTTAACAGCAGTTGGTAAAGTTGAACATGTCCAACTTTGGCAGCTTCCAGCTGGTCATGTGACTCCCTTCCTGCTGCTACCAATGTGCTACCAGCTAGTGTGAACCCTTTGTCGCTAGTAGTGGCACTATTGGGTAGTTGAAACTCCACAGCTTGGGTTGGTTGGTTGTTAGATTTTGTGTTTTTGCAAGAAGTGTGATTGGATGATTTGTGCTGCTGATACCAGTATGAAGTGTGAACCCAAAGCAGCCACTGCTTGCTGTTGCTGCTAATAGCCAGCTGGTTTACAATCCGCTGGTTGCTGGTGGCTATTAGCAGCAACAGCAAGCAGCGGCTGCTTTGGGTTCACACTTCTCCGGTCACTGCTGGTATTAGCAGCGCAAGTCATCCAATCACCATCTTGCAAAAACACAAACTCTAACAACAACCAGCCCAAATAGTCGAGTTACACACTGGTAGCAGCAGAAAGGGAGTCACATGACCAGCTGGTAGCTGCTAAAGTTGGACATGTTCAATTTCGCCAGGTGCTGTTAAAATTACCTGCGTGCTGGAGAAAGCAGCTGCTGGTAGCAGTTCACACTATGCTGCTAGTTGGCTACAACCAACAAGCAGCAACCAGCAGCTGATAAACCAGCCTAGTGTGAATGCTCCATAAAGCGGCAGTCACACTAGGCTGGTTTACAAGCCGCTGGTTGTTGCTGGCTATTAGCAGCAACAGCAAGCAGCAGCTGCTTTGGATTCACACTTGTCTAGTCACTACTGGTATTAGCAGTGCAAGTCATCCAATCACCGTCTTGCAAAAACACAAACACTAACAACAACCAACCCAAGCAATGGAGTTTCAACTACCGCTTGTGCCACTACTAGCAACAAAACGTTCACACTAGATGGCAGCAGCAGGAAGGGAGTCACATAACCAGCTGGTAGTTGCTAAAGTTGGACATGTCCAACTTCACCAGCTGCTGTTAAAATCACTAGCCCGCTGGAGAAAGCAGCTGCTAGTAGCAGTTCAAACTATGCTGCTAGAGCGCTACAACCAGCCAGCAGCAACTAGCGGCTGGGAAACCAGCCTAGTGTGACTGCAGCATAAGACTGGGAAGTGTTGCCAGCACTAGCTTTTCGTTTGCTCCGCCCTTTTATGAGCGTCAGACCAAATAACAAACCAATTAGAAATTGATGACACTCATAAAAGTGCGGAGAAAACGAAAAGCTAGTGCTGGCTACACTTGCCTGTGATTCTGAGCTGTTCTTTTTTTTTGCGCGTGTTGCTCGCTGAAAGTTGCTGGCAATATGCTCCTGCAGTTCAGTTATTCAGATGCATATATGTCGGAAAAAAAGCTTATTTTTATAAGATGTTCAAATGAAAATACCCATAATATAGCCTAGTACACACCTGGATTATTTGTTGCGATACATTGTTGTGAGGCTGCTCCGATTCAATGTTGCCGGACAGAATGGTAACTGACGTGATTCAGACCCGCAACAATGTATCGCAACAAAGAATCCAGGTGTGGGACTAGCCATTAGTGTTTGAACTTTTATACCCCTTCTACTTTCTAAAACTCTTCTGTTAAGGACTGATCAGATGTTCATAAACCATTTTTTTAAAATGTCAAATAATACAGTATAAGGCCTTATTTTCATTAGGGTGAAAGTTTTAATTTTTTAAAAATTTGAACTGGTGAAAAACAGAACACATGTGGCCCCCGCCCATTCACAATCAGGAGCAAATGCCACGTTTGGTCTATTTTTCAACGGTTGAAATTGTAAAAAAAGTTCAAATTTTCACCCCAATGGAAACAAGACCTAAGCATGCCAAAATAGAAAACTTACCGAATCTGTTTTAGGCACTGTGAGAGGAGGAGAGGTGTCTGTCGTAGTTTCTATCTGGATTAAATGAAATTTAAATTTGTGCTTTCTTTGAAGCCAAAAAGACAAATAATTGGTCGAGCACTTTGATTTTGAGCACTATTAAATACAGAACAGAGCACACACACACACACATACGACACGCATTCAAACACAATACAAGTTTTACATGGAAATAATAATTATTGTTATAATTCTATAAATAGAATTACAAAGAAATATTTTAACCTTGTTCTGATATTGGCATTCAAACGAAAATGTTCTCGTTGTGAAATGAAAACCTTCAGAATTACCCAAACACCCCCCCCCCCACCCCCAAAGTCAAAAAACCACTTTCAAATTATTAATTTAATGGTTTATTTGCACAACAATTCTGATTTTTTTGTTAATTATGTTCACTTCGTGAAATTAGGACACTTGGGGGTACGAGGGACCCCAAGGCTATGGTAACAACAAAAAGGATGAAATACAGAGTGTTACATTATGTTTAAGAAGTTTACTAATTAAAGCAGTACAATAACACCTTTAGATTTTTTTTAAATACATTTTAATTAAACAATAATATTTGTTACATTGAAAATAGACTTTTAAGAACCGGAACTCTTTTTTTTATTAAAATGAAATATTAGTAAGTTGAAAGACAATTTCTCGGTTCCACACAACATCTACTGTGCGATGAAAGTAAAACTTTGCCAGTTGGACATTTGTAGCCTCGTACGCACATAGCAATGCAAATCATTTCTTCGTTATAATTTTGACAAGTCCTGGGACATGCTGAAGCGCAATTCGAAAAGATAGCCTCATGCTTGCAGGAGGCTATTCCTAAAAACAAAATTTCCATATATATAATTTAGAATATTTCATAATTAAGGCCTTGTTTCCATTGGGGCGAAAATTTCAACTTTTTGAAACCTTCAACTGGTGAAAAATAGAACACACGGGGCTCCCGCCCATTCACTATCATAGGCGGGGGCCGCCGCCACGTTTCTTCCAATTTTTCACCACTTGAAATTTTCAAAAAGTTGAAATTTTCGCCCCAATGGAAACAAGGCCTAAAAAGTAAATGTCTGTAGATCATTGACCACAGGCGTAGAGGGTGTGTGTCAGTACAAAAAGAAAATGGGACTGTCATAAGTGCCCTTATACCCTTCGGGGTGGGTGGGGCGTAGTCTAATTCCTGTCATATGGCCATAAATTGTCATATCTATAGCTCATAACTTTGTACTGGTAACAGTCATAAATACAAATTACAAAATATTAATAACGAATATTATCATATGACTGTCATTGACTGGTACGTGTACTGAATGATAAAGTCATAACATAACATAATAGGTCACAGGCAGTGACATCTTAAGGTATGACTGTCACAATGCTATGACTTAGTTACAACCCACGCACGGGCGTTACAAACTTCATACAACAAAACTCCTTTCGTCTGGCTTTCGTCTTGTTTATTGTCGTTGTCGTCGTCGCCAGCGGCAGCGGCTTACGTCCGAAAGCCTGCGGAGTGGACCACGGCACGGACTGCGATATGTTGCATGGGCGACAGGAGTCCGGAGTTTTGTTGTACAAAGTTTGCACCGCCCGTGCGCGATTTGTCACAACCTTATGATGTTACTGCTTGTGTGCGCGGTTGTATTATTTTGTACAGGTCAGTGTGACAGTCACATGACAATAATTGTCATAATAATATTTTTTGTAATTTACTTTTGTGGCAGTTACAAGGTTATGAGCTAGATATGACAAATTGATATCATTTGACAGTCTAAATGAGTGCCTCAGAGGTAAATTGTGTTAAGTCACAAAACCTAAATTTTACAGGGGAGTCATTTGAAAGTTTTTTTCTTCATTGAGGGAATCGGACTTAACATCGTATACCACTATCTAGCAGCCGATGTATAAACTGTGGACTTAACACTGTTTACCGTCGATAAAACTTGACAAGCTGATTCATAATATGTAAAAATCGTGTGTGAAATTTCTCCAAATGTAGGCGCTACGATTGTTTTTTATTTAAAAACTAGTGGGGTAACCCGTCATAAATGACGGGAGCAAAATTCACAGGCATTTGTGCCCAGCATTTGAATTTCTTTTCCTCCGCCCTTTTATGACGTCAGACCAAGTAACAAACCAATTAGAAATTGATGACGTTCATAAAAGGGCTGAGCAAAAGAAATTCTAATGCTGGGCACAATTGCCTGTGATAAACTGTAGTTTAATTTTACTACTATTATCCCCTCCCCTTTTTATATTTGAAAGAGAAAATGAGTTTTTCATTTTCTCTGGTGTGCTCATGCGTGTCGTTTGTTCCTTTTTTACTCCTTTCATTTCAATTTCAGTCACCCCCTCCCACTTTTTCCCCCTCCACGTTTCTCTCTCTCCCCCTTCTACTCTTTCCAATCTTTTTCCCCTCTCCAAAAAAGCGGTTCATTTATTCATTTAAATTTATATAAATTCCGATGTGCTTCAAGGTTTTTGTCCGTGTTTGTACAGCGTTAGATCACAGACACATACACATAGACGGGGCTTAATGTATATATATAATTTAAAAATTGTTTTTAACATTTTTTCTCCACGTGCTAAGCTTATAAAAAGGAAGCCATTACATGAAAGCACGTGCTAATTTTTTGTTATTGTTCTAAATCGTTTTTTAACGAGAGTTCTTCAAATGTTTGTGGGATTTTTTTTTTTGGTCCAATGGGATTTAACATCTCTAATTTCATAATTTGCTGATTAAGACTGACTCTTCTCTATCTCTCCTTCACTTCCTCCCGTTTCGCACGAATGTTTTCGGAAACTACACACTCTAGAATCGTGAAAATTAACCAATATACACATCTTTAGATGGGCTTCTTGGTAATCTACATTAGAATTTTCAATTTTGCTCTGTTTACCTCATTTTTGTGAAAAATCATCAGATTTAACCTGAACCCATGAACATATAAAATTAGCAGGCAGGAAAGCTTGCTTTATTGCATCACGTTTTTTTCTTACAATTTACATTGGTAGCAAAATTGGCTATGTCTTTGGCAGAAAAGTAAGAGGTTCGTGGTTCAAGTCCTAGCTGGAGTTTTTGTATATTATTTTTTTCAACGCAAGGCAGTCTTACACCAGGATCAAGCAAAGTATTTACTCGAAATGTCTATCGTGAAATGTTTAATCTGAGATATGACACCCGTCGAAGACGGGCTTTCGTTCTAGTGGAGTTATATTAGCCCATATAGACAAAATGCTCAACGTTATTAATGCCACGCATTATGTTTAATAAAGCAGAAATATGTTTTCAAAAAAATTGTCAAGAATTATCCAAAGATTACCAAAACGATTTTTGAAATTTAAAATAAGTCATTAAAACTATAAAAAAAATCTTGAAAATAAAGTGACTTTTCATGAGTCACCCCAAACGACGCCATTTTAAATTTACAAAAACCAAACGGCGCCATTTTAAATTTACAAAAACCAAACGACGCCATTTTAAATTTGCCAAAACGAAAGTATCCCCTCCAGCCGTTTTTGTGCCAAAGGTTGTCACCTCACTTTTCCAGAATTCCTTAAGAAAAATATATCGGTATTCCCTATTCAACTCAATACAACCTTCCACGTGGGGAATAATTCAAATATTAAATCCAGGGTACTTTGAAATGAAAGTAATGTGAGCTGGTGACAACACGTCAGAATTCGAGGAGAGGAGTAGACTATGGGGGGTTTTGTTGCCAATGTCTGTTGTTTGGTGGCGCATCTCTCTGGTATAGTTCATTTACATGACGTCAACTGATTTTTAATTTTTTAAATTATATTAATGACTTATTTTAAACTTTAAAAATCGTTTTGGTAATCGTTGAATAATTCTTGACAACATTTTGTCAAGAAATTTCTGGATCTAATGGTCTCTAAGAAGTTTATTTAGTACAATGACACCTTTAGATTTTTTAATACATTTTAATTAAACAATTTAATATTTGTTACATTACAAAATATACTTTAAGAACCGGAACTTTCTTTTTTTATTAAAATGAAATATTAATACGTTGAAGGACAATTTCTTGGTTCGACACAACATCTACTTGCGGATGAAAGTAAAACTTTGCCAGTTGGACAATCGTAGCCTCGTACGCACATGTCAACGCAAGCGATTTGTCTGTTATAATTTTGACAAGTCCTGGGACAAGCTGAAACGCAATTCGAAAAGATAGCCTCATGCTCACAGGAGGCTATTCCTAAAAATAAAATTCGCATACATATTTTAAAAAAATTTCACAATTAAGAGGCTACATTGCAAAATGACTTTTAAAAAATCTCCGCAAAGAGCGCCAGCATAGTTTTTCTATTGAGACCATAGACCCAATGTTAAAGAAAAATCGTTAATTTTTAAAAATACACAGTCGCGGCGGCAATATGTTTATTTTTCATATTTAAAGTTGTCCAATTTTGATGGTTCAAAGTGCAATGTGCACCTTAAATATATGCTGATCGAGTGATAAAATGACAAAAATTGGTAAGTGTGGTTCTATTTTTAAACTCCATGGAGTACGCGCTCGTAAGCAAAAAAAAATGCATTAAAATGATGGTAAAAATATGTAAAAATTTTAAAAAACCCAAAAAAAAATCAGCACGTGTGTTGGCTTCATTGTGGTTTAATTGTCTTCAAAGTACTACTGATTATTAAATCTGTTGTATACCGCCTGTAGTATACCGCCGTAGTATACTGTCACGTGCCTCTCGAGTTGATTGGAAAGTTATATTGATTTTAATATGACTAGGGAATGCATGTATGTTTCGTTTTCATACCGTAACATAAAAATGACTCCAAGTCGAGCGCTCCAAGTCTCCTGATGCTTATGGAAATGTGCGGTGACATTTGTCACTAAATTGAGGGGAAGACTTCCGTTTTTAGAAATTTAAAATGGGGTTTCTTGGTGATTCATAAAAGTCACTTCCTTTTTAAGTTTTGTTTTTTTTTTAATTTTTTTTTTTGGGGGGGGGGGAGACCAGACCAAGGGTCTGGACCGAGATTCTATATACATGCCAAAAAGAGCTGTGTTTATATTTGATAGTTTTTTCTCGGTCTTTTTCTACTAAATTAACTTGTTAACTTGTTAACTTTGTTAACTAAATTAACGTTTTTAAACTAAATTTGTTCCACCACCATAATAGATGTTCAACTAAGCGACTTTTCAGCTAGTCGCCAACTACAGCGTTCAGCACCATGCCGCCGCAGACCACCATGTGGAACATTCCATCCGCGACCCAGCCCATATACTGTATATGCACCACCACAACTCCGCTACTTATTAAAGACAACTTAAACGCTCACGCTTCACCATACAATTTTACACGTGTTGTTGTTTACAACAAAGTAGGCTGGCAAAATGAAGCCACCTGAGTGGTGTCTGAATGTCACGTGAGCGCGTTATTCCCCTGGTTCCTTTCGTCGCCGCAGAGAAAGACAAAGTTCTTCTCGGTTCTCCTCTTGACTTCTGGCATCGAACTCATGGAAGTAATACAAGCCAGTTTTGCATATCGCAGCATTCCACCTTATAGCAGACGTTGCACAATTTGATTTCATACGATGCATACACGAACCTAATTAAACCTCCTCCCTAACCACTGAAAGGCTTCAGGGCTAAATATAATGCATACAGGAATGTATTATCGCCCCTCCCACCCATAGGTATTAGGGCAAATATGATGCATACAATGGAAAGTTCTTTAGGTGGTGTGGTGCGGTACGGCATGCTGTAGTGTGTGATTAGCTCTATTCTGAAGAAATAATTCTGGATCCTGGCTACGCTACTTAAAGAGAAATTTCTGGAGGTAAATGGTCTCTAAAAAAAAATTTGACTTAACACAGTTTACCTCTGAAGCCCTAAAATAGTACTTACTTCCAGAAGTAAATTGAAATAGAAGGCAAAGCCCCAGCATAGTAATGAGAGCGGTCTTCATTGTATTTATCTAACAAAAGAAAAATACCAATCATGCACATCGGAGGCCTCATTACAGAAAAAAAAGTCATAAAAACGTCAGATCAAATAACAAACCAATTTAGAAGTTGCCATTCCTCATAAAAGGGCGGGGCAAACGACTATTTTGCTGTGCTTTCTGGCTTGTGCCAAAAAAAAAAGGCCTGTGGCATACAGGCAATTAGAAAACGGGATAAACAGACTTTGGCTCCACCCTTTTTTATGACGAACGGCAACTTCTAATTGGTTTGTTGGGTAGTTCGACGTTGAAAAGGGCGGAGCATGTGACGTCAGACTACATAACCAACCAATTAGAAGTTGCGTTCGTCATAAAAAGAGCGGAGCCAACGTCTGTTTATCCCGTTTTCTAATTGCCTGTCTGTGGCATAGGTTCAAAAGTTCAATTGAAGCGTGTGAAATGCATTGTCAAATTACTTACCTGTATATGCAGACAGATGGCGGTAATTTTATAAAATGAATGTTTTTAAAAGAAGCTATTTGCCTTCTCTTATATATAAACAATATTTTCCACATTGTCTAAGTCAATATAAGACAGGAATATTAAAATATATCTGATTGTTGCTATGATATTTATTTCTATAAGATTATTTTATTGAGAAATTAATTGCAATTTGAAAAATACCGGTATTCTAGTGAATTTTTTTGTCTTGTTTATTTCTCACTTTTTAGACATGTTGTTATGTCAATTGGCTACCAAAGTCAGCAAAATAGACTTTAATTAGGTATACAGTAGTTTCTAAGAATTATTAATTGTGGTTTATTATTATTAACCGGTTCCACATGATGTGTGCATTCTATGAATTTATTTATTTGTGAATTTCTGAGAAGAAGAAGAAAAAAAAAAAAAACAGGACACCGATTAGGCTTTGTTTCCATTGGGGTTGAAAATTTGTACTCAGTGAAAGTTTCAACTGGTGAAAAATAATAGTGTTTCCTAAAGAGAAAAAATCTTAATGCATTTCTATTAGTAGGAGAAAAGAAATTCGACTAATAACAGAACAAACGTGGTCCCCGCCTACCTCTGACATCATTTTTGAAACTTCGCAGGCTGTTTTGCCGCTTGGCAAGGGAGTATAAACCAGGCCTAAGGGTAGGTTTTATACTCTAAACTTTGCTAATGTATGCAAGCTTTGAAGCTCCTAAAACTTAGCTCTCCAAAACTTAACTTGTTCATACACAGGCAGTTAGAAATCGGGGAGAACTTCAGTTGGGTCCGCCCTTGTTATGACGACCGACAACTTCTAATTGGTTGGTTATGTAGTCTGACGTCCCTTTTCAACGTCGTTGGTTAGGATCGTTAATGTTCGGTTCGTTAAGGTTTCATTAGGTAAGGTTCGGTAAGGTTTCATTAGGTAAGGTTCGGTTAGGTTAGGGAGAAAGGGTTCATTTTTTAGCTGTAGTGACGAGAAAGTGATAAAAAGGGTCTATATTTTGTCCCCCTATTTTTTGGTAGCTGTAGTGACGGGGCGACTGAATAGCGCCAAATTGAACAAACGCCAAACTGAATAAGCGCCAAATGGAAGAAACGCCAAACTGAATAAAAGCCAAAAATTTGGCGGTTATTCAGTTTGGCGTTTGTTCCATTTGGCGCTTATTCAGTTTGGCGTTTGTTCCATTTGGCGTTTATTCAGTCTGGCGGTTATTCAGGTTTTTTGTAAATTCTGATGCCTAGTTCTCACAACCTTCATGTAGCTCAGGCTAAGGACATAGCCTATGTATAAGGGTTATGAGAACACACATTAGATGGTGGTCAATGTCAAATGTTAGCTTAGGTTAGGTAGCTTTGGTTACCCATATGTAGCCTACACATAATTTAGTGTGAATGCAAGACAAAGTTAACTTGATCGTACGCCACCTGGTGGTCATAAATCTGAATAGAAAATGGCGTCATTCATTTTATATTTCCATTGTTAGATGTTTGTCTATTTGTTAATTTATTAAAATAATTTAAAATTATCAATTGATCTTTATTTAATAATTACTTATTTCCATAAACTCTAAATCATCAACCTGCCTACAATTAAAATATGTTGCATTTAGTTTGTTCAATGAAGACTCATGCAACTCAGTTTTGTTAGTATGGACAATATCAGCCATTTTCTCTCCAATTATGTATTATGCAGGCTATACACACGCACAATGTCAACACATAATGGCCAGTGCCAAATTTGCAAAAATGAAATAAATATGCTGTAGTGAACGCCACCTTTAGGCAGGTCACGAAGCCCATATGTAGCTCCTCACATGTGAACACAGTCGTTTAGCAAAGGCTATTTTAGCCCGAGCTACAAGAAGGTTGTGAGAACTAGGCATGATAGTCCAAATATTGTGAGCTTTTATAGATGTCAGACTGTGCAGATTTACACCTAACCAAACCTAACCGTATTTTCATGTTGATATCTTTCAAAGTAAACTTTTAAATGACAGTTTAATATGGAGCCCTGTAAAGGACAGGCGAGATTTTTTTTAAAATCTTGACATTTCGACTTTAATTTCGACATTTCGACTATAATCTCGACATTTCGACTGTAATCTCGAAATTTTACCTGTAATCTCGAAATTTCGATTTTTTTTTCAGAATTTTGACATTTCGACTTTAAATCTCGACATGTCGACTTTTAATCTCTTTTATTCGGCCATGTTAATTATGCCATGTTGTGCGCACCATACACTAAAGGCGCAGTCACACTAGGCTGGTTTACAAGCCGCTGGTTGCTGCTGGCTATTAGCAGCAACAGCAAGCAGCAGCTACTTTGGGTTCACACTTGTCCAGTCACTGCTGGTATTAGCAGTGCAAGTCATCCAATCACCGTCTTGCAAAAACCCAAACTCTAACAACAACCAATCCAAGCAGTGGCGTTTCAAGTGCTACTACTAGCAACAAAAAGTTCACACTAGATGGCAGCAGCAGGAAGGGTGTCACATGACCAGCTGGTAGCTGCTAAAGTTGGACATGTCCAACTTCACCAGCCACTGTTAAAATCACTAGCCCGCTGGAGAAAGCAGCTGCTAGTAGCAGTTCAGACTATGCTGCTAGAGCGCTACAACCAGCAAGCAGCAACCAGCGGCTGGGAAACCAGCCTAGTGTGACTGCGCCATAATAATTAAAACATTGCTGCTACAAGAGGGCGCGTGCTCCGTTGTTTCTACAAAGATGAAAATATTTTGTTTTAAATATCAATTTAAAAACCAAATGAAAATGGGTCATTTTCAAACAGAACTATAAAATGTTTATTTTTTAAGATATTAACATGAAAAAACGTTTAACAGAATCTTTAACTATTCTAGTTTGCCAAACATTTCGAAACGTTATGTAGAAGTTTTACAAAAATGTCTATAGAGCATAGCATTAGCCACTGCAGTGGCGCTGTCTAATGCGACAAAAGCAAAATGAATATCTATAAAGCCACCTTAAAATGTAGAGTGCAGGCAACATTTGACTAAAATTTAATTTATTCAGATGACGTCTAAACGCTAGGGGGAAACAGCATGTAGCGTTTATGATATGCACATCTGGAGACTTAAATTTCCTATTCAAAAGCTTTACAGCCCACGTAGGCCTACGTCATTTAAACGTAAATGTGAATCGACTTTTAGAAATAATTGTGATTGTATGAATTGCAATTAGTCGCATTTTTTTCTTTCAATTTTATTGTACTGCGATGGCAGCCATATTAGAAAGCGAAGCTGCTTGTTGTATCTTTAATTCGTAAAAAAAAAGTCTCGTGCAACACGAGAAGTGTGTGCAACGTGGTATGGTCGTTGAATATGGAATTGTAAAATTGCAAGTATATTGCAATATTTTCTTGTGCAAATCTTCCGATGGGATAAAATTCGACGTTATCAAGTAAAGTCTGTGCCCGTAACTCGACTGTCACTATGAACGATAATTTTAAAATCACCATTTTGTCGGCTGTTATTTTGAAAACTCTGATCGTGATAGGTAAATACGAAAGTGGCACAATTCTTTTGTACCATTTCATCAACGTCATCATCTATATTGTCTGCACCTTGTCCCGCAATACGCATTGTCGGCCCTATGGGTTCTATCCCTCCAATTCTTTTCTGTTTTGTGCCAAACTTCCATAAACCCACATGCCCTCATATCCCGTTTTACCACCATGTTCCAGGCTTGTGTGGGCTTTCCTCTGTACCCCTTTTAACCCTCTGGTATAAGCTCATTCTCACCTGTTTCAGCAGCTCATCTTCCCCGATTGATCCTAGTTGCATGCCCATACCATCCTGCATCTTTTTTTAGTATGCTTGCTATCCCTACACTTTCTCTAATAAGGTCATTTCTGATTCTATACAGTGGCATAGCCAGGAGAGGGGTTAGTCCATGGGTTCTGGACCTCCCTTTCCAAAAATTCTATCTTTCCATAACAAAATAAGCTGTGACCTTTACCCCACCATCATATAGAAACTCACCTATAAGCAACTTTTATTTTGAAGGACAAATTTTGGAATTTTGCAATTACAGTGTCCCCCAAGTCTAAGCCTATTCTCTGACTCATCGTTCCGATCCCATCGCAATTTCATGTATTCCTTGATTCCAAGGGATTCCTGGTCTAGCTCCTCTACCCTCATCTCTAAATCTGCTTTTTAGATTATTTCTAAAGTTAATTTTTTTTTTAAAAAACTTTCAAATAGTTCTACCACTGCCTGAAGGTGGTGGCCCAGATGACGATTCGCCTATCAAACCTTTGCAATATTTGTTATGTTACAAATGTTACGATAAATGTCAGCCGTCATTTTCGAGTGGACGCTGTATGAAGTTTCTCGGAAGGTGGCAGTGTGTTTGCAGTTACGGAAGTAACATAAATAAATTTACCGTAAACGAAGCTAAAAGTATGGTCAAAGTCTGCAATAGACTTTTTAAAGATAACAGAGGTTGCGCTAAACTATGCCCGAGTACGTTTCGATACGGTCGTTGCATAGCACTGAACAGAATGTGGCAATGCGTTTGCAGTCAATCGGATAACGAAAACGAACAGTACACGTTAAGAGATGCCAAAGCCATTTATAAGGCGTGCCGACATCGACGTAGAAGTGACAGCGGTTGTAGTAAGCTATGCCCGGATAAATTCAAGAAAGGTCATTGTCGTAAGAGCGAAAGCAGAAGCTGGGGATGTCGTTGCGTTTCGAACGACGACGAGGAACGACCTGCTTTGTTGTACACTATCAATAAAGCGAAATCTCTCGTTAGTGCTTGCAACGAGGATGTTCAAGATGACGACAGTTGCAAACAACTGTGTCCACCGACATTTGCATATGGACAATGCAGGAAACCGATTGGGGTTGACAATTATCATTGTTTTTGCAGTCAAACACATGCTAGAAATGAATTTTATCACATAAATGATGCAAAGCGTATTTATAAGAGCTGCAACCCTTCTCGACATCACGGAAATGAATGTACGAAACATTGTCCGAATGAACTTATTGGACGATGCTTTCGTATAGTTGACAACATGTGGGGATGTGGTTGCAGTACGTCGAATGACGAAACGAGGTGGTACACTGTAAAACAGGCACGAGATATGTTTGACGCTTGTAACAGCGAAACGGTTAACAACGATGGTTGTACTGCTTTATGTCCGACTGGATTTAAAAATGGAGAATGTAAATACCGATCGGGTATCTGGGAATGTGAATGTGAACGTCAGTTGATTGGCAAAGATGAATGGTTCACGCTTAAAGGTGCATTGGCACTTGCTAAAGCTGCCTATGGAAAAAGTCGTGCTAATTAGTAATTGCAACATTTGGTTTGTAATTAACGTGGTAGTTCCTAGAATTGTGACGTATGCATTTTTAACCTGATGATGAAGACAATTATTACCTTCGAAACATCGGTTCTGCCTTATCTTCCTTTTACTGTGGTTTTTATGGGATATAGACATTTGCCCTGAAGGCAATTGCCCTAAAGCCATTTGCCCTAAAACTATTATTATTTTTATTACCAAAACAAATAAGACAAGTTTTAACCGAATTAATAAGCAAATTGAGGGGCGACTGAATAAGCGCCAAATTGAACAACCGCCAAACTGAATAAGCGCCAAATGGAACAAACGCCAAACTGAATAAGAATAAGCGCCAAATGGAAGAAACGCCAAACTGAATAAAAGACAAAAATTTGGCGGTTATTCAGTTTGTTCCATATAGAATCTAATTCTTATCTGTAAGCTAAGTAAATCAATTGGCGCTGTAATGCAAACATCATCAGCATACATATAACATTGTGTCAATCTTACACTGTAAAAACGGTGGATCGTATGCTAGTCCAGTCGCTTGGTGAGTTGATTGCGCAAATATGCGCATTATCATGTCATGCATATTTTAAGATAATGTGCACATTAATTGGAGTTGTACTTCCCAATATATTGAAACAAATGTCAGCAATTTTAGCAATAGGGCTGAGAAAATGGCAGATAGCCTATACCCAGATTAGATAAATTAAGTTGAAATCCTAACCAATCAACCTGAAGATAAAGGGACTTCCATGAAATAATTTTTGTGCATGTAAAATGATAGCTAAACCAGCATAGGAAAGGTTACACATGTTCATTCAAATGTTACTTTCCCTTGATACAGCATTACTAAATTTACTTTAACTCAGGAAATAACTGGCCAATCTTAACATTTAAATAATAAAAATGTTCACAATAAATGTGTCTTGAAGTTACATGTAATGTTCAAATCACGCATCTGTACTGCTTAAGATAATATAAAGCGTAATACACAATTTTTTAATGAAATTCTTCAAAAAAGTCATAATATCTAAAAATATGAAAGTTCTATGTTAATTATGTATGACATCAAATATGTGCAGTGTACTGTCATACATATTTAGAAACAATCCGCACATCAACTGGGCTTGTGGTTCCCAAGATATTAAGAAAAACCGAAAGTCAGCCATTTTCCAAGATGGCCGCTAAAATGGCGTCATGCCAAAGTGCCTCCATATCTGAAATCAAGTCTTTTGCATAGTTCTTCATATCTGCCAAGTTTGGTGCTTTTATCACAATGTGCACAATTCACCCCTTTTTTACACCAAGCTACTGGACTATACTAAGACATTTATTGTGTCATTTCCATTGTAGACACTTTTCAGTCACCAAAACGTGTCTTAACATTTATACGCCATTATGTGTCTTAAAATTAAGTCTGAATAAGTTCTCTTAAAATATTATTGAGACACTTGAAATGTCTTAAATGTGAATATCATTTGTTTTTACATTCTTTCAATTTATTGAGATGATAAACAATTAAAAAAGGTGGTTTTAACATAAAACAAAAATTCAACTCTGTACAAAATCAGAAACATAACGTTGTGCACTTTTAAAGAATGCAAATAAGCTGTGAGCTTTTGACATCGACCATTTTATTTTACCAACCTTTAGATGACATTTTCTGTACCTTGTTTCTCCTCTGCATCGCACGGTGCCCGCATGGAGAAGATCCGAGCTGCAGAGAGAGTTGGATGGAGACGGATTGTGGTCACCCTTCTGCATGGGGGTGAAATCTATGCAGCAGAGTGGCGGCCATCCCTCTCTCTTCCGGTCGATGCTGATATACATCTACCGACAGGACATACACCGACAGGAGAAGATGTTGTAGCTGCTTAGGAATCGTATACCTCCTGCCTTATGTAGTCTCCGGCCTCTGAAGAGAAGTTGATTACATATACATAAAGACCATGCTGTTTCTTATTATAACGCTTTTATTCATCACTCGTATAGAAACAGAATACAAGGATGAATATTTGATACTAATGGTGTGTCCTCATGCCCATATTGTGGTACGGATAAAATCTACGTAATACAAAGGCAAGGACAAGAACTAACTACAAAGAGGAACATGGCCCTTTTATACCTTGGGCCTGTGTACACCTGCGAGGTGTAACCAGGTCCAAGTGACCATGGTCCTATGTGTATTAATCCGCCGCTTGGGTATGAGTCAGAAAGGTGAGTCAGAGGGGAGAGAGGGACGGTTGAGAGTTGTTTACCCCCCGGGCTATGGTTTTGGCGGGATCACGAATTACAGGGTGTTACAAAGCTATTATATTGAGTTGACAAAAAGTGCGTTTGTTTGAAAAGATGATTTTTAGAAATGGTATACAACTTATATAGTAATGGTGTAATTGTTCATTAGACGAAATGTATGTCTTAATTCGCATTTTGCATCAGGCCAATTTATGTTCATTTCATTGAAATGGACGCGCGACATACACGGTATATATGGTTTGTAATATAGAAATTAATTTAATTTAAAATGTTTACTCTCATGAGTTTTTATATTCAAATTAATTTCTCTGCTGTATGTGCGGATGATATAAAATCTTACTTTCCTCTCAATCCACAGCGAGTCGCTGTATAGGGAATAAAGAGATCATTATTATATATCAAATCTATGTGTGGCCTTCAATTATTTTCGGGACGTGGGACTTCTATTTTCAGCCGCCACCAGACCGAATACGTTTAGACCAGAGAGATTCGCCAGCAAACCACTTGTAAGTCTAGTTCGACGGTGACATTTTCTACCTCTGGAATCCTGAGGTACCGACCCTTGTGTCCCTGGTGTTCGAGTGACATCACAGCTGCCAGTATTGGTTGAAAAATTTGCTCATCAATCTGCTGTACATAAATGACTGCTTCCTCTGTGTATGTTGCTTAAATGACCATTTTTTAAATGTTGTTTGACAGAAAACACAATCACACAAAACTTTACTGTCAAATTGATGAGTTGATACCTTACTAAATGGTGCATTTCTTGTGAGGTAAATTGGTAAATATTGATTTATCCGTGATTTTTCCTAATTAATAAATGCTTATTTAAATACCTTTTGGCAGTTCCATTATAAAAAGAAAAGCAGAATGCAGAATGCAGAATGAAAAGCAGAAAAGTATAATGGGCTTAAGAACTATAGCATAGACCAAAACAACACAATGGCAAATTTGCAAATTCTACATTTGAAAAAGCGGAAAATTCTCTAAATTTTCTTTTACAGTGTAATATACAATCGAGCATTTCCGAATAAAAAATGACAACAGTTTGCTTCATATGCCCCCCCCCCCCCGGTACCGTATAAAAACGTTGCAACAAGTGTTTCTCGCCGTACTAACCACCGTTGTAAAAAAAAAAGACGTTGACGCTTTTTTTACATGACAGGTAGGTGGTACATACAAAGTTGGGGGTGGCGATGGGGTAAAGTTAATCAGGATTGTGTGTTTTCAAAAGTAGAACGTGTTTTATTCCAAATTTGCGGCACGTGCCACCGTAACGTATAAAACGTTGTAAACCGTTGTAAACCATCGTAATAAAAATGACGTTGACGTTGTTTTACGTGACGGTGGTGCTTATATTGCTCTCGAGAAAACCCCGTCCATTTACATCTATAAAAACGTTTTTGTGACGTCATTTACCGTCATTCAATGCAGTTCAACTCACAGTACACCTGCTATCAGCCTTGAAAGCCATGTGGCAGACCGGGAATGGCTCCCAATCACAAATGATTGTCATTCAGGTAAAACAAGAGACATCATTGTTAAATTGAAATCGTCCTAACAAAGAACTATCAACTGGAAGAGAATTCCATTGTCTAATAACATTTGGGAAAAAAGACCAAAAATAGGCATCAGTTCTAGCCATTAATTCTTTTAAAGTCTTTGAATGCCCGTGTCTTCCCTTACAAGGATGTGTATTCAATAAGTCATTAAGTAGGGCAATATTATCATCTGCCAGTAAACGTCCGAAAAGGGCAAGGAGGCTTTCGTCATTTCTTTGGCCTGCTGTTGATTCCCATTTTTTAGTTCCTGAAGCATAGAAGAGACACTGTCAGAATATACACGTATCTTCCTTTCGCAAATCTTGCAGCCCTGCGCTGTACACCATTTCTATTTCGTGCTTTTAAGTTACTTCTAAATGGGCTCCAAAAAGTGGGGAACAATATTCTAATATAGGTCTGACTAAGGTAAAATAATAGCCCTTCTTTACATTTTCTTTACAATGTTTAAGGGTGCGTTGGAGAAAACGCAACCTGTGGTTAGCTTTATCCTGGTGCTGTTATCTTAGGAAACCAAACCGTTAGATCTACCGGGATTTTTTTTAATTACAACGATTTCGTGTCACCATAGCTTTGTACGAAACATCGCTAACTTTATTATATGCACAGGTTTCATAAACACTTTTACGATGTTGCCCCCCCCCTCCAACCACGTGACATCACAAAGGTATTGCTTCCACCTGAGTCTTATATAGACAACAGGTCTTTCCATTTTCTTCATCACCAGCACAGACAGTTTCTCCTTGGTAGTTTGGACAATGGTTTTTCTTGCTTTGATCCAGTAGGCAAGTGGTTGCTTTACATTTAATCCATTTCTTTGCTCCTGAAATACGATGGGCAAAATTAGTACCGTATATTCTCAAAATAAGTATCAAGGTTTAGTTAATGCTAAGGTGGCTTTATTGATATTCATTATATTTTCATTCACTCCGGACAGCGCGCAACTACAGTGGCTAGTGCTATGCTTCAAGTCAAGTAAACATTATTTTTTTTTTTAATCAACACTATTGGAAAATTCAAATTGTTTTTTTTTTTTTTGAAACTAGAATGGTAAAAGATTTTTTAAAGAGTTTTTTTCATGACATCATCTTAAGAAATAAACATTTTATAGTACAGTTTGAAATTTGAGGTTTTTTCATTGACATTTCATGCAAAAACATATTTTTGGCCTTTTTCAAACTGTCATAAAAAGTTTATTTTGAAAGATATCGTCATGGAACACCTTTTAGCATTATCACAAACTATTTTAGTTTCTAAAACACTTTGAATTTTTTTTTCTTAATGTTTCTTCTGAAAAATGTTTTCTCGAAAAATCTAAATTTTCTCAAAACCGCAATTGGGAGAAAAGGGGATATTACCCTATATTGCCCTAAAGATACTTACCCTACGTACACTTGCCATAAAGCCATTTTCCCTAAATGGACATTTGCCCTAAATCCACTTGCCCGAAAACCATTTGCCCTAAAAGGACGTTTGCCCTACAACCATTTTTTTTTGTTTTTGCTTTTCATGCGGTTTAGTGTCTTTCGGTGGAGTATGCTAAATAGGTTCTGCGTGCCGCAGGCGCATAAAAATGCCAAATGACGTAAATTTACACTACTGATTAGGGTTAATGTCCTTTTAGGACAAATGGTTTTATGGTAAATGTGCCTTTAGGGCAAATATTTTCAGGGCAAATGTCCCTTTAGGGCAATTTGGACAAATGATTTTAGGGCAAGTATCTACAGGGCAAATGACTTTAGGGGAAGTGTCTTTAGGGTAAATGTCCCACACCTGGAGAAAAGACCTCCTTGAAAACCTAATAGCCACTGCAGGCGCGCCATCTGGAGGAGGGACGAAAACAAAATAATAAAATATATATCTCTTAAGTGATTCATTTAAGCCGCAATCACACTAGGCTGGTTTACAAGCCGCTGGTTGCTGCTGGCTATTAGCAGCAACAGCAAGCAGCAGCTGCTTTGGGTTCACACTTGTCCAGTCACTGCTCGTATTAGCAGTGCAAGTCATCCAATCACCGTCTTGCAAAAACACAAACTCTAACAATAACCAACCCAAGCAGTGGAGTTTCAACTACCACTAGTGCCACTACTAGCAACAAAAAGTTCACACTAGATGGCAGCAGCAGGAAGGGAGTCACATGACCAACTGGTAGCTGCTAAAGTTGGACATGTCCAACTTCACCAGCCGCTGTTAAAATCACTAACCCGCTGGAGAAAGCAGCTGCTAGTAGCAGTTCAGACTATGCTGCTAGAGCGCTACAACCAGCCAGCAGCAACCAGCGGCTGGGAAACCAGCCTAGTGTGACTGCGCCATTACTGTTTTAGTTTCTAAAACACTTTGCTTTTAAATGTACTATTTGAAGTGCAAAATACTCGGGTAACTTTTTAATAAATATCTTACTGTATTTTGTTAAAGGTGTTCTTTTTTTAAAAAAATGCTTTCGAATTTTATGAACGATCCGCTCGCGAATTTCCTTGGTTAATTGGAAACGTTCATTTGGCGGAAATGTTGTAGGTTCTTTTTCTACTGGAAACCATTTTATGAGGTTCATTGCGGGTTGATCTAAGAAAAATATTATAAAAGTAAAAGGTTTTAAGCGTAAATTATTAAGCACGCTTCACATCAAGCTGACACAAACACAAACAACAGCAGAAACTCAATGTTTCGAGACAAATTGGCGACAGTTCTGAAAAGTTTCTACGACTTTTTGTGTTAATTGTTTTTGTTTTGTCTGCAATTTTATAAACTAGTCTTAAAAACTCTTTGTGGTGTGGATGATTAGTTTACGTAGGACAGCTGTAGAAACAAAAACAAAACTCAATTTGTTTTTGTCTCGGAACTCATATGTTGCACTTTTGTCAGCTTCATTTTGGATCGGGTATCAGGACTCGGAATTTTATGTAAAATATCAAGCAAATGTTTCTCAATCTGTGGTCCAAGGGCCAATTGTAAAGTAACAATCCCATTTAGAGATCAATTATGTTTTTTTTTTCTTCAATTAAAACAGTGATTAGATCTCAATGCTACTGCTTAACTTTGACATTTTTTAATGAAAATAGATTCATTTTGTGATGGATCTTTTTCGTCTTGGTAGAATCTGCTCAATTTGGCGATACGAACGAGTTTTCACTAGTATCTTAAGTGGTTGGCTAGTTCACTTATTCTACCTGGCCCGGGAGGACTAGGCCAATATAACAATAGTTAATGTCCTCACTAGTCTCTTTGCAAAGACTCACAGTTTTGAGGATCTTTTCTCTTTGTACTCCGGCGGACTTTCGTCTGTAAATTATCCTTGAAGATGGCGTTGACTGCTTGGCTTGAAGTTGCAGGTTTGCACCTGATCTTTGACTTGAAGTGGACGATGAAGTGTAAAGCTGCAATTGATGATGCATACAAAGTCGTGGAAAATAATAATTAAATTCACTACTGGTTTTTAAGTAAATAGGAATTTATTTCGTAGATAAAAATAATATTCAGAACTTGGTTTAACACACAAAAGTCGTTTCTATCCCAAATAGGTTCTGTATTTCAGAAAATGAACTCTCTAGAAATCTATCCCAAGACGGGCATAGAATTGTGTCTTTAAAAGAATGAACATCAAACATAAAAACACGTCTCTATTTATACCCTGAGAATCTACAAGTCGGATTTTCAGGACACTTTTCTCTTGATTGGTTAATTAAAAGTTTTGAGACCAAATTGGCCAAACTGCTGTCTCACGCGTTTTTTTAAGAAGGGGGGAAAAAATGTAAACAACTTCAAATTAAATCCTATAAGATCCACTCACGTGGAAGGATAATACAATGGTATAAGAGGGGAGAACGATAAGGTCAAGTTAAAAAATAGAATCTGGGTCAATCGGTACCTAAATGTACCGAGTGGCCCAGAAGCTACAACAAATACAGACTGTGTACAAAGTTTGAACCTCAAAATAAACGGCTCTAAATAATTAAAAAGAGTGGCGGGCCCAAAACGTCTCAATTTGACAAGTAGGCCTAAAATACATGTTTACAAAAATAAATTATACATGGATGGAACATCAACATTATAGCAGACTATTATAGTTAAGAGGCTTCGAAAAATCTCGACCCGCATAGAGTGCTAACATCGTTTTTCTATTGAGACCATAGACCCCAATGTTAATGCAAAAATGTTAATTTTTAAAATACACAGTCACGGCGGCATTATGTTTATTTTTCATATTTAAAGTTGTCCAATATTAAATTTTCAAAGTGCAATGTGCACCTTAAATATATGCTGATCGAGTGATAGAATGACAAAAATTGGCAAGTGCGGTTCCATTTTTAAAAAACTATTTGAAAATCGCGAATTTCTAACTCTTATGTTAAACTCCATTGAGTACGCCCAAACAAGAAAAAAAAACATCCAAAATACGTAAAAATACATAAAAATAATTAAAAAAAAAAAACAGAAAAAAAATCTGCACGTGCGCCAATGTGTTGGCTTCACTGTGCTTTAATTGTGGTTTTTCAAAATTATTTTTACCTGTTTTTACGAGCATTTTAATGGATGTTTTTTTTTTTGCTTACGAGCGCACACTCAATGGAGTTTAACATAAGAGTTAGAAATTCACGATTTTGAAATAGTTTTTTTTAAAATAGAAAAACACTTCCCAATTTTTTGTCATTCTATCACTCGATCAATATATATTTAAGGTGCACATTGCACTTTGAAAACTTAATATTGGACAATTTTAAATATGAAAAAAATAAACATATTGCCACGAGTGTGTATTTTAAAAATTAACATTTTTTCTTTATCAATGGGGGTCTATGGGCTCAATAGAAAAACGTTGCTAGTGCGCTCTTTGCGGAGATTTTTTGAAGTAATTTTGCGATGTAGCCGATTTTCACATCAATGCAGGACACTGGAGTAGAAGCGGTAGATGGGAATGTCGTGGAACATCCAAAATACGACAGGCAATGGCCCCACCTGCCCCATTTCCCGCCCTATATTGGATGTTCCACTACCGATCCCGCTCCCGAGTACATCGTTAGTCTGGATAAGCCTTAATGTTGCTTAAAGAAGTCACACAAGCTGAGTACAAAAGAAAAAGCACCTATTGAAGCTTTGAGGGGGGGAAAATGAATAAGGCATTTCTAGAACTAGGACTTATCAATGTAATTGACACGTGTTAAGTTGATTCTGTTGTACATTGTTAGTATATAAAAACAGATTTTAAATATTATATATAAAATATAATACAATAAAATACAAAAAAAAAATATTTCACTGAAATCTATATGGACGGATTATTTTCCCGTATTTTTAAATCCCTTTTGTGAAAAATCTTTAGGTAATAGAAAAAAAAAAATGGATGTCATTTTTGAAAACAATGCACCAAATATTTTAAAAATCGGCAAAAAAAAAAACTTTCAGCCATTTTTAAGGACCCTAGTTTTACAGACCTTTGTAATTATAATCACCTGTATTAGTTGTAGTCTCGCAACTCACTGACATAATATAAATTAACACGTATGCCATTGTTATATAAAACAAAACTACATTATTCTCAATTAGGTACAAATTGGACAGTTTGAAGAAGGTCATGTTGAACATTCAAAGACGTCTTCTAGTTTGTATAACCAATAGGTTTTTTTTTTTAACTATTATCTTTATAATTTTTTTTTAAAGTTAACATATGGCAAATTGTAAGGAGAGCACGAATGGCGTTTTCGTGACGTACTTTGCTTTCAGTATATTATTATCTGCTACTAATATCCTTAGGGTTGGTTTATACTCCCTTGCTAAGCGGCAAAGCAGCCTGCGAAGCTTCAAAAATGACGTCAGAGCTTCAGGTTTTTGCCTTCGCCAGAGCATGAAGCTAGCTTTGAAATTGTTCAACTTTTCAAAGCTTAGCAACTCAAAGCACCAATCAGGAAACGAATACAGAAAAGGGGTGAATAAGTCACACCTTTTTTCTTCCAGAAGGGGAAGGGTTCTATTGTTTTGTGTATCTGTTTTATAGGATATAAAGGTCATAAAATAGGGTAAACTTTGCAAGACCACATGTATGTGTGAACAAGCTAAGCTTTGGGGAGCTAATTTTACAGAACTTCAAAGCTTGCAAATCTTAGCAAAGTTTGGAGTATAAACCTACCCTTAAAGCGGCAGTCACACTAGGCTGGTTTACAAGCCGCTGGTTGCTGCTGGCTGGTTGTAGCGCTCTAGCAGCATAGTCTGAACTGCTACCAGCAGCTGCTTTTCCCAGCATGCTAGTGATTTTAACAGCGGCTGGTGAAGTTGGACATGTCCAACTTTAGCAGCTACCAGCTGGTCATGTGACTCCCTTCCTGCTGCTGCCATCTAGTGTGAACTTTTTGTTGCTAGTAGTGGCACTAGTGGTAGTGGAAACTCCACTGCTTGGGTTGGTTGTTGTTCGAGTTTGTGTTTTTGCAAGACGGTGATTGGATGACTTGCACTGCTAATACCAGCAGTGACTGGACAAGTGTGAACCCAAAGCAGCTGCTGCTTGCTGTTGCTGCTAATAGCCAGCAGCAACCAGCAGCTTGTAAACCAGCCTAGTGTGACTGCCGCTTAATGCGCTTTTAATGTTTTGTTGAATAGAAGGTATTGTAACACCCTGTAAATCGTGATCCCGCCAAAACCATAGCCTGGGGGGTAAACAACTCTCAACCGTCCCTCCCTCCTCTCTGACTCACCTTTCTGACTCATGCCCAAGTGGCGGATTGATACATAAAGGACCATGGTCACTTGGACCTGGTTACACCTCGCAGGTGTACACAGGTCCAAGGTATAAAAGGACCATGTTCCTCTTTGTTCCTCAGTTCTTTCCTTTGCCTGTTTTTGCGATACATTCCAAATCATGGGCCTGAGGATTTCCAGTTAGTATTTTACTATTCACCCTTGTATCTGTACTTCTTACAAGGAATGAATAAAAGTGTTGTAATAAGAAGTAGCGTTGTCTCTATGTCTTTATGCTAATAACTTCTCTTCAGAGGCCGGAGGTTTCATAGGGCAGGAGCTATACGATTCTCAGCAGCTACAACATCTTCTCTAGTCGGAATACCGATGGAGAAGATGTATATCAGCATCAACCGGAAGAGAGAGAGATGGCCGCCACTCTCCTGCATTGATTTCACCCCCATGCAGAAGAGTGACTTCAATCTGTCTCCATCCAGCTCTCTCTACAGCTCGGATCTTCTCTGTGCAGGTGTCATACTGCTCAGAGAAGAAACGAAAAGTAGAAAATGTCATCTAAAGGTTGGTAATAAAATATTGGTTGATGTCAAAAGCTCACATTTGGTGGAGGTGCGGGGTATAGCTCCATCTGCCTTCTCCGACCTGTAAACAGAAGCCGTCCTTTGTCCTAAGTCTCGTGATTGTGCCTCACGAGGCTTCGTCCGTCCTTTCTATGTTGGAGCCACGTATGGAGACCCTCGATAGCGTCAAAGTCAACCGCGTGGCGCCTGTCTGTAAAACCGCGTATGGAGACCCTCGATCACGTCAAAGTCAACCGCGCGGCGTCCTTTGTGTTGGAACCACGTGTGGAGACCCTCGATAGCGTCAAAGTCGACCACGTGGCGCCTTTGTAAAACCGCGTATGGAGGCCCTCGATCACGTCAAAGCCAACCGCGCGGCGTCCTTTGTGTTGGAACCACGTATGGAGGCCCTCGATAGCGTCAAAGCCAACCGCGTGGCGCCTTTTTATGTTGGGATCATGTATGGAGGCCCTCGATCACGTCAAAGCCAACCGCATGGTACCGTTTTTGTGGAATCGCGAAAGAGACTTGTGGCTACACACACCACGTGTCGACCGCGCGATTCTGTGTCCTGTCCTTAGAGACACGTGGGAACGAACTTTTGTCTGCTGACCGCTTAGCACTCGGAAAGTGGACAACCGTTTGGACACACGTGTTTCCGTCCGTGTTTTTGTATTTCATGTTTCCATTACAATCACCCACTGTCACCTTCACTCTTCTTTAATTTTCAAAGTGAAACCCACACCACGTGGGCAACACTTTAAACAAATTCTTCTTACTCTCCGAGAGGAGTTTGCAGTCTCATTATGAGATGAGCAAACAAATCTCATCTACTAATCTATTCATCTATTAATAGGCTTTTAAAGGACGTGTGTGTCTTTTAAAATGTCCTATTATCTTCACTCTTCATCTTTAATTTTCAAGCAAGATTCTCCCTAGCTCTATTTCATTGTTAGGGGGCTTACAAGCTTAAAACACACTTTTTCTAGCCACGTGGGACTTTCTTGTCCCCCCTTTTCTTTGTTCTTTGTTTTTACACTTGTGTTTCCCTTGGGACCCTCTATGTCCCAAGTCATGTTCTTCAATTTCTTCATCATCATCACCTCAATGCATCATCACATGAACTTTCTCCATTGGACAACACTGAAGCCCGGCCGCCATCTTGGATCGACCGGACACTCTTCAAAAAGCGCCAACGGAGCGGTTTTTCGCTCCATGTGACTCATTGTTGTACCTTCTCTCATCTTTTTGTGTTCTCTTCTCTTCTCTTCTCTTCCAGAGGATTGCACTCACGCGCCCCCTGGCGGAGTTCCTCTTGTTAGAGAAAACTTCTCTTTTTCTTTGAATTTTCTCTCTTTTTGTGTCTTTCTCCTGGCCACCATAAAAACGTGCCCCGGAGGAACTTTTCAATCATCAATTTTTGGACATTGCAATAAACTGAACCGGAAGTGGCCACCTCAGCGCCACCTACGGACTTCTTCCTTCTACTCAACATAGTCCCTCACTGGGCACTGACTCTGTCTTTTCATCCAGAGCCATCCAGCAGTGAGGACTCAAAATTTCTCCAGTCTGAACATTTCTTCTGGTTCACCAAGTATTTATCTTGTTGAACACACTTCAATTTCTACACTGTTTTACTGTTTTAATAAAACTAAATTGAAACTTTTGATGTGCGGGCACCGCACCTAAGTTTTAAGCTTTCCAAGTAAAACAGCTTTCTTCTCTTGCTTTCAGGAAAAGTTCAGCCATCTTGAACTTCTCCTTTGTTTGTGCATTTAAAGAGTTCAGCCATCTTGAACTTTTTGTTCTTTGTGTGTTCTTCACACACACACTCTTCATTCTTGTTTCTAAGTAAAACTAAAAGTGCGGGCACCGCGCTCTAGCTTTACTCTTCGTATTGCTTTCCTCTTCTTCAGGCAACTGCAATACACTTCCATTTCTAATTCACTTTCCGCAGTGCAATTTCGATTGGGTGGTGTACCACGCTCGCAATTGCATTGTACATCTGTTGTTTCTTCATCGAGACTTTTGGGGATTCTTATAACCTCCACGTGGTCACCAAATACCACGTGTAGAGAGAGATCTTACCAAAATTGATACTCAATAAAGAATTTACAAACACACTGTACCAGTTGGGATCGTCACACCCAACTGAAGAACAACGCCAACACCAACACAGCCACTTAAACAACGATACCATCTTTATTAAACGTAGGGAAACTATCGTCACTCAGTGTATAAGGGTACGATAGTGTCGGTTGCCGACGAAAAGACTGCAATCTACAGCGAGATCAACGGCCAAACCTACATAACACCGACTTACATTGATCACTACGTGTTACACAAGCCTTAACATAATGGATGCTCACCCACGACTAACTGGGACCGCCCGGAGAGCTCTTCCGCACTCCAGGGGAAGCATATATCCATCAGCATTATGGAGGGCCTATGCAACATCACAGACATACGATACACAATACGCCGCATCATCACGTGTGGCTGTCCCACTCGGACCCACCATAGATCCAGTTATTCAACCTGGGACCTGGTGGGTGCCACGAAGTGGCGGCACCCAAAGTAATGATGTGCATCAACAGTCTACACGGCGCACGGCTCGGCCCACAAACAATAGTACATTTCGACGCCTAATGTCGTCCACATGTTACTCCAGATATCAACAGGAGCGACCTCCGCTACTACCAGATCCACTTCCCACACAGTCGTGTGATGGCTGTAAACTCAACACCATCATGCATCAACTTAATGAACTAAAAATACAGATCACTCACATGATGATTATTCATAATGGCACCCAACCGCCGCCTGCGCCACCACTACCGACTACATGTACTACAACACCACAATATCGCCAATATCGTAGCGAATCAGACAACTCTCCGCCGTACGCTGTCGGGCACCGAGAGCCGTACGAGTCCGGCTACGATTCATACTACAGACGACATGTACCAGGTCCATATACGACACCTGAAGAGCGCGCGTACTATGTACCGCGCTATACAAACTATGAGCGTACAGAACATCAGTACGCGCACCCGATCTACGATTTCACAAGGGAGGCCTCCGATACGGACCACCGTAGTGTGGTCATGGTACCGGATATGCCTCCTGAGACAACCAATTATGACAGAGCACCGGCCGGCATGCCAATAATGATGGTCGACTACATCCCGGAATTAACCTGGGGAATGGATGACCTAACTACCTGGCATGGTACCCTTGAGGTCATTAACCTCGCCACCGCCGCCTTGGGTTGCACCGCCAATGAGGTGGTCGCCATCTTGGCCCCAGGTGGTGGGACGTCACTCCAAGGGCGCCCCTGCTGCCGCCGGATGCTGAAAGACCTATATAGACAACTGAAGAATACTTGCATGCCCCAAGAGATAGGAGATCATAGTGTCAGTGATGACAGTCCGAAAATCACTGTCACTATCAATGGCAAAGAGGTCCGCATGCTCGTAGACACCGGAGCTCATGGTAGTGTAATATCCAAGGCACTTGCGAAGCAGCTCCAACTCAACATCAAGCCTATGGCCCATCCGCCAAGGATTGAGGGAGTTGGAGGAAACACCATCGCCGTGGCAGGGCAAGTCTCCGCTACTGTGGAAATTGCCAAACAATCTGCCACGGGCCGCCTGCTGGTTATCACTGGCCCACCCGACGCCATCTTAGGCCGAGACCTGGGTAGGGCACTGAAGCTCCTTGTGTCTATGCAGACCAATAAAGTCTACTTAGAAGACGACCTTTTTGAATCAGCACTCCGAAGGCAGAGTATTCAGGCGTACGTCAAGAGTGCCCTGGAAGAAATCACGCCAGCCACTCTTGGGGAGTCGGACACCGCTCCCATTGAAGTCAAGCTTATGCAGCAACCGAACGAATACCTAGTAGTCAAAGGGCTAACACAGCTCACTGGCCATGGGACAACACTAGTGGAGGTAGAGGCCTCTGGGATCCTCACAGATCAGGATCTTTTCGTGGTCTCTCCTGACGAGAAGCTACGCGCCTCGAGGGGGGTCTGGGTGGCCCCCGGCATTATGCAAGGCCGTAACAGCAACAGCTTCCTAGTCGAGGTCCTGAACACTACTACGGGGCCATTGACCCTGGCCTCCGGCGAAGTGATAGCCCACGTACAAAAAGACTACTGTTTCGAAACGGTTGAAGTAAAGACCACTTCAAACGCTGACCCGATCATGACAAAAGAGTCAGGCGCTAAATTCGATGAAGCAATGCAACTCGGGCCTCGATTACGTAATGGCCAGAGGCGCATTCTAATGGATCTTTTGAGATCCTATCGAGATGTCTTCGCGCTAGAAACGTCGGAACTTGGATGTACCAACCTCACGGAACACCGAATCGATACTGGCGATCATGCACCCGTGCGGGAACCCCTCCGAAGGAGTGGCCCCGAGCAGCGGGAGATCATCCGGAAGACAGTCGAGGAAATGCTCAAATCCGGAGTAGCCAGCGAATCCAAGTCTCCTTATGCTTCAGCAGTAGTCCTGGTGAAGAAGAAGGATGGACAGTGGCGTTTCTGCGTCGACTATAGACGCCTGAACGATATCACCAAACCAGACAATTACCCACTACCCCGAATCGATGATGCTTTAGACTCGCTTCGGGGGTCGAGAATCTTCGCGACCCTCGACATGATCTCCGGCTATTGGCAATTTGAGGTCGCCAAAGAGGATAGGGAGAAGACCGCGTTCATCACACCCGGTGGGCTGTTCGAATTCAATCGGATGCCCTTTGGTCTGCGTAACGCTCCTGCTACTATGCAGCGTGCCCTGGACATCCTTTTGGCTGGCCACAAATGGGAGACTTGTCTAGTCTACCTAGACGACATCATCGTATTCGGCGCGACTTTTGAACAGTTTATGGAAAGGTTGGACTGCGTCCTAGGACTCCTAAGAGAGGCGGGGTTGAAGCTTCACCCCGAAAAGAGCTTCTTCGGCTACGACGAAGTCCTCTACCTGGGACACATCATCTCCAAAGAAGGAGTGCGTCCAGACCCGAGGAAAGTGGTTGCCATCTCCGACTTAGCGGCGCCTACTAATGTCAAGGAGGTGAAGCGATTTCTGGGCATGGCCGGTTTCTACCGGCGATTTATTGTTAACTTTGCCCACATCGCTAAACCACTCACGGATATGACCAAAAAGGGGCTGCCCTTTTTATGGACGATCGACAGAGAAGCAGCATTCACTCTGTTAAAGACTAAACTTGTCACCGCGCCAATATTGGCCATTTACGACCCAGATGCCGAAATCAAAATGCACACCGACGCCTCTGCTTACGGCATCGGAGCTATCCTCTACCAACAGTCACCATCTAAGGAACTGCAGATCCTGGGTGGTGTCTCTCGAGTGCTCCGAGACGCCGAATTAAACTATTCAACAACAGATAAAGAGTGCCTCGCAGTGGTATACGGCATCGTCAAGTTTAGACCTTATCTCTTTAACAAAGCCTTTGTCATCGTCACCGACCATCATGCACTGTGCTACTTAAAAACCGCACAGCGACTCCAAGGACGCCTGGGTCGCTGGCAGCTACTGCTCTAGGAATACGACTACACCGTAGTCTACAAAGCCGGCATCACTCACGTGGATGCAGATTGCATTTCACGGAGTCCGGTGGACGTTCCTGAAGACTGGAAGCTGCAGGCTACCCCAGATGACCTCGACGACAGCGTGGTTTACGCAGTCACTTTGCGTTGGGATTGGTCGGTTGAACAAACAAGAGACCCGAACGTGACACAGATTAAGACCGAACTTCGCAACAATCCAAGTACCGAGCTTCACCATACCTATGTCATCATAGACGAGGTTTTGTGTGCCCTTGTCTACCAGGGCAGCATAACACCCAAGCTCGTGACGGTGGTACCCAAACATCTGGTACCCGAAGTTCTGAGACTCTTACACGATAGTCCTGAAGCCGGACATTTCGGCCAGGATAAGACATTAGAAAAGGTGTGCCAACGGTTCTTTTGGCCAACCTGGAAGCAGGATACCATCGAGTATGTGCGCACGTGCGAGACATGCCAAAAGTGCAAGACACCACAGTCCAAGCTGCCCGGGTTCCTCCATGAAATGGAAATTGGAGACCCAGGTGAATGCTGGGGAATCGATTACATCGGTCCCCTGCCAAAATCACTGGGTGGTGTCAAGCACATCATCCTGGCAGTGGATTACGCCACCAGATTCTGTTTCGCACGAGCTGTGCACAGCCAGTCGGCCAAAACAACTAAGAATTTCCTCCAAGATACGATCGTGTATCTTATCGGGATGCCCAGGAGGATAATCACCGACCGGGGGACACCTTTTACAGCTAAAGACACACAAGCGCTGTGTGACGAGCTGGGAATAAAGCACGCCACCACGACAGCGTACTTTCCGCAAGGAGACGGTCTTGCGGAAAGGACCAACAAAACTATAATGCAGACCGTCAAGAGACTCCTGACGCCTGAAAAAGGACAGCGGGATTGGTATTTCCATCTCCAAGCCGCCACCTTCGCTTACAACACCGCGACCCATACGTCAACGAAGTTCTCGCCATACCGCTTAATGTTTGGAAGAGAGGCCCGACTACGAATCGACAATCGGGCACCTCTCCTACCGAAGGTTATGGATTCAAACCCTGCAGCACCTTCTGTGGTTGCCACGGAAGAGGTCGAGATCGCAAGGGCCAACCTGCACGAGGCCCATCTGCGACAGAAGAAGTACTATGACGCAAGACGGAAAACTCCACACACGTATAAAATCGGAGACCCAGTACTCGTTCGAGACCAACGCATCGTACCTGATGAGACCAAGAAACTACGTTACTCGTACAGGGATGGTTACACGGTAACCAAAATCATCAGCGACACGGTGCTCGAGCTGGAGCACGAAGATACGTTTGGAAGATTGATTCGAGACACGGTGAACATTGTGCATATCAAGCCAAAACAACTGAGGACAGTTGTTCAAGGGTTGGAGGGGGAAGACAAATCCAGCTCCCCACAACAAGAGGAACCTACCTCCTCACCACAATAAACCAATAACCCTATCAACAACCCACACAACCTAAATTTTTTCTTTCGGTTGTTTATATCATCACATTGGTCACTTGATGACACACACCAATATAAACAAACAACAACGTGTGTGACCACAAACATTCACACACCCCTGCTCACATTTCACCACTCGAATCTGATTCCAATGGGGAAACTTTCGTACACTGCGTTTGGGGACCAGGTCGTCTGACAACAATAACAAACAACAGTGGAAGAACGGCGTTTAATACTCAGAAACCGACACCCCGCGAGCCTCCAATAACAAACAAATTGGGTGGCTTATTGGAGTTCCAGCCAGCTTCGTGGAATTATACGATTTCCATGGGACCCTGGAATTTCACACCTCGATGGGGAAGTCGGGAAACACAAGTATATAGCCAACGCCAGGCTGGTCACCAGCACTTCGGAAACAATTCTGGAAGAACAAGGATGTCACAGTGCAACGAAACAACGGGAAGCCAGGACGATGCCATCCCTGACCCATCTACTAGGATGGACTCGGATGACACGACAACGCAGCAACTCGGCATCGAGGAAGTCGGGGACGACACAGCGCGCGCCATTGACCTAACGACGTCAACTGCCTCGTCTCGCCATATCGCCGCAGCCTCAGCAACCCCCGTACTAACTTTGCCGCAAGTGACACAACCTTTTCGCATACCAACAGTCACTACCAGGAGACTACCGGTATATCGACCGCTTCGTCAGGAAGCACGATGTGAAAGACTGCTAAATAATTGCTGGGCACTCTGGCAACGACAGGTGCGGCCCGCAAACACCTATTACATCGGTCACTATGACCTGATGGAGGGATTTCCGCGCCTCTACATACCGGAGGAAGGGCGCTACGTTGTAGGAATGTCATACTACCTGCAACTCTCTATGGCCGTCCTAATTCCGTCCACCCGGTACATCGAAATATACCAGTTTGCCGAGCAGCCCATCACTCCAGCATTGGGCGCCCTTCAGCAGGCTTTCTTTAACAGTCTCCTGGGAGTCCCACTTAACGGAGCATACAGCATTGCCCGAATGATCGTTTGGAGGACCCGCGCCACTTACCAGGCCGCCATCCTGTGGGACGCCGTTTACGGTGTCCTCACCGGGCAACCACCGGGCCGACTGATCGCCGCCGACGCCACCGTCCACCGAAGTTTCATGGAAAGTCTCCGGGGCTTCGACAACGGATGGATCGTCGCCGCCTGGGAATCCTATCATCCCTGGCTGCGGAGCCACCTCCTCCACTCACCGTCAGACCCCCTACAAGCACTTCACGGATATGTTTCTGCATGTACATGTGCATGCAATCAACCGACGTGGGTATAGATTAGAAAACCGTGTGGTCACCGCCCATTGGGGTGGTGAGCTCGAAAAATATAAAAAAAAAAAAAAAGAAAAGAATTCTGTTATAACTGCTTTATGTATAAATAAGTATTTCTTGTAAATTTCCATAGGAACTCGCCACCCAGCGAGTATTAATTGTGTTTGCCTTTTTATTTTCAGAATTTGCATTTTTAAGGGCGCTGACACTTCGGTGCCAGTGCCTTTCCATAACCACCTCTGTACACGGTAAGTCCTCAGCCACCCATGTCTCCCCGCTGCGTAACTTGAAAACCTTCCACCCTTGGCTGGAGTACGAGGACGTACTCCAAGCAAAGTTGGAGGGTATGTAACACCCTGTAAATCGTGATCCCGCCAAAACCATAGCCTGGGGGGTAAACAACTCTCAACCGTCCCTCCCTCCTCTCTGACTCACCTTTCTGACTCATGCCCAAGTGGCGGATTGATACGTAAAGGACCATGGTCACTTGGACCTGGTTACACCTCGCAGGTGTACACAGGTCCAAGGTATAAAAGGACCATGTTCCTCTTTGTTCCTCAGTTCTTTCCTTTGCCTGTTTTTGCGATACATTCCAAATCATGGGCCTGAGGATTTCCAGTTAGTATTTTACTATTCACCCTTGTATCTGTACTTCTTACAAGGAATGAATAAAAGTGTTGTAATAAGAAGTAGCGTTGTCTCTATGTCTTTATGCTAATAACTTCTCTTCAGAGGCCGGAGGTTTCATAGGGCAGGAGCTATACGATTCTCAGCAGCTACAACATCTTCTCTAGTCGGAATACCGATGGAGAAGATGTATATCAGCATCAACCGGAAGAGAGAGAGATGGCCGCCACTCTCCTGCATTGATTTCACCCCCATGCAGAAGAGTGACTTCAATCTGTCTCCATCCAGCTCTCTCTACAGCTCGGATCTTCTCTGTGCAGGTGTCATACTGCTCAGAGAAGAAACGAAAAGTAGAAAATGTCATCTAAAGGTTGGTAATAAAATATTGGTTGATGTCAAAAGCTCACAGTATTCATGCTGCAGTTGTAACACGTTTTCTTTTTCTTCTTCAGTTTAAGAGCCTAGATACACGTCGTCCATCTAGTTATTTTTAGGAGACGACAACGAGACAAATGAGTGTTACTATATGGTGTTACTAAACTTGCAATACATCGCCTCTTAATCGTTTAATTAAAATACAGTAAAGCGCAAAATGCAATAAAAAGTGTTGTTCTTTACATGCTCGATTTATATTATTTTTGAAAAGGTCCTTCTATTTTTAAACAAGGTTGAAAATCGTTCGTTTTTTTTAACTCCATGTTAAATCCCATTGGATCAAAAACCGTCCCACAAACATTTGAAAAACTCTCGTTAAAAACGATTCAGAACAATAAGAAAATAATTAGCACATACTTTCATGTATTGCCTTCACGATGTTTCCTTTTTATAAATTTTGAAAAGGTCCTATTTTTAAACAAGGTTCAAATTCGATCTTTTTTTTAACTCCATGTTAAGTCCCACAGGACCAAAAAACCGTCACCCAAACATTTGAAGAACTCCCATTACAAACGACTTAGAACAATTATATAAAAATTAGCACGTGCATTAATCTAATTTTTTTATTAATTATACATTAAAATTGTTGAAACCTGGAGAAAAAACGTTAAAAAACCGTTTTTTAATCATAAACGATCTCAGCGCCTACATTTATTAGAAATTTTAAACTAAATGCTGTATCTAGGCTCTTAATAATCATGTTACCATGCCAATATAATCCTTGCTAACAAGATAAAATGTTAATGAAGGCTTGTCCTGTAAGCCAACCTCTAGTACACTGAGGAAGCCTTTGTATACAAGGAGGGGTGAGGGAAATTTTTGTACGAACTTGGTCATTTGTTCCTAGGGTTACTCGACAATAGAACTTGCTTCCAGAGGAGGTTGTGTATGGGGGGACTTGGACTTGGACTTTTGGACTTTGTTGTCCCTCTGCCATAGGCCATTTGAGCTGCTTGCAGAGTATATTAATTCAAATTCAAACTAAAAGGTAGCATGTGTGCCCCATCGTAAGAAGCGCGTGATTTCAGATGCATGGTTATGCATGGGTGCCGGGTTTTGTCCGGATTCTGTCCGGGTTTCGCCCGGTTTTTTTTGGGAACACAGGCTCCTTCTTTATGCCTCTGGTGGGCACAGGGGCCCCTTTATGCCTCTGGTGGGCACAGGGGGCCCCTTCTTTAAGCCTCTGGTGGGCACAGGAGCTCCCGGGGCCCCTAAGGTCCCAACACAACTGAGTGACCCGCAATTCTTGTCTGAATAGCTAACTAAAGTGTAGGTCACTGAGTGACCTATGATTATTATGTCCCTATAGACGGCGCTATTTCTTGAAAATTAAAGCACTAAATACAATAGTTAACAGCCTACATTGAAAAAAAACTTACAGAAATCTTCGCATGTAGGCGCTTCTGTAGCTGTGACGTCAACATGTGGCAAAAAAATCAATTTTTGATACACTTTTGTCCGCCATTTTCTCTCTTATCGATGGATAAAAGTGGGTATTTTAATAACGACTCTTTTTTGGGTAAATATGCACTACTGAAAAAAGGAAGAGCAACTTTTGATCTACAATGGTGAGTAATTTGAGTCGTATACAATTAGTGGTCAAATTTTAGGGTATCATGCAACTTATGGTTAGTGGGAAATTTGATCCTATAAAATGTATAAACGGAGGAGCGTTTGTCGCCTATGGGATTTAACATGAGCTAAAAAAATACGAGATTTTAAAATGAAATTAAAAATAGAAAAACTAATTATAAACGTGTACGAACGTATCACTGGATGAGCAATATTGTTATGTACATATTGCAATTTGAATTTTGAAAATGACAATTTTCGTTGCAGAAAACAAAACATTTGCCTGAACCATGTATTTTGAAAATAAGAATTTCTCTTTCTCATTGGTTTCAATGGCTTAGCTGTGGGGCGCCACTAAACCGCGAAAAGTGGAACTATAATTATCATCTGCTAATATTCAAAATGGCGTCACACATATAGGCTCTTAATAATTTGAATTTATGTAATGTGTTGGTCACAGGTTTGATAGAAATAATTTCACATCAAATCAGTTGAAACAATCGATAATTTTTTTTTTAATGTGGCGATTCTCCAATTGAATGGGTTCTTGACAGACATTTTACAACGGCATATAGTCAAAGTGTTCCAGTGTGTCTCCTCCATTTTCCATAACTGTACGAATCCAATGTAATACATCTCTTCGGTTCGGTTTGAAGTAAAAAAAATTCCCCTTATGATCCTCGTTATCATTTCGAACTGCCATTCCCAGAAAAGCAGTTTGTTTCTTTGTGACTGATTGGTAAACTAAAGGTGCACCTACGTCACACTGTGAATATAATATCAAAACAAAATTGTTAAGAATGTAATTCAGATAAAAAAATATTGGGCGCGTTCAGTTTTTAAGCGCCTGTTTTTTTGTACTCGTTGCACTTTTGAAGCCGCTCACAATAACCGCTCGTAAATGAATTGGACGCATAGTTTTGCCTTTTAGTTATCGAGCGATACTGCGATAATTTTAGTGACGTCATCAGAAGTCAGTTTAATGTAAGTCAATTTAATGTTTCTTTTACATTAAATTGACTTACATTAAGCTCATTCTACTAGTTTCTATGATAGACTTTGTGTTATACTTTTCGCCACATCATTTTAAAGGCTTGTTACAGTCCGGGTGATAATCGCCGGGCACCACGTATTCAGCGGTATATAGACATTTGCCCTAAAGCCGTTTGCCCTAAAGGGACATATGCCCTAAAACCATTTGCCCTAAAGGGACATATGCCCTAAAAGGACGTTTACCCAAAACGGACATTAGCCCGAAAGGGACATTTGCCCGAAAGGAACATTTGTCCTAAAACCATTTGCCCTAAAGCCACTTTTTTGTACTTTCTTTTCATACGGGTTTAGTGTCTTTCGGTGGAGTATGTTAAATTGGTTCTGTGCGCCGCACCCACGCAAAAAACGCCAAATGATGTAAATTTACACTACTGATTAGGGCAAATGTCCTTTTAGGGCAAATGGTGTTAGGGCAAATTTCCCTTTAGGGCAAATGTCCCTTTAGGGCAAATGGTTTTAGGGCAAGTGTTCCTTTAGGGCAAATGTCCCACACCCGTATCCAGCGACTCGACAACATCTTCGTTGGACACAGCGACTTGTATCTGAATACATGTGGCCAATGATGTGTGTGTCCAAACCGAATTCAGTATCTGTCGTTCAGTTCTGCAATGGATTCGTTGAACGCCGGTGGTGGTGTTTGTGCTGCATTTGTATTCGCTTCTAGGCAGGGACTGGCAATTGGAAAAAAATGTAAATTCCAAAGAAATGCCCAAAGAAATTTTTCGATACCAATTCCGATTCCAATTCCAATTCTAATACCCATCCCAGCTTCTATATACTGAATGAGTGATATGGTTTCCATTTGAAATGGGAAACAGAGAAACAAACTCTTTGATGTCGAGCCGCCGGATACTCTCGAGTGATATTGCTCTGTATCCTAAAAGACGTCTTTAGTCGTCAGGAAACATCGCCGAACAGTGGCGACCGTAGGATAATTTCATAGTGTGGGGGGGGGGGGGTTTGCAATTCCCAGCGCCGCTGCGTGGGTATAAGGCGTCCTTCTGGAAACTCTCATAAAGGCGCCCTCGACAAAAAAGGGGGACTTCTGGGGCCAGTCGAGAGCCCCTGAGGCATTTTTAGAGTTTTTAGAGCATTTAAATATTTTTCAACTTTTGGCCCTTTTTTAAAGAAAAGTTGACCCATTCTTTTCGAATTTTAATAATTCTTGCATCCTTGTGCTTTTCCAAGCTTTTTGGGACAACATTAAAATGGCTTTGGAAAGGGGGCCACCGTCCCACCTTGCTTCAATGTGCGGGCGCCCATGTCGCCGAGTGATAATGTTTTCGGCGATTATCGCCCGCTCTGTACCAGGCTTAACTGTATCAGATTTGTTAGAGCAGTTTCAAGAGCGCCTCGTTTCAAGAGCGCCTCGGAACTGAGCGCACGCATTAATTTATATTAAAACATTCAATAAAACATCCAAAATATTGTGTTAGATCTCCCTGAAGAGAAATTCATGGCACACTCTTTCTGAGAATCATTTGGATTTTAGATGCTTCCCGAATAAAATGTTTAACATAAATCTGTAATTCGGAAATTACCTTACGAGGACCGCTCCAATCTGTCGATTTTATAGAGCAAATCATGTCTTCTGATGGGGCTATCCATTCGCACACATCTGGTCTTAGGATTTCCGCAATAACGACTTCATAGCGTAGTGTGACAGATGCGGCTAAGAAAAAAATAAAAATAAACCTTAAAATATGTTAACCATTTCTGACGGGTTACCCCACTAGTCACTTTAATATAAAACAAAATCTATGGTAACAGTCTTTGAGGATGTGTAGCCTCTTCAGTTCAATCTTACACTGTTCAAAGGAGATGTCATTCTGTTGATAAATCTGATGTCCTGTGTAGTGCTTATGTACAATGTCGTAATTGTAATCCGGAATACGGAGTTCATATTCGAACTGAGGCAGTTGTTGGCCTGCAGGTAATTTTAAACGCAACATGGCAGCATCATTGGACATCTTGGGATCGTTCTGATCCAAAATTTCAATCTGTTCCACTTTGAATGCTAATGTTGGCATGGATTGTCCATGATACAGATCCACTTGAATCTCCTGGTGATGAAGTAACCTAACATACAAAATAAAATATCGCACATATTAAATGACATTTGGTGTTTATTAAGGTGGCTTTGAAGATATTTATTTTGTCCAATCCGCTGAAAGTGGATGGTTTAAACCCGGAGACTGTCTATGACTCACTTATCTTCGATGTATAAACTGCTGGCTGTCGTTATAACATGGCGTTTTCCAAGTACGGATCCACTGCCGAGTTGATTTTCCAATTTGCCTTGATGTTCATTAGTTTGTATCACAGCAACCTATAATTATATATATAAAATCCCAGGTTTGTGTGTGTGTGTGGAGTAACAAAAACCATTGAAGCACGTCGGAATTTATATAAATTTGAATAAATGAACCGTTTTTTTTTTTCTCAAGGTCAACTATATGTTGAACTCTTCCTTTGGAAAGTGTAGAAGGGGGGAGGAGAGAGAGAGAGAGAAAAGTGGGAGGGGGTGAGGGGAAAAGGTTGGAAAATGTAGAAGGAGGAGAGAGAGAAAAGTGGGAGGGGGTGAGGGGGAAAGTGTAGAAGGGGGAGAGAGAGAAAAGTGGGAGGGGTGAGGGGAAAGTGTAGGGGGAGAGAGAAACGTGGAGGGGGGAAAAGTGGAAGGGGGAAACTGAAATTGAAATGAAAGGAGTAAAAAAAAAGGAAAAATTGACGCGCATGCGCAAAATTGCCTTTGAATTTTGCTCCCGTCATTTATGACGGGTTACCCCACTAGTAATAAAGTATAAAACATGTTCAATTCTCCCGATTGCTGCTTGATATGGGTATTCGAGGATGTTTCATGCAAAATTTGGGGTTGTGGCCTCTTAGTAATTTTCATACAATTCGGCTGAACCACTTTCTTTACTCGTGTCCAGAAAGGGTTTCGAGAAGTTGGCCCCCCCCCCCACTTGTTTAACTTAGAGGCAAATCTTAGCACCGGCCTCTGGAAGTTAAACCACATTTCAATACCTTAAAGGTTTGGCTACACTTGCATACAAAGTCGTGCGACACTAGTATCTGATATCTAGTATCTCGCGAGACAAACTTCCAGTGTCTCTTAATTTTGATGTGTTTTTAGAAATGTGGCCTCTACTGCATTTTTTTAAAAAAAAAATTCTGCAAGCAGCAACTTCTCACACAACTTTTTTTTTGTGGAAAAGTTTTCATTTTGTAAAATGTATTTTTACATTTTTCTGCTTTATTACAACTATATAGTAATAAGACTAGTGGGGTAACCTGTCATAATTGACGGGAGCGAAATTCACAGGCAATTGTGCCCAGCATTAGAATTTCTTTTCCTCCGGCCTTTTATGACATCAGACCAAGTAACAAACCAATTAAAAATTGATGACGTTCATAAAAGGGCTGAGCAAAAGAAATCCTAATGCTGGCCACAATTGCCTGTGATAAACTGTAGTTTAATTTTGCTACTATTATCCCCTCCCCTTTTTATATTTGAAAGTGAAAATGAGTTTTTCATTTTCCCTGGTGTGCGCATGCGCGTCGTTTGTTCCTTTTTTACTCCTTTCATTTCAATTTCAGTCACCCCCTCCCACTTTTTCCCCCTCCACGTTTCTCTCTCTCTCTACCTCCCACCCCTCTACACTTTCCCTCCCACCCCCTCTACACTTGCCCTCCCACCCCCTCTACACTTGCCCTCCCACCCCCTCTACACTTGCCCTCTCACCCCCTCTACACTTGCCCTCCCACCCCTCTACACTTTCCCTCCCACCCCCACTACACTTTCCCTCCCACCCCCTCTACACTTTCCCTCCCACCCCCTCTACACTTTCCAACCTTTTCCCCTCTCCAATTTATTATCATGGGGTTCTTGGATGGGTTGTGTGCAACATATAGTTGACCATGAGAAAAAAAAGCGGTTCATTTATTCATTTAAATTTATATCAATTGTACAACGTTATTCACTCACACCCACACACACACACACACACAGACCTGGCTTAATATATATAATAATAATTTAAAGTGTTAAAAATACTTAACATGTAGTCATAGAAGTACTGCTTTTGGCTTAGGTATTTTCCTATTATTTTTGCAAAGCCATAAATAGAAAAAAAAAAATATTAGTTTGATGTCACATAATAATTAATAGAAAAATAATTTCACGTGTTAGGCTTATAAAAAGGAAACGTCGTGAAGCCAATAGATTAATGCACGTGCTAATTATTTTGTTATTGTTCTATGTTCTATAGTTCTAAATTTTGTTATTCTTCAAATGTTTGTGGGAGGTTTTTTTGGTCCAATGGGATTTAACGTGTAGTTAAAAAACGTAAGATTTTAAGTTTTATTTATAAATAGAAAAACCTTTATAAATTTAGAAAAAGAAATCATCTTGAAAGCAATAAACACATATAATTTGTTTTATTGCTCTAAATCATTTTAATGAGAGTTCTTCAAACTTTTGTGGGACGGTGTTTTCGTCCTATGGGACTTAACATGGAGTTCTAAAACGTACGATTTTAAACGTTATTAATAAATAAATGGACCTTTTTTAAAATTTATAAAAAGGAAACATCGTGAAGCCAATACATGAAAGCACGTGCGAACTTTTTTGTTATTGTTCTAGATCATTTTTAACGAGAGTTCTTCAAATGTTTGTGGAACGGTTTTCGATCCAATGGGATTTAACATGGAGTAAAAAACGAACGATTTTAAACCTTGTTTAAAAAAAAGAAGGACCTTTTCAAAATTTATGTAAAGTGAGCACTTAAAAAACAATACTTTTTATTGCATTTTGCGCTTTACTATATTTTATTTGAGCGATTGTGAGGCGATTTCTTGCAATTGTACTTTGTGCGGAGAAGCAATTTAAAAATTAAAGGAATTGCAAAAACCTGTACATTTCGTGCAATTTTTTGGAAATCCATCTAATATGGCACCCTTGCTTTGAACCCCCCGCCCTATAGAGAATATATACCTACTACGCCCTTGCTCACAATCCATATACATGTATACAGGCTCACAATCCATATATACGGATTTGTAATCTGTATATACGGATTGTATAAAAAAAACTTTCACAATGTGAGCTTTTGACATCGACACTATAATTTTACCAACTTGTTTTTTGTGACTCGTTTCTTCTCTTGATTACGCGGTGACCGCACGAAGAAGATCCGAGTTACAGAAATAGCTGGATGGAGTTGGATTACGATCGTCCTCCTGCATGGGGGTGAAATCGATGCAGAAGGATGGTGGCCATCCTTCTCTCGGTCGATGCTGATGTACATTTTCTTCTGTTGTCGTTACCGATAGAAGATGTTGTAGCTGCTTCAGGATCATATTTCTCCTGCCTTATGGTGTTTCCGGCCTCTGTAGAGAAGTTATTAGTTACCGAACATAGACAATGCAGATTTCCATTACAAACACTTTATTCATTCTTATACAGAAACACTCTAAGTTTACAAGAATGAATTGGTTATTAAAGGTGCATCCTCGTGCCCATGATGTGATACGGATAAATATCTACGTAGTACAAAAGAGAGCAAAGACAAGGACGAGGAACAAAGAGGAACATGGTCCTTTTATACCTTGGACCTGTGTACACCTGCGAGGTGTAACCAGGTCCAAGTGACCGTGGTCCTAAGTGTATTACTCTGCCACTTTGATGTGCGTCAGAAGTGAGTCAGAGAGGAGGGAGGGACAAGCGGGAGTTGTTTACCCCCAGGCTATGGTTTTGGCGGGATCGATAGTTACTGGGTGTTACAACAATGTCCTCAGCAGGATTACATACAGGACTGTGCACGCAGAAATAAATGTTTGCAGTCTTTGCAGAGACTGCTCTAAAAAAAGAGATAATACTGCTTTGGGGTCATAAATGGTACCATTTGTTCCACCGGTTCCGATGTTTGTAGATGTGATTGGCTTGTTGTCGAGACCAGTATTTGCTTTTCTTTTAGAGGCCTGAAAAATTCGTTTTTTTTGCTAGTTTATTATATCTTAACTGAAAGAAAATATTTAGGTAAATTCAGCTTAGAAAACGGATACCGTTTGCCGTGCTTTCATTCGAAACCACGGCTTTCTCCACCTCCCTTTGAAAGGGCTGCTCCAATTTATGCCAAAAAGACCTCTTTCTTCCATATTATTCTGCCAAAAATAATTAGTTTGTAATGTTAGTTTACTGTTTAGCTTTCGAGAAAAAATAAAATTGAGGTGCGTTTAGACTACTCGTGTTTGGTATATGGACACTTGCCCTAAAGCCATTTGCCCTAAAGGGACCTTTGCCCTAAAACTATTTGCCCTAAAGGGAAATTTGCCCTAAAGGGAAATTTGCCCTAAAGGGAGATTTGCCCTAAAGCCCTGTTTTATTCTCTCTTTTCATACAGTTTTAGTGTCTTTCAGTGGAGTATGTTAAATTGGCCCAAAATGATGTAAATTTACACTACTGATTAGGGCAAGTGGTTTTAGGGCAAACGTCCCTTTAAGGCAAATGGTTTTAGGGCAAATGTCCCTTTATGGCAAATGGTTTTAGGGCAAGTGTCCCTTTAGGGCAAATGTTCCTTTTAATGCAAATGGGTTTAGGGCAAATGATTTTACGGCAAATGTCCTGTTAAGGCAAATGGCTTTAGGGCAAGTGTCTTTAGGGCAAATGTCCCACACCCCTCGTGCTTGTATTCGGTTTCAGTGAGATGGCTCGTCGACAACCCCGAGTACTGTGGACGGGCTCGCGAACAGCAATACAAGTAGCACGAGTAGTGCGAGCCAGGGGTCAGGACATCAAAGAGGTGCTTGTCAAAATTTGCTAGTCATTGGATGGGTATGAGCACAGTTTTGTTGACTCTTTGTACTCGTGGCGATTTTTTCCAACAATGAGTGCATGATAATGAAACTTGCAGTGGTAATTAAAACCTCTTCGTTGTCGTTCATTGGATCAGCATGAGTCAAAGCCTCTCGAGTAACTGCACGGTCAAGCCCAACGAGCACAAGTAGTCTAAACGCACCCTAAGAAGTAGGCTCATAATGGCAATGCTGTTTTTTGTGAGTGCAAGTCTCCTCCCCCTCCCCCCATTGCTTCATACAAAGCAATGACAATAGCTGTGTCCGGAAACTAAAGTAACAATTATAATCTTTTACAGATACTAAAACAGAAAAAAGTAGTTTCCGGAACCAACATGTGGGATGGGCATCTTTAAAGAAAACGTGTCCGGGAACACTTCTAGCTCCACGTGTGGCCTTACTCTTCTCTTTCTACCCTTGCTTGCTTTCTTGACAACATTACGCTAAGAATATAAAAAATGTGTTCATATGTAAGCTGTTGATCAACTCACATAAATTGATGGGGCGCCATTCATGGCAAAAATACTACAAATTAGTGATGTCTCTAGTAGGGTTTAAGCGAGACTGCACGTGGGTTGATCAGGGGTGTGGGACATTTGCCCTAAAGACACTTGCCCTACGGACACTTGCCCTAAAGCCATTTGCCCTAAAGGAACATTTGCTCTATAGACACTTGCCCTAAGGGACATTTGCCCTAAAAGTACATTTGCCCTAAAGGTACATTTGCCCTAAAGGTACATTTGCCCTAAAGGTGCATTTGCCCTAAAGGTGCATTTGCCCTAAAACTATTTGCCCTAATGGGACATTTGCCCTAAAGGTAGATTTGGCCTAAAACCACTTTCTCTAAAAGGACGTTTGACCTAATCAGTAGTCTAACGCAGAACCTATTTAACATACTCCACCGAAAGACAGTAAACCTTATGAAAGGAGAGAGCAAAAAGTGGTTTGATGGCAAAATGTCTATTAGGGCAAATGGTTTTAGGGCAAATGTCCCTTTAGGGCAAATGTTATTAGGGCAAGTGTCCCTTTATGGCGAATGTCCTTTTGGGTATAGAGAAAAGCTGAAATACTTTGTCTTTTTCTGCCTATATTTTAAGCCCAGAGGCCCTGTGTCAAAGAAACAACTTAGTTCAAAAGCTACATATAATTCTGCTATAATAAAAAGTATAGAATTATTTAAATTCGACAAATTCTGTTTTCAGTCGCATTTATCAGTTGGCTTTTTTCAGCATATTTTTAATGTGTTATACCTGGATCGATGTCTCCTTTGCCAGAAATGCGTTTCCAGTGATGTTCCAATGCACGTGGTTCATTGTACGTTGCACTATGAAGACAATTTACAAATACAGGGTGTTCATAAAAAAATACAGTTTTAAATTTGTTTCTTTATCAATTTTGTAGTTATATTAAGAAAGTTTAGTGTATTATTTTGATTATTACTAGTGGGGTAACCCGTCATAAATGACGGGAGCAAAATTCACAGGCAGTTGTGCGCATGCGCGTCGTTTTTTCCTTTTTTACTCCTTTTATTTCAATTTCAGTCACCCCCTCTCAGTTTTCTCTCTCTCTCTCTCTCCCCTTCTACACTTTCCAACCTTTTCCCCTCACCCCCTCCCACTTTTCTTTCTCTCTCCCCCCCCTTTACACTTTCCAAAGGAAGAGTTCAACATATAGTTGACCTTGAGAAAAAAACGGTTCATTTATTCAAATTTATATAAATTCCGACGTGCTTCAATGGTTTTGTTACTCCACACACACACACACACACACACACACACACACACATACACAGACCTGGGATATTATATATATATAATTATTATTATTACACAAGCAGCTATGGAAGCCTGTGGCAGAGGGACAACAGCCAGGATACAAAATAAATTCATTTTTGGTCTGCTTGTTATATTTAACAAAATGAACCTAAAATAAAAGTGAAGCGAGATTAACTGAGGATTCTCCGTTTCCATTTTAAATGGCGCTCTGATCGGCAGTGACTGTTACCCAAAGTAACTGTCATTGGAGAATTCTCCGGTCGCTGTAGCGAGTCGCTGCGCTACTACCAACTGCTTCAAGTCACCCTTATTCGATAGCGAGTTTTTCCAGGCAGCAGCAGACTTTCGCTTCATGTTGCTCGCTAATGCTTTGACATACATGGTCCTTCTTTAACTTAGTTCTGTATCGATCATGCGCACATTAACGTGCTGATGTTACGCATTGTCATTAATTCCATCTACGTGTATTCGATTGATGTGTTAGGCAATGCAGTAACGTTACGTGGTTTTTACGCTTCCAATACTACGGTTTCATTAGCAATGTAAAGTATAGCAGATAGTAGATAAGAGGTTTTGGTGTCGTGTATCTGTTACTGTCAATCTGTGGAATCAGTCGATCTGTAGATTGCCTAGGCAATCTGCAAAACAACCAACCTACTAGTGAATCTGCAAAATTCAACACCTAAAATGCATTGAATTTTGCAGATTCACTAGTAGGTTGGTTGGTTTGCAGATTGGATTGGATGAGATTGGATTGGACATTGACATATCCACGAGGAAAAAGTATTCTAGATTTTATCATCATTTTACCATTGTTTCCTGATTCTTTGTTCATGATATGCGCATCCGTGTGATTTTTCACCTGGGCCTTCTTTAGTTGCTAAGGCTCTCTATTAGCAATGGCCGTTTATGATAAGAGAAGGTCATAGTTTTACTGCAGAAAGCTGTGACTTTTCTTTCATGAAACATGTGCTGCACATGTGGAATACACCTACAGTATAGTTTCCCAATTTTATTTTGTCACGGAACCCTTTTGGTAAATCTTTAAAACATTGGTGGAACCTCAGTAGTAGTTTTACATAAGCATTCTTAATTTAAAAAAAAAAGATAATTACCAAGACACATTGGTTTCTGTTACAAATGCTACTCGATCGACAATTAACGTTAAAATTCTTGTTATAACTACTTGAATAAATACTTGACAAAGTCTGGTACTTTTCAAAAAATAATTTTCATTTTTTATATTTTTCAGAAAACAAACAAAATTGGCTTATTTTTAAATCCATGTTAAATCCCATAGACAGAAAAAAAAATACTCGTCAATGGGGACAGTTATACCTTAGACTATTACTTTACTGGACTGACAACTCCCGACATTTTGTGTTTGACAGTTATGCATCGTCGTTTTCCAAGTGGCGCCTCTAACGGGACTATGGTATATAAACTTGATAGTAAAAGTCAAGTTTTGGACGAGTTCATTTGGTAGCTTTGTAGAGTGTATTTTTATATATTAGTATAAAAAGTATGGCCGATGAAGAACTACACAGGCTATAGACACTATCTATAGGAGGCTATGACACAGGCAATTAGAAATCGGGAGGGACGAACAGAAGTTGGCTCCGCCCTTTTTATGACGAATGCAACTTCTAATTGGTTGGTTATGTACTCTAACATCACATCAATCAACGTCGAACAACACAAAAAAAAACAGACTTTCACTCCGATTTTCTGTAAAAATAATGCACCAGACGGAGCTGGCATCACTTTTGCCTAAGAACATGCAGTCAAAGCTTTAACACGGAGAAGATAGGGAGTTGCCAGTCCAGTAAAGTAATAGTCTAAAGCAGAGGTCGCCAAACCGTCGATCGCGAGCTATTAGTAGCTCGCGGGGAAATTTAGCGGTCGCGGTCACGCTTGGGTAGTCACTAGTGCATCTCAGGTTAGGGAGACAAAAAAAGAGTGCCATCCTTCTCATTAAACTTAATGTCAGATACAAATAATTTTGTTCTTACAATTCTTGTTGATATATTCATTATATTGTAATACACAATTTTGTTAATTGGATTTAATATTTACTAGAAATGTATGTTTGTAAGCAATACATTTTCAATGTGTGATTTATAAAAAAACTTATTTTTTTCCTGGTTTCTTTTGGTAGCTCACAGTAAGATTTAGGAGCAGTACGGTTGCTCATTGGCTTCAAAGTTTGGCGACCACTGGTCTAAAGTTATACCTTAGACTATTACCTTATGTCGCTTTAGAAACGGCGCCTAGTCTAGCAGGACTATGGTATATGAAATTTAGAGAAGATGTCAAGTTTAGGACGAGTTCATTTTTGTATTTATAGAGGTTGTATTTCAAGGGGGCAGACATTGAAGAAAAAAATCATGTACGAGATTCACTAAAATTTGCGATGATTCATCCAGATTCACAGCAGATCGTACATATGGAAAACCATTTTACTCTTTTATCCGAGTTTTACTGGATTCCCAGAATAGAATTAAAATCTGAAAATCCAGTAAAACGAGGAAAAACTAAAATGGCTTGCCATACAGTGCATGATTCACCCCCCAATGTCTTCCCATTTGCAAAAACCAAAAACAAGACTTCCACTCGGATTTTACCACAGTTCAAGGATTTTATGCACAAATAATGCCACCAGACGGAGCTAGCTTCACTTTTGCCTTAGACCAGGCATTCAACGCTTTAATATGTAGAAGATAGGAAGTTGCCAGTCCAGGAAAGTAATAGTCTAAGGTTATATATTCTATAAAAAAAAGCATTCGCACTGGATCTAAGAATTTCGGGAGCTAATTTAATATATGTGGATGAATACGTGCCAGGGTCAGGATAAAAAGATGAACGGGATGAACATTGTGGTAACTCTAAAACCCGACACAGAATGCATATAAAATAAGATGAACACTATGTCATGGATGAACACACATTTTAAAGGGATGAACATGGTTTTAAGGGGAATGAACATGGTTTAAAGGGGAGATGAACATGGTTTTAGAGGGGATGAACATGGTTTTAGAGGGGATGAACATGGTTTTAGTTTAGGTTAGGTAACCGAACCTAACCGAACCGAACCTAACCCCTTAAAACCATGTTCATCCACCTAAAACCATGTTCATCCCTTTAAAGTATGTTCATCCTTTTATTTCTCTCTGTTCATTCCTTTAAAATGTGTGTTCATTAATTAAAATATAGTGTTCATCTAATTCTATATGCATTATGTGTTGGGTTTTAGAGTTACCACAATGTTCATCCCGTTCATTCATTCATCTTTTAATCCTGACCCTACGTGCCAGGCTTTATTTTTTTTAGAGTAATTTCTTTAATTTGCATAACGATTAGAAGTTTCGACTGACCATCCCAGTTATCGCGAAATTATCCATTTTACACAGAGCATATGGAAGAAAAAAGTTTTCACTAGCGAACATTTCACCACGTATACATTGAAAGCATCTTAAGCAGATAGGTGATTTGGTGAAAACTAGTGTCCATTACCCTCAAAAGTGTTTGCTAATGGAATCGCAGTTTTTTTGGAAGTTTTGTGGAATCTGTTTATCTTATTGAATTCAAAGTATTTTGAAAACTGTAAAAAGATATCTGTTATCTAGGCTCTTGTTAGACCACTATTAGAATTTCGACAGTTTCGAATCCTTTTTCGAGTTAATCTAATATACAGGGCAAGAACTTTAGTAAGAATCGCTAGCAAACCGTAGAGCTGAGCAAAGCCTTGCCTGTCTCGAACACATGCTAGCTCCAGAGAACAGAGTAGTGTTAGATTGATTTTTTTACGAGAAACTCTCGTCTAAGTAAAAGAGCTAGAACTGATGCCATATTTTTGGTCTTTCTTTCCAAATGTATTTCGACTATGGAATTCTCTTCTTGAATATATACTTAGTTCTGCATTAAGAATCCATTTTGAAGAAGATTTGTCTAAATGAGAATCATTTATGATTGGAAATTATCACAATGCCCACATGGCCACTTGATCTGATTATGGGTTTATTCAGTTGAATTGAATTGAATTAAGGCTTTACTTATAGAAGTTAACCGTTAGGTGTCCAGCTTTACGCAAGTGATCCATAAGTATTTACCACTGAGCTACGGCGCGCAATCTTGCTTATGTGCTTATGTTGTGGTAAATATGGATATGCTGACAGTGTAACTAAAATGCATTCTTGGGATAGTTTACTTGCAAGACGTTCAGATTTTAGTCTTAATATCTTTAATCGATTGCTAGAAGGCTCTTGCCCTAAACCTACTTCAAGTAAACTTTGCAGGGCATTACATTAGGGTATGGGTGACCACTCTAACAAAGTTGGAGAGATTTTCGCATGAACAGATTCTTATTACTGGTCATTTGTTCCTAGGGCGATTTGACAATGGAACTCGCTTGCTGGCGATTTTGTGCAGGGAAAATGTATCTTATGGGAGTCATAATTTTGTTTTGTTTTGACAATGCATATATTTGCAGCATTAAAAATATTGAAATTGTTGTTGGGTTTATATCAATAGGGTTTTATATTTTCTGGTTTTGACAATGCATTTTCTATGCTGCACTTGGACTCTTGTCCCTCTGCCATAGGTCTTTATGGCTGCTTGCAGAGTAATTTTTCAAATCAAATCAAAAAATGGGTATTTTTGGTGTAAATTAACACTACTCACCTTCACTAGATGCCTTACTATGAGAACTCATTAAAGTTACACAAACTTGTGTGACTGCCATAGTAACTAAAAACGAATTTACTATTCCACTGAGAGTCATGTTCCTGTTGTGTGGAGGTTTGAGATTGACTGTCAAGTATTGGAAACTGGCATGCAGAAGAAGCATACAAAGTACAACAGTAGGCTATATATGACGTGTGTTGTGACAATGGTGGGAGGAAAATTTAGAAAATAAATTGATGTATCACGTTTTAAAGTGTGGTAAAATTGAGGCTTTTTCCTACTTTTATTTTCCTACATATATGTGGTACAGATGTATATATATTGATTAAAATTCAAAAGATCTGAAAAAATAATTAAATGACACGTGTACCTAACACTTACTAACATGTCAAAATGTAGTTTTAACAATAAAATAAATTAGTAAATGATTACAACAACAACAAAAATGGACTAATTGAGAAAAAACTGATTTAAAAAAAAAAAACATTTCTAACAACTTAAGCCCCTATTACACTAGCAACTTTTGATGCAATTGAACTTGCAATGCAACTTGTGATGTGACTTGCAACTAGAACTTTGTGATAAACTTCTATATCCACACTAATACCAACCTAGTTCCCAATCAAGTTTTCAAAACATCTTTTATGTCAAGGGGCCGACATTCGGATGAATCTCGTACGGTATCGGAAGCCATTTTACTTTTAATCCGCGTTTTATCGAATTTTAAAATTTCAATTCTATTCGGATTATCCAGTAAAATGCAGCTAAAGAGTAAAATGACTTTCCATCCACACGATCTGCTGTGAATCTTAGTGAAAATCGTACACGATTTTCTTCAATGTTTGCCCCCTTGGTTTGTGTCCATACTGTGATCAACTAACAGGAAGTTCATAAACCGTAAATCATTAAACCGGGAATTCGTTCAATGTTACATATTTCATTTCCGACAAACAGCCTGATTGGTTGTTTGTCAGAAAGTTTACTTGAAAAGTCTGTCAAAGTTGAACCTGTGCAACTCAATGAGACTGAGTTTGACACTATAGTTAAAAATAAAGTTTTATCAAGTTGCATGTCGTCATATCAAACTATAAACATTGAAGTTGCATGTCACATTGCAAGTTTTTTTGCATCAAAAGTTGCTAGTGTAATAGCAGCTTTACAAAATATACTACCACTCTAACAAAGTTGGAGAGATTTTTGCACAAAGTCATAATTTTGTTTTGTTTTAACGATTTGCAGCATTTAAAAAAAATATTGAAATTGGTGTTGGGTTTATATCAGTGGGGTTTTATATTTTCTGGTTTGGACAACGCATTTTCTATGCTGCACTTGGACTCTTGTCCCTCTGCCATAGGCCTTTATGGCTGCTTACAGAGTAATTTTTCAAATCAAATCAAATCAAATCAAATGGCAATTCGCTGATTGAATGGGTTCTCGACAAGACATTTTACAACTGAATATATTGAAAATATAATAGTTCATCTTCTCCATTTTTCATAATTTGACGAATCCACGTTAATACATCCCTTCGGTTCGGTTTGATGTAAATGTTGGGCGCTTGATAATTGGTGTTATCATTTTGAACTGTCAGTCCCAGAAAAGCAGTTATTTCTTGGCCTTTTGATTGGTAAACCAAAGGTGTGCCTAGGTCACACTGTAAATACATTTCAATAAAAGGAATTGGTTAACAACGTTAAGCTCCATATGAAGCCGACAGAAGTTGAGTTTGAGACAAAAAAAAAACACAACAAAACGCCAAGAAAAAGCAGATTTGTAAAACAAAAACAGAACTGAAACTAATACTGTCAACAATACTCAAGACAAAAACATGTTGCATAGTAACGAGACAAAACAAAAAAAACCATTTGATGTCTAAAGACTTGCAGTAGGACATGAAATAGTTTGTGAAATTGCAGACAAAAACACAAAAGTAGCCAGAAATGTTTCAGAATTGTCGCCAATTTGTCTTGAAACACGTAGTTTTTGTTTTTGTTTTGTCAGCTTGATGTGGATCGGTCTTTGCACTCAAAAAGTCTTAGGCCGGAGCCAAATCAAGCCGATAAAAGTGTAACATGAGTTCGAGGCAAAAAAACAACTGTAGTTGAACTTTGTTTTGTTTTCAACAAAACTAAAACAACTGTCAGCAGTAACTCAAGACATAACCACAAACAAATTGGGTTTTGTTTGTGGTTGTGTCACAAATTTGTTGTGGTTATGTCTTGAGTTACTGCTAACAGTTGGCACTATCTATGTAGCTGTTTCTATTGTTGTCAAAACTCATTAAACCTTTTGATGTTTGAAGACAAAACAAAAACAAAAAATACAAAAAAGTTGCAGAAATGTTTTAGAATTGTCGCCAATTTGTCTCGAAACACTAGTTTTCTGCTGTTGTTTTTGTTTTGTAAGCTTGATGTGGATCGGCCATTAGATTAAGTTATAGTCATTTTCAGTGGCTTAGCTAGGCGTTGTTGCGCCCCCCGCGCCACTTAAAATTTTGCGCCCCCTTACCTCCATCTCCAAATATACCTCATAATGGGCGGGGGTGGTATTTTGATGAACGGTGGAACAACAGTAGGATCAGTCTGAAGGTCAGGACAGGTTAAGAAATTAAAACAAATTTGTCCATTGTTCCGACCGTTCCTCCCGTTAATCAAATTAGGAAACAGTCGAACAATGGACAAATTTGTTTTAATAATTCTTTAAAAACTGGAGGCTGCGCCCCCAACTACCCTGCAACAAGCTTAATTTAACTAAACCTAACCTTGCGACTGTTCCTACTATTTTTCCGACTATTCCTACCGTTGTTGCGCCGTGCCCATTGATCTCTATGAAGATTGACTGGTGCAAATATGTTAAGCAAGCAATTCGGAATCATCACTCACTTAATTTATTCAATTATTTTTGAAAAATACATAACTTTCAATTCGTTTTTTGCGCCCCCAAACCTCCTGCGCCCCCCCCCCCCCCCCGCAGTTGCGGGTCTTGCGGTTGCCTAGCTACGCCCCTGGTCCTTTTTTCTTTTATGCAAGTTGCACGACGGGTTTACTAGTGGTTTCAAACTCTGATTCATTCAGTCTTTTCTGTGGCGCAAAATTAATAGAAACTAGAAAGTGTTTAGAGACTAGAAGGGTAGTTCTGTCACTTAAGGGTGTTTTCATGTTGATATCTTTCGAAATAATCTTTTTATATTATTTTGAAAATCACCAAAGCTGCCGATATTGTTTAATTTTGTTTGTCAAAAGTTTATTTTGTAAGATATCAGTATAAAAATACCTTTAAGGGGTTGAACTACCCTTCTAGTTAATAAAACACTTTGTAGTTGCTCTTAATTTTGCTCTTCTGAAAGACAGAGATCATCAAAGTTCGAAAATCAGCTGTTAAGAAACCATCTTAAATTAGTTAAACACACTTTGTGAACAGCTGATTTTCGAACTTTGATGATTTCTGTCTTTCAGAAGAGCAAAATTACGAGAAACTAGAAAGTACTTTAGAAACTATAGAAAGGTATAGCTCATTCACTCAAAGGTATTTTAATTTTGAAATACCCATAAGTGATCGCGCTACCCTCTTCTAGTTTCTAAAACACTATAGTGCGTCCTGAATAATCTAGAGCTCGAAAGAAGCGTTCCCACTTTAAAACCACTTTCATTGAGAATTACCGGACGAGGTCCATTCCATGATTTTGTATTTTCCGAACAAATGATGTCATCTGGTGGCGCTAACGATTGGCACAAATGAGATTCTATGATTGGCACAACGACGTTTTTATAGCTTGGTTTGGCAGTTACGGCTACTAGAAAAGAAAATAAGCTTTAAAAGCCTCTTAAACTTTCTGTATTTCAGGTGCGAAAATGAAGCAAAGCATAAATGTGTTTTAGAAACTAGAAGGGTTGCTCAATCATTTAAGACTATTTTCATGTTTGATTTCTTTCGAAATAAGCTTTTTATGTAAATTTCAAAATGACCGAAATTTAGACAGCTTTTTTTAATCTATAAAAAGTTTATTTTGAAAGATAACAAACATGTAAATACCTTTGAGCTTCTAGTTTCTAAAACACTTTCTAGTTTCTCTTTAATTTTGCGAATATTGAAAAACGAACCGTTTTTCAAATTTAAACATAATAATGTGTAGTGGTTAGGCCTATATTTACTCAGCTGGGGGAATGCTGATTATTCTTCATTTGAGACGCAACATTTGTATTAAATTGAAAGTGGTTTAAAAACTCGAAGAGTAAATGAATCACGAGGATGCTTTGCTTAACGGAAAAATGGTATAAGTGAACTAGTCGGCTACTTGGTTAAGTGGACCACTGGGCTAAGAAGACCACAGGGTCTATTGGATCCCTGAGCTTAAACCATTGAATTTAGTTGACCACTAGGTTTAGTGGATCAATGGGCTTAGTGGACCACTGGGTTTAGTGGACCACTGGGTTTAGTGGACCATTGAGCTAAGTGGACCACTCGGGTTAAGTGAACCACTCGGGTTAAGTGAACCACTGGGTTTAGTGGACCCCTGGTCTTAGTGGACCACTGGTCTTGGTGGACCAATGGTCTTGGTGGACCAATGGTCTTGGTGGACCAATGGTCTTAGTGGACCGCTGAGCTAAGTGTACCACTGGGCTTAGTGGACCACTGGGTTTAGTGGACCACTGAGCTAAGTGGACAACAGGGCTACGTGGACAACAGGGCTACGTGGACCATGGTGCTTAGTTCACACTGGGCTTAGGCGATCACTGAAAACTGAGATTATGATTAGGCTTACCACCCGTCCTACTTCGTGGATAACATTCCTCCATTCGGAAGAAATCTCCTCTGTCCTCCACGAATGCAAAAATGTCCTCCACACAGTGTGGAGTGTGGAGGACGGAAAATGGAGGACTGTTCTCCACAAAATCGGACAGGTGGCAAGCCTAGTTATGATCCTTATGGGTAAGAGTCAAAAAATTATTTTCCCATAAAGAAAAACAAGTGAAATTTTGTGAATTTCTTCCATTTCATGTTTATTAATAACTAGAAGTATGCCCGCGTTATAAGACCTAGATTTTGGAATAGGCGGAAGCCTATTCCAAAATCTAGGTCTTATAACGCGGGCATACTTTATGAATATGGGATGTTGCGTGTCCTAGAATGTTAACGTTATGAATAAAATGTGTTTAGATATTACATAACAGATGTATATCACCATCTAGCGGTGAAGAGGTATAGCAGTTACCACTGACACAACGTCAGATGGTTTGACGTCAGGGCATTAGTGCCATTGCAAATGCCAACTGGCAGCATAAAGGTATAACCATTACTACTGACACAACTTTCAGTAGGTTCGACGTCAGAGCGTTAGTGTCGTTGCAAACGCTATCTAGCGGAATAAAGATATAGCGGTTACCACTGAAACAGTGTCAGAGGGTTCGTCATCAGAGCGTTCCAGAGATAGAAAGAGAGAGAGGTAGATGTGGGTGCTTATAGTAATAATTCATTCGGTAGAAGTTGAATCTTACGTTTTTCAAAAGAGATGTCATTTTCTTGATAAATCTGTATTCCTCCGAAATGTGTATCCGTAATCTCGTAATTCGGAATACTGAGTGGAAAACTGACTTGAGGCAGTTGTTGGCCGGGTAATATTTTTAAACGCAACAACGCAATGTCATTTGACTTCTTTGGGTCTTGTTGGTAACCATCAAAAATATGAATTCGTTCCACTTCGAAGACTATAGTTGGCGTTGATTGTGCTTGAAACAGATTAATTCGAATCTGACGGTGGTGGAGGAACCTAAATTTAAAAAATATATAGCATACATAGCATGTACGTACATATACATACTATGAATTGCCAAACAATATTGTTATCAGCACTTACTTATCTCTAATGTACAAGGTGCTTGCTGTGGTAACAACATGGCGTTTTCCAAGTATGGCTCCGCTGCTGAGTTGAATTTCTAATTCCGTTTGATCTTGATTAGTTTGAATGACAGCAACCTATAATTGGAAGAGAACAAAAAAAAACACGTGATACAACCTCTAATGCCCGGTTCACAATTCAATGTTTTGTACAACGTTTTGCCTGCACAGGCAAAATTGTTGAGGGGTGGCCACACAATACAGTTTTCAGCACCGTTTTTCAACACTCAGTTCTGCGGAATCCATCGAAATCATACTCTGCAAACACTGCAGTTCTGGCACCAAAATCGAAGGAAAACTGTGCAGGTCGTGGCTTCAGTTTTTCGTCTCCATGTACTGTCTCGACGCAGTTCACATAATTGCACAGTTTTCCTGTCCACAAGCAACTACTTGCCTGCAACGTTTTGCGTTGTGCAAGCAAAATATTGTACAAAACATTGCACGTGGACCGGCTTTAATATAAACAGTGCCAAAAATACGAGGACGATGAGGGTGTTTTTTTTTTAGAAATCTACAAATGTGTTCTGTTAAGTCACCAAAGCGAATATATAATCAAATATATCATTGGCAACAATGCCAGGGATGTCTATCCTAACTTAGTCATCGCCATTACAATATTTTCGTCATTGGCAATCAAGTGTTGCAAGTGAAGGGTTATGGTAAAAAAAACCCCCCGATCAGGGTCCACTTTTGTTGAAAAACGTTGGCTGGTTGCGTGCCATTTCGTAGCTTATTAAAGTTATTAGTTATTACCGACAGATTCAAATATTATATACATATATATATATATATATATATATATATATATATATATATATATATATATATATACAGGTCTGTGTCTCTGTGTGTCTTTCTACATGTATATATCTTTCTCTCTTTCTGGGATAACGCTGTACAACCATTGAAGCACATCAGAATTTATATAAATTTGAATAAATGAACTTTTTTTTTTCTTCTCAAGGTCAACTATATGTTGCACCCTTCCCATCCAAGAACCCCATGATATTAAATTGGAGAGGGGGAAAAGGTTGAAAAGTGTAGAGGGGGGGAGAGAGAAAAGTGGGAGGGGTGACGAAAATTGAAATGAAAGGAGTAAAAAAAGGAAAAAACGACGCGCATGCGCACAATTGCCTGTTAATTTCGCTCCTGTCATTTATGACGGGTTACCCCACTAGTATATATATATATTAAGCCAGATCTGTATGTGTGTGGGTGTGTGTGTAACAAAATTTATATAAACGGATTTTATATAAATTTAAAAAAATGAAGAAATGAACAGCTTTTTTTTCTTGCAACACTGAAGTTGTGGCTTTGGTGTGTTTTTAGAAATGTGGTCTTTTATTAGACCAAGAAATTCAGCAAACAGCATGTTTGCACCGAACTTTTTACATTTAGTAAATCATATTTTAAAATTTGTATGTGTCTCATTACAGCTATTATAATAAGGTAATTTAATGTACTTAACATAAAGTCATAAAAGTACATGTTAATCTGTAGCCTTTTCAGATCTTCTGGTATTTCTCGAATTCCTATTATTTTTACAAAGCATAAAAATAGAAAAAAAAATATTAGAAAAACTTTTTTGGTGAAAAATGTTCGGGAGGGGGGGAATATGCTTTATGCCCATTCCACATCAAGCGGACGAAAATGCCACGTGAGTTCGAGACAAAAACAACCGAAACGCCAGAAAAGGCAGATTTTAAAATCGCAACAAACCGGAAACAACTGTCAGCAATATTCAAGACAAAGACAAGTCCGTGACCGAAGACATGGAATAGTTTGAGAAATTGCTGACAAAACAAAAACAAAACACAAAAGTCGCAGAAAAGTCTTAGAATTATCGCGTAATTTGTCTTGAAACACTGGAGTTCCTATTTTGTTTATGTTATTAGCATGTGGCATCCATCATAGAATACTGCTTGTTTTTCTGTTTCCCACTTCAAATGAAAAACATTGCTCAGTCAGCAGTATCGTCTTTACTATAAGGGCACACGGGGCCCGTGCCCAGGGCCCCCGACCTCACGGGGGCCCCGAAATGCCGATATATTCGCTTACACGAAAAAAAGGAGCTCAAATTTTTTTCTATTTTTAGGTAAATTACCGTCAACATTTCTAAATTGAAATGTTAATAGGAGACCAGATCAGATTTTTAAATTTTTTCTAATTTTTACTATCCAACGGGGCCCCCAATTCTTGTGTGCCGAAGGGCCCCGACATGCCCTAAGACGGCCCTGTCAGTCAGTATACCAAGAAGCGAACAAGCGACGAAGGATTTTTATTACGAACTCGTGTTGCACTTTTGTCAGCTTGATGTGGTTTGGGCACGAACGATACTATTTGTTTCAACGGTTCCCATGCTCGTAGATGCGATAGAGTTGTCTTTGGAAACCGATTTGCTATTTTTCTTGCTTGAAGAAGAATTTGCAACCCGTGTTTTTGTTTTCTTTTTGGAATCCTGCAAATTTCTTTTTCCGTAGTAGAAATTTAATAACTGAAAAATAAAATCATATTAAAAAAATTCGGTTTAGAAAGGACTATACCTTTAGCACTATGATGGCTTTTATGAGACTCCTCGTGGCTCTTCTTGCCCATACCAACTTTTTTCCAACTTCTGCTCATGAAACCTCTTTCTTCCATATTATTCTGCCAAAATTAATAAGTTTTTTAATGTTAGTTCATTCTGTCTGTTTTTTTTTTTGAGGTGATATATCGACATTTTCCGTAAAGACACTTGCCGTAAAGACACTTGCCGTAAAGACACTTGCCCTAAAGAGACATCCCCCAAAGCCATTTGCCCTAATACCAATTGTCCCAAAGGGATGATTGCCCTAAATACACTCGCCCTAAAACCATTTGCCCTTAAGGGACATTTGCCCTAAAACCATTTGCCCTTAAGGGACATTTGTCTGAAAGGGACATTCGCTCTAAAGCCACTTTTTTCTCTTTTCATGTGGTTTTAGTGTCTTTCGGTGGAATATGTTACATAGGTTCTGCGCTCCATAGGCGAGTAAATAACACAAAAATGACTTATATTTAGACTGCTGATTAGGGCAAACGTCCCTTTAGGGCAAGCGGTTTTAGGGCAAACGTCTTTTTTGGGCAAGTGGTCTTAGGGCAAATGTTCCTTTAAGACGAATGGTTTTAGGACAAATGTCCCTTTAGGACAAATGATTTTAGGGTGTCTTTAGGGAAAATGGGTTTAGGGCAAATGTTTTTAGGGCAACTGTCTGTACGGCAAGTGTCTTTAGGGCAAAGGTCACACACCCCTTTTCGAGTATGGAAAAAAACTGAATAAAAAGTTATTATCTGTGGCCAAAGTTCCGCGTGCAGTAAAAGCAACACTGAAAATAGAATTTCTCTCAGTTAAATAATTCTGTTCTATTTATTTGACAGAAAGAGAAAAAGTAATAAGACATAAGAGTTAGAAATTCGCGATTTTGAATTAGTTCTTTAAAAATAGAACCACACTTGGCAATTTTTTGTCATTCTATCACTCGATCAGCATATATTTAAGGTGCACATTGCACTTTGAAAACTTAATATTGAACAACTTTAAATATGAAAAATAAACATATTGCCGCCGCAACTGTGTATTTTAAAAGTTAACATTTTTTTTCTTTAACATTGGGTCTATGGGCTCTATAGAAAAACGATGCTAGCGCTCTTTGTGGAGATTTTTCGAAATAATTTAGTGGTGTAGCCTCTTAATTTGAATTTAAATAATTAATTTGCAATCAACCCAAGAGGGGGTTATAGTAAACGATTTAGGCTGAAAGCTGCATAATTCTGCCTAACTATTAAAATGAGACAAATTCAGTTTTCAGTCGCATTTATCTGTCGGCATTTATTGTATGGCTGTACTGTGTTATACCTGGATCGATGTCTCCTTCGCCAGAAATGCGTTTGCAGCGATGTTCCAATGCATGTTGTTCATTGCACGTTGCACTGTTGAAGAATTATAAATACAGGGTGTCCATAAAATAATATAGAAATTTCAGTAATATCTTAATATCTGACACAGAAAAATGAACTTTTTTGCTCAATACTGACAAATTATGTGTGTAATTAATGATTTGGTAGTTCTATTAAGGTGGCTTCATTGATAAATATTTTGTTTTCATTCCTCCAGGTGGCGCTTTTATTGTTCTATATGAGGTCTGTTCCCTCACCTGCACCTGCAGCTTTGAGAAAATTTATAATTTTCAAAGGAATGTTTTTCAGAAGAAGATTCTTATTAGTTTAAAAACTAGAATAGTTGGTGTGAGCGACATGATCTCGCCCTACTTTTGACCCACGTTATTTCCTCTATCGCATGGTTACCATGCAAGGAACTATGGAGAGCCAAAAGTATATGGATGACTGATGGCTTCAAACTATTGCCTATCAAGCATTGGTTCGGCCTCATCTTGAGTATTGCTGCAGTGTATGGAATCCTCATTCTGTCACACACACACTCATTCAGTTGAAATGGTTCAGCGTAAGGCAGCTAGGTTTGTTTGTGACAGGCACAAATTTACAGATAGTGTCACTGAGATGCTGTCAGTGCTACAATGGCATAGTTTGGCACATCGCAGGGCTGAGTTAAGTTTGAAATTGTTTGGAAAAATTACACGTGGTGATTGTCCTAAACCGCAGTCCAGTAATATTCATAAAGCACTATACATGGGCAGGGCTGACCAATGACCATTCTAAGGAAATTAGGAAGATTTTTGCTAGGACAGATTCATATTATTGGTCTTTTTTTTTCTTCCTAGAGTTATAAGACAATGGAACTCTCTTCCTGAGTCAGTAGTGAATGGGGATAACTTTGTTTTGTGGGATTGACATTTGTATATTCATTTTGTTTTTATATATGTGCACGTATATGTGCTTGACAATGCTTAATGCTGCATATGGACTTTTATGTCCCTCTGCCATAGGCCTATTTGGCTGCTAGCAGAGTACTAATTGTAATGTAATTGTAATTGAAGAGGATGAAACTCCTCAGAAAGGTGGTTACCACCTATTTCTGGATCGTTTATCCGACACTCCGGCAGGGTTCTTTACCTTCTTGTCCTATGTTGCCTTCAATTGATCTAGAAGAAGATTGATAGACGAGAAGATGAGGCAGTTTCTTGTTAAAACACTTTATTCATCTTCTATAATGAATACGAAAGCTCGAAGATGAACTTGTGACAGTTAAAGGTGAAGTCTCCATGGGCCCATTCGTATATTACGGAGTTTATCAACGCTAGACAGCATGAACAGATTTGAGAAAGCGAATGGACAAAGGAAAATGCAGTGCTTTTATAGGCTTGGACCTGTGTATACCTACGAGACCATATGACCATGTGACTATGACTATGACTATGACTATGACATATGACTATGTGACCATGTCCAAAGGGATATCCATCCGCACTCGAAAACAGGTTCGTATGCAGGGGGCGGAAAGGGATCTGAGGGAATCGCGATATACCGGGTGTTACATTGGTGATAATGTTAAAAGTATTTTCATGATGATATCTTTCAAAATAAACTTTTTATGACAGTTTGAAAAAAAGGTTAAAAAAGTTTTTTCATGAAATGTCAATCTTAAAACACTTAAAACTAGTCATTTTCAAACGGAACTATAACTTGTCTATTTTTTTAAGATATTGCACTTGAAAAAACGTTTAACATAATATTTTACCATTCTAGTTTTGACAACAATTTGAATTTTTTCATAATGTTGTTTCCAAAAAAACATTCTTCACGTTTTTGCGTCCAAATTTTACAAAAACCGGATTAGCGGGATTTAGCATTAGCCACTGCAGTGATGCCGTCCAGTGCAACAAAAGCAAAATGAATATTTACGCTCGTATAAAACAACCTTAACTTAGCTCTATTGAAACGATCAGTCCAGGAGCGCTCCTGGCTCACTTAGTTTTTTGTGGATTGTTTGTTTTTGTTTTAGATTGGCATGGAGCTTTGTCAACCCTCTGTACTGATGTACAGAGGATTGACCTAGTTCTATCAGCTGACAACGCCAATATCTTGTCTTGAGTCACCTTTTGGGTCTTGGGTCTCTTTCTCTCCCAGTCCCACCCCTTAATACAAAGAGATCGTCCTGATAAGCAGTAGCGCTAAGTCAATGGGGTTGTATTTTTCTTAGAATATTGGTTTTTAAATAGAATGAATCATTTTTCTATATTTTGGTGACCACTGGTCAATCATTTTGATTGGCCAGTTCGGTTTTTACTTTCGATTTTACACAATCAGAGCATACTGAGAAAGTGTTCTCAGTATCCCCTTTTTGGGTATAAAAGGCCATGTATTTTTGTGTAAATCAAGCACTCATTAAGCATTTCTGTAAACAGAGAATCTATGCCCAATTTGGGATAGACCTCAATGAAAAGGATTGTAAATAAATGGTTATTATACTTTAAAATTGCCAAGTCTTATTTTTTATACTTATTGGAGAGAACGAAAGCTCTAACAATGTCTTCATCTCGAATTACCAATCCGGGTGAAAACCCGGATCAACACTTCTAGATGCAACTTCAAGGGACAGCACGATCAACTAGCTTTTAACGGGCGAAAGCCTGAGGAGTAGCAGACAGCTAAAAGATCCATTTTAACTGTAAAAGTTTGACAAGGAATCGGAAAAAGATTAATTTGTTCCCTTCCTCCCGAACCAGGATAAAATAAGCGGCTTAGCCAACCGTTTTTTTGGTATATTTTATCCACCACAAGGTGGTTCGTTACACTATATGATACACGTTAACGTTTCGATGTTACTTATTGTTCTTACTCTTAACAACACTTTGTGTTAGGCAAAGAGGATAGCTGCTACGTAGCATGTATGCACTTAGAAAAGTATCCCAGATTTCTATCATCATTTGACGGCATAATTTGCGGTTCATCGTTCATGATGTACATGTAGTCTACATGTACATCCGGGTGATTTCTCTGTTTCTGGTGCTGAAGGTCATAGTTTAACTGCAGAAAGCTGTTTTTTTCTTTCATGAAACGTGTACTGCACATGTGCCCTACACTCCCCCCTTAAAAACACCAGAAAAACTAGATATGGTTAACAATGCTTATTTTTTTTACAAAGTGAAATTTATTAATTTTTTTTTGGTGGAACTTTCAACTTAAGGCCGCAGTACAGGTGGCTATTGGGTAGCTTGGAGGCTAGACTAGAGGGGGTAGGCTAGTGGGTAGAAAGTGGAGGTTTGTGGGTGGAGGGTGGATATATTCTGGCCACAATGCACGGTGGAATAACGTAGGGGCAGTAGGGTAGCTAGGGGCCGGGGGGGACGGTCCGCCCCAGGTGGCACTTTTTTGGGTGTGCAGCCAGTTGGGCGCAGCCAGAAAAGTTTGTTCTTATTGGTTATTTAGGTTTGTTACGTGTATGATATTCTATTTGTTATTGGTTTGATGCTCATAAAAGGGCGGGGCTAACAGAATTTCCCTGGCTGCACCCAACTGCAACTGTTATTTTCCAGTGTAGAACTTTCGGCCTTGCATTGAACATGTATCTCTCCTCTTCTCCCCTTTTCTCAATGACTGAATGCATGGTGGCTAGCTAAAATTATCCAACACAACTGATTCCATCCCTACATGCCTGGTGACTTGTTAGACTGGTTGGCTAAACTAGCGTGGGTAGTGCAGTCAGTGTTGTCTGGTTGCCTGTGATGAAAAGTACCTCAAGGGTTACTTGATGGGTTGCGTGGCCACTCGCCACCCAATACCCGCCAAGTAAACAACTTGCGCTACCGCCGCACCTTTACTTTCACTTATAGAGACCATTACCTCCAGAAATTTCTTGTCAAAATATTGTCAAGAATTATTTAACGACTAGTGGGGTAACTACTAACTCGTCATAAATGACGGGCGTAAAATTCACAGGCAATTGTGCCGAGCATTAGAATTTCTTTTCCTCCGCCCTTTTATGATGTCAGACCAAGTAACAAACCAATTAGAAATTGGTGACGTTCATAAAAGGGCGGAGCAAAAGAAATTCTAATGCTGGGCACAATTGCCTGTGATAAACTGTAGTTTAATTTTGCTACTATTATCCCCTCCCCTTTTTATATTTGAAAGAGAAAAAGTTTTTCATTTTCTCTGGTGTGCGCATGCGCGTCGTTTGTTCCTTTTTTACTCCTTTCATTTCAATTTCAGTCACCCCCTCCCCCTTTTTTCCCCTCTACGTTTCTCTCCCCCCACTCCCCCTTTTACACTTTCCAACCTTTTCCCCTCTCCAATTTAATATCATGGGGTTCTTGGATGGGGAGTGTGCAACATATAGTTGACCTTGAGAAAAAAAGCGGTTCATTTATTCATTTAAATTTTTTTAATTGTACAGCGTTAACCACACACACACACACAGACCTGGCTTAATATACATGTATATATCATTTTTAAAATTTAAAATAAGTGATTAATATAATTTAAAAAAATTAAAAATCAGTTGACGTCATGTAAATGAACTTTATCAGATAGATGTGCCACCAAACAACGGGCGTTGGCAACAAAACCCCCCAAAGTCTACTCCTCTACTCGAATTCTGATTTATTGTCACCAGCTCACATTACTTTCATTTCAAAGTAAATGAAAGTTGAATTATTCCCCACGTGGAAGATTGTATTGAGTTGAATAGGAATATGGAATACGTATTAAGGGAATAGCATTAAGGAATTCTGGAAATGTGAGGTGACAACCTTTGCCACAAATATGGGGGGGGAGACTTTGTTTTTCATTGTTTTATTGACAATATTTTGAAAAGAAGTTTCTGGAGGTCTCTTTAATTTAACCCCTGGGCTCCACGGAACAGAATTTGAAAAAATGCTCCTCTAAAATTACGCGGACAGGCGATTTCGTGAAAATTAGTGGGGATTTCACAGCTTTTGCACGCAGGTCCGGCGTTAGGGCGCATCGAGCTAGGCAACTGCCTTGGACCCTGTGCTTTCTGGAGCCCCGTGCTGTTGACTAAACATTTTTTTTTTCTCGGTCCCACTCATTGCTTGCTTCCTCGAGCCTCGCGCACTCTATTGTCGGCCCTGCTGGCACGTGTTCCGCAGATGCGTAGCCACTGGGCTGCCACGATATATAGGTAGCCTACATTCGTACGAACGTATGTCCAATTCGAAATTAAATTACAGAGGATTTTTTTTGGTGTAAATTTAAACTTACTCACCTTCACCACATGCCTTATTATGAGAACTGATTAACGTTACAGAAATTAGTGTGACAGCCATAGCAACAAAAAACGAATTTACTATTGCATTGAGAGCCATTTTCATATTATATTGCATGCAGACTGGCAAACTGAATCATAAAAAGTACAGTATATTATATATATTATAAAAGTACATTATATATAATCTACGTCATGTTTCGTGACAATGACTGGATTGAAACTGTACTGACGTGTTGGTTAACATGTGGCAAAAAGGTGACGTTTTCATGTGATTACACCTGCAATAAAAAGTACACTTACAGGATTAGATCTATATGTCTATGTTACTGTCAATCTACAGATTGCCCAGGCAATCTGCAAAACAACCAACGTCCTGGTGAATCTGCAACATTCAACACTTATAAAATGTGTTGTATTTTGCAGAGTCCCTAGCAGGGTTGGTTGTTTTGCAGATTGTCCAGGCACTATGCAGATTGAATGAATCCGCAGATTTGACAGTAACATATAACCCAGGTGTAAAATGTGGTGTAGCTTATATCGGTTATAATTTAATATCTTCGAAATTATAAAAGCTTCATATTTAAACAAGACATCAAAGTAGTTGATTTTTTTAAAAAAAAAAATATTATTGAATATTTCAAACCTTAAAACTTCTTCTGTGTCTTCATTGAACACACTAAATGGAACATATTTTAATTGTAGGTAGGTTGACGATTTAGAGTTTATGGAAATAAGTAATTATTAAATAAAAATCAATTGATAATTTTAAATTATTTTAATAAATTAACAAATAGACTGAAGCATCTAACAATGGAAATAGAAAATGAATGACGACATTTTCTATTCAGATTTATGACCACGAGGTGGCGTGCTATCAAGTTAACTTTGTTTTGCATTCACACTAAATAATGTGTAGGCTACATATGGGTAACCAAGGCTACCTAACCAAAGCTAACACTTGACATTGAACACCATCTAGTGTGTGTTCTCACAACCCTTATACATAGGCTATGTCCTTAGCCTGAGCTACATGAAGGTTGTGAGAACTAGGCATTATAGTATCTATGGAAGGCTATGCCTATGTAAAACCATAGCCTCCTTATATAGAGCAGGCCAACCCATTCGACTCTAAAATGCGAGTGAACAAATGTTGCGCAATACTTCGAAATTGCCACCAGGTGGCGTATGCAGACGTCCAATAATTTTAAATTTCCCACCATTATGCTTTAGCCAAGATGACATGTTTATTGTCGTGTTTCTGGATATAAGGAGGCTATGGTAAAACGATAGGGTGTAATCTAAGAAATTTAATTTATAAACAGAACAAGTTCTAAGGGGTGAAGAAATATCAAAAAAGGAACAACTTGTTTCATCTACCCAAACGATAGACGACAACCCGAACGTTTGGCCGAACGTTCACCGAACATTCGGCGAACACGGCCAAACATCTCCTTACTGTCTGTCGTCTGCGCTCACCCTAAAAAAGAATTCCAATGGAGATTGTGCTGCCATCTAGTGAGTACTAACCAGTAGTTTTTGCGTTTTATCGAAATTTCTTTTTAAAGAAATCAAAATGAAAATCGATCCTATTTTTTTTCTTTTCTGGATTTTATTAATTTATAACCAACTATTGACTTGTTTTATATAAAGTCTTAAATTTTATTTTGATCAAAAAAGAGAATTCCAATATCTTTGATAGACACAAGTCGTATTTTTAATCGAATCCATTATTTTTACACAGATGACGTTATGCGCAAGCGCCGTTTTTGTATCTGAAAACGACATTTATTAAGTAATTAATAACCTTGGTGGCGCTAGTGTCTCGTATTCTATTCACGTTTTGTGTTGCTTAGTATCTTTGGCTTAGTTACGTTATTTTTTTTTTTTTGTGAATTTTTCTGTTATTTTAGGCGGTTTATGTTAATTTTTGTTCGTGATGAAGATCGAAGAAGTGAAAAGTACGACAAAAACGCAACGAATTGCCGCTCATAGCCATGTTAAGGGTCTTGGATTGGATGAAAACGGTTTGGCCGCACCTGTTTCAGCCGGTTTGGTCGGTCAGGAAGCCGCACGAGAGGTAACGTAACGATAAACAATGTTTGTTCGTTTTCTCCGTTGTCTGTTACCATGGAAACCTAACGAATCTTTGCGCGGCACTTGTACGTTTGCGATGAATGTCTCGTGCTCGGTATGTAAAAATACAAGGATCTGGTCTAATAGCTTCTATAGTCACGTTTTGATGTAAATGAAGTGGTGAGGGTTAATGAATTTAAGTGGTGAACCAAGATGGCAATCTGATCCTTTGTCATTGTTGTCAAGGAACGCGCCATTTTGGTACACCGTGTGCTTCACGTATATTGGCTTCAAAAAATTATTGTCATGTCGCGATTTTTTTTGGACTGCTGTTCTTTTTAGTTTGTTACGTCTGCAATTGTCTGTAACATCTTTTTAGCATACGTAATGATGTTTTGCAAGCTCACGTTGGATATTAGTAAACGCAGGGTGTCGTAAATATGTGAAATTCACTTTATTCTGTTGCTTTTGCATGATAAGTTTTCGCTTCTACGCGATTTGCTGTTAACTTTACGTTCGAATGTTTACGTAAGTGCTTCAAGAACGAAAGCTGGCGTAAGCATTCGATGATTCGACGAACGTATTTGCCTTTAAATACTGACATTAAATACGTTTTCTTCGGATCAATTTGCACCTTTCGTATTAAATTGTGGTTTTCTGTAATTACGTAATCTCGCGTAACCGCTCTGTAAGCAAATTATTAGTTTGCAAGCTTTCGTAAGGCATTTGTAAGCGTTTATTACGTAAACTGTTGATTTTACTCAAATAACTAACATTGTTTCATTACTGTTGTTGATATTTCAGGCCGCTGGCATCATAGTTGAGCTGATTAAGTCCAAGAAAATGGCCGGACGAGCAATGCTTTTGGCCGGTCCTCCAGGAACGGGAAAAGTAAACAGGCTAATCGTTTAAGAATACATTTTTCTAGCGTATTTTTTCGATTAGCAGCCACTAGCCTCCAACCTAATGCTGTGTAGTTAGATGAAGATGAAGAATTTTATGCATAGAGGCTAGATAGCTGTTAATAGAAAGAATTTCTTTTTTTTTTACAATGAATAACTTAATTTTTTGTTGCTTTAATAGACAGCAATCGCTTTGGCAATAGCTCAGGATCTCGGAAACAAAGTTCCTTTTTGTCCGATGGTCGGAAGCGAAGTTTTTTCGACCGAAATCAAGAAGACGGAAGTTCTGATGGAGAATTTCAGAAGAGCCATCGGTAACATTTTATCGTACTCTTGCCTCAGAAGGAACATAAGGCTAACAGCCATTTTTTTTGTTTAAATTTCAGGTTTACGAATCAAAGAGATGAAAGAGGTTTATGAAGGAGAAGTTACCGAATTATCGCCGGTCGAAACCGAGAATCCGATGGGAGGTAAAAATAAAACATTAAATTCGCCTAAGTTCGTAACAAATTATGTAAGTTAAGTTTATTTTGAATGATATCAACATGAAAAGAAACTCGTTTTGCTTAGTTTTCAACACGTGGAATATCGAGAGAGAGAGAGAGAGAGAAATTTTGCTTCCGAATTTGGCATTAAATTTATCTCTTGTAGAAATGACCACCCGAATTAAACGTTTATTTTTATCCAGGGTACGGAAAGACGGTGAGTCATGTGGTGATCGGTTTGAAGACGGCCAAGGGCACGAAACAGCTTAAATTGGATCCTTCGATCTACGAGAGTCTTCAGAAAGAGAAAGTCGAAGTCGGTGACGTCATTTATATTGAGGCGAACAGCGGTGCTGTCAAGGTTTTTGAAATTATAATTTCTTTCGTGGCTCGTTATTCACCCGTTTTGCTTTAAAAGTTTTATATTTTTGGGTTTGTTTTTCTAGCGTCAAGGACGATCCGATACTTTTGCGACTGAGTTTGACTTGGAGGTAATTGTGATTGTTTTTGTTAGTGTGATAGTGTTGATTTTGTTTTCCGAAGTTGGAGTTTTTTTTGGTTTTTTGAAAACTGGAAATTGTCGATTAAAACTCTGCGATTTAATTTGTACATTGAGGCGCAACGATACGGAGATAAAGTGTTTATTGGGCTTACTAAAAAAAGATGTTTTTTGAATTTTAAATGCCTGTTGTGCCTTAAAATTTTGGATAGCCTCGTGTAATTCTTTTAGAGAAACTGTTAGAACTAAGCTATTTTGTTTTATCTCTTGAAATTCCTATTTTGCACCTAAATTGAGTTAGCAGGCGTAACAAATTTTGGAAGTCAGAAAACTAAACTTAAGACGCTACATCGCAAAATTACTTCGAAAAATCTCCGCAAAGAGCGCTAGCATCGTTTTTCTATGGAGCCCATAGACCCAATGTTAAAGAAAAATGTTAATTTTTAAAATACACAGTCATGGCGGCAATATGTTTATATTTCATATTTAAAGTTGTCCAATTTTGATGGTTCAAAGTGCAATCGGCACTTTAAATATATGCTGATTGAGTGATAGAATGACAACAAATTGGTAAGTGCAGTTGTATTTTTAAAAACTATTTCAAAATCGCCAATTTCTAACTCTTATGTTAAACTCCATTGAAATACGTGCTCGTAAACAAAATGTTGGTAAAAAATACGTAAAAATAATTTTAAAAACCACAGTTAAACCACAGTGCTGATTTTTTTTTTCTTTCTGGTTTTTAAAATTATTTTAGGTATTTTTTACCGACATGTTTTTTTTGCTTACGACCACGTACTAAATGGAGTTTAACATAAGAGTTAGAAATTTGTGATTTTGAAATAGTTTTTAAAAATAGAGCTACACTTACCAATTTTTTGTAATTCTATCACTAGATCAGCATATATTTAAGGTTCACATTGCACTTTGAAAACTTAAAATTGGACAACTTTAAATATGAAAAATAAACATGTTGCCGCCGCGACTCTGTGTATTTTAAAAATTAACGTCTTTTTTACATTGAGTCTATGGGCTCAATAGAAAAACGATGCTAGCGCTCTTTGCGAAGATTTTTCGAAGTAATTTTGTGATGTAGACTTTTTTAAATTTGGGTTGTCAGATTCTCGAAATTTGTTGTTTGTACTCAAGTGAAAAGCTCTTTTCGAAGGCTGCGGATCCACACCAAGCTGACAGAAGTGCAACATGAGTTTGAGACATATATGCCAGAAAAAGCTGACCGTGAAAAGAAAAACATAACTGAGACAACTGTCAGCACTACTCACGACACAACCACAACAAATTTGTGACACAACCACAAACAAATTAGGTTTTGTTTTTGTTTGTATAGCTGTCCTATACGTAAATTACGCAACTGTTCTATTGTTGTTTTAATACTAACTGTCCACCCGACATGGACAGAGTCGAAAGAATGTTGCAAAGTACCGAGACAACACAAAAACCTTTTGTTGTTTACAGACTTGAGAAAGGGACATGGCATAGTTTGTGAAATTGCAGACGAAACAAAAATAAAACACAAAAGTCGTAGAAATATTTTAGTTGTCTCGAAACACTTTTGAGTTTCTGTTTTGTCAGCTGGATGTCGATTCGGCCTAAGCTGCAGTTTTTAACGAGAAACAAACCAAATTCTGATTTTTCTTCTTCTTCTTCTTGCGATAAGGCTGAAGAATATGTTCCGTTGCCAAAAGGCGAAGTACATAAGAAGAAAGAGGTTATACAGGATGTGACCCTTCACGATCTGGACATAGCTAATGCTCGTCCACAGGGTGGACAAGACATTCTGTCGATGATGGGCCAGTTGATGAAGCCAAAGAAAACCGAAATCACCGGTTCGTAACGATCGTGTTTATCTCTAAGGTCGTTTGGTTTTCTCTGTATTTAAAATGTTTTTGTTTTTTTGTAGATAAACTGAGACGAGAGATCAACAAAGTGGTGAACAAATACATTGACCAGGGAGTTGCCGAATTGGTTCCTGGAGTTTTATTTATCGATGAGGTTCACATGTTGGACATCGAGTGTTTTACGTATCTTCATCGTGCTCTCGAGTCTGCCATTGCTCCGATCGTGATCTTTGCGACGAATCGAGGCAAATGCACGATACGGTGAGTTATATATTGATGGAGGGGGGAATGGAGGTCAAAAGAAAGGAAAAGGTGGATTTTTTTTAGGTTGAGGAAATGTCGATTGACTGCCCTCGATAAGTGTTTTTTTTTATCGAAGTTATTCACTCTGATGCAATGCGATGAAAGCAAAAGTTAGTGAAATGTGGTTTTGCAGCATTGCGGCAACTAGAGGTTGGGATTTCGGTTTATCCAAAACTGAAAACCGCGGTTTTTCAATGAAAAACCAAAACAGCAAAACCGTCTCCTTGAAAACCACAGTTTTCGATTTTATCAAAAATAAAATCAAAAACGAAGAACCTTGCCACATTGTTCATCTTTATGCAGCTCTTTCTGCCATAAAACCAACATAAACATAATATGCCAAAAGGACATTTTTGTTGAGTAGTAATTTTTGTACAAAGCTTCATTCACGATTATCTGATAAATCAGTAAATGCTGTTGTTTTCCTAAAAGATGATTGATTGTCCACAAAAAAATATAACGGCTTACAAAAAATAATAAAAATTTTGTTTGATATGTACGGAGCCCTGTAATCCTTTACAGGGCTCCGTACATATCAAGCGAGATTTTTTTTTAAAATCTCGACATGTCGACTTTAATCTAGAAATTTCGCCGTTTTTTTCCGGAATCTTGAAATGTTGACTTTAATCTCGACATGTCGACTTTATTCTCGGCATGTCGACTTTTAATCTCTTTTATTCGGCCATGTTAATTATGCCATTTTGTGCGCACCATACTCTAATGATTAAATTATTGCTGCTACAAGAGGGTGCTTGCAATAATTTAATTATAAGAGTATGGTGCGCGCAACATGGCATATTAACAATGACCGAATAAAAGAGAGATAAACACAAAACCGAAAAACCGCGATTTTCCCAAACTCTAGCAGGAACTGGGTTTTTTTTTTTACCCATTTTACCTGTAATCATTTTCAGTTCGTGTGGGCGGTACGACAGGTTTACTACACTCGTAGTTCGACCTTATTGTGAGAAGAACGCTAGATGCCACGACGAACAAAGCTTCTTTGCTTTGTTCGTCGTGGCATCTAGCGTTCTTACAAATTTTTTACAAGCAAAACGAGAAATTCTCGTCCGAAGGACAAGAAACGAAAACTGTTTCGATTGTGGATGTGCCACTTCGTAAACTTACGGTATCTTCTTTTCCTGGGCCGTGTCCCACAAAGACCGGCTGCCCAGCCTGACGTCAACTTCGTAATGCCGAAGAATTCTTGAAAGACAAATACAAGTTTATTATACCTTAGACCATTACTCTCCGGGACTGGCAATTTGTTGTGTGTTGAATGGTGATGGATTTCTCGTATAACCTGGTGAAACTACAACAGTGTCTTGTGACTATTGTACAACCTTATAGGACACCTATAGTACAGCATTTTCCCACTAAAGTAACGCTGCTGTCACCACGGTATTAAGTCTAGGGTCACCACACACACAGAGTTACCAGTCCCGGAGAGTAATGGTCTTAAGGTTATACAACAGCCATGCCCCAACCCGTATTCTAACCCGGGACTTCTAGCACCACAAGCGGGGGTTGTGGTTCATTAACTTCCTGTATGACGTCATCAATGATGAAAATCGACGTTTGATGTTGAGGAAAATTATGACTGACTACGCTAGATGACTTTTTTTTTTGAATCGAAGTTGGTCACTTTGATGCAATGCGATGAAAGCAAAAGTTAGCGAAATGCAGGTTTGCAGCATCGTGGCAACTGTGTTTTTACCCCTGTAGTCATTTTCAATTCGTGCGGATGGTACGAACGACAGGTTTACTTGTTTAGATCTCTTTGTGAGAAGAACACTAGATGGCAAGGGAAAAAAAATACAAACTTTTTTTTTTCTGAACGAGACGAGAGAAATTAACATCCGAACGACACGAAACTAAATTACTGTTTCTATTGCGGATGTGCCACTTCGTAACCTTTCTGTATGAATGATGAAAATCGATGGTGGTCAAAAGAGGGGCACCAAAAAAAATACCCCACAAAATGAAGTTCTCAGCATTGTAGAAAAAATAAATGGCAACACACCTCTGCTCCAATGCACAGTGGGATGCCACGATATGCTAAACAAACAAGGTTTTTTAAGTCGTAAATTTTAGTTTCAACTACGGTTTTGTGGTGAATTTTTGTTGTTGTTTTTGGTATTGGAATTGAAATTGAGACCTCCACCTGAAATTTTTGGTAGTTCGAACGTAATGTCGACATGTGTCTGCTTTGAATTTGCGGATGAATTATAGACTGAAACTACAGATATCAGTAATTGCGTTTGCGTGCTCATGTGACGAAGAAAGCTGAAGAAAAGAGTTAATCAGATAACCTAGAAGGCTCTCGTTATCTTCATACGACTAATGCGGCACATACGCGACAATACCGAATAGTGACGTCACATGCCGACGCCTCGTACCGCAATGCTTGCTGCTTAACAAACGGCTACTACACTTTCAGTTAGTCTTTCAGCCAATCGGCACCGGTTATTTACTTTAGGAGACCATTGCCTCCAGAAATTTCTTGTCAAGATTTACCCAACGATTGCCAAAATAATTTTTAAAATTAAAAATGAGCCATTAATTAATATAATTTAGAAGTGGGATGAGTCCTAAATTTTGTCGAATCCAAATCCTAAAAGGTTCTTGAATCCTTCGTCTAAGAATCCTATATTATTCATTAAGATGATGTCAGGGTCGCCATAAGGTGATATTCGTGATCGGGGTGCAACCGAAATTGTAACAATCACCGGTTTTTTGTTAGTAAACGCTTCTATTGGACGTCAGTGGAGTTAAAACGAATTTTACCAAAAAAAAAAATGTAACAGTTTTTTTAGGTTAGGATTCGAAAGATTCTAAAGACGAATAAAGCCCGAAGATTCCAGTTTTCGAATCTCGAATATTTTTCGAGATTCGAGGATTCGAATGTCCCATTCCTAATATGATATAAAAAAATTAAAAATCAGTTAACTTCATATAAGTGGACTTTATCAGATAGATGCGCCACCAAACAACAGACACTGACAATAACAAAAAAAATATATTTCTCTATTCGAATTCCGATGTTGTCACCTCACAGTACTTTTAACTCCCTATTCAAATACATGTATTCCCTATTCATTTCAAAGTACCATCATACTATGGATATAATATTGGAATTATCCCCACCTGCCCCTCGAGTTGATGTGAAAGTTGTATTGAGTTTAATATGACTAAGGAATACATGTATTTGATTAAGGAATTATGGAAATGTCAGGTGACAACCTTTGCCACTAAGTTCAGGGGTAGACTTTGGTTTTTATAAATTTAAAATGGCGTTGTTTGGTGACTCAGGGGAAAAGTCCCTTCATTGACTTACTTTTAATTTTAAAAATTATTTTAATAATCGTTGGGTAAGTTTTGACAGTATTTCAACAAAACAAATCCTGGGGGTGTAAATGGTCTCTTTAAGGAAGAATTAAAAGGTAACAGACCGTGGCGTAGCTAGGCAACCGCAAGACCCGCAACTGCGGGGTGGGGGGGGGGGGCGCAGGAGGTTTAGGGGCGCAAAAAACGAAATGAAAGTTATGTACTTTCAAAAATAATTGAATAAATTACGCGAGTGATTCCGAATCGTTCGCTTAATTTATTCAGTTAATTTCGAAAATAAATCGACTTTCATTTAATATTTTTTAAAAACTACATACTTGCACCGGGAAATCTTCATAGAGATCAATGGGCACGGCGGAACGGTAGGTATAGTCGGGGAAAATAGTAGGAACAGTCGTAAGGTTAGGTTTAGTTAAATTAAGCTTGTTGCAGGATGGTTGGGGGCGCAGCCTCCTGTTTCCTAATTTGATTAACGGGAAGAACGGTCGGAACAATGGACAAATTTGTTTTAATAATTCTTTAAAAAATGGGGGGCTGCGCCCCCCCCCCCCCCCCCCCCCAGACCTCCTGCAACAAGCTTAATTTTCTTACCTTTCCTAACCTTCCGACTGTTCCTACTGTTGTTCACACCTGTTCCGCCGATCATCAAAATAGTACCCACACCCAGTATGAGGGCTATGTGGAGAGGAAGGTAAGGGGGCGCAAAGTTTTAAGTGGCGGTGGGTCGCAACCAAGTCATAGCTACGCCACTGGTAACAGAAGCCTTAGAGCGCATGTGGAGCAGTTCGCGATCACGTCCTTTCTGATTTATATAAGAAATGAAATGCAAATGTGGAAGAACGTGATGACGATCTCGCATCTTTTTTTTTTATTTCAGAGGAACGGAGGATGTGTCGTCTCCGCACGGAATACCATTGGATCTTCTCGATCGTTTGATGATCATTAAAACCCTTCCGTACTCTCAGGAGGAAATGATGCAGGTACGATAACTTCGGCTCGTATAGTGGATTTTCTGAATAAACTTTTTTTCATGACGAATGAAATTTAGATCAGTTTTTTTTTTTTTTCTCTCTCTCTTTCCGATCGTAGATAATTCGTATTCGAGCGCTGACGGAATCGATTAACGTCGACGACGAAGCTCTTCAGTATCTGAGTGAATTGGGAACTCAAACTACACTCAGGTGGGTCACAACTTAATTTTATTTCATTTTCACTTTTAATTGCGGTTCAACAGTGTTGTACGGTTTGGAAATTTTTTAACGCGAAAACGGATAACACGAAATATATTTTTTCGACCTAATTCGTTTCAATAGGGTTTTTTCAATATATTTAAATCCGTTCAAGACGAAACAAGAAAACGAGAGTCAAGAAAACATGAAACAACAAAATATGAATCAAGAAAATACGAAACAAGAAAATGTGATTTAAAGTTGGGTTATTTTTAAACTCACGCCAATAGTTTATTTTGAAAGATATCAACATAAAAATGCTGTTAAATGTTTGAGCTACCCTTCCAGTTTTCTAAAACACATTTCTAGTTTCTCCTTATTTTGTACGTGAATTAATATAGTTTTAATTGTTTGTAAATTTGTAACTTCCTGTAACGCAATGCTACGCTCAAAGCTTACTAACATTATTATGTTGTAATAATCCTGAAATTGGTGAGTTGTCTGACTAGCCCATGTGGTAGCATATCTGACTTTCCGACCTTGAGGACGGTAGTTCAAATCCTGCTCCTGTCATTCACTATTTGTTTAAAGAGACCCCGTTTTCACGATGATAGTTGTCACGATAGTTGCTGTCATGAGAGCAGCAACTATCGCGAGAACTATCATCATGAAAAAAACCACATGATAGTCACTATTGCTCTGTCGCGATAGCACTATCACTCCTATCTCGTTGAATAATTCTTGACAATATTTTGACAAGAAATTTCTGGAGGTAATGGTCTCTCTTTTAATAAAAATAAAAACTAGCAGTGGAGTCCCTTCCTAGTGCAGTTTATTATTAATTTAAATTTAACGTGGTTTTAAAGCATAAACGCTTTTCAAACTCTGCTGCACCTGTAGAATGTACTCATTGAGTTTTGAGTGTTCTGGGACACTTCACCTAAAGTTGTTCACCTAAAAGACCGTTCACCTAAACAATTACACCTAACCTCTAATGTCATCATTGGAAAGGATTTAGTTCTAATATATGATAAGTAGGCCTCGGATTTTTATGCAATGTCAGGCAAATGAGACTCAAGTTTGTGGCCCGAATGCCCATTTGTGAAGTAATCATCGTCATTTTGAGCAACTGCAATTATGCTTCTTTTTTTCTAATCAAAGAAACTGGTTAGAGGTTAGATGTCTGGTTACTATGATACTGTCACATGTCAACTAGAAAGTTCTAGCTTCTAAACAAGTATTTATGATTGGGAAGAGAGAACAAAATCAGAATTGTTGGTTGATCTCAATGGGATTGTTACTTGAAGTTGGCCCTTGGGCCACAGATTAAAGCCGGTATAACACTAGCAACCTCCAATGCAATTCAACTTGCAATGCAACCTGTGATGTGACTTGCAACTAGAACTTTGTAATAAACTTCTATATCACACTATGCAATCTATAGTTCCCAATCAAGTTTTCAAAACTTCGTTTATGTAGGGCCAGACTGGCTAGTGGTTGGCCCCACCGGCTATGAAATTGTGTTGGCCCCACCGGCTATGAAATTGTGTTGGCCCCAGCTCCAAAATAACCAATGATTTGCCCCTTATAAACCTTCAGCATTTGGCCCCCAATTGACCGACGATCGCCGGTCAGCCGGCCGGGCCTGCGTTTATGTCATGGGGCCGACATTCGGGTGAATCTCGTACGGTATCGGAAGCCATTTTAACTTTTAATCCGCGTTTTACTGAATTTTAAAATGTCAATTCTATTCTGGATTATCCAAGTAAAATGTAGCTAAAAAGTAAAATGACTTTCCATTCACACTATCTGCTGTGAATCTTAGTGAAAATCGTACATGATTTTCTGTTCAATGTCTGCCCCCTTGGTTTGTGTCCATATTGTGATCAAGTTCATAAACCGGAAGTCATGAAACCGAGAATTCGTTCAATATTACGTATGTCATTTCCGGCAAACGGTCTGATTGGTTGTTTGTCAGAAAAGTTACTTGAAAAGTCTCTCAGAAGTTGACCCTGTTCAACTCGGTGAGACTGAGTCTCACACTAGTTGAAAGGAAAGTTTTATCAAGTTGCATGTCGTCGTATCACACTAGAAACAAGGGACTTGCATGTCACATTGCACATTTTATTGCATTAAAAGTTGCTATAGTGTAATAGCTGCTTAAGAAACATTTGCTTTTATATTGCATAAAAATCCGAGCTATAATGATAAGTAATGGGTGTTGAATTTAAGTTTTTTTTTTATTTGTATGCTAATTATGCTTTTTTTTCGGCTGGCCATAATCATCATTATTACAAAGTTTACTAAGATAAATGAAGTTGTTTTAACTTATGATTAGGAATTCTTTCTCGAACTCTATTGACTTGATGAAGAAAAATGCTAAAATTTTCGAGAATACATTATTAGTGACTGCTATGTCTTCTTTTTTTGTTGTTGCTGTTTTGTTCGAAGTTTACCGAGAGTGAAGCGCCCCCCCCCTCTCATAATTTTTCTTATCTTCATTGTTTTGTCTTAGAAAAGAGTGAGAGAGAGAGAGAGGGAGATAGAAAAAAAGCCACAAATTTCTCTTTTTTTTCCAAAAGAAGATTTAAGATTGTTTGTGGAAAATTTGAAATTCAATGAGTCTTTGTTTTCTTTTGCGTTTTTTTTGTTGTTGTTGTGTTGTGTGTGTTTGTGTGAAGTTTAGTTTGGAGGTGGGAAAATTGAAGTCTCGGTCGGGGTTTTTGTTTTGTTGTTTTACGAGTGGGTTCCAGCCAGACCTCTCTCTCTCTCTCACTCTCTTACTGATCATCAGGTGCTCTTATTTATGGTAGCACACACACAGCTATATATAGGGAGAGGAGGAGGCGTTTCCACTTTTAGGCCTGATTTTAATTTATTACCATTTTTTTTTTTTTTTTTTTTTTTTTTTTGCTGTTTTTTGAGTTTTTTTTTGTTTTGTTTTAAAGTTATTTTTCTTAGCTTAACTCTCAAACTGTTGGTGATTTTTTTTTTTGATTTTTCAGGCTAGAGAGAAGAAAACAAATTGTGATTTTTTATTTTATTTAAAATAATCAAAAATCAGATACTTTTTTAAAATTAAATTTAGATTTTTTTAAAAAATGAATGCATTAAGTTTTAAATATTCATTTTCAGTTTTCTGAATAATATAATAATAGTAATAATCATAGTAATAAATACTAATAATAATGATAATAATATTAGTAATAATAGCAACAATAGCAACAATAGTAATAATAATAATAATAATAATAATAATAGTAACAATAATATTAATAATTAGGGCTCGGATTTTGATGCAATATCAACCGGAATGTTTCTCAATATGTGGCCCAAGTGCCAATTTGTGAAGTAACAATCTCGTTTAGATAAAAAAAAATTGTTCTTTCTAACTAAAAAAAAAGTTAGAGGCTAGAACTCTAGTTGACAACTGATAGTAACCAGACATCTAGCCTCTCTAACAAGCATTTTCTGATTAAAAAAGCATAATTGCAGTTTGCTCTAATAATGATGACCACAATTGGACCACAAATTGAGAAACGTTCCGGTTAATATTGCATCAAAATCCGAGCCCTATTAATAATAATATAGTTTTCCTTGTTTGTAAAAGTGATGCTCAAAGCTTACTAACATTTTCCTATTACATACTAATCTTAGAACTCAAGTGTCTGAACTGGGATGGGGATTTGAATCAAAAATCAGAATTTCATCCCTATTTTTTTTTGGTATTAGAATCCGAATTGGTATTCGAAAAATTTGTGAAAAAAGAATTAGAATTAGAATTGGTATTACAAAAAAAAAATTTAAAAAAATGTTGAAATCGGAATCAGAATTGATAATAATCACTTTTATGATAATGAAATCGGAATCGGAATTCATATTTTTTCAAATTAATAATTCCTGTGTCTGAATAGCCCATGTTGTACCATCTCTGACTACCAACCTTGGGGTTGGTATTCAAATCCTGCTGGTGTTCGTTTACTATTTATTTAATAAAAATAAAATTCTAGCAGTGGAGCCCCTCCTCGGGCGGTTTATTATTAAATTTAAATTTAAGAAGAAGCATAACAACACTGAGTATTTTAAATTAAATGTAAACTGTCCTATTACCAGCTCTTAAGCTGTTTTCCCGGAAACGTTGTTTCAGCAACGTGACTTGGATGGCGTTCACATAGTTAAAAATGTGTATCGCTAAGTTATTACAAAATATAATTAACGTCTTAATTAAAATATATAAAAGATATGTCATGATTAAGGAAACAAAATTAACTTTGATAATCCGTTGTCTTCCGGTTAAACGCTCACAAGAGGAGTAAAAAGTCTGACTCAGTAGTCACTACAACTGAACATCTCTGGTAGATCAATCTATTTTTCCGTTAAGTCACTTCCCCCCCCCCAAAAAAAAAAGATCCAACTGAAAAAGATTGCAAGTAATGTACATTAGGGTGTCCCAAAAAAATCAAAGTTTGAAAATTAGAATGCATACCTTCTAAAACATTTCTCCCTTGTAAAATAATAAAATACCTGTAAAATTCCAGCTCATTTGAGCTATATTTAGAGACCCCCCAACGGCTCCCACATTCTATATGGCTATTACCATAGTTTTTATATGATACGTGACAAATTTCAATTTAAAATAGAAATATTCACAAAAACTTATGCGTTATTTAATTTTACAAAAAAAAATTACCAATTTTGCCAAAAATGTACCAACTTGGAGAGACCCTTGGGGGGAGCTCTAAATATTGTTCAAATTATCAGAAAATTGAACAATGTTACTATCTATAAATAAACTTTTCAGTATGTATGCTTTCACGGATTCTTAATTTTAATTTTTAATAGACATTTTTGAGACACCCTAGTGTACATGGTTCTGATATTTTCGCCTCTTGTGATCGTTTTATCGGAATTTCAACAAGTTATGAAGGTGTAAGTTAATTTTATTTTCTTAATCATCAGGTTACCTTTTATATTTTCTATGTCATTAGAAATATATTTAAAACCGTTGTTTTTAACCCCACGATAATAAGAATTAGCACCACCAGCCCAAGTTCAAATTGACCAAAGCTGTCGCCAACGACCGGTACCTTAAGTGGTTTACTTAACTCTTTTTTTTTCTTTTTTTTTTTTGTAAAACACTTTCAATTTCTTCATAAGGCCCGTTAACCAGCTACAATTTCAATTAAATGATCAATGTTTTCGTGAATGATTTGGTACATAAAATGTATAAATTAATTTATAAGTATCAATCGGGAGTTATACACTTGTAAAAGTATTCGAACATTTTTACTTATATAAAGTGCGCAGAACAGTGCGTAGTGTGATAGTTTATCGTATTTGAATTTTTTTTTGAATTTGAAAAATTACTCTGCAAGCAGCCATAAAGGCCTATGGCAGAGGGACAAGAGTCCAAGTGCAGCATAGAAAATGCATTGTCAAAACCAGAAAATATAAAACCCTATTGATATAAACCCAACAACAATTTCAATATTTTTTAATGCTGCAAATATATGCATTGTCAAAACAAAACAAAATTATGACTCCCATAAAATACGTTTTTCCTGCACAAAAGTATATCTAACCTTGTGACCTTCTAGACAAGAGAGTTGGGGGAGAGGTGTGCTAAATATGTTGCAGAGCGCATCGTATATAGCTTTGTAAATTACATAAGAATCATGGTGATCCTGAGAAAGCGCTCTAGTAGATGTGATCATTTAAGAAAAAATAGAACATCTTCTAAATTAATTCAACTTTGAACAAATAATTTAACATTCATGTCGTTATACACATGCGATGTCACATTTATAAATTAATTTATACATTTATTTAAGAACTAATTGTAGGTGTGTATAACGGGCTTTAAACATAAAATCACCAACAGTTTGATTAAATTATTTTTAAGCATTTAAACTAAACTGAATAAAAACTAAGAACTAGAACATTAGTTCTTTTGTTCACTCTTTTAAGTTTTTTGATTTAGGTTATGGTGGTGATAGGAATTATGGGTTTAAGGGTTTGGACCCCCTTCGAGGACCAATTTGTAGTTTGAACACATCAGCGTCAAGATTTGTTTTTGTTTGTAGTTTCCTTGTGTTTTCGCTCAATTTTACGTTTCCCCCACACTTAAATTTAAAAAGTAAACCCACTTAAGTGAGAAACTTTTTTAAAAAAAAGTTTTCACCACATTCCCTCCCCACATTTTATATTTTTTAAATATGGCTGCGTTTTTTGGGGTTGATATTGAGAAAACAATGGCGTCCATAAGTCGCGCCTATTTCACGGTGATAAAGTTGTACACTTTTTTTTTTTTAGTTTGGACATAATGGTGTTTCCTGCTGAGTTTCAAAGTCAGCTTAATTAGAGGGCGTGGTAAATGGCTAAGTTAGATTCGCTGCGAGAGTTCTTTCCTTTTTAAAGCCAAAAATTTTCATCTTGGGCTTGAAATTTTTTTGAGCTGAGTTACTCAAGAGCTCTCTCTCTCTCTCTCTCTCCATCTTCATCTCTCGCCATCCCTTTTTTCCTCTATCTCTTTCTTTCTCTCTCCATCTCTTTCTTTCTCTCTCCATCTTTTTCTTTCTCTCTCCATCTTTTTCTTTCTCTCTCCATCTTTTTCTTTCTCTCTCCATCTCTTTCTTTCTCTCTCCATCTCTTTCTCTCTCCATCTCTTTCTCTCTCCATCTCTTTCTTTCTCTCCATCTCTTTCTTTCTCTGTCCATCGCTTTCTTTCCATCTCCATCTTCATCTCTTTGTCTCTCCATCTCTCTCTCCATCTTCATCTCTTTCTCTCTCTCTCCATCTTCATCTCTCTCTCTCTCCATCTTCATCTCTTTCTCTCTCTCTCCATTTCTCTATCTCCATCTCTCGCCATCCCTTTTTCCTCTCCTTCTCTTTCTTTCTCCCTCTCTCCATCTTTCTTTCTTTCTTTCTCTCTCTCTCTCTTTCCATCTTTCTTTCTCTCTCTCCATCTCTTTCTTTCTCTCTCTCCATCTCTTTCTTTCTCTCTCTCTCTCTCTTTCCATCTTTCTTTCTCTCTCTCCATCTCTTTCTTTCTCTCTCTCCATCTCTTTCTTTCTCTCTCTCTCTCTTTCCATCTTTCTTTCTCTCTCTCCATCTCTTTCTTTCTCTCCATCTTCATCTCTTTCTCTCTCTCTCTCTCCATCTTCATCTCTTTCTCTCTCTCTCTCTCCATCTTCATCTCTTTCTTTCTCTCTCCATCTTTTTCTTTCTCTCTCCCCCCCCCCCCCTTTTATGAGCGTCATCAATTTCTAATTGGTTTGTTCCTTGGTATGACGCTCATGAAAGGACGGGGCAAAAGAAATTCTACTGCTGGGCACAATTAATTGCCTGTAGAAATTCAACTTCCCTTTCGTTTTTCAAAGAACGAGCTCGAAATCGATCTGAATCGATTTCTCCAAGATAAAATTTTCTACATAAATAAACCCCAGTCAGGATCTACTAGTCCGAAGGGAGAGAGAAAAAATCCAAAAGGGTTTCAAGAGTTTTTCCCATTCTTTTTGAGTGTTAGTTGAGACAGGTGAAACTGTTAATTAAAGTTAAGACAACCGACGTTAAAGATAAGGTTCTTTTTCTTATCTGGTGTTGTCCATCAGAAAGAATTGCTTCCTGAAATATTAGGGTTTTGAAGTGAAGCCATTTTTTATCCAGTAGTCAGAAGAGGTGGTTTAAACCCCACCTCCCCTTTCTATCAATCTCCCCAATTATTTATATATCTTTATTGACCTGTCATTTTTTTAAAGGATTATATTTTTTTTAGTTGAAATCATTCTCAAATCAGTAAATTTATATCTGGACAATCATTTTGGAGCTGTGTTTGCCTATTGGGTTTTTTCATCAGCTGGAGAAACATAGAGGCTAGAATTTGCTCGTGTGAGGGGAGGGGAACCTAGAGGCTAGAATTTGCTCGGGGAATTTTGAAATTCTCTTCCTTGTTTTTTTTTAGTTTTTTTTTTCACTCGCTGCGCTTGCAGAAAAGGTCTAAGATGGCTTAGGAACAATAGAAATTGTTTTAGAAACTAGAAATTAACTCTTCTAGTTTCTAAAACACTTTTATGGTTCTTCTTTGGACGGTTTATGAACAAGTGATTTGCCAACTCTCATTATTCTGTCTTTCCAAAGAGGAAAATTTAAAAAAAAAACTTGAAAGTGTTTTAGAAACTAGAAGGGTAACTACATCACTTAAGAAATGAAAATCCTCTTAAATGATTTGATTCATTTACTCTTCTAGTTTCTAAAACACTTTCAGAATAAAGTAATTAAGAGAAACTAAAAAGTGTTTTAGAAACTAGAAGGGTATCTCCATCACTTTCAGATTCTTCTTTTAAGATGGGTTAGGTGCAAAATGATGAGAAACTTGAAAGTGTTTTAGTGACTGGTAAGGGTAACGCAATAATCTTTAGGAGTATTTCCATGTTGTTATCATCTTTAAAAATACGCTTTTTATGCCAGTTTGAAAATGAGTCCAACTAAAAAGTTTTTTTTTTAAATTATTGTCTATAAAAAGCTTATTTTGAAAGATAACATGAAATTACCCCTTGAACTGATTGAGCAACCCTTCTAGTTTATAAAACACATTCTAGTTTTTCTTGATTTTGCTCTTCTTTGAAACAGACTGAATCAATCATAGTTGGGAAAGTCAGTTGTTTATAAACAATCTTTATAAGATTTGTTTATTTAAATGAGTAGCTTTTTGTTTCATTTTTTGCAGGGTAACTTAAGAGGCTACATCGCAAAATTACTTCGAAGAATCTCCACAAACAGCGCTAGCATCGTTTTTCTATTGAGCCCGTAGACCCCAATGTTAAAGAAAAAACGTTAATTTTGAAAAATAATATTTCAAACTTGCGAATTTCTAACTCTTATGTTAAACTCCATTGAGTACGCACTTGTATGCAAAAAAAACATCCATGCATTGAAACGCTCGTAAAAATACGTAAAAATAAAACCAGAATTAAACCACAATGAAGCCAACACATTTGAGCACGTACTGATTTTTTTGTGATTTTTTAAAATTTATTTTTATGTATTTTTACAAGCATTTTATAAATTCGCGATTTTGAAATACTTTTTTTTTTTAAATAGAACCACACTTACCAATTTTTTGTTATTCTATCACTGGATCAGCATATATTTAAAGTGCACATTGCACTTTGAACACTTAATATTGGACAACTTTAAATATGAAAAATAAACATATCGCCGCCGCGACTGTTTATTTTAAAAAATGCGCGTTTCTTCATTAACATGGGGTCTATGGGCTCAATGGAAAAACGATGCTAGCGCTCTTTGTGGAGATTTTTTCGAAGTAATTTTGCGATGTAAACTTTTTTTCTTAAGGCTGTTGAAACATTTAATTTGTCCATGTAGTTCTAGACGGCGCCACCGTCTCACCATAGAAATACATTGTGACGTTGTCAGTGTATTTTGCTGGCGAGATGGTGGCGCCGTCTATAGCACTAGGCCTACACGGACAAATTAAATGTTTTTAACAGCAGCCTTCTTAACTTTCAGACCAACAAAAAACCGTTTAATTTACTAGCAAATGAATTTTTTTTAAAAAGAAAAACATTCCCACCACCCTCTGAGTTTTCTTTTAGAAAAGAAATCCTTTACGACTTTATTTTAAAAATTATGACTTTGTTGCGTGCTGTTGGATTTTGCTTTATATTTATATTCTATGAATGAAAATTGGGCCTTTTTTTTTCCTTCTCTTTCTTTTCGTTGCCCACCTATGGGGTTTGTTTGTTTGTGTTTTTTGGTTAAGAATTATTGTTACAATATGGATTGATATTTTTGACCTTTCTATTATTTATTATTTATCTCCAACAATTGACTGCATTACATGTACAGGGTGGTTCAAAATAAAAAGGTGTATCCACTGTGGCGAAAATTCAACTGTTGAAAAATAACAGTGTTTCCAATGGAGAAAATGTATTAAGAGGCTAGTGAGCGGAGAAGATCTGCTAATGCATATTGGGAACCGGTTCGTCAAGATCTACGAACTGATTAGAACCGGTTTCGAGAAAAAAATCGCGAACCGTTTAAACCGGTTACGAACCGAGTAGAAACGGTTCAGTTCTACCCGTTTGCCACCTCTTACAGTAGAAGCCTTGTTCAAGGGTACTCCACAATGAGCCATATGAACAATAAGCGCCTCTAGTGGCAGTAGGCTAAAAGATGGCCCCCTAAGAAGTTAGCAGATGAAGCTTGTAAGCTTTTTTGCCGTTTTCTCACAAATTACTTGCCCAATTTTCGTGAATTCTTGAAAAAAATAACGACAAAAGTACGTAGTTTCACATCCATGCATTAGTTTTTTAATATTTCACATTGTTTTGTTGTTTTAGAACGTTGCTAATAAACCGAAACTTTTAACATGTGGAAGGCAATAGAGATTTCAATAAGTCGATAAGTTCTTTTGCTTATTTCTTGTAAATTACTTGCACAATTATCGTGAAATTTTAAAAAAATAAAGATAAATAGATAGTTTTATAATTAATCATTTTTTAGTTAAATATTCTTCCTGTTTGTTTGTTTTTCATGTGTTATTCAAAAAAATGACTTCAACTATTCAGTGTAGGGTTCAGAATAAAACATTGAAAACAAACAAACAACGAGGAACATTAAAAAAAACCAATGCCTGATTGTGAAACTATGTACGTTTTTCTTTATTTCTTTAAAATTTCATGATAATTAATATTAATTATGCAAATGATTTGCAAAAAAATAAGCAAAAGAACTTACATACATATCGATATCTCCATTGGCTTCCATGTTAAAAGTTTAGATTTAAATAGCAACGTTCAGAACAAAACATCAAAAACAACAAAACAATGTGAAATATTAAAAAAAACTAAAGCATGGATATGAAACTACATACTTTTGTATTTATTTTTTCAAGAATTCACGAAAATTGGGCGTGTAATTTGCGAGAAAATGGCAAAAAAACTTACCAGTGCAGCGATTTTTCCATAAAGTTTCGTCTGCTAACTTGTTAGGGGCCATCTTTTAGCCTACTGCCATATGGCTCATAAAACAAGGATTTTTATATTGGAACCCTGTTCTACTATACATTAACAGTTGAGCTTCAACTTGAACTCTCTAGTTCAAGTTGAAGCTCAACTGTTAATGTATAGTTACAAACTATTATATATACACGTATATTAAGCCCCGTCTAGCTGTGTGTCCTGATTTAACGCTGTTACCTTGAAGCACGGCGGAATTTATATAAATTTAAATTTAAATGAATAAATGAAATGCTTTTTTTTTCTCAAGGTCAACTATTTGTTGCACACTCCCATCGAAGAACCCCATGATATTAAATTGGAGAGAGGAAAAAAGGTTGGAAAGTGTAGAGTGGGGGGGGGGGGGAGAGAGAGAGAGAGAGAGAGAAAGAAACGTGGAGGGGGAAAAAGTGGGAGGGGGTGACTGAAATTGAAATGAAAGGAGTAAAAAAGGAACAAACGACGCACATGCGCACACCAGAGAAAATGAAAAATCATTTTCTCTTTCAAATATAATAAATGGGAGAGGATAATAGTAGCAAAATTAAACTAAAGTTTATCACAGGCAATTGTGCCCAGCATTAGAATTTCTTTTGCTCTGCCCTTTTATGAATGTCATCAATTTCTAATTGGTTTGTTACTTGGTCTGACGTCATAAAAGGGCAGAGGAAAAGAAATTCTAATGCTGGGCACAATTGCCTGTGAATTTCGCTCCCGTCATTTATGACGGGTTACCCCACTAGTTTAATAATAATTATATTTATTATAATGATTTTTTGTTGCTTAATTTCGATTAAAAAGGTACGTGGTTCAGCTTTTGACTCCGAGCAACATAATGGCACGCATTAATGGAAAAACGTCAATAACAAAGGAAGAAGTTCAAGAGATCTCGGAATTGTTTTTCGATGCAAAATCCTCGGCAAAAATTCTTGCCGAACAACAGGACAAATACATGAAGTAATAAACTCTCTTCGTTGATTTTTCTTCGGCGTTTTTTGAAAGAATTGTCTTCTTCATCTTCGAAACTTAAATATTGTTCACATTTAATTGCAAATTACATTAAAAGAATCCATCAATCATAAATATTGAATATTTTTTTTACGATTTCACAGAGAGATAGAAAAAGAGTTAGTGAAACTCGGTGGGCCGAGTGGACCTCGATGGCGCTGAACTACAAAAGTCAAAAGTGGCCACAAATTAGTTACGAACCCACAGATTCAGGGCGAACCAATGAAATACTTTTAAGAATCCTCTGTACTCCCAGGGAGGAAACATCATAGTCATTTCTGAAACATATTTATGCTTCTTTTTGGACTAAATTGGCCTTCTGCCACAGGCCCTCTAGGTTGCTTGTAGAATTGTTCAGAAAGAAACTGGCCCATGTAACCGTAATGTCCTATTTATACCCTACAAGACCCACGGAAGTCACATAAAAAAATAGGTGGGTCAACCTGTATCGTTCCCTTGGAAAGCAAGGATTCACATGGACCACCTTGTGGTGCCACACAAAGTTGTGGTTGTTAGCATATCATTGATTATTATATGTATGTTGACACGAGAAACCATCAATGTGGTTGATTCCTGTGTTGGAGGCTAATTTGAGAAAATTTAACCTCTAACATGAATAAACCCATATTGCGTCATAAAATGAAATATACAAACAAGAAATATTAGTTATGAGTATTGCACCATATTATGAAAGAAAAAATAAAAGTAATTAGTAACAGGAAACAAAGAACTATGATCAATAGAAAGATTAGTTCAAACAGGAAACAAAATAATTTAAGAAGACTCATACAAGAAACAGTAGAAAGGATTATAGAAACAGGAAACAAAAAGAAAAAATGAAAACTTAAAAAATAATTAATAAAAAATTAAAACAAACCGATTCGACAGAATGGTCAAGGGTCAGAATTCTGACATTTCAAAATTTAAGTTAAATAATTGAAAGTTAAATGAGCAAATGATGAAAAATAGATAAAGCCAAAAATTAAACTCAAAAAACCAAAAACTAGATGGCATCGGGTAAAAAAAGGCATAACTCCGGATGCCTCATAGAGAAGCATAAAACACTTAAAAATCCAAAAAGAGTAAACAAAGTCCGGAAGTTTAGAAAATATAAAAGGATAAAACTTTTTAGAATAGAGGAGTCCCAAAAATGTAGTCTTCAGAGAGAGTTGCTTGAGGAGGACGTGAGAAGCTCGTTCGTTTAGAGGATTAGAAGAGTTTTTTTGTTTATAGAGTCTGAGGGATTTAGCGGAGAGTTGGGAGTTGAATAAAAGTTTGAAAGTTGTTTCGAAAAGAAGGATTAGGATTAGTTCTAAAAAGTGATTTGAAGTGATTGTGAAAAATAGAAGTTTTCGTGAAAATCTTTAAATTGTGAGAAAATAAGACTGGTGAAAAATAGTGACTGTTGGAGTGATTAGTGAGTGTGTTCCCAAAGAGAAAGGAAATATTGGATACAGAAGAGAAAGACAACAGGCAATAAGAAAAAGGTAAGACACAAAGTACTTATTCTTAATTGGCTATAGAGATAGTGGGAAAAGGATACCCAAACAGAGATAGTGGGAAAGATTAAAGGAACCCTCTAATAACAGAGAGACTCCAGAGTTATATCAAACTACATAAGTGTTTGAGTTGGAGAATTGGTTACTTTGTTAATTACTAATTTGAGAGAATACACAAGGTAGATGACTAAGGATAAGTGCTGTAACATTGATGTTGTAATAAGGTGTTTAGTGTATTAGAATTGAAATGTAACTTAGAAGAGTTAAAAGAGTCAATAAAGCAAGGCATTTCCTGTATTTAAAATTGCTTAAGTTAACATGTAAACCCAATTTATTATTTGTAATAACACTAAAGGATAAAATAAAATTTGTGCATTTTTTCACTCAACACATTTTTATTTTTCGGCTTCGAATTTGTACAGACGCCTTCATTGGCTTAAAGAACCTGCAATTTCAAACTGAAACCTTCCTCGTTACATTTGTTTATTCAGAAACTCATCTTCTTCCCAAGGTGAGGTAACGATAACAAGGAGGAGAAATCAACACCTGCTACCTTGACTTTCAGAGCGTTCAGGGAAGTAAAACTTTTAATGGTTGAGATGGACTGCAAACAGTAGTTGGCATGTGGCCGAAACCGACCACTCGAGTCAAGCGTTAGGAAGCGGTTTTAGTGTAGCTGAATAAACTGCATAAACTGGCGATATACAGCTGACTAAGAGTGATTGGTTTGGGTCACACGTCGACCATTCCGTGCAGTTCATCTCGACTACTAAATGTCGCTCGTATGTGAACGCCTTTAAATTGGCGTGTGTCTTCCATAGAATACTATGAAGTGCGTTTTCAGTCACAAAGGGAAGCTTTTTTTCATTGTCTTCTCTTGGGAACGAGAAAAATTGCAGGTATGATGACAGGCATCTGTACAGGCAATTAGAAATCGGGACAAACAGAAGTTGGCTCCGCCCTTTTTATGACAACCAGCAACTTCTGATTGGTTTGTTGTGTGGTTCGCCGTTGAAAGGGCGGAGCATGTGACGTGAAACTTTATAACCAACCAGTTAGAAGTTGCCGGTCGTCATAAACAGGGTGGAGCCAACTTCTGTTTGTCCCGATTTCTATTGCCTGTGGCATCTGTAGACAGCTTCAGAATTTCTTTGGCTTCACCTTTTTATGAGCACCATCAATTTCTAATTTGTTTGTTACTGGGTCTGTTGTCACATGCCCCGCCCTTTTTATTTCTAACTGGTTGATATTTGTCATTTGGTCTGACGTTCAAAAAATTCTGAAGCTGTCTACATATGCCTGTGTGTATGATGCGCCAATCATGTCAAAATTGAAACATCTGGAGAAATTTGCAAATTTGGATGTTTCAGCGTATGAGGCGCCATTCATGTCAAGAATGGAGGGAGGGCATTGCCATGGCCCCTACTTTTATGAGCCCCATTGGAAGTCCATTTTTTTCTATTAAGTTTCATTTTAGAGCCAATAGATGCCATGAGTCCATGACTAAAATTGCCATTTTAATTCCTCCTAACATAAGGAATTTGTCTACAAATAAGAAAATTTAGGCGAAATGAAACTTTGCATTTATTTGCTAATACACGAAACTGATATTCTTTATGAAATTTTCATTATGAATACAATAGACGATTTTTATTGTCTTCTTTTCTATTTAACAATTTTTATCTTGACATTTGTTTAGTAATTGAAATTGAATACAACGTTAGCAGACAATAGGGAACGGAAATTAACTTTTCTCTTTCAATAGACAGCACTGATTAGTAGGGAAACGGAAGTTACATATAGAATATACCGGAAACGGATTATTTTAGCGCCAAATATCGTCAGCATTTAGTCGCAAACATGTTTTCGGTTACGGATTGTGTCACATTGCCTTATTAAACTGCAACAGTTTTAACGTCATGCATGCGCTTAAGGATGCTAACGCTACCGCAAACCGCGGCCATTGTTATTGCGTTATCGATACTCAAGAAGAAGAAGAAGAAGAGAGTGCGCGCCATTAAGGTTTGAAGGAGACATTTTTAACTAAAAAAAAAGGAACTTTTTGTGTTTGAATAAGTTGCAATCAGGTGTTTTATTATGCAAGTTAGTTTAGAAACAGTGAAAGTAATTGTGAAAAATAAGCTTTTGTGCGTCTTTGAAGGAAGAGGCGGTTTTTGTGGGGGGGGGGGGGGGGGGCTTTAAAAAAAGACATTTGACGCTGAATAGGGAAGAACTTCTGATAAGGTACAGTAAATTAAGTTTCTTTTGACTTATTTGAGAACATTTTCGATTAGTTTTGGGTACTGTTTATTGTTTTAATTATCGGTAAGCTCCATAAGTAGTGTATGACGTCACTGTGTTTGATACTATTATGCAGTTTATTGAGATGATACGTCACGCCTCTGGAATGTATTCGTGTGACGTCACGACAATGTTTTTTTTGAGAACTCTTTTGGACATGTGATGTCACACTAATGTTTTTTTATGTAAGGGTGCGAATGCTTGACGTCACAGCGAGCGACGTTCTTTATTAACTTTTTGGATATGTGACGTCACAGTAATCATTCTTATGGCGTGTATGTATGTACGTGCGACGTCACAGTGATGGTTCTTTATTAAATCTTTGGACATGTGACGTCACTGTAAAGCCGGGTTTACACGCTACGACTTATCGTACGTTTTATCGGATTCGACTAATCGTGTCAAGTAAAACGGAGCGTGTAGACAACAAATCGTACGTCTTATCGGATTGGAATGGAATCGAAGATTGGATCGGAAGTCGAACAAGCCGGGCATCATTTTCCGCGAAGTCGAACGATATAAATATCACTGATCAGATGTACGATTAGAGTTCTAGTCGTACATAGACATACATGTATACTGAATGACGAAAAAGTTGGAACCGACGGAAATCGGATGAAAAGACGGAGGTTAAAACGGAACGTGTAGACAACCTATATAACGTACGTTTTGTCTGATCGATAAAACGTACGATAAGTTGTAGCGTGTAACCCCGGCTTAATGTTTCTTATGAAGTGTGTCGCCGTGTGACGTCACTGTATATGGTCTTTAAGGAGTGTATGGACGTGTGACGTAACAGTAATGCATTTTATGGAGTGTATGGACGTTCGTGACGTCACAGTAATGTTTCTTATCGAGTATACGGCCGTGTGACGTCACAGTAATGTTTCTTATGAGGTGTATGGACGTGTGACGTCACAGTAATGTTCTTAATGAAGTGTATGGATTTGTGACGTCATATTACTGTGGTTTTTACATAAAAATCGCGATTTTTAAGTAATATGATGAAATATAAACGTGCAAAATGAACGAACTGAGTGAAAAAAGTTATTAACGTTTTTTTTAGTCTGTCCCCCGAGTGTTTTTTAGGCGATGAGTTAGTGAGTGAGTGGGTGGGTTGGCGGCGTGGTCAAAGGTCATCTTCCCAATTTGTAACCGGCCTCTTTTTTTTTTTGCGAGGGTCGTAGGGCCCCTATGTGGCCCTCACGTTGACCGTTTTTGAACTTAATATAATTATACCATTTATCTTTTTGAGTTCTCTTTTGTGTGGAATTCATTGTCGGGTTCTCAAATGGGTCAAGTGAAACCCATTCATAAGTTTTTCGCAACTTGAACTATAAATTTTGACAACTTTAGATTTGAAGTTGGTTTAGGAGGTGACCTAGGGGGGGGGGGGGGAGAGAGAGAGATAGTTTAGAGATTTGGGCTTTTGATATACATGTGTATATTCGGTCAGTTCTGCAATTTTTTAAAAAGAAAAACCCACCGGAATATTGATTATCTCTGCCACTAGATAGCGCTGCATGTCCGAAGTAGCCTTTTTATCATTAAGATGGTTTATTAACAGCTGATTTATGAACTCTTGGTTATTCTTTTTTTTTTATAGGTGCAAAATGAGGAGGGAGCACCTTGAAATTGTTTTAGAGACTGGAATTCGGTAGCTCAATCATCAAGTTTATTATCATGTTGATATCTTTCAAAATAAACTTTTTTAACCCGTCATGTATGACAGGTTACCCCACTAGTATATAGGCCTATATATTTGCTTAAAGTTGTATCATTAAAAAGCTTACTTTGAAAGATATCAAGAAGAAAATAGCCTTAAGAGGCTACATCGCAAAATTACTTCGAAAAAACGTCCACAAAGAGCGCTAGCGTCGTTTTTCTATTGAGCCCATAGACCCCCAATGTTAAAGACAAAACGTTAATTTTTAAAAGTACAGTCGCTGCGGCAATATGTTTATTTTTCATATTAATTATTAATTGTCCAATATTAATTTTTCAATGTGCAACGTGCACCTTAAATGTATGCTGATCGAGTGATAGAATGACAAAAAATTGGAAAGTGTGCTTCTATTTTTAAAAACTATTTCAAAATTGCGAATTTCTAACTCTTATGTTAAACTCCATTGAGTACGCGTTCGTAAGCAAAAAAAAACATCCGTTAAAATAATCGTAACAATAATTTAAAAAAAAAACACTATTTAACCACGTGCTGATTTTTTTCTGGTTTATAAAAATTATTTTTACGTATTTTTACGAGCATTTTAATGTTTTCTTATTTGGGCGTATACTCAATGGAGTTTAACATAAGAGCTAGAAATTAGCGATTTTGAAATATATTTTTAAAAATTGAAGCACACTTTCCAATTTTTTGTCATTCTATCACTGGATGAACATATATTTAAAGTGCACATTGCACTTCGAACCATCAAAATTGGACAACTTTAAATATGAAAAATTAACATATTGCCGCCGTGACTGTGCATTTTAAAAATTAAACGTTTTTTTCCATTAACATTGGGTCTATGGGCTTCAATAGAAAAACGATGCTAGAGCTCTTTGCGGAGATTTTTCTAAGTAATTTTTGAATGTAGGCTCTTAAGTGATTCGTCTACCTCTTCTAGAATTTAAAACATTTCTAGTTTCTCTTCATTTTTTGCACTGGAAAGACAGATTAAACAGAAATTTTAGGAGACGTTTACACTTTAAAATCATTTACTCTCTCAAATCCAATCAGCTAAAGGCGTTCCTAAAGTGACTGGATTCAGTGGTTGCACAGTGTGCTTACTAGAGAATAAGTTATGCGTTCCATAATGGAATCCAGATTGACATTCAGTCTGGTCGAACATAACGAATCTGATAGTGGATTATTTAATTTTTGAATAATAGGCCTATTGTATTTTTATGTTAATATCTTTGACATTTTATATGCACACTAAACAACTGTTGTGTGGCCAAATTGTATATGTTACTGTCAATCTGCGGAATCAGTCAATCTGGATATTGCCTAGGCAATCTGCTAAACACAACCAACCTGTTAGTGAAGCTTCAAAATTCAACACCTAAAATGTGTTGAATTTTGCAGATTCATTAGCAGTTTGGTGGTTTTGCATATTGCCTAGGCAGTATGCAGATTGACAGTAACATTTACATAGAGGGCGCCTGTAGCCATGTTTGAATTTCGATAGATGGCGCTACTTTTGATATGTGAGATTTTGTATTGTTTCATTTCGGTTTTAAGTGATGCATTTTTAGAACCAAAAAAACATGCTGATGATGAAAGAGGGGGGGGGGGAGAATTTTGAAAAAAAGAGGGCGTTAGCTGTCACGATGAGAGAATTATCTGAAATAAGACCTTTTTCGGTTCTTAATTATTGCTATAAAAGCAGTAATAGACCACAGTATAAAGTCACGATTTGTTTGCAAATAGGCAATAAAAATGACTGAAGTTAGCTGCTATAAAAGTGGGGGAGAGGGTTTTTTTAAAGAAGTCTCTTAATGGAGTTTCAGTCTTAACGATAGCGATGCGCTTACGGTACCTCATGAGAGCTAAAGTGCAACGCTTCAGCAGAAAAGAGCTAAACACTGATGCGACTTGTCCTAACATAGAAGAGCTTATCTGTACAATAGCTAAATTTGAATTAAGAAGAGGGCTCCATAGAAAAGAACTTGCATAAATGCAAGGTAGGTGTCGCCTATAACCTCTCAATAGGTGGCAAACTCCACTCGCCAATCAGTTGAAATAGAATGCCTTTTAGCTTTAAAAGCGTCCAAAACACAGGCAGTTGTGCTCAGCGCAACATCTTCGTATGCCATGGCCCTTTTCTGTGCATCATTGGCTCCAAGGATCGAATGCCGATGTTGTTCTTCTGAAAGACAATATTCAGAATTCGAAAATCAGTTGTTCATCATAAAAGCCATCTTGAATGCAAATAGAAAGTGTTTTAGAATAAGCTTTTTATATGAGTTCATAAATAGGACAAAGCAGACAATATTCTTTTTAATTTTTATCCATAAAAAGTTTCATTTTGAAAGATATCAGCATGAAAATAAGCTTTAAGTGGTTGAGCTGCTACCCCTTCAAGTTTCTAACAAACTTTCAATTTTTGTTTATTGGTGCTCTAGCATCTATAGGAAACCTGCAGAATAACGAGTTCGAGAAATCAAACTGTTTTATATACAGTGTGTTTCATATTTATATAGACGCACCCCAGAAATTGGGTTATAACTCGAGTTGGATGATGGATTCACGGGTTGATGGATTCACCTGAAATTTTCACCATAAAGAGGTCATCTTATATTATAAACTTTTTGCTAGGCAGAAATTTTTTTCTTAAAAATTTACCTTTTTAAGAAAAAAATTAAAATAAAAAAAATAAAAACTGGAAAATGACTGTTTCATAATTATAGACGCACTAATGAACTTTTCACTTTTATTAATTATTGTGACAAAACAACATGCTGAACACAACAGTAACATTAAAATTAATATGGTATACGACAGTCCAGATGTTTTAAAACTTAAAACACACTTTTCTACATACTTTAAACAATATTTATAAGCAAATTTACCGATATTCTACCCCAAAGGAGCTAAAATGGCAATTTTCAGCTTTGATATTGTAGTATCATGATGGCAATCTACTTAATCATCATGTACAATGATGTCCCAAAAGTTTTCTACGAGATTTAAGTCCGGGAGACACGCGGGCCATTCGAGAGTGGTGATATTTTGGTTCCATAACCATTCCTTCGTTAGGTTATTGGAGGAAACTGGGGCATTTTCTTGCTGGAATACTAAGCTAATCCTATGGAATCGATGTTTTATGGCAGTACATACCCTACTGATATTTATTTGGGTTGAAATAAGGGCTAAGCTCGCGTTTCAAAAACTAAGCTGCTCGTTCAAAAGGCACTAAATGTTACCCATATCATTAGGCTCCCCCACTGCCGAAATTTTGTTTGAAAAATAATGTGGTTTTTTCGTCACATCCTTTCAATATGTAGAAAAGAATAAAAACTGTCAGAATCATTGAGATTGAATATTTTCCCCCCTCGGTTATGTTGGTGATGGGAGCCTAACAATATGCGAAGTATTTAGCTCCTTTGGAATGAGTAGCTTTGCCTTCATTTTAACCAAAAATGTTTATTATCAGACAATGTTATGACTTATGAGAGTGTTTACTGACCTGCCAAAGTCGATTTCCTAGCGTTAGTTTTCGAGCAAGAACCTGCACCAGTTCGCGCCAGTAATCTAAGCAATGAATGGTTACGAAATCAAAATTACAGAGAACTTTTGGGACATCATCATACATTGCTGATTACGCAGATTGCTATGAGTATACTACAATAGCAGAGTTGAAAAGTCTCATTTTAGCTGTTTCGGGGTAGAATCTCTGCAAATTTGCTTATAAATATTGTTTAAAGTCTGTAGAAAAGAATGTTTTAAGTTTTAAAACATCAAAACAGTCGTATACCTTAGTATTTTTAATGATTCAGCATGTTATTTTGTCCCAATAATTAATCAAAGTGAAAAGTTCATTAGTGCGCCTATAATTATGAAACGGTCATTTTCCAGTTTTTAATTTTTTTTTTAATTTTTACCTTTTTAAGAAAAAAAAATTCTGCCTAGCAGAAAGTTTATAATATAAGATGATCTCTTTATGTTGAAAATTTCAGGTGAATCCATCAACTATAACTCGAGTTATAAGTAATTTCTGGGATGCGTCTCCTCTATATATATATGAAACACACTGTATAAGGTGTGATTCCTGTGATATAGACATTTACCCTAAAACCACTTGCCTGAAAGGGGCATTTGCCCTAAAAGGACGTTTGCCCTAAAGGGACATTTGCCCTAAAAGCACTTTTTGTTCTGTTTTCATATGGTTTATTGTCTTGTGGTGGAGTATGTTAAATACGTTCTGCACACTGCATGCACGTAAAAGACGCCAAATGATGTAAATTTACACTACTAATTAGGGCAAATGGCCTTTTAGGGCAAGTGGTTTTAGGGCAAATGTCCTTTTATGGTAAATCATTTTAGGGCAAATGTCCCTTTACGGCAAATCGTTTTTGGTCAAATCCCCTTTTAAGGCAAGTGGTTTTAGGGCCAGTGTCCCTTTAGGGCAAATGGTTTTAGGGCAAATGTCCCACACCCGTGATACATTTACTATTCTAGCCTCTAAACCACTTTCATGGGGATTTGATGGGCGGATGGAAGAACAACCCCATGAAAGCTATTTATTGAGGAGGGCTTTTGATGATGTATGGTATTAGAGGCTATTAGTAATGCTAAACATTGGCTGACAACAAAACGCATAACTAAAATATTTGATGAGGTTTTTGTTGTTCTTTTATTCGCAAGAGAGAGAGAGAGAGAGAGAGAGAGAGAGACAGAGAATGCATGGTTTTAAACGAGGGAGCGATTAGTTGCGAAATCCAGCTTAAAAGTCTTGTTGAAACCTCCAAATTGGGGTGTTGTTACTCTTACTACTACTTTATGGCTTTCGTGGTCTATTATTAATAATAATGTATGGATGGATAAAGGGGGGAGGGAGGGATGGGGGTAGACCTAACATTGTGCATTTTGCAATGTACAGGGTGAGCCAGTTGGTCTAGTTAGAGGTTACTGGCCGATCAAGTCCAAAAGACGGGCTCACCGCTCTCCATCTGCTTAAAGCCCGGGTCGTTTTCAAAACTCACATAAAAAGCTTATTTTAAAAGATTTCAACGTGAAAAATATTTCCGCACTTCCGGTTTACGTGCAATGTATGTCATTCTCATAAGCATCTGTGGAAAGGGCTCGACCACGTTCGCTCTGAATTGGCCTGACGTTTGAGGCGCGTATTGCACACGGGAAATGAAGACATTTCTGTCTAGCATACTTCAATGGGAATGTATCCCACCCAACATTTCCGTTGCCGCACTTCCGATTCATGTGCAATGAATTTTTGAAGTTGAAATTGTCACGAGCATCTGTGGCAAGGGCTCCACCATGCACGTTCGCTTTGAAATTGGTCTGTCATTTGAGGCGCGTATTACATACGGGAAATGAAGACATTGCTGAATTTCAAACTTCCCCTGGAATGTGTTGCACCCAACATTTCTGTTCCCGCACTTTTGGTTCACTTGCAATGAAGTTTCGAAGTGGTACTGTCTTGAACATCTATAGAAACACGTCTACGGTGCCCACTCTGAATTGGCCTAACATTTGAGGCGCGTGTTGCACACGGGAAATGATACGGAACCCTGTAACGGGACATGAATCGCCAAGTAAAAAAATTGTAAATTCGTATTTACAAAACTTTGTAATTTGTTATTACGAAATTCAATTCTTAATTGTATGCAATTCGTAATTATGAATTGAATTTCCGAATAACAAATTGTGAAGTTTGTAATTACGAATTGAAGTTTGTAATTACGAATTGAAGTTTGTAATTACGAATTGAAGTTTGTAATAACGAATTGAAGTTTGTAATTACGAATTGAAGTTTGTAATTACGAATTGAAGTTTGTAATTACGAATTACAGTTTGTAATTACGAATTGAAGTTTGTAATTACGAATTACAGTTTGTAATTACGAGTTCAAGTTTGTAATTACGAATTGAAGTTTGTAATTACGAATTGAAGTTTGTAATTACGAGTTCAAGTTTGTAATTACGAATTACAGTTTGTAATTCGTAATTACGAATTACAGTTTGTAATAACAAATTGTGAAGTTCGTAGCAAATTTGCGATGTACTTTACATGTCTCAGGTAGAAAATCTGAACTGTTTTAGAAACTAGAAGGGTAGCTTTCAATTCACTTCAGGATATAATCATATTGATATATTTCAAAATGAACTTTTTATCGCAAAGACCCTTATAGAGAAGGTGTCGTAAAACAATTTCTGAATTGTCAAACTCCATATTTTGTAAGTTTAATACGTCTGGTTAATATTTTCTAGATAATTTATTGTTTGTTTCAACGCTGAAAATGAAAATAAGAGAAGAGGGTTTAAGGAGATTTTGAACATTTTTTCTTCTTCTTCGAAGGGGGTGTTTTTTTTTACGTAGGCAACGCAACACAAATCGTCCGAAGATGAGTGAGAGAGAGAGAGAGAGAGAGAAACAAACCCTCCCATGTCGTATATTATAACCTACTGCAGCCCCTTAAAGTGAAAGCTACAATTATGCCATTCATCATTGGCTTGTTTATATGTTTATGAAGCATTATTGGCATTTTTGTGGAAAACAACAAGAGAGAGAGAAAGAGAGGAACCTCGGCTTTATATTTGAGCTGCTTTTTTTTCGGGGGGGGGGGGGGGGTTAGTTGTTTGATATTTTAGAAGGTCGATCACTTCCATAGTTGAATGTTTATGAAATAATGCTCTGAGATAATTTATACTAATTAGGACAACATTAGCATTTTTTTTATGAAATCTTTTAAAAATCGGAAGATTCCAGAAAGGAGGGGGGGGGGTTACATTGATGCACGAATTGGTCCCATATTGGCACCTTTTTTTTTTCGTGATCCATTCGTCGTCTTATTGTTAAGGTGCATTTACTAGTGAGCTGAAGAAGAGAATTGTATGAGCTGAAGCAGAAATGTTTCACCTATCAGTTCTGACATGTATGAAGACCAATAATATGAATCTGTCCTAGCAAAAATCTCCCTAATTTTCCTAGAGTGGTCAGCCCTGCCCATGTATAGTGCTTTATGAATATCACTATAGACTGTGGTTTAGGACAATCACCACGTGTAATTTTCCCCAAACAATTTCAAACTTAACTCAGCCCTGTGATGTGCCAAACTATGCCATTGTAGCACTGACAGCATATCAGTAACACTATCTGTAAATTTATGCCTGCTACAAACAAACCTAGCTGCCTTACGCTGAACCACTTCAACTGAGTGAGTGTGACAGAGTGACGATTCCATACACTACAGCAATACTCAAGTTGAGGCCGAACCAATGCTTGCTAGGCAATAGTTTGAACTTGTGCTGGGCAGGTGCCCAATGTCCTTTGACTAAAACAAAGCATTTGTAGAGCTTTCCCAGTAAAGCCGAGGACACACATACGGAAAATGAACCAAGAAAATCTCTCCTGAATAAGAAACAGAAAACGAAAATATTTTCTGTACTTATCATGCATGCCACACATACATCAAGAAATTTAAACTAAAAATGAGCGCCATCTATTGTTACATATGTGCAACAAGGCCTAGTTTATTTCTATGCTAAGGGAATACAGTACGCTAAATAAAAATGTTTTTTGTCAACTCGTACCAAATGGATAATAGTGTTTTTAATTGTGGTGTCCTTAAAGAATGTCTTTTTTGTCAAAAAGAACTGGGTATTTTCTAATAGCTTCCAATAAAGATTCGATTTGATCATGTTGATGTCTTCGTTTTTTCGATGTGGTAGCCGCCATATTGTTTGAAATGTTGGATTTTCAGGGTAGTGGGATGGGTTTTTGATTCATGACGTCATGAGGTGCTATGCTGCTATTGGTCAGAATTTGAAAGTAAGATTCTGTCCTAAGAAAAAGTTGAGCCAGTTTCAACTTTTTTTTCTTGCAAGAAAATCGGCCAGAATTTGAAATTTTTTCCAAAATTCTTTTCTGGACTGATTTTCTTGGCTAATTTTCCGTATGTGTGTCCTCCGCTTAACACCTTCAATGTGATTTTTCTAAGAAAGGTCATCTGTTACGAGCGCGCATACTCAATGGAGTTTAACATAAGTGTTAGAAATTCGCGATTTTGGAGTACTTTTTTAAAAATAGAACCGCACTTAACAATTTTTTGTCATTCTATCACTAATATCAGCATATATTTAAGGTGCACATTGCATTTTTGAAAAATTAAAATTAGACAACTTTAAATATGAAAAATTAACTGTGTAGTTTAAAAATTAACATTTTTTCTTTAACACATTGGGTCTATGGGCTCAATAGGAAAACGATGCTATAGCGTTCTTTGCGGAGATTTTTCGAAGTATTTTTGTGATGTGTAGCCTCTTAAAACGAAGATAAAATTTATTTTGAAAGAAAGAAAGAAGAAAAAAACACCGCAAACAAATTCTTACCCCTATAACCATTATCAATTTTACTACTCTAGTTTCTAACATATTTCAATTCTTAATTATTAATATTACTTCTGAAGGAAAAAAAAAGTTTGTGTTTAGAAAACGGGATAAACAGACGTTGGCACCGCCCTTTTTATGACGAACGGCAACTTCTAATTGAAAAGTTCGGAGCATGTGACGTCAGACTACGTAACCAACCAATTAGAAGTTGCCGGTTGTCATAAAAAGGGCGGAACCAACTTCTGTTTATCTCGTTTTCTAATTTGCCTTTATTAAAAAACGACTTTGTTCATCTGCCATCTTGATGCCGTTAAACACGATGACCAGTGGTCAGTTTGCTTTGTTTAAAAAAACTATTTTCTGTTGTAAATCAGTTAAAAGTTAACTAATATCTCTTGTCAGTTTTAACTGACAAATTGTTAAGAATTGTTTGTCTGCGATTCACATCTTGTGTTAGCTTTTTGAACTCGATCTTAACCAAATGTTAAACTTGTCTCTTAACAACCCCCCCCCCCTTCTCCTCCCCCCTAAAAAAAGGTGTTTTCTACTCCCATTTTTATGTAATTCATTATTTCTTTTTCTTGAGACATGTTGAAGTTTTATTGTTTTAACACCTTTTCTTAAGATAATCGGCTCTTATTAATTACAGAGAAACTTTATTGAGGGATGAATAATACTATGAACGAGCAACAAAAAAAAACATTAAGCGCTGAGTAAACTCCATTCTAATCTTAAGATTTAATGCCTATAGGGATCTTAAAGACATATGAGTTAGATTCTTTAATTATATGTTTCTGTCTGTATGTGGATTTTTTTTTGTGAATCCTTGCTTATAGCTTTTAAAATGAGGCGTTCTTTTCTTGCACTTTTTTTTTCTTCTTCTTCTCGTAATTTGAGACTCCATATTTCATTAAAGGCATATAACTCTTCTAGGATGCACCAACAAAGTTTTAAGTTTTAGGCTTGGTTAATACTTCCTCGCTAAGCGGCAAAGCGGAGGGCGAAGCTTTGGAACTGACGTTCAGAGCTACAGATTTTTGGCCTATGCCAGAGCATGAAGCTAGCTTTGGAAATGACGTCAGAGCTTCAGATTTTTGGCCTTTTGCCAGAGCATGAAGCTAACTTTGAAATTGTTCAACTTTTCAAAGCTTATAGCAAATCAAAGCACCAATCAGGGTAGCTTTATACGCCAAACCTTTTGTTAAAGATTTGCAAGCTTTAAAGCTTCTAAAAATTAGCTCCTCAAAACTTTATGTGGGCGGCCCACAACAAATATCTTTGCGGCCTAGCCAATATATAAAGGCATGTAACAGAATTTTTAATAACTATATGAAATACTAGTGGGGTAACCCGTCATAAATGACGGGAGCTAAATTCACAGGCAATTGTGCGCATGCGCGTCGTTTTTTCCTATTTTTTTTCTCCTCTCATTTCAATTTCAGTCACCCCTCCCACTTTTTTCCCCCTCTGCGTTTCCCTCTCCCCCTCTACACTTTCCAACCTTTCCCCCCCCCCCTCTCCAATTTAATATCAGGGGGGCTTGGATTGGGAGAGTGCAACATATAGTTGACCTTGAGAAAAAAAAGCGGTTCATTCATTTAAATTTATATAAATTCCGACGTGGTTCAAGGTTTTTGTCTTTTTTGTACAGCGTTAGATCAGGAAACACAGAAAGACAGGGCTTAATATATATATTATATATAATTCTCATTTTGTGGCCCGGACCTTTTTTTTATTTGGCCCGTGTTAGCCTTTGAGTTTGACATGCTTGGTATAAAGGTTATGAAATGCAGTGAACCACGTGTTTGTATGAACAAGCTAAGCTTCGGGAAGCTAATTTTTACAAGCTTTCAAATCTTAGCAAAGTTTGGAGTATAAACCTACCCGAAGAGTGGTAATACTTTAAAAAAACACTTATTTGGGGGGGGGGGGACATGAGGTTAAAGTTAAGAGAAGATTCATGGCTTACTTTGCTGAGCTTTTCAAGTGCAAAAACCGTTTTGACTATTCACGATATAGGTTTATTTGGCTCACCTATAATAGACTGAGATACAAAAAAAAATGGCAATTTTAAACTCATTTTCCCCCCAAGAAGTTTTTTTTTTTTTTGGAGTTGTGACACTTCTCATCGAGGTGCGACATGTTCGTATGAACAAGCTAAGCTTTCTGGGAGCTTCAAAACCCTGCCACAAACCAGTCTGGTCAGTGGTCAGTTAGAGGCAACATGTTCCAAGTAGTCACAAAGATTAAACAAATGTTTTCTTCAGTTCAGAACTGTCGCAAGTTTCGTTAAATGTTTTGGTAAGTATGGAATTATTTAACATGTTTCGAGTATTTTCCAAACTTGTCGCAATGTGTTTTGATAAGTCTCAATCAAGTTCTGACTTGTCCGAAACATACTTTGACATAAACAATGCAAGCAACACATGTATCGAACGTGCAAGTTTAGGTATTGCATTAACTATATAGAAGTGCACTGTAATGCTCTGGTCAAGTCTGCGTGGTTTGTGTTAAACAACTCATTCGAGACTGTTAGTGATGTCCACCGAAATAACGTCCAATAACGAACGTAGCCACGAATGAATGAATTTAGAATAATCTTTCCAATTAATTACAATAGAACGTCGATTATGTGAACTTTTGATTATGGTATCGGAACTATGCATGTCCGACATTTAGTTACGATAATCAAGACTAAAAATGTTTTCCTTCCTGTCCATTTCTCCATTTCACAGAAGGCTTGGTTCATACTCCTTTGCTAAGCGGCAAAGCAGCCTGTGAAGCTTCAAAAATGACGTCAAGAGCTTCAGGTTTTTGCCTTCGCTAGAACACGAAGCTAGCTTTGAAATTGTTCAGCTTTTCATGATTGGTGCTTTGAGTTGCGGAGGTTTGAAAAGTTAAACAATTTCAAAGCTAGCTTCGTATTCTGGCGAAGGCAAAAACCTGAAGCTATTGACGACATTTTTGAAGCTTTGTAGGCTGTTTTGTCACTTAGCAAGGGAGTATAAACCAAGCCAAATGGGATGAACAAATGACACCTTTTTTTCTTCCAGAAGGGAAAGGGTTCCATTGTTTTATATATTTTTTATATTGTACAAAAAAGTTATAAAAATTTCAAGTGAAGCTTGCAAGACCACGTGTTTGTATGAACAAGCTAAGCTTTGAGGAGATCATTTTTTAGGAGTTTTTGCAAATCTTAGCAAAGTTTGGAGTATAAATCTGCCCTTAAGGGTTGGTTTATACTCTCTTGCTAAGCAGCAAAGCAGCCTGCGAAGCTTAAAAAAATGACGTCAGAGCTTCAGGTTTTTGCCTTTGCCATAGCGTGAAGTTAGCTTCGAAATTGTTCAACTTTTCAAAGCTTAGCAACTCAAAGCACCAATCATGAAACGGATACACAAATGGGGTGAACAAATCACACCTTTTTTTTTGCTTCGAGAAGGGGAAGGGTTCTATTGTTTTGTATTTCTGTTTTATAAGGTATAAAGGTTAGAAAATATTGTGAAGTTTGCAAGGCCACATGTTTGTATGAACAAGCTAAGCTTTGGTGAGCTAATTTTTAGCAGCTTTTTGCAAATCAAGCGAATCTTAGCAAAGTTTGGAGTATAAATCTACCCTTAACGTGTGCAGGTTGTATAGTTGGCCAGAGCAGCATTACGAATGCCAGAAGTGGCACAAAATTCACACCAGGTGTGGGCCCAAATTGGAGGGTACTATTTTTCGTCTCTCTCTATATAAAAGAGTGAGTTTATATACAGTCAATATAATAATGTTACTTCCTTATGTTATAATTTTCTTCTCGTAATTTTGGGGGTCAGTTGTTTGCTTTTATAACATCTATAATTTCATATATTTAAGCAATATGATTTTTTTTTTCTCTCTCTCTCTTTCTCATTCTTTCTCTCCTTGGCCTAAAGGAGTTTTTTGTTGAAACTTAGAAGAAGAAGAAGAATAATAATACAATTTCTTTATTTTTGCATCATGAAAAGTTAAGGGTTACTCTCTATAAAAACGTTTTATGTGGATTATATTGGCCATTAAGACTGTTGAAAATTGGTTTTCCTAGAGAGAGAGAGAGAGAGAGAATAAGCTAGCAAGAAAGAAAACGAGGACCATAAAAATGTTGGTTGCATGGACGGCCGTTTATCAGTTTATTAAAATAATTATTGACGAGATGGTGGTGGTCTCTTGTCTCTAGGGGATTTAGTTTTTTGTTGTTGTTGTTTGTAATAGTGCCATTTGAGCGAGCTTATAGATGTAGGTCGCTGACTTGTGGTGGCTGTGGCTGCTTTTGCTGAGTTTAATGGCGCAGTCCCACTAGGCTGGTTTTCCAGCCGCTGGTTGCTGCTGGCTGGTTGTAGCACTCTAGCAGCATAGTCTGAACTGCTACCAGCAGCTGCTTTCTCCAGCGGGCTAGGGATTTTAACAGCGGCTGGTGAAGTTGGACATGTCCAACTTTAGCAGCTACCAGCTGGTCTTGTGACTCCCTTCCTGCTGCTGCCATCTAGTGTGAACGTTTTGTTGCTAGTAGTGGCACTGGTGGTAATTGAAACTCCACTGCTTGGGTTGGTTGTTGTTAGAGTTTGTGTTTTTGCAAGACGGTGATTGGATGACTTGCACTGCTAATACCAGCAGTGACTGGACAAGTGTGAACCCAAAGCAGCTGCTGCTTGCTGTTGCTGCTAATAGCCAGCAGCAACCAGCGTCTGGGAAACCAGCCTAGTGTGACTGCGAAAGTAGCTAAGTGAAGCTTGATGCGAAGATATAGTTGGATTGATACCGACTGCAACTGGCAGAAGCAGCAGCAGTGGCTGTGTTTAAACATAGACCCCTCAGCTGCCGCCATTAGGCGCCTTAGCCGAATTTTTGTAGTGCAGCCAAAATCCGTCGAATAATTTTTATGGCTAGTGATGTTCCTTGAAGCTGTTTACACATTAATTCTAACTTGAATGGCAGATAAATGGAGAAGCAAAAATCTTAAGCAAATGCATTCACTTTATTGTAGTTGCTTTATGCAAGCCACTCTCGAGACCGAACGACAGTTCATGTAGACAGACTGATTGCAGGGATGTGCCTTAAACCCTTCCGGCTTGAATGACGGTCTATGTAGCTGTCGTTCCTTAAGAGGCTACTTGGAAAAATTACTTCGAAAAATCTCCACAAGGAGCGCTAGCATTGTTTTTCTATTGAGCCCATAGACCCTATGTTAAAGAAAAAATGTTAATTTTTAAAAAAACACAGTCGCGGCGGCATTATGTTTATTTTTTATATTTAATGTTGTCCAATTTTGATAGTACAAAGTGCAATGTGCACTTTAAATATATGTTTATCTATTGATAGAATGACAAAACAATTGGTAAGTGTGGTTCTATTTAAAAAAAAAGTATTTAAAAAATCCATTAAAATGTTGGTAAAAATAATTTTAAGAAACCAGGTAAAATTTTGTAGTTTTTTGAAATTATTTTTCGGTATTTAATGGATTATTAAAACACATCCATTACATTTTAATGGATGTGTTTTTCTATGTAGCACGTACTAAATGGAGTTTAACACAACATAAGAGTTAGCTAAATTCGCGATTTTGAAATAGTTTTTAAAATTAGAACCACACTTAAACCAATTTTTTGTCATTTTATCACTAGATCAGCATATATTTAAATTGCACATTACACTTTGAACTATCAAAATTGGACAACTTTAAATATGAAAATTAAACATTAAGAGCATCGGGTGTATGTGTTCAATGGAAAAACGATGCTAGCGCTCTTTGTGGAGATTTTTCGAAGCAATTTTGGAGGATGTAGCCTCTTAATTTTAGCTTGATTAGGGTTTCCATTACCGGTCACTTTATAGCATTACCGGTTTTTTGGAATGCGAAACCGGTAAATTTCGGAAATAAAGCAAAAACTGTAATTAGCGCTGTAAAAAACCTCAAAAATTGAAATTTTTAAAATTAAAATAAATATAAATTCATAACTAATAATTTATATAATAAAAATAGTAATCATGTTAAATAAAATAGGTGGGTTTTTATTTTGTCTCTGGATGCAAATTTCAATTTTTTGATTAGTTAATTTTTGTTTCTTCTGAATATCACTTTTTTAATATCTTTATATATAATTAATAATACTTGTTTTATATATCACAAGCATAACAAATGAAGATGTTGCATTAATTTAGTACCTAAGTATGTACGGTACAGTATATAATGCACGTGTGAGCTTTTGACGTCGACTCTATATTTTTACCCAACTTATGATGATGATTTCTATAGCTCGTTTCTTCTCTGTATCGCGCGGTGCCCGCACGGAGAAGATTCAAGCTACAGATAGTGTTGGATGGAGTTGGATTACGATCATCCTCCTGCATGGGGGTGAAATCGATGCAGAAGGATGGTGGCCATCCTTCTCTCTGTTGACGCTGATATGCATCTTCCATCGTGGTGACTACCATTCTTGAAGATGCTGTAGTATGCTTCCTTGCCCTATGGTGTCTCCAGCCTCTGTAGAGAAGTTGTTAGTTACCAAACATTGAGACAACGCTGTTTTCCATTATAACGCTTTTATTCATCCTTATACGGAAACTACTAAGTTTACAAGGATGAATTGGTTTCATTAAAGGTGCGTCCTCATGCCCAAGATGTGGTACGGAATAATCAACGTAATACAAAAGAGAGCAAAGACAAGGACAAGGAACAAAGAGGAACACGGTCCTTTTATACCTTGGACCTGTGTACAGCTACGAGGTGTAACCAGGTCCAAGTGACCATGGTCCTAAGTGTATCACTCTGCCACTTCGATGTGCATCAGAAGTGTGAGTCAGAAAGGAGGGAGGGACAAGCGGGAGCTGTTTACCCCCAGGCTATGGTTTTGGCAAGAACGGGAGTTACTGCGTGTTACACATGGAAAAGCATTTTAACTGTACGAATATTTATGTGAGGACCTTACTGCAACTTTCGTAAATGGTTACAAGCACATACGAATACCATTTTTTTGACTTCAGTCTTTGAAAAAAAAAACTCTTGGTTTCTACGCATAATAGTGTGAAATTTTATTTTTAAACACAGTGGTTCTTAAATATTATTGGTCAATTCTTTTATCCAAATTAATAAGAAATTTTTTTTACCGAAAAACCCATATTGAACGATCAATTTACCGGTAATACCGGTAACGATAAAACCCTAAGCTTGAACAGGCAATTAGAAAACGGGATAAACAGAAGTTGGCTCCGCCCTTTTTATGACGAACGGCAACTTCTAATTGGTTTGTTGTGTGGTTCGACGTTGAAAAGGGACGGAGCATGTGACGTTAGACTACATAACCAACCAATTAGAAGTTGCGTTTGTCATAAAAAGGGGCGGAGCTAACTTCTGTTTATCCCGTTTTCTAATTGCCTGTTAAGCTTGATTGTGACAGTCCACGGAGAAGCAAAAAAAAAAAAAAGAAATAATAATGCATCCACTTTACTCTAGCTCAAGCATGTCAAACTCAAAGGGCTAACACAGGCCAAATAAACAAGGTCTAAGTTTATGTGGGCCACAAAAAAACAAAAACTTCAATTTTTATAGAAACGTAGGTTTATTTTGAAAAGTACAGTATAAAAAGAAAAAGGACAACGGTAAAATTAATGTTTTCTTCCTGTGACACTTGGCGCATCTCTTCTCTGCTACAATTTTTCCTACTTCAGGGGAAATCGTGTTCGCAGTGATTACTTTCAAAACTGACCCAAGTTGAATGTCAGTAATCCTGGATCTGACAGGGGCTGGGCCGCAGAGATATTCGTTGTGGGCCTCGAGTTTGACATGCTTGCTTTAGCTGCTTTACCTAAGCCAAATCTTGAGATAGATCCGGACGGGTTCATTGAGAAAATAACTGAATAAGATAAAAACAAAGCTCTGAGAAATTTCTATAACACTTTAGAAGAAGATTCTCTTAATTTATTAGATATGTAGTTCATAAAAATTTGAACTTGTTGCTTCATATTTTAGTTAATATTTAAGAGAAAGAGAGGGAGAGAGAAAACCAACAAGTTTGTTCACACCAAGAAAGAAAAATGAAAAATCGGTTTTTCGATGAAAATTTCGAGGCAAGACAAGACAGACAGACAGGCAAACAAAAGGAGAGAAAACGCGGGTTGATTCTCTTTTTTTTTTCTCCTCTTCATCGTCGTCTTCTTCTTCTTTAGTTATAGACAATTATGTTGGCATCTTATAGAAATAGTATAAGAAACACATTAATAAATCAATCTGTTAATGAGAAAAGAGAGAGAGAGACTATAATTGAACAAAGTGTGTGTGGCGGTTATTTTGAAAGCTTTTTTTTTTCGCACAATGGGCGTTAAATAAAAATAAGCAGAAAAGAGGTTTTCGTTAAAAACAAGAAAAAAAAGGCCGATGAAAAATTCTTCGCCACTTTTTTCACAACAAAAAAAAAAAAAAACCTACCCACAAATCCTTTTCTCACCTGCCAATATATATTCACGTATAAAAGTTGTTAGAAACCCAAACAACAAGTCAAAAGTGAGAAAATACTTGTTTTATTTATTAGGTAAATATAAACTTGTCTCGGGGAAAACAAAAAAGATTTTGACATTTATAACATGTATAAAAAAAATATATATATATTTATCTAAAAAAAAAAAAGCGCGGTGTATTGCGCCGAAAGTGTATTTTAGGGTGCTCGCTGCCTAGCGACTTTAAGTAAATTTGAATAATTTACTCTGCAAGCAGCCGAGAGAGACAGGCAATTAGAAATCAGGACATACAGAAGTTGGCTCCGCCCTTTTTATGACGACTGGCAACTTTTAATTGGTTGGTTATGTAGTCTGACGTCACATGCTCCGCCCTTGTCAACGTCGAACCACACAACAAACCAATTAGAAGTTGCCATTCGTCATAAAAAGGGCGGAGCCAACTTCTGTATGTCCCGATTTGTAATTGCCTGTCCGAGAGAGGGCCTGCAGCCGAGAGGCTGTGTAGTCTATTGGCGCATTCACACTAGGCTGGTTTAAAAGGGGCTGGTTGCTGCTGGCTGGTTGTAGCCTGCTAGCAGCATAGTGTGAACTGCTACCAGCAGCTGCTTTCTCCTGCAGGCTAGTGATTTTAACAGCGGCTGGTGAAGTTGAACATGTCCAACTTAAGCAGCTACTCACTGGTTATGTGACTCCCTTCCTGCTGCTACCAGCTAGCATGAACCCTTTGTCGCTAATAGTGGCACTAGTGGGTATAGTTGAAACTCCACTGCTTGGGTTGTTGTTGTTAGATTTTGTGTTTTTGTAAGATGGTGATTGGATGCCTTGCACTGCTAATTCCAGCAGTGACTGGGCAAGTGTGAACCCAAAGCAGCTGCTGCTTGCTGTTGCTGCTAATAGCCAGCAGCAGCCGGTGGCTTGTAAACCAGCCTAGTGTGTATGCGCCTTAAAAACAGCAACAGCAATGAATTTAGTGATTGGCGATATCCAATTTTTTTGTTATGGCTAACACTTAATCCAAAAGAGAAAACTCATGGATGATAGTTCGATATAGCGTGTACATATTTATCGATCATTTTTTTTACAAATAAATTCTATTTGTTTAGTATGCGATGAATGTATGCAATATTCATAAAACTTTGAGGTGGCTTTATTGTCAAAAATCAGCTAGAGACCATTACCGCTAGAAAATTCTACTTAAAATTATGAAAAGACTTACCTTTTGATTGTAAAAATGATGTTTGTTTTTTTAAAAGTACCTACCTTCGTAATTTAAAAAAAAACTTCAAAATGAATCTGTGTTTGGTAGAAACTTGCAATTTCAGATAGATGCACCACCAAACAACATGAATCGGAACTAAAGCAATAAAAAGTATACTCCTCTACACGAAAAATATCGATATATCGATATTTAAACCTTTTGCCTGTGTTGTGACCGCACATTACTTTTAAATCCCTATTGAAATACATGTATTCTCTATTCATTTCAAAGTACTGTTGGATTATCCCACCTGCCCACGTGGGTGTCGAGTTGATGTGAAAGTTGTATTGAGTTTAATATGACTAGGGAATACATGTATTTGATTAAGGAATTATGGAAATGTGAGGTGACAACATTTGACACTAAATTGAGGGGGGCAGTGGCGCAGTTAGGCTTGGTTGCGCCCCCCCCCCCCCGGGGCTGCTTAAAACTTTGCACCCCCCCCCCTGGACTGCTTAAAACGTTGTGCTTCCTTTAAGTCCCCCTCCACTTAGCCTCATACTGGGGGGGGGGGGTGCTATTTTGATGAACGGCGGATCAGTAGTAACAGTCGGAAGGTTAGGTTTAGTAAAATGAAGCTTGTTGCAGGGGGCCTGGGGGCGCAGCCTCTCATTTTTTTTAGCATTATTAAATCAAATTTATTCATTTTTCCGACTGTTCCTTCCATTGAACAAATTACGGAACAATGGGGACTAATTTGATTTAATAATTCTTTAAAAAAAGTCTTGGTCTGCGTGTCCCCCCCCCCCCCCCCGACCCTCTGCAACAACTTAATTTTACTAAACCAAACCTTCGGACTGTTCCTAATATTTTTCGGACTGTTCGTACCGTTGTTCGGACCATTCCGCCGTTCATCAAAATAGTACCCCCTAAAAAAATTTCTATTCACAATAAACGAAATGAAAGTCGATTTATTTTCGAAAATAACTGAATAAATTAAGCGAGTGATTTGGAATCACTTGCTTAATTTATTCAATTATTTTTGAAAATACATCGACTTTCATTTCGTTTTTTGCGCCTCCAAACCTCCTGCGCCCCCCCCCCCCCCCCCCCCCGCAGTTGCGGGTCTGGCGGGTCCCTAGTTACGCCACTGGGGTGGGGTGGAGATTTTCGTTTTTAGAAATTTAAAATGGTGTTGTTTGTAGCTATAGAGGGTGTATAGTTATATATAAGAGAAAACAAAACTAGACTTTGACTAAGATTTTACGTACAGATAATACCAGTAGACGGAGCTGACCACCAGCACTTCCGCCTTTAGAGGCTAGAGCAGTCATGTGCAACGCCTTAACATGGAGAAGATAGGAAGTTGCCAGTCCAGGAAGGTAATAGTCTAAGCACAAACCACTTGAGAACTAGTGTCGCGTCTCTTCGAACCACCGCCGTCGAACTCGAGTGATCGATTTTGGCGACAAGCTAACTACAATTTGCAGTCGAAAATCGAATACGCAAGCGGTTCGTGTGAAAAGGTTTTTAGGGCCCCTGGACTCTGCAAGGAGATTAACAGACTGACGACAACATATGAGGCGCCATTCATGTCGAAAATATATTTTGAGAACTATTTTTACCAATGGAATCTCAACAAAAATTTTGAAAGCTGCTTAGAAAAAGCTTAGTAACTGAACGCAACCGATATTTTGTTTTTTAATTTGTAATTTAAGTTGAAAGACTTGATTTGATGGCACGACGGGTAGCCATCATCATCGGACGTATTTTTTCAGATTTGTATACTGTTAATTTAAATATAAAAAAAATGTGCAATAAACAGATGGCTGGCTGTTGATATACACATTTAAGGCACCATCTTGTGCCTGTTTTCGAGGTTATAAAATGGTGGTCCTTCATTTTGAAGGGTGTTTTTATCAGTTTAAAGAGAGAGAGAGAGAGAGAGAGAGAGAGACAGAAGGCATTGAATTTATTTTGTTGCAAAGGAGAAAGAAAAAAAGGGGGGATGGGGAGGAGGCGACACCGTGGCCGTTAACAGTGATGAGAAAAGTGGAGATGACTTTTTTAGATAAAAGTTGAACCTGTTGAAAGGGACAAGAGATCTGAAGACCCGATATATGGACCCTGAGCTAAAACAGCATGAATAAAGAAGAGTTTGGGACTTTTTTTTTTCCTGGGTTTGGGATATATGGCATCAATAGGGTTTTGAAGGCCCATGTTAGATGGAGGGGGTAGAACGTTCTCGAGGGTTAAGGGCATACACAGAGAGAGAGAGAGAGAGAGAGGGAATCTCTCTTTCTATACTCTCGGAAGTTCGGAAATATATGCAAAAAAAAAAGGTTTGCAATTGAGGCTTTCTGTCTGTGGTTTATGAGAAATGCCTATTTGATGCATTGTGTTTGTTGGACCTCTTTTTTTTCTATATTTGAGAGGCTTTTTGGGGGCAGATGCTTAGATATTAATCTAGAGATTATCTATGGGATTGAGAGAGACCTACGTGTGTTTTTTTTTTTTCTTCTTCTTCTTCTAAAAGGCAACTGTATAGAGACTAGAAAATGAGATTGTTACAGTGATAATAAATAGGTTGGCCCCCCTCCCGCCCATCATTCAGTGAAGAGAGGCGTTTGTAAGCATAGCTTCCTTCTCTCATCGAATAGAGATTCATAAAGCACAGACTCAAATGGGATGGATGGATGTATAGCTTCTTCCATTGTCCATTCTAGTATATAGATCTATTGGTGTTGGATATAGGTCTATTTTTTTCATGGGAAACCAAAAACGGTTTTTTGTTTGTCCTTTATAAAATATTTAGATTAGAGGTTTTCATCAAACTGAAAGTGTTTTCTTAAGAGGTTACATCGCAAAGGATTACTTTGAAAAATCTCCACAAAGAGCGCTAGTATCGTTTTTCTATTGAGCCCATAGACCCAATATTAAAGAAAAAATGTTAATTTTTAAAATACACAGTCGCAGCGATATGTTTATTTTTCATGTTTAAAATTGTCCAATATTAAGTTTTCGAAGTGCAAATATATGCTGATCGAGTGATAGAATGACAAAAATTGGTAAATGCGGTTCTATTTTTAAAAAAACTATTTCAAAATCGCGAATTTCTAACTCCTATGTTAAACTCCGTTGAGTACGCACTCGTAAGCAAAAAAAAAAATCCATTAAAATTCTAGTTAAAATACCTAAAAAATAATTTTAAAAAACCACAAAGAAAAATCAGCACGTGTTGGCTTCACTTTGGTTTAATTGTGGGTTTTTAAAATTTCGTTTAGGTATTTTTACCAACATTTTAATGGATTTTTTTTTTCTTATTTAGGCGTACTCAGTGGAGTTTAACATAAGTGTTAGAAATTCGCGATTTTGAAATAGTTTTTAAAAATAGAAAAAAACACTTCACAATTTTTTTTTTGTTATTCTATCACTCGATCAGCATATAATTAAGGTGCACACATTGCACTTTAAACTATCAAAATTGGACAACTTTAAATATTAAAAATAAACATATTGCCGCGACTGTGTATGTTAAAAGTTAACATATTTTTCTTTAACATTGTGTCTATTATGGGCTCAATAGAAAAACGATGCTAGCGCTCTTTGCGTAATTTTGTAACGTAGCCTCTTAAAGAATAGCTAAACAAGAAAATTAAACAAAAAAACATGTTTTTTGTGATATTCATTTCTATGAAAAAAAAAGTCTAAAAAGTAAGAAAAAACAAGATGTAATCGTGTCTTGTGTAGCTGGTGATGTTGGCCATGGGTTCAATCCCCGTGCTGTGTGAATTATTTTCAAATATTTCAGAAGGTGGCATTGGACAAACAAACAAACGAATTATGAATTTAAAAAATTAAAGCGAGTATAAAAACAGGCTCTCTTTCTCTCTCTCTCGCTCTGTCCGATCCCTGTTCGGAAAGGGGCTGGCCAAATGGGCAGCTCAGGCAAATGCCATTCAGGGCCGGTTGTTCGTTTTTATTACTCGCTTTTATTTAACTTCATAATTTGTTTTGTTTGTCCAATGCCACATTCTGAAATAACTGAAAATACTTTACCCTGCACGAGGATTGAACCCATGACCAACATAACTATGACCTGAGACACTAACCTGCACAAGAGAGGTTCTTGGTTTTTCTTCTTCTACTTTTTAGACCTTTTTTTTTAAATAAAAGCGAGTATCACGAAAAAAACATATTTTAGTTTAATTTTCTTGTTCAGAAAATATTTTGTCAATCCAGTATAAAATGTCAGGACCAAATTAATTTCCCAGCATGCCTCTGGTTCAAGTGCCAAGTTATCCATCTTGATGTTAGCTCTAAATATTTCAAAATAGATCTAGTAGTTCAATTTCTGAGGTGGAGTGGGTGTGGAGGAGGAGGAGGAGGAGGAGGAGGGTGATATTTGTGTATGGAAGTATGAAAGTTAAGAAATGATATACAGAAATACCCTCAAAGCAGGAGGGGGGTTAATTGATATTGAAAATAAATGTTTTGGGCGTGAAAAAGGTGGAAGGGGGTGGTTAAACATATTTGAAGCTTTCTTCTTTTTTTTTGTTTGTTTGCGGAGGGGGGGGGAGGAGGAGGAGGAGAAGATAAATACAATATGGCTGACATGTACTGTATGTATGTATGTCTCAAACCAAATATAATTGTCCAATGTGTGTGTAACATAATGAGAAATAGAAACTGTTTAAGGTTGGACGCTTTTCTGATGTGTGTTTTTCTTTCTGGCTTTGAATGTTTGAACTATTATTATGTGGGGGTGGGGGGGGGCAGTCTGTGGACACCAACACTCACTGCTGGAGTCCATTTATTCTACTTTTGAGCTATTTTTCAATTCTAGAAAATATATGGGCTCCAAAAAAAAGGAAAGTCTGTGTGTGTATGAGGCGTGATATAGAATTATATTTTCAAACAAACTTGACACTGGTGGTGGTGGTGGTGGTGGTGGTGCCCATTGATGGCCATTTCTTTTTATTTTCTTCAAGGGGCTACCACTTTATATATAATACCCTCTTACATTCGACTCCATTCTCATCTTTAGAATGAACTTAGATGGGTTCTCAAACTTTTTTTCTTATGAAAACAGTAGTACCACATACTGTGTTGTTTTGGACCAGGTTTAGTCCGCAAAAGACGTCAACATGACGGATTTAGGGCTCGAATTGAAACTGGAAACTTGCTGCTTCAACTTCAACTTCAACTTTTAAATTCTCTAAACCAAGCGGTCGGCCAAAGTGGGGTACGCGTATACCCCAGGGGGTATGCGAGTCGATACTTGGTGTTGGGTTATAGACATTTGCCCTAAAGACACTGCCCTAAAGGAACATTTACCCTAAAACCATTTTCTTTAAAGGACATTTGCCCTAAAACTATTTTTTTTGTTTTCTCGTTTCATACGGTTTAGTGTCTTTCGGTGGAGTATGTTAAATAGGTTCTGCATGCCTAGGCGTGCAAAAAACGCCAAATGGCTGATATTTAGACTACTGATAAGCGCTAATGTCCCTTTAGGGCAAATGGGTTTAGGGCAAGTGTCTTTAGGGCAAATGCCCCTTTAGGGCAAATAGCTTCAGGGCAAGTGGTCAATGGTCAAATGTCTACAAACTCAAACTGTAGACTCGTCGCTAACTTCTTACGCTGTAAGAGGTTAGCGGATGAAATTTTAACATAAATTTTTTAGGAGGACCTCTTTTTTGTCTACTGCCACTAGGGGGACTTAACCAGAATTTTAAAAGCTTGTTGAAGAAAAAGTGTCAAAATACCACATTCAAATAAGAAGTAGAGATTGCAGATTAATGTTTCTCAAGATGTGTGGCCAACGGCTTGACTAGTTGGCCACATTTTTGGCCAAAGATACAAAAACAGGTTGACCACCCCAGCTCTAAACAGAAGTTTTAAGGTTTTTGACACACGGGCCACTATTTTGACCACTTTTAGACTTAAAATAAAGTCCGGGTTTTCGCCAAAATTGACCACCTTCAGTCTTTCCATAGAAATACATTGCAACCACAGGCTTCACAGCTCAGCCACTTTCGACTTCATTTTTAAGTCAATGAAGTGGTCTGTGTATTCCAACCCTAATGCAGCGATGCCATTGGCAATATTTAAAGCAAGACTCACACTGCAGTGTCTCTTGTGAGACTTAAAAGTGGTTTCGTGAACACCGTCTTACAGAAAATGCTGATTTTCGTTTTCTTTTGCAAGAAACTTCAAGATTCACAGCCATATTGGATTTATTTCTTGCACGGGAATCTTGCGAGAAAAAATAGCCTGTTTGATCACAGCTTTATACACAGCAAAGTGTTGTTTAATTTGATTCTTCTTCAATATGTTGGAACCCGGTTCACAGAGAGTTCAAGTTGAAGTTCAAATGGCAAGCTCTTCTGCGCATGTGCACAAGTTTTCATAGATTTCTATGAAAAAAATTTCTTTTCTAATCCTTTTCAAAATGGCGGCTCCATAAAAGTGGCTTGAGTACCTGATTCCAAGGTCATGGATTTCTGTCACAGCAACATCAAAGGTGCCACAAAATAGTTTCTCTTCTGTTCCTTCTCCTTATTCTGTGTCTCAACTGTGTGCACTGGAATTCACTGGCAGTGTAGAGCTGAGCAAAGCCTTGCCCTTCTTGAACGCTTGCTAGCTGCATAGAACAGGCATTGTTAGATGGAATTCGTACCAGAAACCCATGTATAGCAATCTGCCAAAGCAGAAATGTTGAAGTCGACATAATGTAGAATGTAGATTTCATTCCAAGCCAAAGAATGATACTGACCACCAGAAGGCAGCACCTTTAAAATGATAATTTTCATCAGTTTTGGATGGAAGCTTTAATGTATTGCAGTTCTATGGGCCATAGTTCGAGAACCCTTGTTCTGGAAAATAGATTGGTGTGTCCATATATTTATTTTGTGTTAAACTAAGGTGAAATTGAAGGGGAGATTTTCTTTTTCTAGAAAATAAGAAACTCTTGACACATAGAAATAAAAGAGAGGCCATCATGGTAGACTGAGCTAAAATGACCATAATGATTTAAGGTGATGGCTATCTTATAGAGCTGAAAAATGCTTGGATGCTTCCAATTGATGATGCATGGGCAGTTTTTGGTCATAGTGGGCTTGCTGGTTAGAGAGGGGGAAAAAGAAGTATTGTGGTTTTTCTTTTTTTTTTTTGTAAAAAAAAGTTTTGATAAATGTTTGCAAGATAAGACGCCACCTTTTGGCTTGATTTGAAAGCTATTGGAACTGATTTCTGAAGATGGGTATTTTTTTCAAGAAAGTGGTTATTCATAAGTCATAATTTGCCTACGACTCTAAACATGGAAGTGACAGTACCAAAGGGGTAATGGCTGATTCTGCCCACAGCCAGCCACTATTGAGCCACTTATGGCAGTTTTGCCCATTTATGGCACTAGAGGGCTTTTGGGTTATCATCTGTGTGAGCAATTTGACAGCAAAATTCATACATGCTACTGAGTGGCTGTGAACTTCGAGTGCATCTGCATTGCCTTGCAACACTTGTCACTCCACATGCCAACTCCAATACAGTAACTCGTCAGCACGGATTCGAGTTACGCGGTTTCGCAGATATTCGGTTGTGGTACTTCCCTTTACAATAACACCATGTATCAGTTGGCTCTAAACGCAATAAGAATACATAGTATGTAAATGTCATCGCGGAAACCCCGGTGGCTGATTGGAGATAGCCTCTGCTTGTGGTACTGAGTGTCCCACTGTCCCGGGTTCAAATCACCCAGTTGAGGCATGATTTTTGTTTCTTTTATAATTTCTCTGTCATTGCGGAGTTGACGTCAGGCAGGACAGCCGGTCGTAAAACACATTTCGCAAATTCCGATTCGTATGTCGCATCTTTCGTCATTCATCATCATCATCATCATCATCGTCATTTGAGCGACCCCCGCTCGATGCGGGTCGTGGTCCTGGGAAAGAAGTACATAGTCATTGACTTAAGCGGTTTTTCGACTTATGCGGAAACCTCCAGAACAAAATTAACCGCACAAGTTGAAGACTTATTGTACTAAATAAGTTCAGGAGTTTGCCACCAGGTAGCTCCACTATAGACCTAACTGTTTTTCCTCGAATACATGTTATATGCTCCCTCTAGCAAGAGAGAGGTATTTCAAAAACATGATGATTAAAAATAAAGACAGTCTGGCCACCAACAAAAGTAAAATTTAGCCTAATTATTCATCATGGTTTGTTTGTGGCGCCACCTACATTATAGAAGCCATATGGAATTTCCTGTTATATTCCCTCTACACCTGTACAATAGTGACAGTAATCTGCTCTGTCATGATGACCAAAAAAAAAAAAATAAAAGTCCAGAATGAACGGAGGAGAGTGTGTCTGTCTGTCTGTTTTTACCCCCTGAAGTGTCAATCCTGTTTGTTGTTGTTCTTCTCTCATGATCACCTTTTTCTTTTGGGTGCCGTCCTCCTATTCATATCTGTGAATAGCCCCCATGTCTTCTCTCTATTGACATCTTTAAAAAGCTAGTTAGGTTTCTTTTCAACTCAGTGAATGGAGATTTCTTTTACTTCAGAAGAAGAAGAAGAAGAAAAAAAATAAGGAGGCCTCCTCTTGACACTTATCAGTTCTTTTGTAATTTTTTTAAACAGTTAACTTCTCTACCCCCCCCCCCCTCCCCCCCCCCCTTCACACGGGATAGTTTAGATTTTATTTTTATCTATACATTCAGTGATTGTCGATTTTATAAACTTATGAAATTTGCAATGGTTTTTTTTTTCTGTTCAGCAATAACAAATTTTTCTAGTTAGATTTAGGATACATTTTGTGCTTCAGCTTCCTTTTCACTCTGGATGAAAATAGCAAGTTTATAACTAATACCTAGTACACACACCAGATAATTTAAATGCATTTAAATAATAAATGTGTTCTACAGAGCCCTGTGAAGGGCAAACAAACAATATGTCGAATTCAATTTATTCAGTTAATAATCTGAAAATATAGAGTTAAAACTTAAATATAAAATATATAAACTATTGACAAAATATTGAATTTAGTATTTCAATTTAAAATATTAATAATAAAGTGAATTTTTATTTGGTTCGTGTCCTTAACGGGGTTCCGTATATATAATTCACCTAAACACATTTAATTTGAATTCCTTTAACTCATGTGCGTGTACACGAGGTATAATAGACCTCTACCTAATTATGTACACATAAAACGTTAAATGCTTTTAAGAGGCTATATATAGCAAAATTACTTTAAAAAAGCTCCACAAAGAGCGCTAGCATCGTTTTTCTATTGAGCCCATAGACCCAATGTTAAAGAAGAATCTTTAGTTTTTAAAATACACAGTCGCAGCGGCAATATGTTTATTTTTCATATTTAAAGTTGTCCAATTATGATGGTTCAAAGTGGAATGTGTGTGTACCTTAAATATAGGCTGATCTAGTGATAGAATGACAAAAAATTAGTGTTTTTCTATTTCTAAAAAAATATTTCAAAATCGCGAATTTTTAACTCTTAAATGTTAAACTCCATTTAGTACGCGCTCGTAAGCAAAAAACATTCTTTAAAATGTCGGTAAAAATACCTAAAATAGTTTTAAAAAGCCAGAAAAAAATCAGCACGTGCGCCAATGTGTTGGCTGTACTGTGGTTTTTTAAAAATTATTTTTAAGCATTTTTTTTATCAACATTTCATTGGATATTTTTTATCATTTGGGCGTATACTCAATGGAGTTTAACATAAGAGTTAGAAATTCGCGAATTTGAAATATTTTTTTAAAAAATAGAAGCACACTTACAATTTTTTTTTTTCAAACTATCACTCGATTAGCATATATTTAAGGTGCACATTGCGCTTTGAAACTTAATATTGGACAACTTTAAATATGAAAAATAAACATATTGCCGCCGTGACTGTGTATTTTAAAAATTAACATTTTTTCTTTAACATTGGGTCTATGGGCTCAATAGAAAAACGATGCTAGCGCTCTTTGTGGAGATTTTTCAATGTAATTTTGCCATGTTTAGCCTCTTAAATATTAAACATGTTCTACAGAGACCTGTTAAGGACAATCAAAACAATATGTCAAACTCAGTTTATTCAGTTAATATCACAATATATTGAATTCATATTTAAAATATATTAAATTTGTATTTTTCAATATAATGGGTTTAATGTAACAATATATTTCAATTTGCTCAGATATTAAGTGACAACCGGTTTGAATAGGTTCTGATCAGTTCGTCGATCTTGATGAACCGGTTCAAACGCGTTAGCAGATTTACGCAGCACATTAGACTAATGAGCTGCGCAATATTGTGCAAATCTGCTAATGAATTTTCGGAACGGGTTTGAACAAGGCCGGATTAGCCATTGGGCTAAAAGGGCTGCCATATTAGCCAAGGGCCTCCATGAACCCTGATCCGGCCCTGGGTTTGAACCAAAAAAGAAAAAAAAAATCGCGATCCGCGAACCGATTAAATCCGTTCGGAACCGAGTAGACACGGTTCGGTTTCTACCCGTTGCCACTTCCATTGCTCATTTTGAAACATTTGGATAGAATGTAATGTGATTGTATAATAATTTAGCCTCGAGAGCTTTTTTTTTTGTTATTTTGATCTTTCCTCCAACATAAAAGAATTTTATTTTTTTCATTGTTGGAAGAAGAAGAAGTTCAATCATTTAATTATATTAAGAATGAACACTTATTTTCAATTATTGATGGAGTTTTCTTTTTTCTCTTTCCGTATATTGTCATGCCGTTAGGTAGTTAGCTAGAAAGAGAGATATGCTTCTTTTGTGAGAGAAAGAGGGGGTCCCACCTTTTTTTGTAAGTCTCAGAAAGAACTTTTTTTTGGGGAGGGGGGAGGAGTATAATTGACAGTTGGAGGAGGAGAGTATGAGAGGGGGAGGGGGTGCCATTGACAACGGGAGGTCTCTCTTGTTATTGTGTTGCTCCGAGAGTCGGTTTGTGGGTTCTTCACTTATTTTCAATTGATCTTACAGTATATTCTCAATGTATTGTTGAAGAGAGAGAGAGAGAGAGAGAGAGAGAGAGAGGGTGGGGGCTCGATATATACATGTATAATGGGCGAAATCAAATAAAATGCAACAAGAGAAACGTCTTTTTTTAAATAACAGAGAGAGAGAGAGAGAGAGAGAGAGAGAGAGGATTGAAATCAACTCAGTTGGATGAATATACAGTTTTTTTTTTAAAAAAAAATAGTAAATACACAATTTGAATTGAAATTATTTTATTGTACTGATAATTACGTACAGTATTGAAATTTTTTCTTTTTTGCATTTGTCCTAAAGAAAAAAACATAATGGAAAAATGTATTAAATTTGATATTCTAGGTCAGAGGCGTGCTGGCCATCGGGCAGCTCTGGTAAATGCCAGAAGGGCCGGTATTCAATTGGGCCATTTTTTTTTTCAAAAAAATATTTTCAATCCAGTATAAAATTAAAAAAAAGATTGGGTTATTTGTCTCCATCCAACTGTGACACAATGACAACAAACACCCAGGCTACACAATTACTGTGTCTATGTGAAACAAGAGTTTTCAATTAATTGAATCTGGGGTCGGAAGAAATAATTGATAATTTAGCTGAAACAAGTGCACTACTACAAACCCTATCTTATTCAGTAAAAAATAGTTTATAAAATAAATAATTCAAATGAATGCCATTTGCTGTTGCTGATTTGTTTAAAGATGAGGTAAGAAAATGTGGGCCCCGGTATATTTTGAAAATGCCAGGGCCAAATTATTTACCCAGCACGCCTCTGTTGGAGGTGGTGAGGTTTTTTTTTTCTTTTCGTGACTGTCCGTGGGTAATTGTGTACCCCTTGTGAGCGTGAGCGACCTGGCTGAGTATTTGGCAACTCATTATGTTCTCGTTTCTATAGCTCGTTTCGTCCCTCGATCGCGTGGTAGCCACACGAGGACGATTCGAGCTACAGAAGTAGTCGGATGGTGATGGATTGTGGTCGTCCTTCTGAGTGTAGGAGTGTAATCTTCTCAGAAGGAGGGTTACCATCCACTTCTGGTCGCCCTTGTAGTTCGTCTTCCTCTCTTGAAGACCTGCTGCTTCGTAAGGGATCCGTATGCTTTCTTGCCCTATGATGTCTCCGGCTTGTCTAGAGAAGGATTAGTTTCGTAACAGAGGACAACGTAGTTTCATATTGTAAACACTTTTATTCACTCTTGTATTGAAACATAAACGTTACAAGAATGAATATTCATTATTAAAGGTGCGTCCTCGTGCCCATGATGTGATACGGATATAGTAATCGACATAGTACAAAAGCAGAGCGAAAGAGTGGACGAAGAACAAAGAGAAGCGTGGACCTGTGTACACCTACGAGGTGTAACCAGAGGTCCTAAAAGGTATCGACTCACCACTTAGGTTTTGCATATAGAAGGAGGGAGGGACAGGTATGAGCCACTCGCTCCCAGGCTAGTGTTTTGGCAGGATCATGATTTACTGGGTGTTACACCCTTCTAGTATTGATAGCTTCGAATTATTCTAGTTTTTTATATTCACAAATAGGTAATACATGATACGAATGCATCAAATGCATTCTATCATTCGATCAGGATATATTTAAAGTGCACATTGCAGTTTGAAAACTTAATAATGGACAACTTTAAATATGAAAAATAAACATATTGCCGCCTTGACTGTGTATTTTGAAAATTCACTTTTTTCTTTAACATGGAGTCTATGGGCTCAATAGAAAAACGATGCTAGTACTCGGTGGAGATCAAAGATATTTTGGTGATGTAGCCTTTTAACTCGGTCCGGAAACATGTATGTCCCGCACCGAGTCAGGACTGGAGGTCAGCCAAGTGCGTCGGCCGTTACCCCTGGTGGAGGAATTTCACCGTTAAATTCAATGAGTCTGTTCTCACAACAGTGCATGCCTTAATTGACAGGACAGTGCCTGGGCCTGCCAACATCACGCCGCGTTACGATCTCGAAGCAGACTGAAGAAGCTCATCGAGAGTGTTTTTTTTCCCGGACAAGTGTGGTTTCCACATTACCGGGCCATGAGCGCGGCCGTCTTTCTCGGGCCGGTCATGTGTGTCCCTACCTTTATATTGCAATGCTACCGATTTGTTTAACCCCCTTCAAAAAAAATTGCCAAAAATTCAAAATATGTTTAAATGTCCTGAAAATGTCTCGGAAGACCTGGACTTATTTCCAAACAAGAAAATTAAACAAAAAACATGTTTTTTGTTTAAAAAAAGGTTTAAAAAGTAAAACAAGATGTAATCGTGTCTTGTGTTGTTGGTGGAGTGGTTAGCCCGTCTCGGGCTCCCAACCAAAGGTAATGTTCGTCATGGGTTTCAAATGTTTCAGAAGGTGGCATTGGACAAACAAACAAACAAATTATGAAATTAAATAAAAGCGAGTAAAAAATACAGAAAATGAACGCCGTTTCAAAACTCGAAAAACGTCCGAATTTATACACAAGAGTGAGATTAGTATAATAGGCCTACCAATTACGAGTAATGAATAGGGCTCGGATTTGTATGCAATAATATCAAGCAAATGTTTCTCAATCTGTGGCTCAATGGCCAAAATTGCGACGTAACAATCCCGCGTTTAGATCACCTAACAGTTATATTTTTTTTCCAACAAAAAACCCTTTAGTTAGAGGCTAGAACTCTTGACATCTTACTGATAGTAATCAGACACATATCTAGTCTCTAATCAGCCTGTTTTTTTAATTAGAAAAAAAGAAAGCAAAAATTGCAGTTTGCTCTAATAAGGATGAGTATACGTCACAATTGGCACTTGGGCCACAAATTGAGAATCATTTGCTTTGATATTATTTGCATAGAAATCCGAGCCCTAGTAATGAATGACGATGACCAGGAAATTTGACAAACATAACAAATCACCATAAAACATGATTACATTTTCAACAGTAGCTGAGTACGACTTATGTTTTTTAAAAAAAATGCTAAAATGCATATTTTGGCCAAGGAATTACCGGGGGTTTTTTTTAAAAAAAAGTGTATCTTTGTGTGTGTTCAATCTTCTATATAAATATTTTGAAATTTTCTTAATATCTTAAGAAAATGTATCAATTAGGCAAGACGGATTTCTTGACAAGTCGTGTAAAGATACAATCCAAGATAGAAAGTTTAACAGTAATTAATCTTATTTTGGGAGGGGGGTGCTTTTTATTTTTCATTTAAAAGACTCAATTTACTTTTTTTTAAAAAAAAAAAAGTAAGTCTCTGTGGTCGCCAACATACGGAGCCCTGTAAAGGACATGCGAGATTTTTTTTAAAAAATCTAGTCATGTCGACTTACTCTAATAATTAAATTATTGCTGCTACAAGAGGGGGCACTTGAAATAATTTAATTATTAGAGTACGATTCGCGCAACATGGCATAATTAACATGGCCGAAAAAAAGCGATTAAAACTGGACATGTTTAGATTAAAAGTCGACATGTCGATAATAAAGTTATATCTTGAATAAAGTCGACATGTTGAGAATAGTCATGTCGAGATTAAAAGTCGACATGTCGAGATTAAAGTCGACATGCCGAGATTAAAGTCGACATGTCGAGATTAAAGTCGACATGTCGAGATTAAAGTCGACATGCCGAGATTAAAGTCGACATGCCGAGATTAAAGTCGACATGCCGAGATTAAAGTCGACATGTCGAGATTAAAAGTCGACATGTCGAGATTAAAAGTCGACATGTCGAGATTAAAAGTCGACATGTCGAGATTAAAAGTCGACATGTCGAGATTAAAAGTCGACATGTCGAGATTAAAAGTCGACATGTCGAGATTAAAAGTCGACATGTCGAGATTAAAAGTCGACATGTTGAGATTAAAAGTCGACATGTCGAGATTAAAAGTCGACATGTCGAGATTAAAAGTCGACATGTCGAGATTAAAAGTCGACATGTCGAGATTAAAAGTCGACATGTCGAGATTAAAAGTCGACATGTCGAGATTAAAAGTCGACATGTCGAGATTAAAAGTCGACATGTCGAGATTAAAAGTCGACATGTCGAGATTAAAAGTCGACATGTCGAGATTAAAAGTCGACATGTCGAGATTAAAAGTCGACATGTCGAGATTAAAAACAAATTTTGCAAAAGTCCTCTGCAGGGCTCCATACCAACACACACACAAGAGTGAGGGAATGTTTTTTTCGTTACAGCAACTTTGGTGGGCTCCTGTCCATATTTTGTGTGTAGATTGATGATCATCATTGAAAAAAATATTTCTCAACTCATTTACTATGGTGACTCAACAAGATATTATTATTATTCGTTTAAAATATGGTCATAACCTGTTACTTAGTGGTACTTTCTACTCAAGTGAGGGTTTTTTTGTGTGCAAATTTAAGGGGGAGGGGGTAGCCTAGTTAGACCTACTCTTTGAGGATTTCAGCATGAGATTCAACTTGTCGAAATCGCTCATCACTAATATTGTGATTTCTGTGGCTAAGAAACAAACGTTGTTTCAGCAACGGTGACATGGATGGCGCTCGCATAGTTAAAGACTTGTATAGCTAAGTTATCTTAAGTTATTACAAAATATAATTAACGTCATAATTAAAATATAAAAGGTGTGTCATGAATAAGAAAAAAAAATTAACTTACTTTGATAATCTGTTGTATTTCTTTCAAACGCTCACAAGAGGAGTAAAAGCCTGACTCGGTAGCTCCTACAACTGTTCTTCTCTGGCAGATCTATTATTCCGTTGGCCCCCTCTAGAGACCTACATTGAGTAAAAATTTGAAGCCCAGCCCAGCGTAGCCCATGATACTTTATGCTGGGCCCAGCCCACGAAGCCCATAAAGCCCACCAGGCCTACGAAGCCCACCAGGCCCATGGGCCTTTAACATAAATATGCCGATCCAAGCCCAGCCCAGCCCAAAAGCTCACCATCCCATGGGGTTTGTGTAGGTCTCTTAATTTCCACACTAAATGGTTCACAAGTTCACAAGCTTACCATGAAAAGAAACTACCCCATTAACGGCTTTAATATGTTTAATTTATTGATTGGTCAGTGACGAATTTGTTATACTTTTATTAATGTGTGAAATCTTGCGTGGTTCAGTTCTATACATTTGTAAAGAACCCCAAGAGAGAAGTGATCAGACACGCCTTCTAAACCCATGATGCCCACAAAGCCCACCAGGCCCATGAAGCCCACCAGGCCCATGAAGCCCACCAGGCCCATGAAGCCCACCAGGCCCATGAAGAACACCAGGCCCACGAAACCCACCAGGCCCATGGGCCATTAACATAAAAATGTTGGCACAGGCCCAACCCATGGGCTGGGCTGGGCTTTTGCAAAAGCCCACCGGCCCATGGGCTTTATGTAGGTCTCTAGCCCCCTCCCCCCCCCGAAAAAAAAATGACGATCCTACGGAAAGTTTGCTAGTCGTGTATGCGGATCGGGCTTTTCCGCCTCTTGTGAGCGTTTAATCGGAATACAACAGATTATCAAAGTTAATTTTGTTTACTTAATCATGAAATACGGGGGGGGGGGGGGGGGGGTACCTTTTATAAGTTGTTAAAAAATATTTTTAAAAACATTTTTTCGCAAGCGATAATTTTAACGATGTCAGTGCCCCTATATCGCCCCATAGCTATATCGGTTCATTGTTATGTCGGCCCATATATCACCCTATTGACGTCCATGCTACTTATCAAGCTTCTTAATTATAAAGCCCTAGTTATGTTGATGCGATTTAAGGTTGGCCCACGCTAGACCGGCCGAATTGGCTGGGACGGAATCGGAGCCAGGCGCATGCTGATCATCTGGCTTCGAGCGGAGCCGATTACGTTCGGGCCTAGTGTGGGTTTAGGCCTACTTATTCGATTCTTTATTATTTATTCCATCCGGAATTTTCCATTATGATTCGAGACGATTCAAGTGTGAGCCAACCTTAATGCAGCACCACGTACGTCAATACGGAATAGTAATGTCAAAATGATGTCACAGCCAAACGTCGTGTACCACAATGCTACTTAACCGCCCAACGCCCCACGTCACTGCTAGCCTCCACTTCCAACCCTTGGCGTCATCTCAGTTAGAATCGTCTTAAGAAAATCGTCCCAGGTGGATATTGCTGTCAACCACAGCGACCACTTAAAAAGTGGTCCGTTGTTCTAATAATGCTCGTAAAAGCCAGTCCACATACATCGTTTTGTGCAACGTTTTGCCTGCGCAGTGCAAGACGTTGCGTGTGGACAGGAAAACTGTGCAATTATATGATCCGTGCGGAGACGGTATACAACTGAGGCCAAGAGCTCAGTTATCTGCGACCGACACCGTTTTTTTCTTTCGATTTTGGTGCCAGAACAGTGTTCGCGGAGCAAGATTTCGAAAGATTCTGCGGAACTGATTGAGGGGGGGAGGGGCGGTGCTGAAAACTGTAATGTGTGGACCCACCAGCCCGGCAAGGTTTTTTTTTTTCTACACAATTTTGACAGGCAATTAGAAATCGAGGACAAACAGAAGTTGGCTCCGCCCTTTTTATGATGACTGGTAACTTCTAATTGGTTTGTTGTGTGGTTCGACGTTGAAATGGGCGGAGCATGTGACGTCAGACTACATAACCAATCAATTACAAGTTGCCGTTCGTCATAAAAAGAGCAAAGCCAACTTCTGTTTGTCCCGATTTCTAATTTTGTCTGTCAATGTTGCCTGTGACAGGCAAAACGTTGCACAACACATTGCGTGTGTGTGTGTGTGTGTGTGTGTGTGTGTGTGTGTGGACCTGGCTTAAGGCTTACATATAGATCTAAGTGGTTATACCAAACCCAATGTTATGAGTACATTAGTCTACGTCGTGAAAAGTTCTTAACGGTGTATTGTTTTTCTTCACGACTATAGTCACTTAGCTTAAGGCTGAGCTTTATGTTCTATTGAGGAATATATTACCTGTTGACAGGTATGAGAGGAGAGAGGAGTGGGAGAGTAGGGTGGAGTGTAGGGGAGAAAGTGTCCTCATAAGAGACAGTGTCAAAAAGATAAGAAAAAGATACCAGAGTCTTGTAAAAATGTTAACTCTGGAATGTGATGTTGTTTTGTTTTTGTTCTGTTTTTACTTTTTTGATAAATGTTTCGAGTTTCTCTCATGCTGATGGTTTACCTGTAATTTTCATTGAAGAGAAAAAAAAACACGACAACTTATTGTTACCTGAATAGTTTAACTTCCTGTTTGGTCATCAGCAGCTTTTTTTTTGGGGGGGGGGGGGATTTTTTCGTTTTTCGAGAGTCAAATGAAAAATGATTCACAACAATTTTTCAGAAGAATTTTTTTTTTTCATTTGTTTTAAAAGTAAAACTGCCTTTTAAGGGCAATGGTTTAGGGCAAAAAGTGGCTTTAGCAACTGTTTTTTAAAGGATAGACTTGTTTTAAGCATTGGTTTTTTTTTTGGGGAGGGGGGGGGGGGAACACCGAACACATGGTTTTAGAAAAATCAACCATTCAATCAGTCTAAAGCCCCTATCACACTAGCAACCTCCAATGCAATTCAACTTGAAATGCAACCTGTGATGTGACTTGCAACTAGAACTTTGTGATAAACTTCTATACCACACTATGCAACCTAGTAATTGCCAATCAAGTTTTTAAAACTTCGTTTATGTCAAGGGGCCGACATTGGTGGGTGAATCTCGTACGGTGTCGGAAGCCATTTTATCTTTTAATCCGCGTTTTGCTGAATTTTAAAATTTCAATTCTATTCTGGATTATCCAGTAAAATTGCAGCTAAAAAGTAAAATGACTTTCCATCCACACGAGGATCTGCTGTGAATCTTAGTGAAAATCGTACATGATTTTCTTCAATGTCTGCCCCCTTGGTTTGTGTCTATATTGTGATCAACTAACAGGAAGTTCATAAACCGGAAGTCATGAAACCGGGAATTTGTTCAATGTTACATATGTCATTTCCGACAAACGGCCTGATTGGTTGTTTGTCAGAAAGTTTACTTGAAAAATCTCTCAAAGTTGAACCTGTTTAACTCGGTGAGACTGAGTCTCACACTAGTTGAAAGGAAAGTTTTATCTTGTTGCATGTCACATCACACTATAAACATTGAAGTTGCATGTCACATTGCACGTTTTATTGCATCAAAAGTTGCTAGTGTGATAGCGGCTTTAGGAAAAGAAGCTTTTAGGATTCAGCATGGTGAGCCGAGGAAACAAAGCAACCTTTTGTGTGCCGGCAACCACTTTCTTATCACGTGATCATGATTTGGTTGCTGGTTCCTCACTCATTTGGTTCCCCACTCATTTCGTTCCCCACTCATTTGGTTCCCTAATTTGCCCCCGGCCTAAGGCTAACAGTTTTAGGAGAAAGTGACTTTTTAAGCCGAAAAAAATGGTTTCATGGTAACTGACTTTGGGGCGAAATGTCTACAGTTCTATTTCTTTATTACTTGTGGTGTTAATTAACCTTTATAAAAACAACAGTTTAATCTACATTATTAGATGAATTTATGATTTTTATCCCCTATTTTTTTAAAAAAAAATTTCTCCCTTTAGGTAAGATAAAATTATTTGCGATGCTGTAATTGGCGATGATGGAAAAAAAAAAAGCTGGGGGAAAAGTTTAAAAGTTTGCGTGACACAAAACAGAAAATCATTAATCAAGTTCTTATTAAGAAATTTTGACAGTTTGTTTGATTATGTGTTTATATTTCTAATGAGAAAATATTGAGGTTATTATTATATTGGAAGTTTTCGTTTTGAAAACGTGAATGAATAAAAAAAAATGACATTATTTCACATATTTTATTATGAAACATTTATTTAAAAAGTTAAATTTACACAAATTTTTGGGTGTGTAGTATAAATGTGGTGGAAATCTGAGCAGCCCAGAAAAATCTGCAGCAGCGGCAACATTCTCTAGTGCATGCTGCTACTGCAATCTTTCCTCCGAGTTTCCTGTGCAGTAAATTTCTCCCCGATTTTAACAAGGAAGTGTTAAAAATGAACGAAAGAAAGCGGGGTGGTTTCCCCTTTCGGTCGAAATTTTTTCCGTTGACAAGCCTCAGGGATTGGATTGGAGGCTAACAGTGACGTCATAGGGGGGACAAAATATAGACCTTTTTTATCACTTTCTCGTCACTACAGCTAAAAAAAATAACCCTTTCTCCCTAACCTAACCGATCCTAACCTAAACCTAACCGAACCTATTCGATCCTAACCGACCTAACCGAACCTGTTCGATCCTAACCAAACCTAACGGAACCTAATCGATCCAGCTACCTCTCGGTAGCTGTAGTGACCCTTTTGATGAAAAAAAGGTCTATATATTTTTTGTTGGCGTCACTGTTAACCTCCAATCCAATCCCTGAGGGTTGTCAACGGAAAAAATTTCGACGGAAAGGGAACACACCGAAAGCGGGGAGGGCGGAGGAAAAATACTTTTTTTTAGTAACCGAACCGAACTTAATTTACTTTCAAAGAAAAAAAAAAGTGATTTCCCTCCTTCCTCAACTTTCTTTCGTTACTTTCTAATGACTAGTAGGGGCCTACACACCAGGATTCTCTGTTGCGATACATTGTTGCGGGTCTGATTCGCGGCTGAATCACGTCAGTTGCGATTCAGACCCGCAACAATGTTGAAGTGTTTCAGGGGCTGAATCGCGTCAGCTCAGATTCATGTTTCTTGAGTCCCATCGAAATGGGAAACATTTAAACGCTACTGGGGTAACCAGTCATAAATGACGAGAACACAATTCTAGTTTAATTTTGTTACTAAAATTATTTAACTACTTTATTCAAATACTTCATTATAAATGACATTTTGAATTTTGTGAATTTCCGGTTGTCATGAAGTAATTTGCGTTGACCACTTCCATTTTGTATAAACACCTTAATATTGTTTGGGTTCTTGGATCGGGAGAGCGCAACATAAAGTTGGCCATGAAAAAAAAAACTGGTTCATGACGGGAGCAAAATTCACAGGTAATTGCACCCAGCATTAGAATTTCTTTTCCTCCGCCCTTTTATGACGTCAGACCAAGTAACAAACGAATTAGAAATTGAAAAGGGCGAAGCATGTGACATCAAACCAAGTAACAAACCAATTAGAAATTGATGACGTTCATAAAAGGGTGGGGCAAAAGAAATTCTAATGCTGGGCACAATTGCCCCTGATAAATTTAAGTTTAATTTTGATATTATCCCCTCCCCTTTTTATATTTGAAAGAGAAAATGAGATTTTCATTGTTCCTTTTTTTACTCCTTTCATTTCAATTTCATTTTCCCCTTTTTTCCCCTCCACGTTTCTTTCTCTCTTCTCACCCCACCCTTTCCAACCTTTTTCCCTCTCCAATTTAATATCATGGGGAACTTGGATTGGGAGAGTGCAATATATAGTTGACCTTGAGAAAAAAAGCGGTTCATTTATTCATTTAAATTTATATAAATTCCGATGTGCTTCAAGGTTTTTGTCTGTGTTTGTACAGTGTTACTGAGGGAAGGAAGCAAAGAGACTAAGAAAGATTGACGGGGCTTAGTATATATATAATTGTTGTGAAACATTTCATAGTGTTGACGTCTTTTGAAACATGAACAAAGACTCGAAGGGGCTCAGTTTGCTTTTAATTATTAAAGGCTAGACTTAAAACAAGATGTGGACCATTGAAAATACTGTTAAACTAATTGAGGACCTTCTGTATAAATTGTTTGTGGGAAGGTATAGTCTTCTGACTACAAAGGCAAATATAAAAGAAATGAAATTTAGAAATCCTACCCCATCTTCCAATTTCAGAGTGTCCAAAACGCTTAAACCGAATGTGCTCTCAGCTGAGAAGAGCTTTTGTGCCCACGACCGTTTCTGCTTTATTTGCCCCTCTTTATGAATCACCGTGTAGGGCCCATTTTGCAAGGGCTGCTTCCGCTGGTGATATTTACATGGTGAAAGCCAGTAGGCTGAAGAGAAACTTGAGTGTTGATGTGGACATGGAACAATGTTGCTGGTCTGAATCGCATCAGTTGTGATTCTGCCCCGCAATACTGAATCGGAGCAGCCCCACAACAATGTATCACAACATAGAATCCACTTGTGTACTAGGCTTCCTTCATGCATCACTGATTAAAGGCGTTTACCGCTATTGTTTAGAATAGGGGAGAGACTGGCTGCAGGATACTCCGATGAAATTGCAGTAGCAGCATCCTCTAGAGAATGCTGCTGCCACTGCTGATTACTCTGGGCTGCTCAGATTTCTACCACATATATACTGTATGTTACTGTCAATATGCAGAATCAGTCAATCTGCAGTTTGCCTAGACAATCTGTAAAATAACCTGCTAGTGAATCTGCAAAATTCAACACCGAAAATGTATTGAATTTTGCAGATTCACTAGTAGTTTGGTGATTTTTCAGATTGTCTAGGCAATCTGCAGATTGACTGATTCCGCAGATTGACAATATGTACATAAAATACATGATCAACATTAAAACAGATGGAGAATGATGTAAAATAATTAGGTGACATTTTTAGAACTTTCCTCAGTCAAAAATAGAGATCTCAGCAGTTCGGAACCGGTAGAACCGGTTCGCCAATTACTCGAACTGATGGAACCGGTTCGCCTTTATAAGTTGAACTTATAAGAACTGGTTCCGAGCCGTGTAGGTTCGGTTCAGTTCTACCTTTTGCCACCTCTTACTAAAATGTGCTGTGCAAATCTGTTAATGCATATTGGGAACCGGTTCTGATCAGTTCGTTGATCTTGACGAACTGGTTCAAACCAATATTGCGCAGCACATTATGACTTCTAATGTGCTGCGCAATATTGCGCATCTGTGCATAATCTGTTGTGCAAATCTGCTAATGCATATTGGGAACCGGTTCGTCGACATCTAGAAACTGATCAGAACCGGTTTCCAAACCGGGAGCCGATTAAACGCCTTCCGAACCGAGTAGAAACGGTTCGGATTCTACCCGTTGCCGCCACTAGCAAAAAAAAAAACAAATGATTTTCACCACCAGAGGCAGCACCGTTTGTTAGATTTAGCAAGCAGGTTTTAGTATTATTCGCCAATAGGAGCGCTTAACTTGTGCGAATGGGAGATGATCGGCATAGATGTTGTTAATTAAACTTTGTTCATGTTGTCATTACTGAATTATTGTTTACTAATAAAACAGAACAACATTTGGATAACTTTGAAAATATATTTAGAGCAAAATGATGTTAGGCTTTTTTTTTTTTGGGTGTGTTTACTGTTACATCAGCTGCATGTTTATTAGCTATTAATTTTGAAGATAACTACAACAACAACAGCAAAAAAAAAATACGTTACAAATGGAGCAAACACTAACACAGCTGTCGATAACGAATTACAGCAATATCTACCTACCTCCAATTTTAGTGGTGTTTTTTTTATGTACAGAGTGAATTTAAATTTGTGTGACAGACTGTTGAAAACAGGCATTCAAATTAGTGCTTGTCATTTTGAGGTGAAAACTGCTCAAGAGTAGCTCACGTTAGCTCTTTGGAGGGTTTGTCATGGTGGCTGTTTAAGAGCTCTTTTGCTTGGTTTTATACTCCCTTGCTAAGTGGCAAAGAAGCCTGCGAAGCTTCAAAAATGACATCAGAGCTTCAGATTTTTGCCTTTTCTAGAGCATGTGAGATGTGTAGCTAGCTTTGAAATTGTTCAACTTTTCAAAGCTTAGCACTAACTCAAAGCACTAATCATGAAACAGATACACAAATGGGGCGAACAAGTCGCACTTTTTTTCTTCTAGAAGAGGAAGGGTTCTATTGTTTTGTATATCTGCTTTATAGGGTATAAAGGTTATAAAATGCAGTGAACACAGTTTAGCTGACTGGCCGTACTGGTGGCATTTCTTACAACAATGAGTGCATAATAATAAAACTTGCACTGGTAATTAAATTTTTGTTGTTGCTCATCGGATCTGCACGAGTTTAAAGCCTCCTGTCTGAACTGGGTTCTGTTCCTGTTCGCGAGCTCCCATCTGAACTGGGTTCTGTTTCTTTGTGCGAGCTCCCGTCTGAACTGGGTTCTGTTTCTGTTTGCGCAAGCTCTTGTCTGAACTGGGTTCTTTTTCTGTTCACAAGCTCCCGTCTGAACTGGGTTCTGTTCCTGTTCGCGAGCTCCCGTCTGAACTGGGTTTTGTTTCTTTTCGCGAGCTCCCGTCTGAACTGGGTTCTGTTTCTTTGTGCGAGCTCTCGTCTGAACTGGGTTCTGTTTCTGTTTACGAGCTCTTGTCTGAACTGATGTTCTCTTTCTGTTCACGCAAGCTCTCGTCTCTGAACTGGGTTCTGTTTCTTTTAGCGCGAACTCCTGTCTCTGAACTGGGTTCTTTTTCTGTTTGCAAGCTCCCGTCTAAACTGGGTTCTGTTCCTGTTCGCGAGCTTTCGTCTGAACTGGGTTCTGTTACTGTTCGCGAGCTCCCGTCTGAACTGGGTCCTGTTTCTGTTCGCGAGCTCTCGTCCGAACTGGGTTCAGTTTCTGTTTACGAGCTCTTGTCTGAACTGATGTTCTCTTTCTGTTCACGCAAGGTCTCGTCTCTGAACTGGGTTCTGTTTCTGTTAGCGCGAACTCCCGTCTCTGAACTGGGTTCTTTTTTTGTTCGCGAGCTCCCGTCTGAACTGCATTCTGTTTCCTTTCGCGAGCTCCCGTTCGAACTAGGTTCTGTTTCTGTTCGCGAGCTCTCGTCTGAACTGCGTTCTGTTTCCTTTCACGAGCTCCCCGTCTGAACTGAGTTCTGTTCCTGTTTGCGAGCTCTCGTCCGAACTGGGTTCAGTTTCTGTTTACGAGCTCTTGTCTGAACTGATGTTCTCTTTCTGTTCACGCAAGGTCTCGTCTCTGAACTGGGTTCTGTTTCTGTTAGCACGAACTCCCGTCTTTGATCTGGGTTCTTTTTTTGTTCGCGAGCTCCCGTCTGAACTGAGTTCTGTTCCTGTTCGCGAGCTCCCGTCTGAACTGCGTTCTGTTTCCTTTCGCGAGCTCCCGTCTGAACTGCGTTCTGTTTCCTTTCGCGAGCTCCCGTTCGAACTGCGTTCTGTTTTCTTTCGCGAGCTCCCGTTCGAACTTGGTTTTGTTTCTGTTCGTGAGCTCCCGTCTGAACTGACGTTCTGTTTCTGTTCGCGCGAGCTCCCGTCTGAACTGATGTTCTGTTTCTGTTCACCCGCGCTCACGTCTCTGAACTGTGTTCTTCTCTGAACTGTGTTCTATTTCCTTTCGCGAGCTCCCGTTCGAACTTGGTTCTGTTTCTGTTCTCGAGCTCCCGTTCGAACTTGGTTCTGTTTCTGTTCTCGAGCTCTTGTCTGAACTGAGTTCTGTTTCTGTTCGCGCGAGCTCCCGCCTGAACTGATGTTCTGTTTCTGTTCGCGCGAGCTCCCGTCTCTGAACTGGGTTCTGTTTCTGTTCGCGGCCAGCTTGGTCTATTCGCGGTTTTATGTTGTTGCTATATTTTTTTTTACATTAAGGAACACCCTGTATATAAGTTTCATAATTAATAATAATAGTAATAATAATAATGTAGTAAAAACAGATGAACCTATAATTATAGCATTTAAAAGAAAATGTATGTCCCATCATTATAATGTATATAAAGAGGAGAAGTGTAGTTAGAAGAGCACTTAACAACAACAAAAAGGTGAAAAATTTACTTTTAGGTTCTACTTGTCTTATGAATAATATAACATTGGCATATTGTTTAATTTACTAAAGTTATTGCTTTTAAAAATGAAGAAGAAGAAGAAGAAGAAAAATGTTTTTAGCCTTTTGCTCTCAGTGTAATAATTCTATACATAAATAAGAGAGGTGGTCAACACACTGTTTATTACATGCAAAAAGTGGGCTTGACCCCATGATTAAGTTCAAAAACATGCCAACTTTAACACCAAATATGTGCTTTTAAAAGTTATTAAACAAGCCACAAGTAAATTTTCATCCCCTCAAAACAGGTGTAAAATATATATATATATATATACATATATACAGGGTGTTTTCAAAATGCTACACCGTTAACATCATATAGGAACAGCTGATTTTCGAACTCTTGATTTTTCTGTTCTTTTCAGAAGAGCCCAAAATTAAAAGAAACGAGAAAGTGTCTTAGAAACTAGAAGGGTACCTCAATGACTTAAGTGTATCTGAAATACCAGAATAATCAGGAGTTTGAAAACATTACGAGAAACAAAAAAACTGTTTTAAAAACTAGAAGGGTAGCTTCATCGCTTCAGGAGGACATTTTCATGTTGATGTCATTCAAAATAAATTTTTTTTATAGACCAGAATTTAAAAAAACAAAATGTCATCTACTTAAAAGTTGTGTCCTTTTCGAACTGACATAAACAGTTTATTTTGAACAAGATCAACATGAAAATGTCCTCCTGAAGCGATGAAGCTACCCTTCTAGTTTTTAAAACAGTTTTTTTTTGTTTCTCGTAATGTTTTCGAACTCCTGGTTATTCTAGTATTTCAGATTGGCAAGATTAGGAGAAACTAGGTGTTTCAGTAACTAGAAGAGACAGTTTGATCACTTCAATTGAATATCTTTCAAAATAAACTTTTTTTTAAAAAAGTTGGAGGTCATTTAACTCACATTAAAAAAGCTTATTTTGAAAGATGTCCAACATGAAAATATAACTTAAGTGATTCAGCTACTCTTCTAGTTTCTAAAACGTTTTCTAATTTCTCTTCCAGGAGTAAAATAAGAAAAACCTGCAAGCGTTTTAGAAACTAGAAGAGGCAGCTTAATCACTTCAGGGTAATTTACATGTTGGATATCTTTCAAAATAAACTTTTTAAAGGTCATTTTCAAACTCGCATTAAAACAGCTTATTTTGAAAGATGTCCAACATGAAAATATAACTTAAGTGATTCAGCTACTCTTCTAGTTTCTAAAACGCTTTTTAGTTTTTCTTATTTTTACTCCAGAAAGAGAAACTAGAACGTGTTTTAGAAACTAGAAGAGTAGCTGAATCATAAAAAGCTTATTTTGAAATATATCGGTATCCTTTTAAGTGATTCAGCTACCCTTCTAGTTTCTAAAACACATGCAAGTTTTTTTTGTTAATTTTGCACCTGAAAGTTTGAAATGTTTTAGAAACTAGAAGGGCAGCTCAATCACTTAAAAGGTATTTCTCATGTTGATATCTTTCAAAATAAGCTTTTTATCTTTGCGTAAAAAGGACCGACTTTAATCAGACGATATTTTTTAAAATTTTTTGTCTGTAAAAAGTTTATTTTGAAAGATATTAAACATGAAAATACGCTTTTAATAGTGATCACTGATTGAGCTACCCTTCTAGTTTCTAAAACACAGTTCAAGTTTCGCGCCTGAAAGCAAAAATAATCAGTGATCTAGAAATGGTTTGACATAAAAAAAAAGTTGCCAATATTTAAAAGTTAACTTGCTAATCAACGTTTAAAACTTTTCCAATCTTGTTTTTTTGAATCTCTGAAACTAAACTTTAGTAATTGACACCGAAAAAGCCTTTCTAAATTATTCAAAAGTTCTAATTTCACTTGAACAAAGTGAAATTTCATCTCAATACTCTTTCGTCTTATATACAGTATGCAACAGAATCAACGGTCACAGTACGATATCCAATTTTTATACCAAAGTAATTAGGTTGGTAGGAAAATAATTGCGGTTTTTGTTTACTGCAAATTATTGAAACTCAATTGTTTTCAATTTAAGTGTAATTATACATTGTGTTTGTCCTGTGATCATTTGAAAGTGCATTTTCCGGCCTGTATTTGAGCAACATTAACTTTGGTTTTATTGTTTTTTTGAATTTTGAATTTGAAAAATTACTCTGCAAAAGCAGCCATAAAGGCCTATGGCAGAGGGACAAGAGTCCAAGTGCAGCATGGAAAATACATTGTCAAAACCAGAAAATATAAAACCCTATTGATATAAACCCAACAACAATTTCAATATTTTTTACATTGTTAATTGTGTTTCAATTTAGGCTATTGAATTGAAAATGGGCAAGAAATAGTTTACACTTGCATAACACAAGCACACTTGTACCTTTACAAGCACAGGGATTGTAGCTACAAGTGAAAATCCACTCTTGTAGTGGGTTCTGTAACACAAACTTAACTTGTAAGAACTTGTTACAGAAACCTCAACAAGTGCTAACAAGACTCAGATCCTGGGTAAATAGTTTTTTTTACAAGTGCATGTCTGTCAGGCGTGCCCACAGGCGGGGTAGACTGGTGAGCAACTCGCCATTTGCCTTTTTGGGGGGTGATTGAAATTTTGTATTAAAATATTTTTATAATAATCAGAATGGGCAAAAATCCAAATTTATTATTTTATTAATTTAATTCATATTTTAAAAAAAGTAGTGTGTGTGTTCAGCCACTCGCTACGCTCGCCGGACTTGATAGCAAGAGTATACTATAAAATAATTGCTCGCTCGCTACGCTCTCGCGAAATAGGGAAAATGTTCATGTTTTCCAAAGTTTAAAGACTTTTGTTTCAAACACATCTTATGGCCAATTGAAACTCATTCACAAAACCTTTATGCAAACAATGTAAAATTCGATCATTTTAAAACTGATGAAAATTATATTTTAAAAGTTAAAAAAAAAACGCTTTCAGCATTTGGTCCGGGATGGGGGGGAGCACCCCTGGTGTCTGCTATGCAAAATACATGTTGTTTTGGTTTTAGTTCATGTTCATAAGTAGAGGTGGGACGAATCCTAAATTTTCTCGAATCTAAATCTGAATCCTAAAAGGTTCTCGAATCTCTCCTATAAGAATCCTATATATTATTCATTAAGAAGATTCAAATAAATGAAATAATATTAAATATTAAATCATTAATAATAAAAAAAACAAAGTGTGGCTTCACTCAGGGTCAGGCCACAAGGTGATCCATTGGTGATCCGGGTACAACACCGAAATTGCAACAATCGCCAGGTTTTTTTTTGGTTAGTGAAAGCTTCTATTTGGACGTCAATGGAGTTCAAACTATTTTTACGAAAGTTTTTAACAGTTTTTTTAAGGTTAGGATTATAAAGATTCGAAAGACGAAAAAAGCGCGAAGATTCGAGTTTTCGCATCTCGAATATTTTTTTCAAAATTCGTGGGATTCGAGGATTCGAATGGCCCATCTCTATTCATATGTCTTTCTTATGTATACGGTAGAATTTTGTGAAATATATATGTTGGTTTATGATGAAGACAATAAGACAATTGTAACACCCAGCAACCCCTGTTCCCGCTGAAACTACAGCCTGGGGGGTCGTCCCTCCCTCCTCTCCCAATTCAAATACTGACGGCAGAGTGATACACTTAGAACCATGGTCACTTGCACCTGGTTACACTTCGTAGGTGTACACAGGTAAAGGTATAAAAGGACCGTGTTCCTCTTTGTTTGTCGTCCTTGTCTTTGCTCTAAACTTTGTATTACGTAGATATTATTCCGTACCACATCATGGGCATAAATAAGGACGCACCTTTGATAAACAATATTCGTCTTTGTAATCTTTGTGTTTCTTTACAAAGATGAATAAAAGTGTTACAATAAGAAACTGCGTTATCTCTATGTTCCGAAACTAATAACTTCTCTACAGAGGCCGGAGACACCATAAGGTAAAGAGCGCATACAGATCCTGATGCAGCTACAACATCTTCGATGGGCAATTACATTCCAGGAGAAGATGTACATCAGCGTCGACAGAGAGCAGGATGGCCACCATCCTTCTGCGTCGATTTCACCTCCATGCCGGAGGATGATCGTAATCCGACTCCATCCAGCTACTTCTGTGACTCGGATCTGCAGAGAAGAAACGAGCCGCAGAAAACACCATCTACAAGTTGGTCAGAAAAATATAGTCGACGTCAAAAGCTCACACAATGCTGTAGGCGTAAGACACGAAATGATTTTGTAGTCCTGAATAAATTACCTGTACTTTAAAATTTGAAAATGTTTTGACCAAAATCGGTGAAACTCTTCAAAATAAACCTAATAGAATTTTTACAGTTTGCCAGCTGAACAAAAAAAAACTACAGATTGGGCTACACTGACTTGAGAGAAAAACGCCATAAAATTAAATTTTAAATGAAAAACATAAATTATAAAAAAACAGGTAATTTTCTCACATCTTAACTGATTAAATTTTATTAAATTTCCATATTAAAATAATAAACATAACACCATTTGAAATATATACAAGAAAATTAAACAAAAACATGTTTTTGCGATACTCGCTTTTATTATAAAAAAAAGTCTAAAAAGTGAGAAAAATAAGGTTTAATCTCCTGTTGTCTTGATGGTGTAGTGGTTAGGGTCTCGGACTCTCTCAGCCCAGTGGTAATGTAAAACTACTAATGTTGGTCATGGGTTCAATCCCGGTGCAGTGTGATTTATGAATTTAAATAAAAGTGAGCAAAAGAAAAGGAAACGAAATGGTTACAAAATTAGTAATAACAAGTCCAGTTAGAAATCCAGTTACAATTGTAGTATTTTACATCCATTATTACAAGTCTTGTTGCTCAGTTTGTGCTATGGGACTTGTAACTACAAGCTACATATTGACAAGTTGGAGACTTGTACGACTTTATAGGTAGTGTAATAACCCCTTCCCCAGTGCCCTGTTTCTCAAAAATACAAGTCTTGTAATACAAGTGAATTCTACAGAGCCCTGATCAGGACATGCATCAATAATTCACACTGTTACTACGAATTAACAATTCATAATGACAAATTGTGAATTTGTAATGTATGTCCTTTACAGGGCTTCGTAAAATTCATAAAATTCAAAAATAATTGTATTTTTTTTTAGAAACAGGATCCTAGGATGCACTTGTAATTTTGTAAAGTTTTGCTGAGTTTATCTTGAGACTTGAAAAAACTATTTATTTTACAATACAAGTCTTGTAAGGGTTTGTGTGATATTTGTCCTAAGGACACTTGCCCTAAAGGGACATTTGCACTAAATTCATTTACCCTAAAGGGACATTTGCCCTAATGGTTTGAGGTCAAACAGTTTTAGGGCAAATGGTTTTGGTCAAATGATTTTAGGTCAAGTGGATTTATGTCAAATGGGTTCAGGGTAAGTGTCTATAGGACAAATGTCTATGTACCATCTTGTAATACAAGTGAATTTTGTGGTTTTCTACGGTTTGTAAATGACATACTTCGCAAATTCACAATTTGTCATTACGAATTTTGCTACGTAATTTGCGATGTATGTCCTGATCATGGCTCCGTAGATTTTACTTGTATTACAAGACTTGTATTTTTGAGAAACAGCCCACAGGACTCTGGAATTTTTACACCACTGGAATAAATAAACTTGTAATTAATTGGCAAAAATGTGTCAATTCTAATGGCGCTAATTTCGATTAATAAAGTTAATGATTAATTCATAAATTTCATTATTAGCTGAGAAAACAAAACAACCGCAATTATTTTCCTACCACCCTAAAATATAAACAGAATGGCGTAAGCTTTAATCGTTTAAAATTAAATATCTCACCTGTTATAAGGGCTACACATTTAAAACTTTACTTAATTGTTAACAACTTATTAAAATGTAATTCTACAGAAAATCAAATAAATTTATAAAGAATTTAAAAAGTTATTTAATTTTAAAGCAGAGGTTTAAATTAATTGCTAATAAAAGTTAATTTTGTAAATGGCGCGCCTCTCGTACTTTTGGAAACTAGAAGGATGATAGCTCAGTCACTTTAAAAGGTATTCAGGTTAATGATATCTTTTAAAATAAGCGTTTATCTCAATCTGAATAGGACCGACATTAATTTTTGTCTCGAAAAAGCTTATTTTAAAAGATATCAACTTGAAAATACCTTCTAGTATATTATAGTTTCTACAAGTTTCTTAAAAAAAAATTTGCTCTTCTGAAAGACAGAATGAATCAAGAGTTCGAAAATCAGCTGTTCTTGAATCCATTTTAAGAGAGTTTTAATGTTGTAATCGTTCAAAATAAACTTTTTATGTGAGTTTGAAAATGAGCAAATTTACTTCAATCAAATGGAAATTCTTTAAATTGTTGCTTATAAAAAGTGTATTTTAAAAGATATCAATTTGAAAATACCATCTGAAATGATTGAAGCTACCCTTCTAGTTTCTAAAAGACATTCAAGTTTTTTTAAAAAAAATTTGCTCTTCTGAAAGACAGAATGAATCAAGAGTTCCAAAATCAGCTGTTCATAAAACCGTCTTAATAATTTATCAATCAAACGTGTGTAGTAAGCTTTTATAGTTTTTTTTGTTCGAGATATTAAATTTTAAGAGGCTAAATCCAAAAATTACTTCGAAAAATCTCCACAAGGAGCGCTAGCATCGTTTTTATATTGAGTCCATAGACCCCAATGTTAAAGAAGAAACGTTAATTATTAAAATACACAACAGTCGCGGTGACAATATGTTTATTTTTCAAATTTAAAGTTGTACAATTTTGAGGGTTCAAAGTGCAATGTGCATCTTACATGTATGTTTATCTAGTGATAGAATGACAAAAAATAGGAAAGTGTGCTTCTATTTTTTTTAAAAAATTATTTCAAAATCGCAAAATATTTAACTCTTATGTTAAACTCCATTGAGTTCGCCCGTGTAAGAAAAAAAAAACATACATTAAAATGCTCGTAAAAATACTTAAAAATAATTTTAAAAAACTAGAAAAAAAATCAGCACGTGCGCCAATGTGTTAGCTTCACTGTGGTTTAATTGTGATTTTTTTAATTACTTGTACGTATCTATTTTTACGATCATTTTAATGGATTTTTTTGCTTACGAGTGCATACTCCATGGAGTTAAACGAAAAAGTTAGAAGTTCGCAATTTTGAAATATTTTTTAAATAGAAGCGCACTTACCAATTTTCTGTCATTCTATCACTCGATCAGCATATATTTAAGGTGCACATTGCATTTTGAACCATCAAAATTGGACAACTTTAAATATAAAAAATAAACATATTGCCGTCGCGACTGTGTATTTTAAAATTAACGTTTTTTCTTTAACATTGGGGTCTATGGGCTCAATATGAAAGCGATGCTAGTGCTCTTTGTGGAGATTTTTCAAAGTAATTTTGTGACGCAGCCTTTTAAACGATTTAGCTCTGAGACATACTGTATATTTCTCTTCATATAATTGAACTTATCTGATTAAAATACAAAAGTGATTTTTCTCGCTTTGAACCAAAAAAAAAAAACCAACAAGAGAAAGTGAATTAAACAATTGAAACAAAAACATCAAAGAGAACAAAAAAAAAATAGCTGAACTGTTTGAATGAAAATTAAGCTCAAAGTTTGATTTGTAATCTTTGATAACAATTTGAGATATTTCAAAGTTTGAAATGGAAAGATCGTGTTAAAATAAAAATAGTACTCAAAACACAAATAACAGAAATAATGGTGACAGTTTTATCTTTTGAAATTTGGCTTTTTATTTCTAGACTAGAAAAGGAGAACTTGATTGGAGAAGAGAGGGAGGGAGGGAGAGAGAGAGAGAGAGTGAGTGTAGAGAAAGTGATTGACAGGTTGTGACGTTTTTGGAGGGTGTGGGTAGAGAGAGAGGTGTCTAATGCATTTTCTACATTTTAAGTACCTTTATTCAAAACATTGGATCAGATAAATCGTGAATTATGCACTGTTTTTTCTCTTTCTCTCATCAAGTGTCTATTTTTGATGATAAAAATGTGATCATTGATCAATAAAAAAAGGGCCAAACGGGCATAAAAATCCGGTCAACTTTTCTAATAAAATATCCTGTTTTAATTTGAGTTATTTTAATTGCAGTTATTTTTAATTGCAGTTATTTTTAATTTCAGTTATTTTTAATTTGAGTTATTTTTAATTTGAGTTATTTTTAAGTTTGAGTTATTTTTAATTTTGAGTTATTTTTAATTTTGAGTTATTTTTAATTTTGAGTTATTTTTTTATTTTGAGTTATTTTTTTATTTTGAGTCATTTTTTATTTTGAGTCATTTTTTTATTTTGAGTCATTTTTTTATTTTGAGTCATTTTTTTATTTTGAGTCATTTTTTTATTTTGAGTCATTTTTTTATTTTGAGTCATTTTTAATTTGTTGTTATTTTTAATGTGCGTTAGTTTTAATTTGAGTTATAATTTTTATTTTATTTTACATTTGCATTTTATGTTACATTATTATTAATAATAATGTAACATAAAATTGAATCTTCTTAATGAATAATATATAGGATTCGAATACGAAGGATTCGAAAGATTCGAGGAATTCAAGAACCTTTTAGGATTCTGATTCGAGAAAATTTAGGATTCGTCCCACCTCTATAGTTTTAAACGACTTAAAATGATTAAATTAAAAAAATATATAATAATAAATTAATTGTAAATAACTTAAAGCAAAAAAAAAATAATACTTTTTAACTTTTTAAATCTAAAATGATGAGAAAAAAAATATTTAAATGGCTGACATATTTTTGAAATTGTATTATACTGTAGTTCAAATTATAAAAAATAACAAAACACACACACTCATACAACCTCTTCAATTTATGAAGTCATTTTGTGTATCCGTGCATATAATAATATCTATAATGATGTTAACCCCCTCCAAATAATGTTTAATTTTCAACAATATATAATTTCTAGCAAGAGCCATATAATTTATAAAAAAAAAGTTCACAAAAGTATTTCTCTAATATTATATTAGAATTTTTTGTTTGTAGATTTTTATTTTTGTAATACTTTAATGCTTTTTTTTTTAAAAAAAAAAGTTTCTTACAAAATAACTAGTTCGTTCAAAAATATACCGTGAGAAAAATAACGTTTAAACTACACGATTTTCAATTGAGAGAGTATAGTAATTCTTATGCATATATTTAAAAGTTGCTCTAAACTAAAAGAAGTTAAGAGGGTTTCATGGAAAAAATACTTCTGTAAATGCAAGGTAGATGGCGCCTGCAACCTCTTTAGGTGACACGCAATTAGAAAACGGGATGAACAGAAGTTGGCTCCGCCCTTTTTATGACGACCGGCCACTTCTAATTGGTTGGTTATGTAGTCTGACGTCACATGCTCTGCCCTTTTCAACGTCAGACTACATAACCAACCAATTAGAAGTTGCCATTCGTCATAAAAAGGGCGGAGCAAACGTCTGTTTATCCCGTTTTCTAATTGCCTGTCCATAGGTGGCAAACTACACTTGCATATTGCATGCAAGTGTAGTTTGCCACCTGTGGAGGTTGCAGGCGCCATCTATCTTGAAATAGAATGCTTTTTTTAGCTCTAAAAGCGTTCAAAACAAGCTTAATTATCAGCACGTGGACAAACTTAATCCAGAACATAATATAGAAATAGTGAGCCGCAATTAAAAGTTTGCCGCGTGAAAAAAAGGAAAGTGAGTCAAGAGTTGAAGTGTGTCAGTACATATATATGGGAGGAGGGCTAGTGGCGCCATCTAATGCTACACGGACAAAATAAATGATATACTTGGATGTTTAAGGTGGAATTCTTTAGGAGTGACCGCGAATGGCGATCTAGATAGAACAAATCCGTTGCAGTGAAGAAAAATTGATTTCAAGAGTTCTTGGAGTTACACTAAGATCACTTCAGAACATTGATTTAAAGTGATTTTGTTGCAACTTTGTTCCTCTTAAAATTGCTCTCTGGATAAGAGTCTAGATCGAACAAATCTGTAACAATGGGCAAAAATTGATCTCAAGTGTTCTGGAGTACTCTGAGATCACTTCAGAACACTGATGTAAACTGATTTTGTTGCAACGTTGTTTCCTCTTAAAAATGCTCTCTGTGTGAAGTCTGGATAGAACAAAATAATCTGTATCAGTGAACAAAAATTCATCTCGAGTGTTCTTGGAGTACACTAAGATCACTTCAGAACACTTATATAAACTTATTTTGTTGCAACTTTGTTCAGGACTCTTGAAATTGATCTCAAGTGTTCTTTGAACACTAGGAACACTGATTTAAACTGATTTTGTTGTAACTTTATTTTCTCTTAAAATTGCTCTCTGTATAAAGTCTGGATAGAACAAAATAATCTGTAGCAATGGACACATTTATTTCAAGTGGTCTTGGAGTACACTAAGCTCACATCTAGAACATTTATTTAATCTTGTTTGCTATTACAAGAAGAGCAATATAAAAAAAACTCCTGGTGCCATATTATACCCAAAATTTTTATTGTCTATCTTTTTTTTTTTGGCCCTGTAAGTTTAATGTTGCAATTAAGTGACATTCTCTGGTATGAAAGCAACACCTTTCATGGCTGATAATATAAACATTTTAACATGAGAGAAAGAGAGAGAGAGAGAGAGAGAGAAAGAAAGAGAGAGAGAGAGAGAGAGAGAGTGAGAGTGAGAGTGAGAGAGAGAGAGAGGGCCCTTATCATATTACCTTATCATGCAATTGCATAATAAAAGAATATATAGGCTATTTTTTTGTCAATGGGTTTAAATCCCTATTGGTCATGCGCCATTAGTTTGTGAGACAACCAGTAACCCTTAGGCCCATATACAAGAAGGAAACTTGACACTTGTCCTTGGACTTTGAACCCTCAAAACAGGGTTCTCTAAACATACAGAATACCATGTTTTATGAAGTATATTTTCTGAACATGGTTTTCTTTTTTATACATGTATATGTGAGACCTTACTTAGAGGGTTCAAGGGGCAAGTTTTTTTCTTGAATTTGGGTCCTTAGTGATACAAATCTTTTAACTTTTTTGTGGGGTTTGTGAAGAGGAAGGAGGGTTTGGAAAATGGGGGACTCAGGGAAGAGAGGGGGAGAGATTCGAAAGGACTTAATAATGACCCATTCCATTTGTTTGTTTTATCTGATTTTTCTTTTTCTGCAAAAAAAAGTTTTTTCATCCAAAATTGGAGATTCTTTTTTTTTAGGATAATTTGAACGATTTGAGAAATACGTTTTCTGGTCCATTTGCTTTTTTTTCCCCCTCATAACGTGTGTCATATCGGCTTAGGCCCCCCCCCCCCCTCCCCAAATCTTATTATAATATACAGTATGTCTCAGAACCAACGACATCCAAGCTATTATTGAAGAATAAAGATTGGTGCAGCTAAATCGTTTAAAATGAAATATCTTTTAAAAATATAAAATGATATGTTTACCAAAAAAAAGTGAAATAAATTGTTATTTTAGGTTGGGTCCAGACTAGAACAGAACATGTTCGCGAACATTTTCAAAGAACATGTTCGTTGTTCTGTTTGCTGTGGCCGGAGTATTCCAACTTGAACATAGAACATGTTTATGAATATTTTCACAGAACATGTTCGTTGTTCTGTTTGCTGTGGTTGGAGTGTTCAAACTTGAACAGATCATGTTTGCGAACATTTTCACAGAACATGTTCGTTGTTCTGTTTGCTGCGGCCGGAGTGTTCAAACTTGAACAGAGAACATGTTTGCGAACATTTTCAAAGAACATGTTCGTTGTTCTGTTCGCTATGAGTGTTCAAACTTGAACAGAACATGTTTGCTAACATTTTCAAAGAACATGTTCGTTGTTCTGTTCGCTATAGTTAGAGTGTATAAACTGGAACAGAACATGTTTGCGAACATTTTCAAAGAACATGTTCGTTGTTCTGTTTGCTGTGGCCGGAGTGTTCAAACTTGAACGTAACATGTTTACGACCATGTTCGCAACGTGATTTCCAGTTTTCGGTTTGAAATGTTTAGGTCTTTTACTTCAACTTAAACAACACCCTCTCTCTCTCTCTCTCTCTCTCTCTCTTTCTTTCTCCCTCTCTCTCTCTCTCTCTTTCTTTCTCCCTCTCTCTCTCTCTCTTGCTTCCTCTCTCTCTCTCCCTCTCTCTCTCTCTTCCTCTCTCTCTCTCCCTTTCTCTCTCTCGCTCTCTCTCTCGCTCTCTCCCTCTCTCTCTCTCTTCCTCTCTCTCTCTCCCTTTCTCTCTCTCGCTCTCTCTCTCGCTCCCTCTCTCTCTCCCTCTCTCCCTCTCCCTCTCTCTCTCCCTCTCTCCCTCTTCCTCTCTCCCTCTCTCTCTCTCTCTCTCTCTGAACAAGGGTTCTGACATAGAAACCCCCAATTTAAGGATGATAGATATTCAATAAAACCAGGTTTCAGGAGGATTCAAAATTTGAGCTTGGCACTTGAGCTTCAACTTGAACTTCAAGTTGAAGCTTAAAGTATATGTTGGCCCTAAAGAGTTAAAAACTTAACCCTTTTTTTCAAACAAAAAAATTCTTTCAAGTTCTCGAAATGCCTTAAAGGATGATTTAGAAACAATGTTTTTTTCTTCTTTTCTTTTCTGGCAACTTTTTTCTTATCTTGAGTGAGAGATCTTTAAATTTAAAACATAATAATTGAGTGCCGAAGTCTTGTGATGATATAACTGAATAATCAGTAATTAACAAATAAATTAATATTTGGATTGTGAGGATCTCATGAAGATAATAATATAATAATAATAATAATAAAAAAACAAGCAAATATATAATTTGCAATCAGTGAGAAATTTCCGAGGTAATTTTTTTTTTTTTAGATTTTCTAGTCTTGATTTTTATGGGTCATTAGTGTTTAAGCATCACTTAAGATATGAGTCTCTCTCTCTCTCTCTCTCTCTCTCTCTCTGTGTGAAAATGAACGATTTATCTCAAATGAGAGAGAGATAGAATGAAGTTTTATCTCTTTCTTCTTAAAAGAACATGGAAGAAGAATGAACAAAAAAAAACTGTTAGTTAATAAGCTGTAATTTTATGCTTTTTTTTTTTAGTTGTTGCTGTCGCGACCACAACATAAGTAGAGGTGGCAATTTGTAGAACCGAACCGTTTCTACTCGGTTCGTAACCGGTTTAATCGGTTAGCGGTTCGCAATTTTTTTTGGAAACCCGATTCCCAATTATGCATTAGCAGGTTCGCGCAACAAATTATGCGAAGTATTGCGCAGATTTGCATGGCAAGACGTAATGTGCTGCGCAAATCTGCTATTGCGTTTGAACCAGTTCGTCAAGATTGACTAACTGATCAGAACCGGTTTGAACCGGTTATCCAATACACATTAGCAGGTTTGTGCGCCACATTAGTTAGAGGTGGCAAAGGGTGGAACCAGACCGAATCTACTCGGTTTGGAACCAGTTCTTAGCAGTTCAACCTATACTGGCAAACTGATTCTGTCAGTTCCAGTAATTGGCGAACCGGTTCTATTAGTTCCAGTAATTGACGAACCGGTTCTATTAGTTCCAGTAATTGACGAACCGGTTCTATTAGTTCCAGTAATTGACGAACCGGTTCTATTAGTTCCAGTAATTGACGAACCGGTTCTATTAGTTCCAGTAATTGACGAACCGGTTCTATTAGTTCCAGTAATTGACGAACCGGTTCTATTAGTTCCAGTAATTGACGAACCGGTTCTATTAGTTCCAGTAATTGACGAACCGGTTCTATCAATTCCAGTAGTTGACGAACCGGTTCTATCAATTCCAGTAGTTGACGAACCGGTTCTATCAATTCCAGTAATTGGCGAACCGGTTCTATCAATTCCAGTAATTGGCGAACCTGTTCTATCAGTTCCAGTAATTGGCGAACCGGTTCTATCAGTTCCAGTAATTGGCGAACCGGTTCTATCAGTTCCAGTAATTGGCGAACCGGTTCTATCAGTTCCAGTAATTGGCGAACCGGTTCTATCAGTTCCAGTAATTGGCGAACCGGTTCTATCGGTTCCTGTAATTGGCGAACCGGTTCTATCGGTTCCTGTAATTGGCGAACCAGTTCTATCGGTTCCTGTAATTGGCGAACCGGTTCTATCAGCTTCAGTAATTGGCGAACCAGTTCTATCAGCTCCAGTAATTGGCGAACCGGTTCTATCAGTTCCAGTAATTGGCGAACCGGTTCTATCAGTTCCAGTAATTGGTGAACCAGTTCCGAACAATTGACATCTCTAAGCATAAGTTGAGACTAAAATTTGGTCGCTCAGCTTTTTAACCCGGGCTCAGACTATGACAGAATAACGAACCAAACACTGTTCATTCACAAACAGTGTGGTCGGTTTTCCGAACATTTGTCTGTAAAAAATTTTGTTCGTTTTTCTTACAAGCGCGTACTCAATGGAATTTAACATAAGAGTTAGAAATTCGCGATTTTCAAATAGTTTTTTTTAAAAAATAGAAACACACTTTCCAATTTTTTGTCAATCTATCACTAGATGAGCATATATTTAAGGTGCACATTGCATTTTGAACCATCAAAATGGGACAACTTTAAATATAAAAAATAAACATAATGCCACCGCGACTGTAGTGTATTTTAAAAATTAACGTTTTTTCTTTAACATCGGGGTCTATGGGCTCAATAGAAAAACGATGCTAGCGCTCTTTGCGGAGATTTTTCGAAGCAATTTTGCAATGTAGACTCTTAAGCTTTTTATGTCCCAACTTTAATGCGATTTTTTTTTTCAATTTTTGTTTATAAAAAGTTTATTTTGAAAGATTATATATCATCATAAAGATACTTTTGGGCTCATTCCATTATACAAACTTTTCTAAAAGTTTGTTGGTTTGAAGGGCGAAGGGGGGGGCTTAGGGGGTGAGAATGGGAGGTTTTTTTTTTCTCCTCTTTCCTATCTCTTCGTAGACGTCATATTAATTTCTACATATAAAAAAATCTGCATTTTTTTTATGTTACTAATAATAATCTTAATCTAAAATGCTTTTGGCGTGAAAATTAAACCTTGTGTTTATCTGTTAATATTTTTTGTTTTAAATGGCCGTCGGGAGTCTAATAAGCGTGCAAATTTGACTCCTATCTCGTTAACGGCCAATGGATATCACGGTTTAAAAAACCGAGGGTGTTTTTTTGTCTTCTTTTCTTTATAGAGGGTAAAAAGGAGGAGGAGGAGGAGGTTAGAGGGTTTTCAGGTGAAATAAAAACCGTGAAAAATCATAAACACATCTCTTGAAGGTGTTAATGTGTGAACAAGCAAAAAAAAAACACATTTGATGTCCATTTTTCATTTTGAATGATAAATGGACTTTAAAAGAATATAAGGACCAAATTATTAGTAATTTGTTCCTCCTCTCAAAGGGCCTTTTTTTGGTCCAAATATTAAATTTTCAAATATTCAAATGAAAGAGAACAATAATTGGAATATAGTTCTATCGTTTGTTCCGTAATTTCAAAAAGTGGTTTAAATGTGTTGTCATTGTTTAAAAATAAACTTTTAATTGGGCAGTTTTTCAAAATGGTTAAATTTTGATTCGGCAAATTTGTTTAAGAAATAAATCTTGAGAAGTTCTTTTAATAATTTTGTAATTTTGGTTATTGTAATAAATTTACGATTTAATTGACGAATATGATCCATTTTTTTTTTCTTTTAAAATTTATTTTGCAGGGAATTTACAGGTTTTTATATTTAATTTTGTAATCAGTAATTTTTCTTTCTCAATTAAAAATCGGAGTTTTTTTTTTGGCAAAAATTTAAGATTTATTTTTTTAAATTTTTTTTGTATATTTCAATTAATTTTAATTTTCTAGTATTTTTTTGTATTTCTCATCAATTAAATATTTATTTTAGTGTGAAATTTAAAAATTAATAATTATTAAATTTAAAAATATTATTTAGAAAAAAATTAAACTTATTTTTTTGAAATGTTTGTGGTTTTTTCTTCTTCTGAAAGTTATTAATTTTTAAAAAAAAAAAAACAATTTAAAACTACTTATTTAAAAAAAATGAGTAATTTTTTTGAAAAGTTTCCAATTTTTTTTAAAAAAATTATGTAAGATTATTTTTTTAAATAAATTTTAATTTTTTTTTGAAAAGTTTGTATTTGTATTTTTAATTATTTAAAAAAAAAGAAAAATTAAGAATATTTTTTTAAAAAAATTTAAATTATTTTTTTTTTAAATTTAAGAATATTTTTTTAACAAATTTATAATTTTTTTTGGAAAAGTTTGTAATTGTATTTTTATGAAATTTGTAACTTTTTTAAAAAAAATGTAGTGATTTTTGAAAGACTTATAATTACACTTTTAAAAAAAGTAAGATTTTGTGAAAAATTTTAACTTTTTTTTTTGAAAAATTAAGATTATTTTTTTTAAAAAATTAAGATTATTTTTTTTTGAAAATTTAAAATTATTTTTTGAAAAATTTAAATTATTTTTTTTTTTAAATTTAAATTATTTTTTTTTTTTGAAAATTTAAGATTTTTTTGAAAAATTTAAGATTATTTTTTTTTTTTTGAAAATTTAAGATTATTTTTTTTTTTTTTAATTTAAGATTATTTTTTTTTTTGAAAATTTAAGATTATTTTTTGAAAAATTTAGAATTTTTTTTTTGAAAAATTTAAGATTATTTTTTGAAAAATTTAAGATTATTTTTTGAAAAATTTAAGATTATTTTTTGAAAATTTTAAATTGTTTTTTGAAAAATTTAAGATTATTTAAAAAAAATATAATTTTAAATTAGGCCCCTGCATTTTTTTTTATTAAAAGATCATTGCACACATTTGGCCCATGTCTTTTAGAGAATATTAAGAGGTTACAGGTACATTGACCTTTATTTTTAAGATTGGAACCCTGTTTGGAGGGTTTAAGTTGAAAGTTCAAACGCTTGAGTTTCTATTGTTTTGTATTCGTGCCTTAAAAAAAGGTTTTGAAAAATAATGATGTGTGGGCCTCATTGACACGAATCATCCCTTTTTTAGATGACTTTTTTTAAAGGCTTTTTAAAGATGTTCAATTTCCATACCTCATTTACACTTCAAAGTTAAATGTAATTAAATGAGATTCTTGGAGAAAAAAAAAGCTTTCTCGTAATAAAAACTTAAGTTTGTTGTACTAAGGTTAGAAGAGGCGAGAGGGGGAGGGGAGAGGGGGGAATGGGATTGAGGGCTGTGAGTTAATTAAGGTCCTTCAGACGTTTAATTGTCGTTTAAAGTTCCTTGTCTCAATCAGATAAAAGCCAACTTTAAAGTGGAATTTCAACTCACTTTTTTGTTCTGAATTATAATAAAGTTTACATGATTAAATTTAAAATTAGTTAAAATTAAATTAGATGAGATCAAAGATATAATTTAAACAATTTTTTAAAAAAAAAAATTTGACATTTTTATAGGTGGGAATATTTTCCTGTTTTAATATCTTTCAAAATAAACTTTTTTTATAGACAGACCAAAACTTCTAAAGATGGGCCATTTTTAAAAAAAAAAACAAGGCCTAACATAATAAAGATTATTTTGAAAAACATCATCTAGGAAAATAACATTGAGTGATTGAATTACCCTGATAGTTTCTAAAACACCGTTCAAGTTTCTCTTCGCTTTACACCTGAAAGACAGAATATTCATAGTTCGAGATACGCTTTTTTTCCCACTGATTTTCGAAACTCTTGATTATACATACTGTCTTTCCAGAAGAACGAAATTTAGAGAAACTTGATTTTTTTTTTAGAAACTAGAAGGGTAGCTCAACCACTTAATGTTGTTATCTTTCAAAGTACGCTTTTTTGTGACAGTTTGACAAAAATGACCCACATTTTAAAAGCAGACATTTTTTTTAAAATTTTTGTCAGTGAAAAGTTTATTTTGAAACATATCTAAAATAACAATATTCTTAATTACTTCGAAAAACCTCCACAAAGAGCGCTTGCATCGTTTTTCTATTGAGCCCCATAGACCCAATGTTAAAGAAAACAAACGTTAATTTTTAAAATACACAGTTGCGGCGGCAATATGTTTATTTTTAATATTTAAAGTTGTCCAATTTTGATGGTTCAAAATGCAATGTGTACTTTAAATATATGTTCATCTAGTGATAGAATGACAAACAATTGGTAAGTGTTTTTCTATTTTTAAAAAACTATTTCAAAATCGCGAATTTTTAACTCTTATGTTATGAGTACGCCCAAATACGAAAAAAAATATCCGTCAAAATGTTGGTAAAAAAATACCTAAAAAAATAATTTTTAAAAAACACAAGTGAAGCCAACACATTGGCGTACGTGTTGAATTTTTTGTGTTTTTTAAAATTATTATTAGGTATTTTTATGAACATTTTAATGAATGTTTTTCGCTTACAAGCGCGTATACTCAATGGAGTTTAACATAGTTAGAAATTCGCGATTTTGAAATAGTTTCTAAAAATAGAACCACAATTATCAAATTTTTGTCATTCTATCACTCGATCTGCATATATTTAAGGTGCGCACATCGCACTCTGAACCATCAAAAATGGACAACTTTAAATATGAAAAATAAACATATTGCTACGACTGCTATTTTAAAATTTAACGTTTTTTTCTTTAACATCGTGTCTATGGCCTCGATAGAAAAACGATATTAGCGCTCTTTGTGGAGATGTAGCCTCTTATGTTATGGACCCGTTTTAAAACAATATAAAAAGTTTATTTTGAAAGATCAAGTTTATGAGTGGGGTGACCAGAAGGGATAGGATCAGAAATGAGTTTATTAGGGGTAGTGTAGGGGTAACAAATATAGTAGAAAAGATGCAGGAAAATAATCTGCGGTGGTTTGGGCATGTCCTCAGGAGAGGAGAAGATGGGCTGCTGAGGCAGGCAATGAACTTAGACCTGGGAATAAAACGGGGTAGAGGAAGACCCAAGCAAACCTGGGACGTGGTAGTAAAACGGGATATGGTGGCATGTGGGGTCACTGGGGGCTTAGTGCAAAATCGGAACGAGCAGAGAGTTAGAACCAGCAAGGCCGACCCTGCTGCTTGTGGGATAAGGTACAGAAAATGATGATGATGATGATGATTTTGAAAGATCAAGTTGCTCTTTGTGCACCTGAAAGTGCTTTAGGAACTAAAACTTCTCGAAGGTCGCTGGACTATCGTTGCAATGTATTTCATGTTGTTGGCACACAGGCTGTGTGCCAAGGGCCTTGGTCGTACAGTATCAACATAACTATGGCTATACATAACCTCGTAATTACAATTACAAAAAATTTACTCTGCAATCAACCCATTAAGCCTATGGCAGCGGGACCAAGTGCAGCAAGATGCATTGTCAATACACAACATTTACAGCAAATAAACTTGAATTGCAAATAAAAGAAAGAGCAAGCTTTTTGAAGCTCAAGATTCGAAACCGCTTAGAATACTAAACGTGCCCAAACTGCTCTCTCTCTCTCTCTCTCTCTCTTTCTCTTTCTCTCTCACTCTCCCTCTGTCTCTCTCTCTCTCTCTCTTTCTCTTTCTTTCTCTCTCTCTCTCACTCTCCCTCTGTCTCTCTCTCTCTCACTCTCCCTCTGTCTCTGTCTCTCTCTCTCACTCTCCCTCTGTCTCTCTCTCTCTCACTCTCCCTCTCTGTCACGCTCTCTCTCTCTCTGTGTCGCTCTCTTTCTCTGTAATAGGGTTAAAGGCCCACCCGCCATAAGGCTTTAGGCCTGTGCCACCTCTGTGGAAACCTCCTGAAAGTATAAAACGCCTAGCACAAACGCACACATAGAAAATAACGAACATAGAAAAGATGCCCCTAACGAGGGTTGTCCGCCTGAACTTAGAAAAAGATGCCCCCAACGAGGGTTGTCCGCCTGAAAGTAGAAGGATGCCCTTAACGAGGGTTGTCCGCCTGAAAGTAGAAAGATGCCCCTAACGAGGGTTGTCCGCCTGAACTTAGAAAAAGATGCCCCTAACGAGGGTTGTCCACCTGAAAGTAGAAGGATGCCCCTAACGAGGGTTGTCCGCCTGAAAGTAGAAGGATGCCCCTAACGAGGGTTGTCTGCCTGTAAGTAGAAAACATCTAGCCCGAGTCCTCCGTGCTTTCGTCCTCATACTTGTAGACCGCTAGCATCGCGAACCTTCGGAGTTCAGCCTGGAGCCTTCCGTCATCCAGCAATCCGTCCATCTCCAGGGGCCACTTGTGTCCACTTCCACTTCCACTTGTGACCCTCTTTCTCTCTCACTCTCCCTCTCTCTTTCTCTCTCTCTCACTCTCCCTCTCTGTCTCACTCTCCCTCTATCTCACTCTCTCTCCCTCTGTCTCACTCTCTCTCACTCTCCCTCTCTCTCTCTCTTTCTCTCTCTCTCACTCTCCCTCTCTGTCTCACTCTCCCTCTATCTCACTCTCTCTCCCTCTGTCTCACTCTCTCTCTCTCACTCTTTCTTTCTCACTCTCCCTCTCTGTCTCACTCTCTCTCTCCCTCTCTGTCTCACTCTCTCTTTCTCACTCTACCTCTCTGTCTCACTCTCTCTCTGTCTCACTCTCTCTTTCTCACTCTCCCTCTCTGTCTCACTCTCTCTCTGTCTCACTCTCTCTGTCTCGCTCTCTCTCTCTCTGTCACTCACTCTGTCTCGCTCTCTCTCTCTCTGTCACTCTCACTCTGTCTCGCTCTCTCTCTCTCTGTCACTCTCTCTCTCTCTCTCTCTTTCTGTCACTCTCTTTCTGTCACTCTCACTCTGTCTCTCTCTCTCTCTGTCACTCTCTCTCTCTCTGTCACTCTCTCTCTTTCTGTCACTCTCACTCTGTCTCGCTCTCTCTCTGTCTCGCTCTCTCTCTCTGTCACTCTCTCACTCTCTGTCACTCTCTCTCTCTCTCTCTCTCTCTCTGTCGCTCTTTTTCTCTCTCTCTTTCTCTCTGTCGCTTTCTCTCTCTGTCTCTCTGTATTAGGGTTAAAGGCCCACCCGCCATAGTGGCTTTAGGCCTGCTCCTCCTAGATTGCAATTGCAGAAACGCCTTTAAATTAAACAGACACCTGAGAAGAAACAAGGTGCCTGAAAAGAAACCGAGGCACCTGAAAAGAAACAAGGTGCCTGAAAAGAAACCGAGGTGCCTGAAAGGAAACAAGGTGCCTGAAAACAAATAAGAGCGCCTGAAAAGAGATAAAACACCAGTAAAGAAACCAAACGCCTGGGAAAGAAACAAAACACCTGCAAAGAAACCAAACGCCTGGGAAAGAAACAAAACACCTGAAAAGAGACCAAACACCTGGGAAAGAAACAAAACGCCTGAAAGGAAACAGAGGCACCTGAAAGGGACCTAGCGGGGGTCGTATTTGAAGACTGCTGAAGCCGCAAATCTGCGCAGCTCGGCCAGGAGTCTTGCGTCGTCCAGCATTTTATCAATTTTCAGGTGCCACTGGTGTCCGCTTTTTGTTGTTGTATGTGCCAGCCGACCTCTGGCCTGCACTCTCCTTGGCAGTGTGCAGTCGTACAGAATGTGGTTGAGTGAGTCCGGGCCTCCATGACACTGACAGTTATGGTGATTGTGCAGCCGGAACCGGAACCGTCGCTGTCTCTCTTTGTCGCTCTCTCTCTGTCGCTTTCTCTCTCTCTCTCTCTGTCGCTTTCTCTCTCCCTCTCTCTCTGTCGCTTTCTCTCTCCCTCTCTCTCTGTCGCTTTCTCTCTCCCTCTCTCTGTCGCTTTCTCTCTCCCTCTCTCTGTCGCTCTCTCTCTCTCGCTCTCCCTCTCTCTGTCGCTCTCCCTCTCTTTCTCAATTTTTCTCTCTATCTCTCCCTCTCTTGCTCACTCTCACTCCCTCGCTTCTCTCTCTCACTCTCCCTCTCTTTCTCACTCTTTCTCTCTCTCTCACTATTTCTCTGTCTATCTCTCCCTCTCTCGCTCACTCGCTTCTCTCTTTCTCTCGCTCTCACTCATTTCTTTCTCTCTCGCTCTCTCTTTCTCTCTCGCTCTCTCTTTCTCTCGCTCTCACTCATATTTCTTTCTCTCTCGCTTTCTCTTTCTCTCGCTCTCACTCATTTCTTTCTCTCTCGCTCTCTCTCTCTCTCTCTTGGGTCCAAACATGGCTCGCGAAACTCAAAAGCTTGAAAACCACTCAAGTTTTAAACGGTTATATATCTCTTAACTAGTTAATTAAAGAAGAAAATAAAGAGAACTTTCTCATCATTTGGTTTTTTGTTTTTTTGGAATAACATTTTGTATTCCGTATAAAGAATGAAAAGCGAGAGAAGAAAAAGACAATTTAATTTGCAATTAGTTTTACGTGTTAAGTTTCTTTAATGTTTTTCTCATTCTCTTTTTATCTTTCTTTTCTCTCTTTTCTTTTTCTAAATAAAAATGACATTTTTCTTAAATCTAAAATTATGATACATCTGTGGTTATAAATACTGATTATCTCTACCTAGATATAGACATACATATAATATATTTGACCGTTAAAATTGACTTTTACTGGACACTAGAGAGATTGAGGGGATTTGAAAATCTGGGGGAAAAATTGGGGGAGGGAGGAAGGAGGATTGGTGGGGGAAAAGGGAAGATTGGGGTGGGGAAGAGAATGGTTGGGTGGAAGCGGTCAAATAATAAAACAAAACCAAACAACACTTTAGTTGAGCCAGTTATGTTTGAAAGATAATAAATTTTCAGATTCACAACGGTTTTTTTACGGAGCCCTGTTCAGGACAAAATATTTTTTTTTTGTTAGTCATCCGGACAAATAGCTGGTCATCGGAAGGCAATGGGGGTTCCGGGTGTAGAAAACACTCAGATCGCCCTGCCACAAACCTTCGGGTCTCGAGGACAGGGCGTTCGCTGGAACTGCACCTCTAGCGGACAAAAGTGTGTTATACATTTTATCTCGTGAAGACAGCATCCGGATGCTGCCCGTGTCTGGGCAAACACCCGGGCCGTGTGAAACACTGGTCGTTGGCGGTAGCTTTGTTCCATTTGATTTTGGCCAATAGACATGCAGTATTTTCTCTCCAATACGCCTAGCCCCTTTAGTAAAACTAGCTGTGAATACCGTGCTTTATCGATATTCGTGGAGGCATTAATTTGGTTTGATGATGGACGAAGAACTCTTCATCCAAGGTTCGATGAAATATTGATAAAACAGAATTTGTTTAAATGTGTTCTTTTTTATCATTATTTTTTCCCCATTTTTATCATTATATTTTTTTTTATTTTTACAGCGAAAAGCATCTTTAGTATTCTGTTTAGAATACTATTGATTCTGAAGAGCAGGTTTTACATGCTGCAAGAATAAAATACTGCAGGTCTATGGGCCAAAATCAAATGGAGCAAAGCTACTGCCAACGACCAAATTGTGAAACAAGCCAAAGTTGTCCGGATGAGATAATAATATTATTATATAAATATTATTATTATATAAATTATTGACAAAATATTGAATTTAGTATTTCAATTTAAAATATTAATAATAAAGTCATTTTTTATTTGGGTTCATGTCCTTAACTGGATTCCGTATAATTCACCTAAACACATTTAATTTGAATTCATTTAACTCATGTGTGTACAAGGTAGTATAGGGCGGTTTATTCTTAATTTAAATTTAAGAAGCATACAAAATATTTTTTTAAAAAATTAAAGATAGACCGTCCTAGGATGGTCTCCAGTAATGTCCTCAACAGGGCTCCGTAGTATTTTTTTAGTATTATATTCTATATGAGAGAGGGGGGGGGAGATGTATTTTACAAAATAAAAAACCAGATTCATTGAGAAATAGAAAATGGCTCGCAGTAAAATATAAATAAAAATAAAGGGACTGGGTTAGTAACAAAAAAATAAAAAGTAGGAGGAATAGTAAATTTTGAACATTTTTTTTTTGTTGTTGTCGGTCAGAATGACAATTTGGACAGAACAAGATCATAAAGTATCTGAAATGTCATGTTATTGGCAAGAAAATTGTTGTCGAAAATTCTCAAAAGACACTTTTTTTTTGGTTTCTTAACTTGACTATTAAAAGAATTTTTTATTATAGTTTTGTGTGATTCAAAAAAACCAAAATAAAAAAAAAGTATTCTTGATTTTTCTAGTTTTTTTTTTTGTTTGGTGGGCGGTTTGAATAATTTTAAAAAAAAAGGGTGTGGGGCTACTTTTGATTTTTAGAGGGTAAAAAATATCCTTCAGGGATAATTGAATTATTTTTTTTTTTTTCAGTCTTCAGAAAAAAATACCACCTTTAATGTGGTTGAAAATTGAGGTCTGGATATATAAAGATATTAACTAGGGCTCGGACTTTTATGCAATATCAATCAAGCCAGGGCCGGACTGGCTAGTGGTTGGCCCCACCACCGGCTATGAAATTGTGTTGGCCCCAGCCCCAAAATAACCAATGATTTGCCCCTTATAAACCTTCAGCATTTGGCCCCCAATTGACCAGCGATCGCCGGTCAGCCGGCCGGGCCAGTCCGGGCCTGAATCAAGCAACTTGTTTCCCACAATCTGTGGCACAAGGACCAATTGTGAAGTAAACATCATCATCAAAAAAAAAACATAATTGCAGTTGTCCTAACTGCAATTATTCTTTTTCCCCCCTAATCAAAAAGGCTCGTTAGAGGCTAGATGTTTCAGGTTACTATAACTTGTCAACTATAGAGTTAGAGCCTCTAACTAGTATTTTTTTTTGATTAAAAATCTCTTAATTATTAGTTAATCTGCACGAGATTGCATAAAAATCCTATATTCCTAGTTATTTTCTATGAAAGAAATTAACAAAGTAAATTTGTAAAGTAAAGAGTAATACCTAGTAGACACACCTGAAAATTTAAATGCAAGGGCCAATTTTGAACAATAACCAAAATAGTTCTGCAACTTAACATTTTTATTATGTTGTACATTAAAAATGGCTTTGGAAAGGGGGCTACCGCCCCACCTTGCCCCTATGTGTGGGGCGCCCATGAACAAGATGGAGGACGTGTATCTAGGCTCTTAAGACATTTTTTATACAAATCTTGTTAAATTAACATTATTTTAATAAGATGATTTTTTTGAGCGCCATTTTTGTTTTCGGTGTTTTTTTTTTTTTTTCTTCTTCTTTTGTCAGGTCAAATTTTGTTTTGTTCAGAAAAAAGAGAGATAAAGATGGTTATTAGGTGCACAATTATGTTTATCTACATCATTATCGTGATATGTTTTTTTTGAGGGGGGTTTTAAGATGTGGGTGACCTTTATTGTCCACTCAGCAGAAGTGACCAATAAGGGGCACGTTTTTTTGTTGTTGTTTTGTAAGAAGTCGATTTTTAACTAAATTTCATTTCTTATCTTTTTGAGTTCTTTAATTTTTTGTATTCATCTTAATTGCCATATTATTTTATGAGGATTTCATTTTTTTTTGTTGTTGAGTGTTTCTAGTCGGGAAAAGTTAATCATTGTTCATTTTTTAAAGTGACTTGTATTTTTTGTAATTTAATTTTTTTTTCTCTCTCTCTCCATTATTGTGTATTTTGAAATATTTAAAAAAAAAAACAGTATAATGTCTTAATATTATATAATGAATTTAAGGCCTGATTCATACCATGATTTTGAAATAGGTTAAGGTTACTCTCTACTGCGCATGAGCAGAAGGAAGAGCTACATTGTTATTTGAAACTATACTAGAAGAGTTAACGGAATTGAGGGTATGACCTGATATCTTTCAAAATAAACTATTTAAAACGGTTTTTGTTTCTAAAATAGCCAATGAAAACTGCCAGAAAAAGTTTATTTTGAAAGATGTCAAGATGAATATGAGTGCCTCAGAGAGTGAAAGAGCCTTAAGAGGGCTCGATAGAAAAAATACTCGTGTAAATGCATGGTATGGGTGGCCAACTACACTCACCAATAAGTTGAAATAGAATGCATTTTATCTGTAAAAGCGCCCACGTGACAAACTTATACCCAGAACATAATATAACTGAAGAGAGCACGTGTAAAAATAGCAAAAGCAAATAAAAGTTTGCCACGTGAAAAAAAGGAATAGTGAGTGTCAAGAGTTGAAGAGTGTCAGTACATTTCTATGGGAGAGGGCTAGTGGTGCCATCTAATGCTTAAGGAAGAAAATAAATGATCTACTTGTATTCTTAATTCACAAAACCTGAATTTTTACAGGAGGGTCATTTGAAAGTTTTTCTCTCCATTGAAGCGAATAGGACTTAATGGGTGTGGGACATTTGCCCTAAAGACACTTGCCCTAGAGGGACATTTTGCCTTAAACCATTTGCTAGAATAGGACATTTGTCCTAAAATCACTTGCCCTAAAGGGACATTTGCCCTAAAACCTCATTAGTGTAAATTTACATCATTTGGCGTTTTGTGCGTTCCTGTGGTGTGCAGAACCTTAGAGACTTGGGCCTACCTTTTAATTGTAAAAATGATATTTATTTTTTTAAAAGTACCTTCTTAATTTAAAAAAAAACTTCAAAATGAATCTGTGTTTGGTAGAAACGTGCAATTTCAGATAGATGCGCCACCAAACAACATGAATTGGAACTAAAGCAATAAAAAGTATACTCCTCTACTCGAAAAATATCAATATATCGATATTTAAGCCTTTTGTCTGTGTTATCACCTCGCATTACTTTTAACTTCCTATTCAAATACATGTATTTCCTATTCATTTCAAAATACAATGGATTTAATATTGGAATTATCCCCACCTGCCACGTTGCTCTCGAGTTGATGTAGTCGCATTGAGTGGAATATGATTAGGGAATACCTATATTTGATTAAGGAATTATGGAAATGTGAGGTGACAACCTCTGCCACTAAATTGAGAAGGGGGGACTTTCGTTTTTAGAAATTTAAAATGGCGTTTGGTGACTAATAAAAGTCACTTCATTTTTAAATTTTTTATAATTTTAATGACTTATTTTTAATTTTAAAAATTATTTTAGCAATTGTTGGGTAAGTCTAGACGATATTTCAACAAAAAAATCCTAGAAAGAGAACAAATAGGGCAATGGTTTTAGGGTAAATTTAGGGCAAATGGTTTTAGTTCAAATGTCTTTTTAGGGCAAATGGTTTTAGTTCAAATGTCTTTTTAGGGCAAATGGTTTTAGTTCAAATGTAGTTTTAGGGCAAATGGTTTTAGTTCAAATGTAGTTTTATGGCAAATGGTTTTAGTTCAAATGTCTTTTTAGGGCAAATGGTTTTAGATAAATGTTTTTAGGGCAAATGTCCTTTTAGGGGAAGTGTCTTTAGAGCAAATGTCTCTTTAGGGGAAGTGGATTTAGGGTAGTCTATAGGGTCTCTATGGTAAATGGTTTTAGGGCAAATGGCTTTAGAGCAAGTGTATTTAGGGCAAATGTCTATATCCCGACTTAACATGGTATACCACTATCTAGCGGCCAATCTGTACAACATTGGACTTAACATTGTTTAAAACTTTAAAATAAAGCATTTTAAAAAATTCTATTTAAAAGAAATTGATTTCTTTTTGCAACACTTGTTTCCTATATAATTAGTAATTATAATCAGCTCTGTATTTTTAAGGGTGATTAAATGAGTTGTTCTGAACAGAAAAAGAGAGAATCTTTAATTAGTCTTCAAACTTAAAAAGTGGCCCAACGTGTAATTAAATTTTACATCGGCTTGAATTTCCTTTAGAGAGAGAGAGAGAGAGAGAGAAAGAAAAAAAATCGTGTATTAAAATAACTAAATATTAAGAATTTTGAAGTATTTTAATAAGAATTATTATACAGGGTGTTCCTAAAGAAAATGTCATACAATGGTATTAATTTCATTTTGTTTTTGTTTTTGTTTTGTTGCAGGTAATTTCTCCATCTGAAATGACTGTCCGAGCGAAAGAAAGAGTTTGTAACTTGCATATGTTGTTAGTTTTCATTTGCGAGATTTATTCAAGATTTATTATTCGATTTTTCGATATATCTTTAAAAATTGATTTTTTTTTAAATATTGGGACCGATTTCGATTTTTCCAAAATATCGCCAGCCCTAGTACTGGGAGTAGTCGTAAGCCTCGTGGAAAGCTAGTTGATAGCAACTTTTTGTATATATACTTGAGAGCAGGCCCAGATTAACACTTTTGGCGGCTCATGTGCCAAGTGTAACATCTGGGGGGGCCTTATAAGTTAGTTCCCCAATGAATGATAGATCATACAGGGATAATTTTATTTAAAATCGAGTCAAACTTTTTTTTGTTTACAATTGTATAATAATAAACGTACAAGCACGGACTGTCGGACTTCACGTAATACTAGGCTACTAGCTCCCCCTAGCGGTGCATATCAGGTTCAATAAATGAACAGACAGAGATACGATTAGAGAATTTCTAGTTTAAGTTTGGAATAAGTTTTACAAAAAAAAAACATAACAATATTGAAATATAAATAATGACAAGTCAAAGTGATTTATTTTATGGGGCGGGCGGAGACCCCGGGGTCCACGTGAATGGCACAGTTGGCATAGCCTTAATCTGGCCTACTTATTCAAAAAAATACTGTACTGAGAATTATTTCTTGTTTATTTGGAAAACAGTTGTCTATGGAGCCCTGCAGATGACTTTTGCAAATATTTTTTAATCTCGACATGTCGACTTTAAACTCGCCATTTCGACTTTTATTCGGCCATGTTCATTATGCCATGTTGCGCGCACCATACTCTGATAATTAAATTATTGCAAGCGCCCTCTCTTGTAGCAGCAATAATTTAATTATTAGAGTATGGTGCGCGCAACATGGCATAATTAACATGGCGAGATTTAAAAAAAAAATATTACGCATGTCCTTTACAGGGCTCCGTAATTGTCTTGTATAAATTGTACTGCAATGATAACAAAAAATTGATATTGAAGCAACTGTTTGATGCAACTTTTTATATCTTTTTCTTTCTCTCTGTCTTATGACAAAGAGGAAAGAAGAAAAAATGAAATTGCTCCAATTATTATATAATTTATATAAACGAGCTGTTTCTAATTTGAAAGATGGCGGAGTTTAAATTTTAAATTTTTGGGCGTATTAAATTTTTTTTTGAAGACTAATTTTCTTTGTCGGCCTTTTTAGCATGTCAAAAAAAATATTGTTAAGAAATTGGTAAGAAAAAGAAAAGGAAATTCAGGTTGCAAGGCACAAACAGGCAACAAACCAGGTGTTAATGATGCCATCTTTAATTTTGACAAGCTTCAAAAAGTAATTGCTCCTAAAAAAAAAAGGTCCCTGCTGTGATGATTGCTTCTTTTAAAATTATAATTTTTTAATATTTTTCTCAACATTTCATGATACATTTTTTTTTAATCCATAGAGATCTCTCTTCTCTTCATCTTTTTTTACATAATTTTTAATACTAATTTATGCCTCAATCAGGCGAGGTGTTGTTTTAATTATAGGCTATTTTAAATTTGCTTCAGATTGACAAAATGTGATGATAGGTGCATGTCTATCTGCGAAATCAGTCAATCTGAAGATTGCCTAGGCAATTTGCAAAACAACTAACCTGCTAGTGACTCAACACGTAATACGTATTGAATTTTTGCAGATTCATATTTGAAGTTGTCCAATTTTGTTGGTTCAAAGTGCGATGTGCAATTTAAATATATGCTGATCGAGTGATAGAATGACAAAAAATTGGTAAGTGCGGTTCAATTTTTAAAAACTATTTCAAAATCGCAAATTTCTAACTCTTGAGTAAGTGCTCATAAGAAGAAGAAAAAAGACATCCATTAAAATATGGGTAAAAATATGTAAAAATAATTTTTAAAAAACCACAATTAAACCACAGTGAAGCCAATACATTGGTGCATGTGCTGATTTTTTTCCTGGTTTTTTAAAATTATTTTTAGGTATTTTTACGAGCATTTTAATGGATGTTTTTTTTCTTATGAGCGCGTACTCAATGGAGTTTAACATAAGAGTTAAAAATTCGCGATTTTGAAATAGTTTTTTAAAAATATAACCGCACTTACCAATTTTTTGTCATTCTATCACTCTTATCAACATATATTTAAGGTGCACATTGCACTTTGAACCATCACAATTGGACAACTTTAAATGTGAAAAATAAACATATTGCCGCCGCGACTTTGTATTTAAAAAATTAACGTTTTTTCTTTAACATCAATGGGTCTATGGTCTTAATAGAAAGACGATGCTAGCGCTCTTTGCGGAAATTTTTCGAACTAACTTTGCGATGTAGACTTTTAAATATTGCCGATGTGTTCGAGCCTTTTTTCGGCTTTGATGTGCATTGTTCATGAGTCTGCGTGGAAACGATGCTCTAAAGATGTTCTTTTTTGGAGAGTGAGGGTGGGGGTGGGGGGGGGGGGGGGTTCGTGAGGTCCTGTCATGTCAAGCATTATTATGTTTCAGAACAATGTGACATAATATTATATGATTGACGTTAATCTAAATCTTTTGCCTTTGAGGCCACGAATAAAATAAATAGATGGAATTGTTGCTTATGATGTTCACCTCAAATTTGCTTCTGATTTTGTGGTCATTTTTTCCCCTTCTGGAACAAAAAAAGCCACATTTACTTGCAAATATTTTTTTTAAACCCCACTTGCAAAATTGATGTGTTTTGTTTTAAGTGTCTTTAACAAGCTGCATCGCAAAATTATTTTTAAAAATCTCCGCAAAGAGCGCTAGCCTCGTTTTTTCTATTGAGCCCATAGACCCGATGTTAAAGAAAAAAACGTTAAATTTTAAAATACGCACAGTCGCGGCGGCAATATGTTTATTTTTCATATTTAAAGTTGTCCAATTTTGATGGTTCAAAGTGCATTGTGCACCTTAACTATATGCTGATCGAGTGATAGAATGACAAAAAAATGGTAAGTGTGGTTCTATTTTTAAAAATTTTCAAAATCGCGAATTTAGCTAACTCTTTATGTTAAACTCCATTGAGTACGCCCAAATAAGAAAAACATCCATTAAAATGTTTGTAAAATACCTAAAAATAATTTTAAAAAGCCAGAAAAAAAAATCAGCACGTGCGCCAATGTGTTGGCTTCACTGTGCTTTAATTGTGGTTTTTAAAAATTATTTTTACGTATTTTTACCAATATTTTAATGGATGTTTATTTTTCTTTCTTATGAGCACTTACTCAAGAGTTAGAAATTCGCGATTTTGAAATATGTTTTTAAAATGGAAGCACACTTTCCAATTTTTTGTCATTCTATCCCTCGATCAGCATATATTTAAGGTGCACATTGCAATTTGAACCATTAAAATTGGGCAACTTTAAATATGAAAAATAAACATATTGCTGCCGCGACTGTGTGTTTTAAAAAATAACGTTTATTTCTTTAACATTAGGTCTATGAGCTCAATAGAAAAACGATGCTAGCGCTCTTTGCGGAGATTTTTTGAATTAATTTTGTGATGTAGCCTCTTAACAGACTTGCAATAAACCGTTTATTTTGAATTATCTTTTTTTAAAGCAGCGTTTTGAAAGCGGAAGAAAAAAAATGGTTATTTGCATTATATGCAAATTTTTGTCCGAACCAGTTAGATTTATATTTTCTTTTCTTTTTAAAGTCTTACTTTGATGACCTTTAAGAAACCCCCCAAAAAATTAATGAGACATGGTTTATTTTTTGTGTGTGGCTTAAATGTATTTATATAGTTAAGGGGGCAAGTAAGAGGTGGTGGTGGTGGGGGGGGGGCGGGAAGGGGAGTGGGGTTTGACCACTTGACTATCCATCAATCTTATATGAGAAATCGTGTTAACAATACCAGGGGTAAGTTTAGGATCGAATTCAACACCTCATTCATCAAAAAAAATATTTGAATTTTCTCAAGAAGGAATTCCTCCTTCTTTGCAATTGGTCAAAAATTTAAGTCAAATCTGGAGTTACTCAAGTCACTAATTAAGGTGGTTTTAAAGCTGTAAACGCACCTCAACGCGATAGTCAAAAGTAAAACTATCTAAAGAGCACTATCGATAGTATTTTACACGACCTGATGAATAGTATTTTACATGGTATCGATAGTCGCTTCAATATCGATAGTACTATCGATTGTTTTCAACTTTTCCGAATTGGTGAAAATATTTCTTTTACAAAAACCTACTGAAAACTGAAAAGCCATTGTGTTTTTGAAGATAAATTATTGTTGATCTGAAAAAAAAATGAAAATAAATGCCTTTTTTGGGGATTTTTTTTTATTGAAAATAATGAAAAGATTTAAATCATCATACCAAATGATGCCACATTCACAACCTCTCTAAAGCCTAGTACACACCGGATTCTTTGTTACGGGGCTGCTCCGATTCAATGTTGCGTGGCAGAATCGCAACTGACGCGATTCAGACCCCCAACATTGTTCCGTGTCCACACCTATACACTCAGTTTTTCTTCCTCCTTCTTGCTTTCACCATGTAAATATCACCAGCGGAAGTGGCCCTTGCAGAATGGGCCCTACACGATGGTTCATAAAGAGGGGCAAATAAAGCAGACACGGTGGTGGGCAGTGGGCACACAAGCTCTTCTCAGCTGAGAGCACATTCGATTTAAGCCTTTTGAACACCCTGAAATCGGAAGTTACCATTGTAGTCAGAAGACCATAACTTCCCACAAACACAATTTGTACAGAAGGTCCTCAATTAGTTTCACAATATTTTCAGTGGTCCACATCTTTTTTTAAGTCTAGTACTAGACTTAAAAAACGACATGGACCACTGAAAAAGACTCAAAGGGCTCAGTTTACTTTTAATTATTAAAGACGTCTTTAATAATTAAAAGCAAACTGAGCCCCTTTGAGTCTTTGTTCATGTTTCAAAAGACGTCCACAACATGAAATGTCCCGCAACAATTATTATTATATATGTAAAATCCCAGGTCTGTGTGTTTGTGTGTGTGTGTGTGGAGTAACAAAAACCATTGAAGCACATCGGAATTTATATAAATTTGAATAAATGAACCGTTTTTTTTTTCTCAAGGTCAACTATATGTTGAACTCTTCCTTTGGAAAGTGTAGAAGGGGGAGAGAGAGAGAGAAAAGTGGGAGGGGGTGAGGGGAAAAGATTGGAAAGTATAGAAGGGAGAGAGAGAGAGAGAAAAGTGGAAGGGGTGAGGGGAAAGAGTAGGGGGAGAGAGAAACCTGGAGGAGGGGAAAAGTGGAAGGGGGGAAACTGAAATTGAAATGAAAGGAGTAAAAAAAGGAAAAAAACGACGCGCATGCGCACAATTGCCTGTGAATTTTGCTCCCGTCATTTATGACGGGGTTACCCCACTAGTATTGAAATGTTTTCCATTTCGATGGGACTCAAAAAACATGAATCTGAGCTGCTAAGCACGATTCAGCCCCACAACAGTTCAACATTGTTGTGGGACAGAATCGCAACAGACGCGATTCAGCCCCGCAACAATGTATCACAACAAAGAATCCCGGTGTGTACTAACCTTACGTTCGTGCAGCTAATGCACCCCATACAGCAGTACGCAAATTGGCGTCACGGCCAGGATCCTTGTGCCACAATGCAATTTGGTACGTCATCATGGTGACCTAATTTTGACGTCATTTTTTTTTTTTACTGCTGTATGCGGTGCCTTAGCTGCACGAACGTAATATAAATGCTGTGCGGTGCTGGATCCGCCACATCTTCAGTTATCGGGATCCCAAAACCCTTTTTTGTTCTTGAATTCGGGCCTTTATGTTAGAGAGTTAGTTTTTTTTTTAGAAGGTGGTTGTATTAAAAAAAGAGGGGGGGGGGGGGGGGGGGGGGGTGGAGCAGAAAAAACCCAAAAGTAGGCCCTTTAGGCGAATCGAGGGTTAATCTTCTAAACTAGAAGTGTCAAGAAGAAGAAGAAGAAAAAAAAAAGGCAACCCAAATGACGAGAGAGAGACTTTTTGACTTTTATTTCTTATTGTGTATTTATTTCTTGAGGACTTTTTGTTGTTAAATTTTGTTTGTGTGTGTTCGCCACAAAGTGACAATATAATATGATGGATTGCATTGTCAAGAATCTATCTAATGTTAATTGATCGTTTTCTGGTCATGAAATAACAAGAGTTTGCCTTTTTCTTTTTTTTTTTTTTTCTAAAATAGGAGGGGGGGAGAGGGGGGAGTGCGGAGACCCACCAAGAATAAAGAAAAATGACTAATGATTTTCTTATATATACACATTATTATATAAACTCAACATTATTCATATTAATATTAAAATAAGTGATTTTTATTTCTTCTTTCTGTACCTCTTGTTATTTAAGTTATGGAATAACCAATAGTATTTTTTTTATTACAGTTCATTTTTTAAATTTGCATATTTTACATATTTGGCTGCAATAGTAGAATTGGGGGCGGTCGGTGACGATAGCTTTGCTCAATTTGAATTTGGACAATAGGAATGCAGTAGTCCACCCTCCCAACCCCCCAATAAAAAGTAACTGTGAACAGTATTTTTTTCATTTCGTAAAAAATAGCTTTGAATGCCATGCTTTATTGATATCCGGTGAGACATTAATTTGGTTTGATGAAGGACGAAGAACTCGTCATCTAAGGTTTTGATGAAATACTGAAGAGCAGGTCTTATATGCTGCAAGAATAAAATCCTGCGTTCCTATTGGCCAAAATAAAATTGACTAAAGCTATCGCCAACGAACCGAGGAGGACTCGACAGGCAACAAATGCTTAAAAAGTCGCTATAGGTAAGGATTCTTCAGGCGCGACTGCAACCTGGCGACCCAGCGACCGGACTTGTTTCAGTAGTTTTATATCTTGAGTAGGTTTTTTTATACGAACGCGCAACCAGAGTGCACGACCTGCGTATATCCACTGTGCGACTGCGACTATACTGCTCGGAGAGCAGTCTGGTCGCAGTTGCAGTTTCAGATTTCTTGTGTGCCGAGTTTCTTTGTGCTTGAACCCGCAGCAAAAACCGGGCTGGAAATCGAAAACCCTATACCCTAATACAGACTGGGCGATAATCGCCGAGAAATATTGTCACCAGCGATGTTTCCCAACGACTGGAGACGTCTTTGCGGATACGAAGCTTTATCGCACCAGAGTATCCAGCGCCTTGACATCAACGGGTGTTGCTTGTTTCTCTATTTCCCCACTTCAAATGGAAGACATTTCCCAGTCAGTACATTGAAGCAAATATAAATGCAGCACTAAAACCACTTGTGGTCAACAAATCTATTGCAGAACTGAACAACAAATAATTGAATTCGGTTTGAATGTGCAACTTCACTGTAATAGGGTTAAAGGCCCACCCGCCATAAGGCTTTAGGCCTGTTCTACCTAGGTCAAGTGTAACAACTCAACCTATCTGTCCACAACCCGCCCCCCCCCCCCGGTAGTTTCTCCCCAAAACTTACCAGTCCTAACTCGTCTTGGGGCCAGGATCGTACTTGCGTTGTTGCCGAAGTCGTCGGCTGATAAGACGGCGAGGAGATGAGGACCACAGCGGAACCCACAGTTCCACTGCACACCGGCACAAGTACGTACACGTACAAGTACCGGCACAAGTAGCGGATCTGGTACATTTGGCTAGTGTCCACCAACCAGACTGCCATAAACTCTTCAGCGATCTACAATTTACATTTAGTCTGACACTTGCCGTTGGGCACCCCAGTGTGTATTGTTTTCCCATTGTGTCTGTAACATAAGCTGTTGTATGCCCTCGGGCATGAGTTGTCTAAAGCCTATTGGCAGATGGGCCGTGGGGGGGGGGTGGATGGCAAGGTTGTGTCGTTTCACACCTGAAATTAAAAAAAAAGCACTAAGAAAGTGTACTAGAAAATAGAATAAATAGCGCGAAGAAAGTGCACCTGAGAGCGCAAACAACATCACTGGCCAAAATGTATCCAGATACTGAGTCTGCTGTGTGTCAAGTGGCTGGATATACATGTGTCCGGCGGGTCTCTCCTCATTCAGGAACTCTTTTAATATTTTTGATCTAGTGGTCCTACTACGTTGTGTATAATTAAACAAAAATTTGCTCTTAATTTGCATAATCAACAGATTTTTATTTCTGATGATTGTATTTTATTATTTATTGTTATGGACTCCATTATCCTAGATTATTATTTTTTTATGGCGTGTGTGTATGATGTGTGTGTTAACGTCAATTTTTATTTTCTTAAACAGATTGCTAAATTATGAAGTTGTATTCTTGTGTGGTTTTCGTTGTTGTTGTTGTTATTGTTATATAAGGGTCCATTTAGTAATTTTATTTTTTTCTTAAGGTGTATTACCCTCCTAGTCTCTCTCTCTCTCTCTCTCTCTCCCTCCAATGGTTTTTTTTTTATCTAAACTTATGTCCTGCTGAGTCGTGACTCAATCACAACTGGCCACATCAAGATAATAATACAAAAAACCTCCTAATTTTTGGTTCTCTTGAGCTTCAATGAATGAATGAATGCTCCACAAAACAAAAAGCCAAAACTCCACCTTCTTCTTCAATTTTTCTTCATATTCATCATTATTGAGATTTTTTGTTGTTGTTGTTCTATACGACTCAGGCATGATTCGAATAATTTGTTAAGTTACATGTTGAGGACCACACAATTGGCAATTTTCCTTTTTTTTGTTGTTGTTGTTTTTTTGCTCTTAACAAAAAATAATAATAGGAAAATTAGTCCAAATTGGAATTCATTCTTATTAAAGATGATTTTTAGAACAACATCAAAATAAGCTTTTTTACGTTAGGTCTAACTTTTTTAAAAAATTAACTTTTTATAAAAAAATTAACTTTTTTAAAAAAAAATTAACTTTTTTAAAAAAAAATTAACTTTTTTAAAAAAATTAACTTTTAAAAAAAAATTAACTTTTTTTAAAAAAATTAACTTTTTTAAAAAAAATTAACTTCAAAAAATTTAACTTTTTAAAAAATTTAATTTTTAAAAAAATTAACTTTTTTTAAAAAATTAACTTTTTAAAAAAAATTAACTTTTTTAAAAAAATATTTAACTTTTTAAAAAAAAATTAACTTTTTTAAAAAAAATTAACTTTTTTAAAAAAAATTAACTTTTTTTAACAAAAATTAACTTTTTAAAAAATTTAATTTTAAAAAAAAATTTAATTTTAAAAAAAATTAACTTTTTAAAAATAACTTTTTAAAAAAATTTAACTTTTTAAAAAAATTAACTTTTAAAATAATTAAATTTTAACTAAAAAAACAACTGTTATCAATAAAAAAAATTTATTTTGAAAGTTATTAAACATGAAAATACACTTAAATCATTGAGTTCTACCCTTCTAGTTTCTAAAACACTTCTCTTGTTTCTCTTAATTCTGCTCTTCTGAAAGACAGAATTAATCAAGGAGATCCTAGGAGTCCATTTTGTTGTTTTTAGGAGACGACAACGAGACAAATGAGTGTTACTATATGGTGTTATAAAACTTGCAAGAAATCGCCTCACAATCGTTCAATTAAAATACAGTAAAGCGCAAAATGCAATAAAAAGTATTGTTCTTTACGTGCTCTATTTATATAATTTTTGAAAAGGTCCTTCTATTTTTAAACAAGGTTGAAAATCGTTCGTTTTTTTAACCCCATGTTAAATCCCATTGGATCAAAAACTGTCCCACAAACATTTGAAAAACTCTCGTTAAAAACGATTTAGAACATTAGCAAAATAATTGGCATATACTTTCATATATTGGCTTCACGATGTTTCCTTTTTATAAATTTTGAAAAGGTCCTTCTATTTTTAAACAAGGTTCAAAATCGATCGTTTTTTTTAATTCCATGTTAAGTCCCGTAGGACCAAAAACCGTCACCCAAAAGTTTGAAGAACTCCCATTAAAAACGACTTAGAACAATCACACAAAAATTAGCACGTACATTAATCTATTGACTTCACTATGATTTCTTTTTATAAGCTTAGAACACGAAATTATTTTTCCATTAATTATAATGTGACTTGAAACCTAGAAAAAAACGTTAAAAAACCGTTTTTCAATCAAAAACGATTGCAGCGTCTACATTCGGAGAAATTTTGAACTAAATGCTGTATCTAGGCTCTTAAAAAAAGTGTTAAAAATTTTGGTAGAATTAGTTTTAACTCCATTGACGTCCAATAGAAGCGTTCACTAACAAAAAAAACCGGCGATTGTTGCAATTTCGGTGTTGTACCCGGATCACCAATATCATCACCTTGTGGCGATCCTGAGTGCCACACATTTCTTATTATTAATAATTTAATATTTAATATTATTTCATTTATTTGTATCTCTTTAATGAATAATATAGGATTCTTATAGGAAGGATTCGTGAGATTCGATAACCTTTTAGGATTCCGATTCGAGAAAATTTAGGATTCGTCTCACCTCTACTTTTGAGGAACTTTTGGCCCTGATGTTGGCCACCTCGTGACTCATGAATCTATAGTTTCCGGGAGGGGGAGTGGTCCCTAATTCTCTAAAAGTCTTCTTTTATTGATCTCTACTAAAAATACCAACTAAAAAAAAAGGAAAAATGTCTGCAGTAATATTGATCGAAAAGTCAAGCATAATGGGGCTATTTTAGCCCTAACAATCCCTCCTCCTCCTCCTCCTTCTTCTCTTTAATAAGCCCAGTGGTAAAGGCAAGGAGGACCATAATGTTTGAATAGAACTTCTTTGAAGCAGAAATGGTTGCTCTTTATTGAGGCTCATGTTATGTGATGTTAAGAACCGATAACAAGTAAATTGTGGAGGCTACAAGGAGAAGAAAAAGAATAAGAAAGAAGAAAAAAAAAATCCCTTCAGAAAATTGATGAGAAACTGGAGATTACTTGTTCCGTTTTTCGCTGAGCGAATCGCAAAAATGGCTCACTTGGGGAAACCGTTCTACGAAAACGCGAGAGCTTGAACCCTTAGCTTTCTCTCTCTCTCTCTTTCTCGTTAACGACTTTTTCTGTAAATTTAGTTCAACTAAGCTCGTATCAAACAGGCCAATCTGATCTTAATGATGGTTCCCCATAGCTTTAGAGAGGTTTTGAAGTTATGGTCAACCTTTGGCTCGCGAGCCACTTAAGATTCCTTTGAGCTTGTAGAATTCTATTAACTGCAGCTCGCTCCGAGCTAAAAGTTGGCCACCGTAGTTTCCACTGCTTCCTTGTGTAAGCAAAACCTAAGACAAGACGGTTTACTAGTTTTTCGAGAACGATCTAAATTAACCGAATTGGTAGCAATTCATTTTAGCTTTTGATTGAACAGAAAGTAAGGGGAAAAAGGGGGGGGGGGCAGAAACAAAATGGCTTCCATTTTTTTTTGTTCTTTATCTTTATGTATATTTATGTTTGGTTCTCCTTAATACATTTGAGCTTCTGTCATTGGTTGATATTTATATTGACAAATAGAAAGAAATGTCAAGCTCAAAATTTATTGTTTGAATGGCTTTTTTATGCTCCATTATTAATGACAACAAATCAAAGATGGCCGCCATAATTAAATTTGTGCCTCATTGGGGAAATGAAATGAATGGATTGGGAGGAAGGTAGGGTGGGTGGGACACTGGGGGCTTCTAGTTTTTGGTTGTTGCTCAATAAAATATGATTTTATGTTTATATATTTGAACTTGTGCTGCCACCTGGTTATTTTTTTTAATATTACTTATAGGAGTTGTACATGTAATTTTAAAAAGTATTAATGGATTTTATAAGAGTTTAATCGTTACTTAGTTGATTTTCGAACTCTTGATTATTCTGTCTTTCAGGAAAACATACTAGAAAGTGTTTTAGCAACTAGAAGGGTAGTTGCAATCACATGAAGGGTATTTTCTGGTTGGTGTTATAGACAGAAATTTAAAAAGTATAAGTCAGTCTGCTTTAAAGTTGGCTCAATTTGAAACTGACATAAAAAGTTTATTTTGAAAGATATCAAACATCAAAATACGCTTAAAGAGACCCATTACCTCCATTAATATAATTTAAAAAATTAAAAATCAGTTGACTTCATGTGAAATGAACTTTATGAGATACAATAGATACGCCACCAAACAACAGACATTGGCAACAAAATCAACCCAAAATCTACTCCTCTACTCGAATTCTGATGTGTTGTTACCAGCTCACATTACTTTCATTTCAAAGTACTATGGGGATTTAATATTTGAATTATTCCCCACATGGAAGGTTGTATTGAGTTGAATAGGAATAGGGAATACCTATATATTTTCCTTAAGGAATTCTAGAAATGTGAGGTGACAACCTTTGCCACAAAAATGGAGGGGGAGACTTTCGTTTTTGTAAATTTAAAATGGCGTCGTTTGGTTTATGTGAATTTAAAATGGCGTCGTTTGGTTTATGTAAATCTAAAATGGCGTCGTTTGGTTTATGTAAATTTAAAATGGCGTCGTTTGGGGTGACTCAGGAAAAGTCACTTCATTTTTAAGTTTTTTTATGGTTTTATTGACTTATTTTAAAATTTTAAAATCGGTTTGACAATCGTTGGGTAAGTAGTCTTGACAATATTTTGAAAAGAAATTTCTGGAGGTAATGGTCTCTTTAAGTGATTAGGTTACACTTCTAGTTTTTAAAACACATTTAAATTTCTCTTAATTTTCCTTTTGAAAGACTTGAATATTCAGAGTTTGGTGGTCAATTTACACTTTAAACAATCTTAAGTTTCATTTAGTTTATCTATTGTTTATTATAACTTTTGTTCGGTTTAATTTTTTTAGTTAATGTTTTAGTTCATATTTTTATAACTAAGGACGTTATAACTAAGGCCATAAGAATTGTTTTTCAATAACTATAACATTGGTTACATAACTGCAGTTAACTATAACCTTGGTTAGATAACTGCAGTTAACTATAACCTTGCTTAGATAACTGCAGTTAACTATAACCTTGGTTATATAACTGCAGTTTTTTTAATTCTATGAAAAATATAGCTTTTACAATTACAATTACAATAAGTACTCTGTTAGCAGCAAAATAGGCCTATGGCAGAGGGACATAAAAGTCCACATGCAGCATTAAGCAGTAGTAATCAGTAGCTTTAATTGAAAAAAGCATAAATTTTTTTTTTTTGGGGGGGGAGGAGGGAGAGGTTACAATGTTACTGTCAATATGTGGAATCAGTCAATCTGCAAAACAACCAACCTGGTAGTGAATCTGCAAAAACTTCAACACCTAAAATGTATTGAATTTTGCAGATTCACTAGCAGTTTGATGGGTTTTCATATTGTCTGGGCAATCTGCAGATTGACTGATTCCATAAAAAACTGTTGTTAAATAAAAGAAGACATACAAAATTCAATATTTTCATTATTTTTGATATTTATTATGCACAATTTTTTTTCTTTTAAGAAGAAGAAAAGATGATGAAAAATAGAAAAAAAAAACACAAAACGGAAACAAAAAATAAGACGAAATTAAAAAAATTAACAATATTTGACAATAAAAAAACGCAACATTTCAAGTATTTTTTTCAACAAAAAGAAAACTATGGCACCGCAGTTATTATTTTTAATATTACAAGCTTTTGAGAGATAATAACTACCATTTGATATAAATAGTTATGTATTATTTATTTGCGGTGCCTTACAGATCATTTTACGTTTACATTTACGTTAAAATCCGCAAGTGGCCAATTGCTGAAGAAGAAGAAAAAAAAAAAACCGCGTCTGTGAGGGGTGGGGGGGAGGGGCACCTTTTTAATGAGTTTAAAATAGAAAGAAAAAATGGAGGGCGAAATATAATAGAAATTTAGCTATTTTTTGTTGCTTCATTGCAATTATGCTTTCTTGGTAATTACCCTGTAAAAATGTGATGATTACAATGAAGCAAATACAAGCAAATAAATTTTTTTAAAAAGGGGTAAATATTAATTTACAGAACAAAAAGAATTCAAATTATTTCTTCTAAAAAAATCTGAGGATTTTTGGGGGTTTTTAAAATTAAGTGTGTGACATTAATGACATTTTTCTAGTTGATTTTGGGCTTTTCAAAAATTTCTGAAATTTTGCAAAAGTTGCAAAATAAAAATAAAAAAACATTTTGAGAAATGTTTATTGAAATTTAAGTAAAAAGAAAAAAAATTTTTTTCAAAAAAAGTAAATAGTTTGAAAGTTAAATTTAAACAATGGGATGAAGAAGTATAATTTGAAGTTAAAATTTTAAAAAATACAGAAATTTGAAGAAATTTGATAAGATATTTATTTTTAGAATGGAAAAATCTGAAATATGTGTGAAATTTGAGAAAATATAAGTTTAGAAAACAGAAAACATCTGAGAACTATAAAGAAATTATGCAAAGTATGCCGGGAGAATAAAAAAAAGTTAAGCTAAGGTCCCACATGCGTAAAATGTCAACAGAAATCAAAATGAAAAAACGACTGAAAACGAGCTTAAAATAAAGTTGAGAATTGTTTCAACTTTTTTTTTAGTTTTTTTTTCCCCGAGTAGATTCGGTTCCGTTCTACTCTTTGCCACCTCTAACTGATGTGCTGCACAAATCTGCTAATGCATATTGAGAACCGGTTCGAACCAGTTTGAACTGGTTCACCAATTACTGGAACTGACAAAACCGGTTCGCCAGTATAGGTCGAACTGATAAGAATTAGTTCCGAACCGAGTTCGGTTCTACCTGTTGCCACATCTATTTGATTTCTGTTAACGTTTTATGCATGTGGGGACCTTTCCTTTAGGGTAAAAACATAGTGAAGTGGCGAGTTACGGACCAAACTGTGATGCCAGCAGCGAGCTAAGATATAAGATAGATATTTCAATTGATCAGCACATAGTGATGCTTCATGCACGTTCCTGGATCCTGTCGAAGAACAGCTCCTGTTGCAGAGAGTCATAATTAGCCTCAAGAAAATGGATGTGGAAAGTTTTATTACAAGAAGTGTACACCCTTGGCTCGCCTCTCCACTACTGTACATACATATGCAGCTGCGGCTGGCAACTAGTATCCTGCAATTCGTCGCTTGCATCACAACTTGGCTCGTGACTCGCCTCTCCACTATGTTTTTACCCTAATACCTTGTACACACATGAGTTAAATGAATTCAAATTAAATGTGTTTAGGTAAATTATACGGAATCCAGTTAAGGACATGAACACCAAATAAAAATTGACTTTTATTATTTTAAATTGAAATACTAAATCAATATTTTGTCAATAGTTTATATTATTATATTTAAGTATTAACTTAATATTTTGAGAGTATTAACTGAATAAATTTCGATATAGTTTGTTTGCCCTTCACAGGGCTCTGTAGAACACGTTAATTATTTAATTATTAGACCCATCACGAAAATCTTCCTAAAAATATGTATATGAAGCGCCTTCTATGTCAAAAATAATTTATTATAATTTTGATCAATTTGTGACATTTTTTTGGCGCTGGCAATAGCTATCCAGCTTTTTTCGGAAGAGAAAAAAAGGCTTATACCTAGTACAAACCTGATAATTTAAATGCATTTAAATAATAAACGTGTTCTACAGAGGCCTGTGAAGGGCAAACAAACAGTCTGTCGAATTCAATTTATTCAGTTAATAATCTGAAAATATTGAGTTAATACTTAAATATAATAATATAAACTATTGACAAAATATTGATTTAGTATTTTAATTTAAAATATTAATAATTAAAGTCAATTTTTATTTGGTTCGTGTCCTTAACTGGATTCCGTATAATTCACCTAAACACATTTAATTTGAATTCATTTAACTCATGTGTGTACAAGGTATTAGAAACACAGGCAATTAGAAATCGGGACGAACAGAAGTTGGCTCCGCCCTTTTTTTGACGACTGGCAACTTCTAATTGGTTTGTTGTGTGGTTCGACGTTGAAAAGGGCGTAGCCAACTTCTGTTCGTCCCGATTTCTAATTGCCTGTATTAGAAACTGAACGCCATGGATTTTTTTTTAAATGGCTGAAAAAAAAAATAAACTTGTGACAATTTCACGCAAAAAAAAAAAGATGGCGGTTTATATGAAGACAAAAAAAATACTAGAAAGTGCGTACAAAAAAAAAGTAACAATTGCCCAAAAATAAAATTTAAAAAAAAAGTACAGAAGGGGTTTATTTTTTTTAAAAAAAAGGAAGAAAATATGAATTTGAAATATTTTTCAAAATGAAAAAGATTTTTTTTTTGTCTGTCCGATCAATCGGAATTTTTTTAATTTATTTTGTTTTTTGAATTTCCCGATCGTCTCGGCGAAGAAAAGAAAAAAAAATCTTTTTCGAACAAACAATTTTGGAAAAAAGAAAAAAAATTTGACAAAAGTTCGATTTTTTTCTTTAAAAAAAAACAAATTGATTAACATTAACTTGATTTCGAATAATATCAACTACACAAGAGAAGAAGATAAATAGCAAAAAATATAATAAAAATAAGAAAAACAACAATATTTTTTTCTTTAAAAAAAAAACAAAACGATAATTATGTATAATATTTACTGACACAATCAAAAAAAGAAAAAAGAAGAAATTTTCCATTTTTCTTTTTTGTTTCAAATTTGAAAAAAAGACTTAAAAATGATTCCATTTGTTTAAAAAAAATTCAAATTTTAAGAAATTTTTCTTTTTTTTTTCTTTTCTTTTCTTCAAATAATGAATAATAATAATAATAATAATTAGACGTCCTTTTTTCATTCATTCATTCATTCTTTTTTGTTGCTAATTTACATAATTTAAACAATGAAATTTTTTAAGGAAATATTTTTTTTTTTCTGATAAAAAGGGAATTATGGGGTGGGGAAAAAAAGAGAAGGAGGATTTGTATATTATAATAATTAAGATATATAATTATATACCAATATTTTTTTGTATGTTTCTTACGACATCATTTTTTTTAATTCGCAAAGGAAAAAAAAATGAAAGAAAATTTATATATTTTTTTTTCAAAATTACACAATGGATAAAAGGATTAATTGTTTTTAAAAACTTTCATTTTTTTTTGTTTGCTTTGACATTCATTATTATTATTTATATTAATATAAATTTGTCAAAACAAATCCGTATTTTTTTCTGTTTATGATTTCTTTTTTTTCCTCCCCCCCCCCCCTCTTTTAAAATACAATTAAACACAAGAAACAGAAAATCGTATCGCTTTTGGTTTTTCGATTTATTTTTATCCTTCTCCCTTTGCAGTTATTTTTTGTTGTTGTTGCGGTAATTTACGTTTCGTACAAAATGGTTTCCAATTTACGTTACCCGTAATTCGTACAGAATGGTTTTTGGTTTTGGTAACTTGTTTATTTAGGTGGTGACTAAAATGTGTGGTACAGATTGTTTAAAATGGTTTTAAGAAATGGGATTCGTACAAAAACGGTTGTTGCATTTTTGTTCAAAACGGTTTCACAAACCGGTTTTGTTCTAAATGGTTGGTTACAATTTGTACAAATTTTGGCCTAACAGTTGGCTGTAGAAACTGGCTTCTATACAAAACGGTTGTTGTATATTTTTGTTCAAAACGGTTTCACAAACCGGTTTTGTTCTAAATGGTTGGTTACAATTTGTACAAATTTTGGCCTAACAGTTGGCTGTAGAAACCGGCTTCGTAAAAAACGGCTGTTGTATATTTTTGTTCGAAATGGGTGTACAAACTGATTTTCTTAAAAAAAATGGTTTTAGAAATCACTTCCGCATCTTTGTTCAAAATAGTTTACAAACCGGTTTTGGTCTTAAGTGTGTTGGTTATACAATTTGTACAAAATCGTTGTAGAAACCGATTTCGTACAAAACGGTTGTTGTAAGTTTTTTGTTCGAAATGGGTTAACAAACCGGTTTTCTTCAAAGTGGTTGAATAATTTTGTTAAAAACATTTTTACGAACCGGTTTTGTTCTAAATGGCTTTAGAAATCGAAGATTGTTTATGTATTTTGTTCAAAACGGTTTTACGAACCATTCTTGTATGACTTACAATTTGTACAAAATGGTTGTAGAAACCGAATTCGTACAAAACAGGTTGTTGTGTTTAGTTCAAAATGGTTTTACACTAAATGACTGTTACAGTTTGTACAAACTGGTTTTAGAAACCGTCTTTATACAAATTGGTTAGGTTAGTTTTGTTCAAAATGGTTTTACAAACTGATTTTGTTCTAAATGGCTGTTACAGTTTTTACAAACTGGTTTTGTTCTAAATGGCTGTTACAGTTTTTACAAACTGGTTTTAGAAACCGTCTTTGTACAAAATGGTTTTAGAAACCGTCTTTGTACAGAATGGTTTTAGAAACCGTCTTTGTTCAAAATGGTTTTAGAAACCATCTTTGTTCAAAATGGTTTTAGAAACCATCTTTGTTCAAAATGGTTTTAGAAACCATCTTTGTTCAAAATGGTTTTAGAAACCATCTTTGTTCAAAATGGTTTTAGAAACCATCTTTGTTCAAAATGGTTTTAGAAACCATCTTTGTTCAAAATGGTTTTAGAAACCATCTTTGTTCAAAATGGTTTTAGAAACCGTCTTTGTACAAAATGGTTGTTAGGTTTGTTCTAAATGATTGTTCGTTTTGCAAAGTGGTTTTAGAAACTATCTTCATACGAAATGGTTGTTTAGCTTTGTTCAAAATGGCCTTACAAACTGGCTTTGTTCTAAACTACTGTTGTCTTTTTGTTCAAAATGGTCAAATTTACAAACCAGTCTATAGAAATTAGGGCCTACGGTTGTTGGTTTGCCATGAATGGAATGTTTGCGTTTTATGCAAAACAGTTTTAGATTTTTTATTTCCAAAATGGTTAGTTGGGTTTTGTAATAAAAGTTTGTTGCGTTTTGTACGAAACGGTGTTTACCCATTCAAACAAAAAAAGCGTTGTATTACGTTTTGTACAACATTGTTGTTGCATTTCGTTGTTTGGAAACCGCTTTTACGAATTAATACGAAACGATTACGTTTTTATACGAAACGATTCTTGCCGATACATTATTTTCGATACTGCATGTTTTTTTATTTCCTTTTCTTTTCTTTCCCTTTTTTTTTTTTTGGTTTAAAACGTGTGAAATCCTTCTTGAAATCCAAATTAAGTAACGAAGTTAAAATGTGACGCGTTTAAATACGTAATCGCACAAAATAAACACATTTCGGCTTTTAAAGTTCGCATATTTTCGGCGTTTAATGTCTTATTTTTCTCTTCTTTGAAGGGACATTTTCCACAATACTTTGTTGGTTTCTTTAACAAACAAAAAAAAAAAAACTTGTCCTTATTGGTTTTTACGGATGATACCACGTTCGGTTGTACGCTACACACGAGTACGTGGTTTTTCGTATATTGTCCAATTGGTATTTACCATTAAGAGAGAGACATCAGAAATTCGGATATGCAGAGAGATAGTTGCTTCATGAACCCAATAATTGTTACTTTTGGTTCTTCAAAGTTCTAAGATATTACAAAGGAATGATGTGTGGTTTTTTATATATTCGAACAAAAAGTCTTGTTAGATTCCAAGATGGCCGCCAAATTTTGCTTTTTTTTTTGTATATTTGTCGTGACCATGTTTTTTTATGTTGTTTTTAATTAGTTGAGTTGTTGTGACGTCATGTGGTTTGTTGCGGGCCACGATGACCACTGGTTCAGTCAGGCCATCGCACCCACCATGTTGTTAGACGTTGTAAGTCCGAGTCCTCCGGATCCGAGTTGTAACGAACTTGTCGACGATAGCGAAAGTCCCGAAAGTCCGGAACTTGTCATGTGCATTTGTGGTGGGCTCACGAAAGAGCCTGCCATCGACATGGACATGTTTCCGTTATGCATGTAATGTGACATGCTCGGACCTAGTTGAGCACCTGTAGGTGCAAAACCTGAGAAGGATTTGTCCAAGGGTTTGATGACTTCTGGAATGGCGATTCCTCCGCTCATTCCCATGCCCATTCCCATACCCATACCCATACCCATGCCCATACTCAATCCCATGCCCATTCCTTTCTTGTTTTTCTTGCTTTTCGATGAAAGTTTACGATTTCGTGTTTGAATTCCTTCTTTTTTCATTGTCAGAGGGCGGTTCACCTGTAAGAAAACAGAAAAAAGAAAATACGGACTTGATTAGTTTTGACGTCAGAATTATGTGTTAAATAGAGCTAATAAGGTTTTATGCACAACATAAGTTAGTACAGCAGCAATGCGCATGCGCAGTAATGTTGCGCCTGTGCATTCTTCAAATGTATACCCAACATTAACCAACTAATGTAGATTTGATACTTTTTAGAATTGCATTCTGCACATGCGCAGTAGAGTGACTTTGTATTGCTTCAAGGTTTTATGCACAACATAAAGTAGTACAGCAGCAATGCGCATGCGCAGTAATGTAGCGCCTGTGCATTCTTCAAATGTATACCCAACATTAACCAACTAATGTAGATTTGATACTTTTTAGAATTGCATTCTGCACATGCGCAGTAGAGTGACTTTGTATTGCTTCAAGGTTTTATGCACAACATAAAGTAGTACAGCAGCAATGCGCATGCGCAGTAATGTAGCGCCTGCGCATTCTTCTAATATATACCAACAGTAATCAACTAATGTAGATCTGATGATACTTTTTAGAACTGCATTCTGCACATGCGCAGTAGAGAGCGACCTTGCATTGCTTCATGGTGTGAACCGGACCTTACACAACCGGAGAAATATCTAATCATCTAACTAAAATCTGTTAACTAGAAAACTCTAGCCTTTAACCAGTTTTTGACGTTCTAGTCAGCAGCAGCTTTTTAACATTTAATTTCACAGTTTGTTTAAAACTAGACTACTAGTAAGTGATTTGTGTTAACAAGTCAGCTCATTGCAAAATATGCAATAATACAAACAAAAGAAGCACTTCGTAAAGCAACATTATATAATGATAAATTGAAAGTGTTTTTAGAAACTAGAAGAGTAAATGAACCACCCAAGGACAGACTAGGTGTTTTAATTAAAGTTTTTAAAATTTTTAATGTGTTTTAGACTTCTTACAGGTTTTTTTAAAAAAAAAATTAATGAAGTTTTCTGAGATTTAATTTTTCAAAGTTTTTAAGGTTTTAAGTTTTTAAAGTTTTAAATGCTTTTTTAAATTATTTAATGTTTAATTCTCTCCAACTTTTTTTAATTGATATAATTTTTTTAATTTAATTTTTTTTTTTCAAATATGATTTTTAAATTTGATTTCAAATTAAATTTGCTTAGAAGTCTAATTTATTTCACATTTTCTGACCTAAATTACTTAAAATACTAAAAAAAAAATACAATTTTCTAAAAAAAAAATCAAAAAAAAAAATCTGCCTAAAATATTGGATGAAAATATTGAACAGGAAAAAAAAATAGCCTCAAACTGTCGACAAAAAAATAATGAAATTCCAGGCCTAATATTATATTGTATAATAATGTGATGTTTTATATAGCAAAAAATTGCTATGAAAAAATAGCCTAAACTTTGAACTCCTTTTTTTATGATTATAAATTTAGTACCATTAAAAATTTCAGAAATATTTTTGGTATTATTAAAAAAAATTCAAAATGTTATATAATATATATAAAAAAAAAACCCAGAACATGACATTAGTGTTTTTTTTTTCGGCGCAGGAACTTGGTCCACCTGCTAGTTACAATTTTTTTTTGTTCTCTTAATATAGGCCTAATGTATTAACACACTATAAATATATTTTAAGTCCACTCTCTCTCTCTCTCTCTCTCTCTCTCTTTCCCTCCATTGTCCTGTCATTATATTTGTTACTCATTGCAGCCATTTTTAAATGAAAACCAAAAACCCCTCACTCAACACACACAAACCCATTGTTTTTGACCGTTAAATATTTCTAATTATGCATTCACCTGGAAGTTTTTTTTTAGAAAAAAAAATTATAGTCCCTTAGACATATGTTCTTCAAAAAAGGTCCATTACATTTATAAACAAGACTCACAAATTCTGAGAATTCACTCAAGTGTTTATAAGGGGGCCGCATATGGCCCCCTAACACACAAAATTTGAAATGTATGTAGAAGTAACTCAAAAGTAGTGTGGCAATCACAATATTGACAGTATTTTGTTTTTTTATCTTTTCCGCTCAATTCTATGTAGCCCTTCTAGTATAATAGGACTTTTCGAAATGTTCGATGTGGAAAGTACTTGAAAAATAATGAATGTATATTTGCAACCACAGTAATAAGCTTGGATTCCACATGCGCTGGTGATAAAGCAAACCAAAAAAAAAATAGAAACAGAAAAAAGATTTTGTTACATTTCTGCTTTTCAGCGCGTTCAAGGGATTTCATACATTGCAACATTTTTTTTTGGAGAAAAGTGAGAAAAGAAAATAAGAGGAGAAGGAGCTACAAAGAATGATGACCTTGAAATGAAGTGTTTTATTTGGCTGATAAAATGTAATTCTGCGTGGCAGAACAGAAAAAAATTTAAATAATTTCAGCTTTTTTTCTGCCTACTTACTGTTAGATATAATAGGATTATTTAAAATAGACAAATTCTATTTTTCTATTTTTAGTATACTTTTTCTGCATTTGGGACCTTGGCCCAAGAAAATCTAAAAAAATCTTTTTAAAAAAAATCAGAAAAAAATTCTGTTACATTTCTGCTTTCCAACGCGTTCTCACACATGCACCGTTTTTTTTTTTTAGAAAAGTGATTAAAATAAGAGCAGAAGGAGCCATAAAGCATGATGAGTGAAAACTGAGTTGTCTTATTGGCTGATAAAATGTAATTCCGCGTGGCAGAACAGAAAGAAAAAAATTAAAATAATAAATTTCAGCTTTTTTTCTGCCTTCTGCCTGTCAAATACAATTTGGCTTATTTAAAATTAAAAAAATTCTATTTTCAGGATGCTTTCCTGCTTATAGGACCTTGGCCTAAAGTGAAGAACCCACATGCAGAAAACGCCTATTAAAAAAAACAACTGAAATTATAATTTATCTAATTTGAATAATTCTATTCTATTTATTTTAATTTTTTTTTCTTCTGTCAAATAAATAGAATAGAATAATTTAATATAGGAAAGTTCTATTTTCAGTCGCAATTTCAGTTTGCTTTTTCTGCATGTGAGACTTTCGACTTACACGTAACAAATTCTGCACCAGACAACATTTATTTTTCTGCTTTTATGTGTGGAAAAAAGAAACGTTGTTGATTTGCATAATTCTGTCGTTTAGAGCAGGAAACGTCAAGAGTTTTTGTTGTTATAATGGTGTCAGAATACATAATAACAGCAGAAGAAGAAAAAAAAAATGTCCATCAATAAAATTTAGAAACAAACTAATATTTATATACAGTAGCCTCTAATACAGTTGTCGAACATCTGTTTAAAAAGTGTTAGAAAAAAGTAGAAAACTCATTAGTTGCACAATTGTTTCAATAGGGGGACAGAGAGAGAGAGAGAGAGAGAGAGAACGAGAGAGACAGACAGAGAGAGAGAGAGAGAACGAGAGAGACAGACAGAGAGAGAGAGAGAGAGAGGGTACAAAATGAACACCTGCAGAATTTTTTTTCTGCTGCAGGTTTACTAATTAAAAATAAATATTTGTTAAAAAGTAGAGGAGGAAATAATAAAAAAAATTACCTCAAAAATCTGTTTCAGATGTCTTTAAAAAAAATTCTAGTCTTAACAAATTTATTAATTATAGATAATTTTTTAGTTGAAATTTATTTCTTATTGTTTTTGTACAGATTTTAATTTAAATACAATAATAAATAATTTCAAAGTCATAGTTAATCTGCCATTTTTTTTTAAATAATGAGGACTTGTTTTTAACATAAGTTCCATTTGCGACATTGGAACCCTGTTCAGAGGGTAGAAGATTCTAAGTTCAAGTGCTAAGTTTTCTCATCTCATTGATTGATTGATTATAAAATTAAGGCAAAAATAATAACGCTTTTTTCAATCAAAGCTACTGGCTAGACGCTATTTAGTTAACCTAACTCTTTGTTTTTTTTTTAATTCTAAGAAAAGTTATAGCCTCTAACCAGTAGCTTTGATTGACAAAAGCTAGATTCTTTTTGTATTACTTATGACTTAGTCAGGGCATGTGGTGGTTAATGTACTGTAGGTTTAAGGTGTTTTAAACCCAAATACCTTGTTTCCACTACACAAATTAACTGCAGTTAAGTAACCAAGGTTATATTTAACTGGAGATAAGGTAGAATGGGTACTGCAGTGTGTTTCCATTTGTAAAACACTTAACTGTGGTTAAATGATTTTGTGTCATTTTCTCTGTTCGGGTTCACTCCCTGCTAAACAGTTGTACATTTTGTGAAATTTTCTCTCCTCATTGAGACAATTGAGTATTCTCACTGTCCGCCATGTTGTTTGTGGACTAAATTTGGTTTGAACACAGTAAGTGACGTATTTAACCATTCAACAATGTGGTTAACCACACTGTATCGATGTATCAATACAGTTCAGTTAACTCTGTTGTTCAGAAATTGAACCATGGTTAATGTACAGTGTAACCACATTTGTTTCCACTAGAAAATTTAACTGTGGTTAATTTTTTTTAAAAAATTGCAGTTAAATTTTGTAGTGGGAACGAGGTATAACTTAGTCATAACTTCAAATAACAAACTTGTAGAAAGACCAATCAAAATGGCTGATTCGAAGCTGGATTTCCACAGTTTAAAAATGCAAGAATATGGCTGATGAATAGAAAACTTTAGCCTCTAACCAGTGTTCTTATTGAAAAAAGCATACTTGTGCTTGCACTAACCATCTTGGATTTCAATGAAAAGAAAACCTTGTGCTTTAAAGCGTCTTTCAATTGGTCATCATCAAGATTCAATTTATTCAGGTTTAGGTAAGGTAACCATGTCTGTCACGTGACAACTGGTTACTAGGGCTCGGATTTGTATGCAGTATCAAGCAAATGTTTCTGTGGCCCCATGGGCCAACTGTGAAGTAACAATTCCATTTAGATCAACCAACAGTAATGGTGGTGGTTGTTGTTTTTTAATCAAAAACACTGCTGAGAGGCTAGAGCTTTAGATGACAACTGATAGTAACCAGACATTAGCCTCTAACCAGCCTTTTTGATTAGAAATTAACCCATAATTGCAGTTGCCCTAATGGTGATGATTACTTCCACAATTGGCACTTGGGCCCCAAAATTGAGAAACATTTGCGGTTAGAGAGCACTTTGAACCATCTCTGACATGCGCATTGCGGCCAATTGTAGTACCAAGTATACTTCATTTGAACTCTAAACAGTTAGCAAGTTAGCAGTACGCAATTTTCTGTAAAGTCAAGGAGACAGCTTAAGGATCCTTATAAGAATACTATGAGACAGTCTGAGATGCAATGCGCATGTCTGAGATGGTTTCAAGTGCTCTAACGCTAGGCAACTGTTTGTCACGTGACAAACAAACATGGCCGCTTTATCCTAACCTATTTATAATATTATCTATGTGTTGCCCCCCCCTCTAAACCCTAATTATAAATTTCTAAAACAAAAAAAAAATATAGATGACAGAAGAAAAAAAAATGATGATTAGGCCTATAAATTTTCAATTTATGAACTTGAACTTGACATCTTCTCATTTTAATATGTATGTTACTTGCAAATCTGCGAAATCAATCGATCTGCAGATTGCCTAGGCAATCTTGCAAAACTACCAACCTGCTTGTGTGAATCTGCAAAATTCAATACATTTTTTAGTGTTGAATTTTGGCAGATTCACTAGCAAGTTGGCTATTTTGTAAAATTGCCTAGGCAGTCTGTAGATTGACTGATTCCGCAGATTGTTTTTCTTGTTCTTCTTCTGTCCACTAACTTAATTGGACATGATCTTATTTTTCTTGTTTTAAAATACAATTGAACAGTAACACCAACAAAAAAGATTCTGTTTTTCCACCTCATTCACTCTCATAATAATATTAACTTAATTGGGCATGACGCCCTCTGGCGGACGCTGAAGTTTTAAATTTCTAAATGAATGATATTTTTTTTTTCTATAGAAAAAAAAATCATCAAAGAGATTTTTTATTATTGTTATTATTATTATTATTATTTAGAAATCCAATTTACTTATGGTTATCATAATCTTCGATATAAATCAAGAACATAATCTAAACAATTGATCAAACTTATGATGTATTTTATTTGCAACAAAAAAAAATAATGGCGGCCATAAAAAAAAAAAGAAAATGGCTGACTGCGTTTAGAAAATGCAATGAAGGCCTATCACTGTAGTTATATGAATGTTTTTTTTTTCTTCAGAACTTTATAATAAAATAATAGTAAATGATGACGTTTAACAGTGTGTTTCATTTTGAGCGTTTTTTCGACAAAAAGTAACCCGTGTGGTGTCTGCAAGTAGCGTCTAAAGCAATTTTGCTTTTAAGATGGATTTATGAATCAACTGATTTTCAAAATCTTGATTATGCTGTCTGTTTCAGAAGAGCAAAATTCGGAGAAATTAGAAATTGTTTTTTTTTAGAAACTAGAAGGGTAGCTCAATCATGAAAGGGTATTTTCATACAAGAAGAAGAAGAAAAAAACATTGTCTGTGGTAAAGTTGAATGATTTTCAAATTGACATAAAAACTTATTTAAAAAAGAAATATCAACGTGAAAACACCATTTTAAGTGACTGAATTACCCGTCTAGTTTCTAAAAAAAATAACTTTCAGGTTTCTCTTTTATTTGTTACACCTGAAAGACAGAAAAACCGGAGTTCGAGAGCCCCCCTCCCCCCGTTTTAAACTTTAAAACCACCTTAATACATTGTACACACATGAGTTAAATGAATTCAAATTAAATGTGTTTAGGTGAATTATACGGAATCCAGTTAAGGCCATGAACCAAATAAAAATTGACTTTATTATTAATATTTTAAATTAAAATACTAAATCAATTATTTTGTCAAGAATTTATATAATTATATTTAAGTATTAACTCAATATTTTCAGATTATTAACTGAATAAATTAAATTCGACATATTGTTTGTTTGCCCTTCACAGGGCTCTGTAGAACACGTTTATTATTTAAATGCATTTAAATTATCAGGTGTGTACTACTTTCATGTTTATATAGAGCAAAATTAAGAGGAACTTGAAAGTGTTTTAAAAACTAGAAGGGTAACTCATAACCCTTTTTGTATTTTTATACATTGAGGTGTTCACTTACAGGGTATTTTCATGTTTTTTTTTGTTGTTATTTTTTTAAATTAAACTTTTTATGGCAGTTTGAAAAAAAAATGATTGCAGACTGATCGAAACTTATTTCCAATAAAATTTAGGTCTGTTTTCATATTCGCTAACAAAAATAATTTTTAGATTATTTTACTACATGCGCACGCGAAACTCTTCTAGTTTCTAACAACCTTTGTAAATATTATTTTGGTAAAAAAAAAAGAAACTGTTAAATATGTCTTGAAGTGACTCTTTTATCGAAAAGGAACATGAGTTTTAGACAACAACAACAACAACAACAACAAAAAACAGACACAACTAAATCGTCAGAAAAAGGAGATTTTGAAAACAAAACAAAACTGAAACAACTGTCAGCAGTAATTGAGACAAAAAACATGTTGCAATAGTACTGAGACAAAAACAAAAACCGTTTGGATGTTTAAAGACTTGCAGTGGGACATGAAATAGTTTATGAAATTGCAGACAAAACAAAACACAAAAGTAGCAGAAATGTTCCAGAATTGTCGCCAATTTGTCTTCGAAACACTTGCGGTTTCTGTTTTGTTTTTGTTTTGTCAGCTTGATGTGGATCGGTCCTTACAAACAAATTCGTGAAACAATACAAACAAATTGGGGTTTTTCTTTTGTTTTTTGTTTCTATAGCTGTCTTATTACGTAAATTCCGCAACTGTTCTAGTGTTGTTTTAATACTAACTGTCCACACTGAAGACAGACAGAGAAAGTTGACAAAATGTTGCGTATTATTGAGACAAAACACAAACATTTTTATGTTTACCGATTTGGGCTCGGTACATGGCATTGTTTGTGAATTTGCAGACAAAAACAAAACAAAAGAGTAGGAGAAATGTTTTAAAATTGTCGCCAATTTGTCTTCGAAACACTTAAAGAGTTTCTGTTTTGTTTGTGTTTTGTCAGCTTAATGTGAACCCGGCCTAAAGAGTTCAAAATGGAGGCGTTTTTTTTTTTTTAAAGTGATTTAAAATGCATCTGGTGTTTCTTCAGGAAGTTAAAAAGAGAGAGAGAGAGAGACAATTGTTATGTTTCTAATATATTTTAAAATGTCTTTTTAAATGTTTTAAAATGAACAATTTACTGAGGAGTTCTGTTTTCTTTCTCCAAATTTCCCATTGTATTATAATGATGGCTGAATTTATTATTTTGTCCTTCAAACAAAATGTTTCTCTTGCTGTATTAAGTCAATGAGTATGTTTTTTTAGCTTTTAAGTGGTCTTTTTACCCTTCTAGTCTCTTTTTCTTTCCCTTTGGTCATTGTTCTTTGGGTCCTATTTTTTTTTGTTCTACTTTTAAAACAATTATGCTAATAATTTGCAAATGAGAACAATTGACTACAATTCTCGTTGTAATGCGTTTATTATTGTGTTTTTGAAAGTGTTTAAGAAACTAGAATAGTAAATGAATCCATCATTTAAGGGGATTTTCATTACCAGGTATTTTAAGTGATGCAGTTACCCTTCTAGTTTCTAAAAGACATTATAGTTTCTCTTCATTTTGTAGCTGAAAGACAGAATAATCTGAGTTAGAAAACCACCTGTTTATAAACCCTTCAAACGAAGGATTTGAATATGTTTTAGAAACTAGAAGAGTAAATAAATCATTTAAGACCATTTTCATTTTTTAAGTGATGTAGTTACCCTTCTAGTTTCTAAAACAAATACTAGTTTCTCTTCATTTTGTACCTGAAAAACAGAATAATAAGAGTTGGAAAACCACCTGTTTATAAACCATCTAAAGATCTGAAAGTTTTTTTTAGAAACTGGAAGAGTAAATGGATCGTTTAAGTCCATTTTCATTTTTTCAAGTGATGCAGTTACCCTTCTAGTTTCTAAAACACTTTTGTAGTTTTTTTTTTTTTAATTTTGCTCTTTTGAAAGACAGAATAATCTGAGTTTGGTAAACCACCTGTTCAAAAACCCTTCAAAAGAAGGATTTGAAATTGTTTTAGAAATGAGTAAATGAATCATTTAAGGCCATTTTCATTTTTAAGTGGTGGAGTTACCCTTCTAGTATCTAAAACATTCTGAAACACATTTTAGTTTTTTTTTTTTTTTAGTTTTTCTCTTTTGAAAGACAGAATAACGAGAGTTGGAAAAACACCTGTTCATAAACCATGTAAAGAAAGACCTGAAAGTGTTTTAGAAACTAGAAGAGTAAATTAATCACCTAAGAGGATTTGCTGCCTTTCTAGTTTCTAAAAACACATTCTAGTTTCTTTGAATTTTGCTCTTAAAAATTGGAGTTCGTGGATTAAAATGTGGCCCTTTTGTGAGAAATTGTTGGCCACCCATTTTGAAATGATACTTCAAAATGCAATTTAATATTTTTTTATTTTGTATAATATTATTATGAAGAGAGAGAGAGAGAGAGGAGACTCCGTGTCCGTTATAATAATAATAATAATAATAATAATAATATAAAAAAATGGTTGGAACGTGCTCTTAGGGAAAAGACAATGTGATCATAAAATGTTTTTTTGCTGTCCGTTCTCTTTTTTTTTTAAAAAAAAAAAACGCATTTTAAAATTTTAAATTATATAAGATATGTTTGTTTTTGTATCATAACAAATTTTGAAACAAATAAGCATAAATCTTATTGTTCTTTCTCTCTATCTCTGTCTTTTCTATTGTGTTATTTTGTGACACTTATACCTTGCATACAAGGTATACAAGGTGCTCATGTGTGTATACACACAGTAATTTTGCCACGTAGGCTCTTAAGATATTGCCAATATCTTAAGAGACAAAATGACTTCGAAAAATCTCCGCAAAGAGCGCTAGCATCGTTTTTCTATTGAGAACATAGACCACCAATGTGTCAAAGTAAAAAACGTTAATTTTTAAAATACACAGCAGTCGCGGCGGCAATATGTTTATTTTTCATATTTAAAATTGTCCAATATTAAGTTTTCAAAGTGCAATGTGCACCTTAAATATATGCCGATCAAGTGATAGATAGAATGACAAAAAATTGGTTAAGTGCAGTTCTATTTTTTTAAAAAAAAGTATTTCAAAATTGCGAATTTCTAACTCTTATGTTAAACTCCATTGAGTATGGCACTTGTAACATCCATTAAAATGTTGGTAAAAATACGTAAAAATATATTTTTAAAAAACCACAAGTGAAGCCAACACGTGCTGATTTTTTTCTGGTTTTTAAAATTATTTTTATGTATTTTTACGAGCAATTTTAATGGATGTTTTTTTTTTTTTTTCTTATTTGGATGTACTCAATGGAGTTTAACATAAGAGTTAAAAATTCGCAATTTTCAAATAGTTTTAAAAATAGAAAAACACCTACCAAGACATTGGCGGCCATTTTTAATGTCAACCCCGTTTTTTTTTTCTTCTTTCCAACAAGGAAATTTAAAAACTTGAAAAAGTATGTTAGAAACTATAAGGGTAAAAAGTATGCTAAGATTTACATTTTCATATCTTTCAAAAGATTTCTTTTTAAGACACATCTAAACGGGCCTACAAGTTATTTGAGGCATTGGCGGCCATTTTTATTTTCTCAGATATTTTTTTATAGAAAATTTTAAGAGACTAGAAGTGCCAACAAACCTGTTACAAAAAAAATATTTTCATACTATATTTTAAAAGAATCTATTATAGCAATAATAGAAAATGTCTGTTATTGTTTTTTTACTCGCTAGATGGCGCAAGCGCATTTACATCTCACATTTCTGAATGGAGTTATTTTTGTTGAATGAAAAAAAAAAAAGAAGACAAAAAACATAATTTTTTGTTTTTTCCAACTGACAACTTTTTATGGTTTTAACTGTAATTCATGTCACGTTTAAACGACATTGACAAAAGGTATTTTGTGTTTTTGTCACTGAAAAACTACAAGGTTTTTTGTAATCTTCATTGAAATGGTTCACATTTTTTTAAAAAAACCTAAACCTTCTGGCAACACCGGCAACTAATTGACAGCATGTAAGTTCTTTTGGTTACAGTGTCTCAGGGTATTAAGATGGCTGGCTAGTCAAACATTTAATTTTTTCCGTGTAATGCTAGATGGCGCCACCATCTCCCCCCCCCCCCCCCCCTCCATAGAAATAGATTAACGTAAATGTTTAGGTAGCCATCTTAATACCTTGTACACAAACATAAGTTAAATGAATTCAGATTAAATGTGTTTCGGTGAATTATACGGAATCCAGTTAAGGACATGAACCCAAATAAAGAATTTAACTTTATTATTAATATTTTAAATTGAAATACTAAATCAATATTTTGTCAATAGTTTCTTTATTTTATTTAAGTAATTAACTCAATTATTTTCAGATTATTAACTGAATAAATTGAATTCGCCGACATATTGTTTGTTTGTCCTTCACAGGGCTCTGTAGAACACGTTTATTATTGAAATGCATTTAAATTATCAGGTGTGTACTAGGCATAACTGAAACTTTTTTTGTTGATAAATTGTCAACACGTTTAAGGTGGCGGAATAGTTATTTATTTTGTTTTTGTCCGCCTCCGCCCCCGCCCCCGGATGATGGCGCCACTGTTTTCAGAAAATTTATATTTTTCAAGTGAACGTTTTTCAGAAGAAAAACATTACGATAAAATTCAAAATGTTTTAGAAACTAGAATAGTTGATGATAATGTTAAAAGTTTTTTTTTTCATGATGATATCGTTCAAAATAAACTTTTTATAACAATTTGAAAAAAAAAAATGGAAAAAATCCAAAAAAAGGAAAAATCAAAAAATGGTTCAATTTCAAACTGAACTATAAAATGTTTATTTTGTAAGATATTGCCATGAAAAAAAAAAGTTTTGGCATAATCTTTTACCATTCTAGTTTATTGAAAGAAATTTGAATTTTTTTTTTAAGTGTTATAATTAGGGCTCGGATTTTTATGCAATAATATCAAACAAATGTTTCTCAATCTGTGGGTCCAAGGGCCAATTGTGAAGTAAAAACCTCATTTAGACCAAATAATAATTTTCTTTTTTCAATACAAAAAAAAAAACACTGGTTAGAGGTTAGAACTTTCTAGTTGATAACAGATAGTAACCAGACATCTAGCCTCTGAGCAGCCTTTTTGATTAGAGAAAAGCATGATGATGAATAAATACTTCACACTTTTTATATGATAACTGCATAAAAATCCGGGCCATTAGTAACTATAACATTGTAGGAATTTAGGCTAGCCAACTAGCCTCCTATCTACTCCTTCTCACGCCCACAAAACATAAAAAACCCGCTTTTTTATATTCATTCATATATAAATGTATAGTGTAACGAATTCATCGTCAGAATTCGTTGTTGTGTTGAAACACCCTGTAGTTTTAAATATTTTGATCGATGGGTTTCACCTCATGCTTGGGGGTGGGCGGGAGGTTATCCAGACGATACCTCCCTACCCTACAGGATGAGGAAAAGACGGCAAATGAATTGTATCGTCAATTCTTATAGGATAATTCCTAGAAGAATTGACGATATAGAACTTTTGGCCAGTGAAACACCGGTCAAGTGTAACGAAAAGGATACAGAAGTCCTTTTCGTAATTAAATTGTATTGTTATCGTTTGAAGAAGGATCAACGAAGATCCTTCTGTATTGTTATAATTTATACATCTTATAGATGTTTTCGTTTTCTTGATAAGTGATAGTTCACTTCTAGGTCCGAGTGTGTCCAAGAGACTTGGACACACCTGGAGCCTTTGTTATCATAATCAGATGTTTGCATTGTATTTTGAGTATAAATACAAGAGGTTGTAGATTGAGAGAGGAGTTGGATTTTATGCTTAAGACCTAGCAAGACCGATGCGATATCTCTCAATCTACAGGACTCTCTGTTTATTGAATAAAAGAGCATTTTCAACATACGAATTCAATGTGTGGACTCAGTCATTTTATGGGAGTGGGACTTAGAATTATAGCCGCCACGTAGCCGATGTTTCCACCGGACAACGAAGTCTCCAGCAGCCGAGTGTAAGACGACATCTCTACAATATTCTCTACCACAGGTCTCCTGAGGTACCGACCCTTGTGTCCCTGGTGGTTAAGTGTGCAACACAGGAGCCAATAGACCGAAAGACTTAATCATCAACATCCATTCGACACTTCTAGATGGCTAGTAGAGATCTCTCTACTAACCCTACGGAAACGGGGATGTTACAAAATGGTGGAGGTGCGGGGTACCTCACTACAGATCCAGTAGAGAATACCAATGATGTCGGAGTTACACCAGGTGGTAAAGGAAAGAAAGGCAGACCGAAATCGAAGTCAAAGACACGGGAGAAGGACGATACAAACCAAATGGATGGAGAAGATCCACTTGAAGGTATCCTTCAAAATCTAAGTGCTGAAAGACGGGAGAGACTGATGGCCTGGTTCGAAGCCCAGCAACCATCAGGATCGATGTTACTCCGGAGCGGGCGTGGTGTAAGTACGGTTCAGCGTCATACGGTGGTCCGAGAAATGGATACCGGAGAGGAGCCCTCGTCGGCCCACGCTGAATCTCAGCGTCATACAGTGATTCCTGGATTGGACACTGAAGGGGAGCCCTCGTCGGCCCACGCTGAAAACCTAAGACAGGTTAATGTATTCCAGACGCCGCTCATGTTGAAGAAGAGTGGAGGGACCCAGAGAGGTCGCCTACCTGAGACTCCTATTCTACGGAGAGAGAACCCGGACCAGCTAGAGGATGAAAGCCTAACAAGTGAGGATCCCAGCGTAGAAGAGCTGGAAGGAAATCCAATTTGCAATCGTCACCGGACCTGTGAGGAGCTGGATGGGAAGTACAAGAGTCTTCACCCACTCCGGAATCTGGAGACCTTCAAAGGATTGACGTCTGTATACACCTTTCTGGAGGACTACGAGAGTATCGCAGATCTGGAGGACTGGAGCAACGTCCACAAGACCTACTACTTACGTAAAGCGGTAGAAGGGGACGTAGTACGTTGGTTATCCAATTTCTACAAAGAAAATCGAGGAAAAACCACGTGGGACTTCATTCGAAGCGAGTTAATTGAAAGATTTGGACGTCGAGACGAGTTAGTGCAACTGAAGCTGAGGTTGGATACCATGCTCCAAAGGAAAGGAGAGGACACCAATCAGTTTTTGGGTCGCTACCTTGACTTGAGTAGAAAAGTGTTACCTGGGGTAACCGACAAATACCGGATTGTGGAATTCCGGCAGAAACTTCATCCGATTATACGTAATGCTACACAGAATGCGCCGAATAGCAATCTAAAGCTGTACACGACATATATCAAGGATACAGAGGAAGTTTTGATGGCTGATGGGTTATGGATACCGGAAGGAACGATGGGTCAACAAACGACGACCCAGGTCTCCAAGGGTCCACAGAAGAATAACCAACGCCAAAATGCCAAACCGACACAAGCAGTAATGGACGGAGGACGTTCTTACGCGGTTGTTACTCAAGATCAAGCGGACCCAACGAACAACTCGACTCCATCAAATTCAAATAACCAAGCGCAACAGAAGACCAACCAGAACTCGAATCAGCAACAAGGTCGTAAATGGAACCAAAGATATCCGCGGAAGAACTACAATGGTCAGCAAACGCAAGATGGAAGTAAAACCCTGAAAGATCTCAGCACAGTGGAGTGTTATCACTGTCACGAGAAGGGTCACTTTTCAAGAAACTGCCCAAAGAAAGTAGTTGCGGATGGAACCGTTGGACTTGTTCAACATGGAATGGCCACTGGGAAAAATGGCCAGCAGTATTTTGTCGTCAGTGAGAACGGGCAGAAGAAGTTCCTGCGAGAGGAAAACCCGGCTGATTTAAACTAGAAAGGGTGGCAGTAAAGAGGGGCCTACCGCCCTTTAAGAACGGAAAACCCTCTGGAAAACGACAAAATCGAAACGAAACAGCGATCGCCAATTCCCAAAACATTGTGGACAAAGCTTTGTTGGGGGGGAATAGGGGCGTGAGCGAAGCTACCAATGTCACTAAAACTAGACGGAATGCTGGAGCACCGAAGAGACCATGCGATTTGGACACTCAAGGACTCCCTGAGCAATCGTCGGAGTTGTTAGTCGGCATTTCGAATGTCGCCACAACTAGACCAAAGGCTGGAGCACCGAAGAGACCATGTGATTTGGACACTCAAGGACTCCCTGAGCAATCGTCGGAGTTGTTAGTCGGCATTACGAATGGAAAACGACAACGGAATTCACGAAAATACAAGAAGCTGCGAAAGGATACTGGTCGAAGGGGAGAAATCATCGAGGAGATATTTCCGGAACCCATCATCTGGTCACCTACGAAAGCTATGGTAGTTTACGCGAATAGCTTGGAGGAAGCAAAGAGAATTGTGGAAGCCATGGAAACTGGAGTTAATCAAGACAGAATTGAGGGAGAGACCCAACAGAATTCTGCGGTGCCAGTCGGAATTGAGGGAAGAACCCAACAGAATTCTGCGGCGTGTATACCGGGGATAAGCAATGATGCTCAGGAAATCCCTCAAGATGTAACATCCAATGTTATTGCCTCGGGCAAGGCCGAAACTGATGCTAAGAAATCCAAGAAGGCTATTGTAAACGCAGCTATCGGTAGAGGAGATGATACCAGCAGGATCCCTGCGAACAGCGAAGTTATTGAATCCGTTGAAGTTGGAGATTTATTGAGGAGTAGGGCTTGTTGTCGAAAGAGTGTCGAAATCACTGTAGACAGCCTACTCACCTCATGCGAACTCATCGAGGTAGGAGATACTACGCCCGATGAGAGTGTTGCCAAGATTACCATTCAGGTTGACGGCACACCAGTTAGATTTTTGGCGGATAGCGGAACTGGGTTCACTATCTTGTCAGGCACAATGGCCAAAGAGTACGGACTTCGATATGGACCAATCCGGAACGCACCTGCATTAGGCGCAGTAGGAGGGGTACCGATTAAAGTACTTGGTCAGTTGTGGCCAACGTTCGAGTTGAACGGAAAGCAAGTAACGGCAAGGATGCTCATCATAGATGGAAAACGAGAAGCACTGCTGGGGAGAGACCTGGGAGCTGCGTTTGATCTCATCATTTCCATGAAGACCTCCAAGATCTACTTTGCTAATGAGATGTTCTACGAAGGAACACGAGAATTGCTGAAGAAAGGAAGTGCGCGTAGTAGCCTTCCCTGGAATTTCTTCAAAGAGTTAAAGGAGGAGGGATGTGCTCAGAATAGCCATCTGGATAACTCCTATGCCATAAAAGCTAGAGAGGAAAGCTGCGTAAAAGCCCAAGGAAGGATTACGTTAAATCCGGGCCAGGCTTTGAACCTCAAAGTAGCTGCAGGGCGGATCATTGAGGAAAACGAAGTACTCATGATTGAAACGAACGATAGTCTCTTTAATCGAAAAGGCATCGTTGTGGCCAGCAGTGTGCTACAAGGGGATGGGACAACACAACTGGAAGTCCAACTCCTAAATACCACACTGGAGTCCGTGGGGATTGGAGACCGCGAGACTATTGGACACTTCGAACTTCTAGAAGAACTAGAAGAAGAGCAAGCCTGCAAAGTTTCCAAAGAGGAAAACTTTAGAGACATCGGAGAAGCACCCGTTGATTTTGAAAAAGAAATTCAACTTGGTCCTGAACTGACAGATGACCAAAGAGAAGAGTTGACGATCCTACTGAAGGAGTTCCAACCGATCTTCGCCTTTTCATCTAAGGACCTGGGAGCTACGAATTTGACCAAACACAAGATCGAAACTGGAGATAATTTACCTGTTCGAGACACGTTACGAAGATGCGGGCCTGGGGAACGCATCGTAATTGATGAGACGCTAGAGGAGATGAAGAAATCTGGGGTTGTAAGGCCATCGAAATCGCCGTATGCATCGCCCATCGTCCTTGTAAAGAAGAAGGATGGCTCCTACCGTTTCTGTGTAGATTATCGGAAGTTGAACGCGATTACAAAGGCAGACACTTATCCATTACCGAGGATTGATGACGCATTAGACTCCATGAGAGGAGCATGCTACTTCGCAATGCTGGATATGAAGAGTGGATACTGGCAGTTCGAGATGGAAGAAAGCGACATCGAGAAGACCGCATTTACATCTCATCGAGGATTGTTCGAGTTCGTAAGAATGCCTTTCGGACTCCGAAACGCTCCTGCCACTATGCAACGTGCATTGGACATCCTACTCGCCGGGCACAAATGGGAAACGTGCCTTGTCTACCTTGACGACATCGTAGTGTTTGGAAGAACGTTCGAAGAATTTTTGGAAAGACTGAGAACTATCTTGGACCTGCTGAGGACAGCAAACCTGAAGTTGCATCCAATGAAATGCTTCTTTGGATTCCAAGAAGTGAAGTATTTGGGACACCTGATCTCGCCTGATGGAATTCGGCCAGATCCAGATAAGGTTGTCGCCATAAAGAACTTCCCAGTTCCTGACAATGTAACCGCAATCAGAAGTTTCCTTGGATTGGCGGGTTATTATCGAAAGCATGTACCTGGATTTGCCAACCTAGCGAAGCCAATGTCAGACCTGACGGGTAAAGATATACCGTTCGAATGGTCAGTTGACTGCGAGAATGCATTCCGCACGCTAAAGAATATGTTGTCGAAATCTCCATTGGTTGCCGTATATGATCCGAAGGCTGCAATATTTATGCATACTGATGCCTGTGGATACGGAATTGGAGCGATGCTTTACCAGAAGTCAGAGGATAAACGAAGAAAGGAGATCATTGGAAGTGTCTCCAGAGTTCTAAGGGACGCGGAAAAGAACTACAGTACGACGGATAAGGAGTGCCTAGCAGTAATCTATGGAGTCACCAAGTTCCGGCCGTACCTGTTCCAGAAGCCCTTTACAATTGTGACGGATCACCATGCATTATGCTACATGAAAACTGCAGCACGTCTGGAAGGAAGACTTGGTCGCTGGCAGCTGCTAATGCAGGAGTACGACTACAAAATCATCTACAAGGAGGGGAAACTTCACATCGAAGCCGATTGCCTCTCGAGATATCCAGCAGGAGTGCCTGTTAACTGGAAGGCCATCCCAGAAGCGGAAGACCTAGATGACAGCGTGATCTTTAATGTAACCTTACAATGGGATTGGAAGGTGGAGCAAAAATTGGACCCAGAGATTTTGAAGATTCGTGAGGAGTTGCGTAACCAACCAGAGTCACCTCTTCATAAGTTGTTTTGCGATTACGACAACAAGTTGTTCGCTTGTGTGTTTCACGGAAGTTCCGTACCCACACTCGTGAATGTGGTGCCAAAACATCTCATCCCTGAAGTAATGAGATTATGCCATGACGAGCCAGATGCTGGTCATGAAGGACAAACTAAGACCTGGAATCGAGCCAGGCAAAGATTTTATTGGAATAACATGAAGCACGACATATTCGAATATGTGCGCTCATGTGAGATTTGTCAATTACACAAGCTGGGTACGGAGAAACCTGAAGGGTTCCTTCAAGAAATGCCCATTGGAAAGCCTTGTGATTGCTGGGGAATGGATTTCATTGGACCATTAGTACCGTCGGTTGGAGGAAACAAGCACATCTTGTTGGCAGTCGATTACGCCACTCGATATTGCGTTGCTAAAGCAGTGAAAAGCACAACCGCACTAATCGTAATGAACTTCCTAGCAAAAGACGTAAAGAGAATCTTCGGGATACCAGAGAAACTTATTTCGGATCGAGGGACGCCGTTTGTTGCGAAGAACACTCAAGAATTCTTGAAAATAAACAAGATAGAGCACGAAACAACAACTGCATACCATCCGCAAAGTAATGGTCTCGCCGAAAGGACGAATAAAAGCATTATTCAGACTATGAAAAAGTATCTGACTCCTGCGAAGAACCAGACTGATTGGGCAACGAAACTGGATGAAGTTTTGGAATCGTACAACTCATCTGTACATGCATCCACGAAGTTTACGCCGTACAAACTCATGTTTGGGAGGGAGCCCAGAACTAAAGTAGACACCTTAGTTCCAGAACGACCAGTTATCGTGGATAACGAGGCGGGAAACCTCGTGGACGTTCGACAACAGGCGGAAGAACGCCAAGAAGAAGAACTAAGAACAGCCAGGGCGAACCTGAAAGCAGCACATGATCGTCGAAAGAAGTACTACGACCAAAGGCATAAGAAGCCTTACGAGTACCAAATCGGACAGAAAGTACTTGTACGAGACATGCGAATCAGGCCTGGACAGAACAAGAAGTTCTTAACAAAATGGAGACAGGGATATACGATTGTGTCGAAAGTATCGGACACCGTATACCGATTGAGTTACGAGAATCGAGCTGGAAGATTAGTGGAAGACTCTGTAAACGTTGCCAACCTGAGACCACTATATGAGACTTACCAAAAGGACGGACCCAATGTTCCAACGACTGGAGACACCCTGGAGTCCATGGGTAACTCATCGCCAGAAGACTCCGAATCGGAACCTGCAAAAGAAAAAGAAATGACAGCGTTTGTCAAGAAAAAGAACTTACCTTCGCGTAAGAAGAGGTGTTGTGGACACTGCAGATGCCAAAATGCTTGGATCGAATCTTCTGAGGATGAAGAAGAAATTGAGATAATTACGAAAGCAATCCGAAAGCATTCTGACCGTAACGTCGAAATTAGAAGAAAAATGGCAGCAGACGACAACCAGCAGCAATTCTCATACTTACCTGGCGAAGATGCGATGAAATTCACCAGAGAATATGGTAACAAGACGAATTTTACCATGGAAACCATTGGATTTGTTGAAGAAATCAGCGAAATTCCTGAAGAAACGATGAAAATCGACGAAAAAGATGTAAATTCGCCGATGGAATTTCAAATGGAGGTGAAAAACGCGGAAGTTATCGATGAAACAGCAAAAATGGACGATGATATCGATGCTAGTGACGCCACAGATGGAAATGACGTCCCAAATGAGGAAGTAAACAGGGAGCGGTCAATGACGCTACCAAGCATGGAAGAAACACGTGGGCGGAGGGATACATTAAGTGAAATGTCTACTAGCCTCGCACCACTATGGATCCGGGTCCTATTGTTTATGTTCTTCATCACTGACAGCTTTGCCCATGTGTTGAGCACATGTACAGGCACTATTTCTCATCATCTTTTTGTTTTGAAAAGTTTTCACCCATCCATCGTGGAAAATTGTGAAAATTTCTATCGCTCGATTACGGAAAGCATCAAAAGTTTTGTTTTACTTATGCAAATTTGGTTTACCATCGTGTGCGATTACGATGGCCGGTTTATGGAAAATAAGGGGGCTGCCCTTCCAGTCGAGATTGCCAACTCAGGTCTCACAGAAGACCTGTTGGTTCGCGGAGTTTGGCGTTGGAGGCAACGAAGGCCTCTCGTCAAACGAAACCGACTCAACAGAGGCCTGAGGAATCAATTATGGTTGGAAGTCCACAGCTTCTCTCATCATGGGCCAAATAATCGAGTAAAACTGAAGGATGTCCGCCCTCGTGAGCCTGGGCCAACATACAAGGACGACGTCAAAGTAACGGAGCCGAAGACTACCGCCAGGAGCAATATGGAAGCTCCTGGGAGTTCTAGGGCTTCTGTAACGTCTCCTGGACCTACATCCTTTTTGACGAGACCAGCAGTCATGCAGAGGAACGCAAGAGTCACCGAAGTCACCGAAGGTCTGCCGAAACCGCCATCCTTCTGGAAAGGAACTTGCGCAGGAGCAAAGAAGATCCTGCTCAAGGATGAGCCATTTTGGACTACTAGAGGCCTTGGACTTTGTATTTTTAAGTACTATTTTATACTTGTGTTTATCGTTTTGAGTATTTCCATACTTGTTTTGTTTATGCACGCTTGCATTTATTCGGAACACATTTCTAGTATTTTTATACTTTTCGTTTTGTATTTTTACTGCATGCCTAAATTTTATACCAACGGGTATTTTTGCAAGGTCTTATTTTTGGAAGCACAGGGACGTGCTTATAAACTAGTTGGGGGGTGTAACGAATTCATCGTCAGAATTCGTTGTTGTGTTGAAACACCCTGTAGTTTTAAATATTTTGATCGATGGGTTTCACCTCATGCTTGGGGGTGGGCGGGAGGTTATCCAGACGATACCTCCCTACCCTACAGGATGAGGAAAAGACGGCAAATGAATTGTATCGTCAATTCTTATAGGATAATTCCTAGAAGAATTGACGATATAGAACTTTTGGCCAGTGAAACACCGGTCAAGTGTAACGAAAAGGATACAGAAGTCCTTTTCGTAATTAAATTGTATTGTTATCGTTTGAAGAAGGATCAACGAAGATCCTTCTGTATTGTTATAATTTATACATCTTATAGATGTTTTCGTTTTCTTGATAAGTGATAGTTCACTTCTAGGTCCGAGTGTGTCCAAGAGACTTGGACACACCTGGAGCCTTTGTTATCATAATCAGATGTTTGCATTGTATTTTGAGTATAAATACAAGAGGTTGTAGATTGAGAGAGGAGTTGGATTTTATGCTTAAGACCTAGCAAGACCGATGCGATATCTCTCAATCTACAGGACTCTCTGTTTATTGAATAAAAGAGCATTTTCAACATACGAATTCAATGTGTGGACTCAGTCATTTTATGGGAGTGGGACTTAGAATTATAGCCGCCACGTAGCCGATGTTTCCACCGGACAACGAAGTCTCCAGCAGCCGAGTGTAAGACGACATCTCTACAATATTCTCTACCACAGGTCTCCTGAGGTACCGACCCTTGTGTCCCTGGTGGTTAAGTGTGCAACACAGGAGCCAATAGACCGAAAGACTTAATCATCAACATCCATTCGACACTTCTAGATGGCTAGTAGAGATCTCTCTACTAACCCTACGGAAACGGGGATGTTACAATAGTGAATGAACTCGTGGTTACTAAACTTGACAAAATGACACACAGTGTGAAGGTTGTTCTTCTCAGTGTTGAGGGGGGGGGGGGGGGTGTTGGTTAGAGAGGTGAGGGGGTTGAGAGGTTAGGTGTGTGTGTGTATGTATTTCAGGGAACGAGGGGAGATTGTTGTAAAAAAAAAAAGCAGGTGTCTTGATCTGCCCTCGTGTGTAGCTAAAAATATATACATATTATACAGGGTGACTTTAAGACATCGCCAGCGATGTTTCCGGACGACTCGCGCCGCCTTTACCGATGCAAAGCAACATCGCTCGTGTATCCGCAAATACAAATGCAGCACTAACACCACCACCGATGTTGTCAAGTCGCTGGATAAATGTGTCTGGCGATTATCGCCTTGATCTGTAAAGCTATAGTACAGACAGAGCAATAATCGCCAGTGATGTTTCCCGACGACTGTAGTCGTCTTTGTGAATACAAAGCAACATCGCTTGTGTATCCACGAATACAAATGCAGCACTAACGCCACCACGGATATTGTCAAGTTGCTGGATAACTGTGTCTGGCGATTATCGCCTCGATCTGCAAAGCCTAGTACAGAACGGGCAATAATCGCCAGGAACATTATAGCCACTGATGTTTCTCGACGACTGGCGTCGTCTTTGTGAATACAACAAAACAACATCGCTCCAGTATTCGCGAATACATATGCAGGCACTAACGCCACCACCAATGTTATCAAGTGGCTGTGTACATGTGTCTGGCGATTATCGCCCCGATCTGTGTTGTAGGCTTGCAGCTGAATGGATCACCCTGTATAATATGAATTAGACACCAAAATTCGAAAGAAAGAAAACCCTTTGTAACTTTTTTTTTGTTTCATAGTGGTTATACAACTTATAAGAATTTTTTCGTTGTTGCTCTCTCTCTCTCTCTCTCTCTCTCTTTCTTTCAGTCTCTTTCTCTTTCTCTCTCTCTCTCTCTTTCTCTCTCTCTCTCTCTCTCTCTCTTTCTTTCGCTCTTTCTCTTTTTCTCATTCTCTCTCTCTTTCTCTCTCTCTTTCTCTCTCTTTTCTTTCTCTCTCTCTTTCCCTCTCCCTCTCTCTTTCTTTCTCTCCCTCTCCCTCTCTCTCCCTCTCTTTCTCTTTCTCTCTCTCCCTCTCCCTCTCTTTCTCTCTCTCTCTCTCTCTTTCTTTCTCTCTCCCTCTCTTTCTCTCTCTCTCTCTCTCTTTCTCTCTCTCTCTCTCTCTCTCTCTCTCCCTCTCTTCTCTCTCTCTCTCTATCCAGTTAAGTTGTGGGTTTTTAGCAGCGCCACATTTAACATTCCTCTCACGTAATAGTGGATCTATCAGAAAAAAAGCACGTCTAAGCCATCTTTTTTTTTTCTCACACACACACGCACACACAACACATTTTCATACACACAAATATACCATCAAGTATCACATTTTTTTTTTATAACAAAACTTAATAAAAAAAAAAGTTGTTCAGATATAAATTTAGTCGCAGGCGGCGTCGTTGCAATAATATATAACGACACTTGCAACACTGGTTCTCACAATTGCTTATATCTGAAAGGTTTATAACTTATATATAAGGACAATGAATGAATGGAACTTTATTAGTTTTGTTGTTTTTTGTTGTTGTTGTTGTTGTTATTGTTATTGTTGTTTATTCTCTTAAAAAGTGATGCAAAACGTCCTGGTTGTCCTCAGTGAGGCTATAATTTATGAGAGTAAATGTATACCGGGTGTATTTTTTTTTGTTGCAAATATAGAGCATCTCTAGAATGAGCTGAAAAAGCCTGTGGCAGAGGGACGAATATATAACTGCAGCATGTGAAATGCATTGTCAAAACTTGAAGATATAAACCCAATAAAGGGAAGCTTTGGAGCAACCCGTGAAGTTATGGAGCAGCTCGCGTGAAGCTTCAGAGCGGCCCGTGAAGCTTCGGAGTAGCCCGCGTGAAGCTTCGGAGGAGCCCGCGTGAAGCTTCGGAGGAGCCCGCGAAGCTTCAGAGCGGCCCGTGAAGCTTCGGAGCAGCTTATGAAGCTTCGGAGCAGCCCGCGAAGCTTCGGAGCAGCCCGTGAAGTTTCGGAGCAGCCCGTGAAGTTTCGGAGCAGCCCGCGAAGCTTCTGAGCAGCCCGCGAAGTTTCGGAGCAGCCCGCGAAGTTTCGGAGCGGCCCGTGAAGCTTCGGAGCAGCTTATGAAGCTTCGGAGCAGCCCGTGAAGTTTCGGAGCAGCCCGTGAAGTTTCGGAGCAGCCCGCGAAGCTTCTGAGCAGCCCGCGAAGTTTCGGAGCAGCCCGCAAAGTTTCGGAGCAGCCCGTGAAGTTTCGGAGCGGCCCGCGAAGCTTCGGAGCAGCCCGCGAAGTTTCGGAGCGGCCCGTGAAGTTTCGGAGCGGCCCGTGAAGTTTCGGAGCAGCCCGCGAAGTTTCGGAGTGGCCCGTGAAGTTTCGGAGTGGCCCGTGAAGTTTCGGAGCAGCCCGTGAAGTTTCGGAGCAGTCTGTGAAGCTTTGGAACAGCCTATGAATTTGTGAAGCTTCAAAGCAGCCTGTGGAGCAGCTTGAGATATTTGCCTTTGCCAGAGCATGAAAGCTAGCTTTGAAACTGTTCAACTTTTCAAAGCTTAGCAATTCAAAGCGCGAATCATGATCAAGTCACGCCTTCTTTCTTCCAGAAGAGGAAGGGTTCTGTTGATTTGCGTATAAAGGTTATAAAATATTGTGAAGCTTGCAACAAGCAACTTTTGTATGAACAAGCTAAGCTTCGTTCATGAATTAGGAGCTTTAAAGCTTTCAAATCTTAGCAAACGTTTGTATAGTATATGCAGTATATATGAACCTCTCTAAAGAGCTGGTTGCTTTGAAAAGTATGCATCTTTTTCTTCCCCCTTCGTCTCAGTTTGTAAACATTTTTTTTTTTCCTTTCTGAATCTGTTTCTCCTGTCAGCACCATGCCAAATTTTTCCAACTGCTTAAGTCTAGTCTTATGATGACATTCCTACCCCATCATTACATTGCTATAAATCACATAAGAAAAATCATTAAGGAAGGCGGGCGGGCGGCCGTTTAAGAGGGTGGGGCGTTTCAGAGGGCTCACAGCTTTTTTTTTTTTACAATCATGCTATAGATAGAAGACCTACTCTAGTCTCTTAAATAAATGTATGAAGGCTCGAAAACGCCATTTTTTAATGCTCGTGATGAGGAGGAGGAGGAGGGGATGGATGGATGGATGGAAACGATTTTGCTGGCTCGGTTTTTTTGTTTCTTCTTTAAAAGTTCATCCAAACAAAAATACAGCCCTTTAAATATATATCATTTAAAAGTAAATTATATACAATGCGTGGCAATACATTGTGAATAATATGCAATAATATGCAGTTATAAAGATGGTTTTATGAACAGCTGATTTTCAAATTCTTGATTTAGTTCTTGTCTTTCAGAAGACAGCAAGATTAAGAAGATGAAAAAAAAAAAAACAATCTAGAAAGTGTATTAGAAACTAGAAGGGTAGCTCAATCACTTAGGCTCTAAAAAGATCTTTCAAAATAAACTTTTTTTTATAGACCAAAAATTTAAAAAAAAATGTCATTTAATTCAAGTTGGGTTATTTTTAACCTCACACAAAAAGCTTATTTTGAAAGATATCAAACATGAAGATTTCCTTAAGCTGTATGGAACTGCCCTTCTAGTTTCTAAAACAAGGTTCGAGTTTCTCTTCATGTTGTGTTTTTTTTTATGAACTCTGGTTAATCTGGAATTTTAGTAGCCACAACACTAAGAAGAAATTGAGTTTTAGAAACTAGAAAGGGTAGCTCTCAACCATTTCAGGGTATTTTCATTGTGTGTGGATATCGTTCAAAATAGATTTTTTTTTATTATAGACCAACAATTTAAAAATGTCATCTACTTGACAAGTTGGTTCTTTTTCAAACTCGCATAAAAAGTTTATTTTGAAAGATTTATCAACGTGAAAATGACCCACACTTAAGTGTGATTAAATTACTATTCTAGTTTCTAAAACATTTTCTAGTTTTTCTTAATGTTTTTTTTTATGAACAGCTGATTTCCAAAGTCTGGTTAATCTGAAGTTTCAGGAACCAAAAAATCTTAAAGGAGAAATTGAAAGAGTTTTAGAAACTAGAAGGATAGCTTTCAATCACTCAGTGGTGTCTTCGTGTTTAAATTGTTCAAAATAAACGTTTTGTTGACCAAAAAAGGAGCTAAATTAAGACGAAACTGGAGGGTTTTTTTAGAAACTAGAAGGGTAACGCTCAGTCACTTAAGAGGATTTTCATGTTGACATCTTTCAAAATAAACTTTTTTTTTTATAGACAATTTAAAAAAATAAATTTGGATCACTTCAAAATAGATAAAATAAGGTTATTTTGAAACCTTAAGTGATTGAGCTACTCTTCTAGTTTCTAAAAACTCTCAATATTTTCTTAATTTAGCTTCTGAAAGAAAGAGTAAACTTATTTTTATGTGTTGTTGTTAACATTTTAAAACCACCTTAAATTAAAAGTTTAAAAAACACAAATTTATTTTCTAAAAAAAAAAACAGGGAAAAATAGCTGTCATCACCGCCATATTTGTTATTAGCACATTATTACAGTTTGTCTTTCAAAGCCCGTAGAAAAAAATACTAGAAAACCAACATTATTACTATAATGTTCCATGAAAAAAAGACTAAACAAATAACTGAGTTTAAACAAGGAAGGGGGGGGGGATAAATTATAGACATTCATTTTACCTAAATAATAATTTTTGTTTAACAAAGTAAAGCTTGTTTTTTTTAACCATAGCTTTTACAAATGAAATATTAGAAAATTATGCTACGATTTTCTTCCCCTTTTCTCACGTTTTTTCTACACAAAATGAAACAGGATTGCTTGTTAGAAGAAAATTGCACATTCAGCAATTGTTTGCCAGTAAATAGCTTATTTAGAGGTTTATTGCCAGTAAAAATATTTATTCCATAGTTTTTTTTGTTAAGTAATTGATTGCTAGTAAAGTTCCTTTTTAAGTAATTAATTGATTGCCAGTAAAATTGGTTTTTTAAGGAATTAATTGCCAATAAGATTGCTTGTTAAGTAATTGATTGCCAGTAAAATTGCTTTTTAAGAAATTTATTGCCAGTAAAATTGCCTAGAAAAGTTATGGATTGCCAGTAAATTTGCTAATTCAACTGTTTTTTTTCTCAATAAAGTCTCAAGTTGCTCTAAAACATTGCTTGCCAATAAAATTGCTTGTTAAGTAATTGATTGCCAGTAAAAATGCTTTTTAAGAAATTGATTGATAGTAAAATTGCTTGTTAAGTAATTGATTGCCAGTAAAAATGCTTTTTAAGAAATTGCTTGCCAATAAATTTGCTAACTCAACTGTTGTTTTCTCAGTAAAGTCTCAAGTTGTTCAAAAACATTGTTTGCTGGTAAAATTTCTTGTTAAGCAATTGTATTGCCAGTAAAATTGCTTGTTAAGTAATTATCAGTAAAATTGCTTGCTCAGTGATTGATTACCATTAAAATTGTTGTTCAGCAATTAACTTCCAATAAAATTACTTTATAGCAATTATTTGCATCCAATTATTGGTAATTTATTGGCAATAGTGAAATTGCTAATTCTGAAATTCTACTGGCAATCGACTACTTAGTCGATTGCCAGTAGAATTGTTTTCTTATTAATTGCTTGCTTGCTTGCTAGTAAAAAATATATACTAAGATGAGCAATTTGGTTGTCTAGAAAATTCCTCACAAACAATTGGCTGTCAAGAAAATTCCTCACAAACAATTGGCTGTCAAGAACATTGCTCACAAACAATTGGTTGCCAAGAAAATTGCTTACAAACAATTGGTTGTCAAGAAAATTGCTCACAAACAATTGGCTGTCAAGAAAATTCCTCACAAACAATTGGTTGCCAAGAAAATTGCTTATTAGGCAATTGATAAAGGCGAGTGACAAAATACATTGTACTTTTGAGCTTGTATTGATGCGCTTTACTGCCAATTCTATCAACTTTTAAGTTATAGCCTTTAACTCATCTTGGACTTAACACTGTTAAGAATTTAATTGTCACAGCAAAGTAGAAATATCTCTCAAGAGGAGTTGTAACTCGATTATTTATGAGGTAGACATCAAAATGGAGGCCATCTTTTTTTAGATAGTCGCTCTCATTTTCGTTTTTTTTTTTTTTTTCATTCATTGTGGTCATATAACTATTTTAAAACTGCCTTTGGGCTGTGTATACATAAGACAGCAATTATGGCGGGTTCACTCAATCTCTTTCTCTCTCTCTGTGTGTCTCTGGTTTCTCACATCCCACTTCTAAGACATCAAAATCCTCATAACAACTGAACTGGCCTTGAATGTGCAAAACTGACTTTATAAAATGTAAGGTGTCTTGTTAAGGGAAGGTTGTTATATAAAAAAAAAGAGCCACTGGTCATCGTAAGCAGCGCCCAGATTAGGCCAAGCTTAGGTTAAGAGACTACATCCAGCCCCGGCTCTAGGGGGTCTTGGCGCCATTATGCAAAATGCAACAAATACACGCCTACTGCCATCTAGTGGTAACGTGTCACATTATGACAGGCTTTGTAACTTCATCATCATCAATAGCCGCCATTTTCTGATATCAAAGTTTTTAATTTCATGGCGCCCCTACAGAGCAGCACCCCGAATCGCGATACTTTGCATCGTTTGCTTACTGTATTGAGCCAGCTCTGACTACATCTCAAAATTACTTCGAAAAATCTCCACAAAGAGCGCTAGCATCGTTTTTCTATTGAGCCCATAGACCCCAATGTTATAGAAAAGACGTTAATTTTTAAAATACACAATCGCAGTAGCAATATGTTTATTTTTCATATTTAAACTTGTCCAATTTTAATGGTTCAAAATGCAATGTGCACCTGAAATATATGCTGATCTAGTGATAGATCGTCCAAAAATTGGAAAGTGCGCTTCTATTTAAAAAAAATATTTCAAAATCGCGAACTTTGGGACTCCAGGAGTTCCTTTTAAGAGTTCAGCCGACTTAGCCTAATGGATAATCTGGCCCTGCATGGTCATGGGGGCCACATTTAACCATAATTTAAGACTCTTTGGGGTTACCTACTGGTTTTGTAATCCTGAACAAATTGAATCAGTTAAAATTATTGCCTGGAATGATATGGAAGCTACTGCTAAAGTGGTCACTAGAGGCGCTGCATAATGGAATATGCACTAGCGCCTCTAGTGTTCAGGTATAATATTTATTGAATTATTACAATAGTATGGATTTTTCAGATTTTGGAGAAAACCCATTAGCTACCCTCTACCAGGAGCTCTGTCTTTCAGAATGAAAATGAAGAGAAACTTGACTGACTGTGTTTTAGAGACTAGAAGGGTAACTCAATCAACTCAAAGAGTGTTTTTCATGTTTTTTTTAATATCTTTCAAACCACTGGTTTGAATTTAACCATCCGAAGGTGGCCCATTAAGATACAATGTTGCCAATTTCACCTTCTACTTTTCTAACCTCCCACCTCCATTTTTCTAAAACTTTTTTTTTTCTCTAAACTAGGAAAACCACAATAAAAAAAACCCCGTTAATTGCATTTAAAGTATTTTTTTGTATTCTTTAAAAAAATTGTGCCAATACACAGCATGTGTTTATCCTTGTATATGTTTTTTTTGCTTCTCTACAGTGTCACCCCAAGATTAACTCCTCTGATTTCAATTGTGAATCTTATCTTATTTTTAACCTTTTTTTTTTTTTGAAAACTCATTTTAAATCAATGAAAGTTTGTTCAATAATAACAAAAAACCTCAATACAACACTGAAAGCTGTGAAAACATTGTCCCAATTACAACCAAAATCACAAATGAAAATGAATTCAAAATTGGATGTTTTATTGTTTGTCTTTTGTGCTGAAAAAAAAATTTTTATCTTATTTTTTCGAAGTTCCCGCCCCCCTCCCCTCACCACCCTCCGCTCAGAGAAGAAAAGCAAAGCTTAAAGTTGCATAAGAAAATAGCCAATGGCTATTATTATTATTATTATTGGAATAAGTTTTTTTTTAATCTTCTTGTTGATGGTTTGGAAGGTTTTTTTTGTGTGAGAGTGGAGGTGAAAAAAGGGAGGAGGGTAGAGGGTAGCCTTTCACCTCTCCCAATGTCTTGTTATCAGGCTTCAGGGGCCAAGTGCTCACTAGGGAACATCACACCTTTTCCCGCCGCCGCCGCCGCCATCAACATCATCAGGGTGCAATGGAAAGACAGACAGCGGAAAAAAAGTTCAAAAATCTGAACTATTTTGATCTATCAGAAAAGGCGCTTTTGTTTTTCATTGTACAGAGTGGCTAAAATGGCAAGTTAAACATTTAATTTGTCCGTGTTGTGTTAGACGGCGCCACTGTCTCTCACTGTGGGAGATGGATGGTGGCGCCCTCTAGCACTACACTGACAAATTGAATGTTTAACTAAGTATCTTAAGGTGGTTTTTAAAACTGTAAAACTCCTTGTGGAACTCTCTTGATTATTCTCTCTTTCAGAAGAGCAAAATGAAATAAAACTTAATGTGTTTTAGAAACTAGAAGGGTAGCTCAATCACTTAAAGGTACCTTCATGTTAGATATCTTTCAAAATAAGCTTTTTATGTCAGTTTGAAAAATGATCCAACCAATCTTGACCTGTTTATCTCGTGGTCATTTTATTTATTGGTCACTATATTGATCAGTTTGTCTCTCTTGTCCTGTTTTTTTTATCTCATTTTATCTTTTAGTAAAGTTTATCTCTCTTTGGCCAGTTTGTCTGTTGGTCAGTTTATCTCATGGTAAAATTTTTGTGTTGGCCAGTTTATCTCTTGGTAAAGTTTATCTCGTGGTAAAAAATTTCTGTTGGCCAGTTTATCTTTTCGTAAAGTTTATCTCTTGGTAAAGTTTATCTCTAGCTAAAGTTTATCTATTGACCAGTTTATCTTGTTGTCAGTTTATCTCTTGGTAAAGTTTATCTCTTGGTAAAGTTTATCTCTTGGTAAAGTTTATCTCTTGCTAAAGTTTATCTATTGACCAGTATCTCGTGGTCAGTTTATCTCATGGTTAAGTTTATCTCTTGGTAAATTTTATCTCTTGGTAAAGTTTATCTCTTGGTAAAGTTTATCTCTTGGTAAAGTTTATCTCTTGGTAAAGTTTATCCCTTGGTAAAGTTTATCTCTTGGTAAAGTTTATCTCTTGGTAAAGTTTATCGACCAGTTTATCTCATGGTTAGGTTATCTCGTGGTTAAGTTTATCTCTTGGTAAAGTTTATCTCTTGGTAAAGTTTATCTCGTGGTCAGTTTATGTCATGTTTAAGTTTATCTGTTGGTGAGTTTATCTCTCAGGATCTATTGGTAAAGTTTATCTCTTGGTAAAGTTTATCTCTTGGTACAGTTTATCTCTTGGTAAAGTTTATCTCTTGGTAAAGTTTATCTCTTGGTAAAGTTTATTTCTTGGTAAAGTTTATCTCTTGGTAAAGTTTATTTAGAACTGGGTAAAGTTTACCTCTTGATCAGTTTATCTTTTGGTCAGTTTATCTCTCGGTAAAGCTTATCTTTTGGTCAGTTTATCTCTCGGTAAAGCTTATCTCTTGGTCAGTTTATCTCTTGCTTAGTTAAGTTAGTTTATCTCGTGGTCAGCTTATCTCTCGGTCAGTTTATCTATAGTGTTCATTTTCTGTCTTCGTCACGCTGGTCCAGGTTATCTTGAATTGTATATAAAACAGACCAAACTGAGAGAACGCTCCAAAATGACTATAGATTCAATTGGGCCCGTGGTCACTTTATGTTCTCGGTTTTTTTTTCTTATTCGAATTCGTGAATTTCGTGATGTGTGTGTGTTGTGTTGTATGTGTGTGTTTGGGGTGTTAAACGCTTAATTGCTTTTTACTAAAGGAGCATAATGAATTGTAATTTTCATTTTTCGCTTTTACACTTTGTAAACGGTCCCCCAATTTAATGGAATGTTTCTCTACGCAATTTGTTTCACCTCCCTCTTTTCAAAAGTTCATGACCTCTCATCATAATTCATCATTTGCCCCGTTTTAGTTTTAGTTGTGTTTTTTTTCTTCCGGCCCTCCTCCTCCTCCTCCTCCTCCTCCTCCTCTCTCCTCCTCCCACCCCTTTTGCCCCGTGGTTGCTTCTAGCATGTCTTTTAAAAAGTGACATGCAAGTTTCCATGATTACTGTGGTATTAACAGATTATAGATCTAGATGGATTGACTGTGAGATCCACCCCCCCTCCCCCACCTACTCCTCATGAGTGACCAACCACCAGGCGGAGCTGTGGTGTCAAAACAATTCACGCCCTCTATCGAATATATATGTGTGTCCTAAAGAAGAAAAAAAAATCCTTGCTTTGCACCTTTTTTTAATGCCTCGGGAGCAATCAGAGCTCCTCAGGTTCACTGAGAAATATACAGGGTGTGCTCCTGTTGCAAATTTAGTCAGCATTGTTGCAATTGTGCATCAGGAAACAAAATTAAAGGAGCTGCTACAATATAGGTTGCATTGCATTCTGGGATTGTGCCTGGATGTACCTATATAGCAATACTGCCTTTTGCTCATTTTTTTTTGCGAACACAGAGGCAGCATTGGTTAAATAAATAATATTTAAACACTGGTTAAACACTCGAAATTGTTTCTGGACTGAGAATTAAGAAAGTGCGTTCAGTTCCTAAGCACTTTTCAACTAAGCTTGTGAAGATGCTTGCTAAGTAAGTATATGAGGCGCCTTTCATGTCAAAACAATGACAAGTTGACAACTCTTGCAAGCGCTTAGAAACTGAACGCATGTCCAATGATTTTTTTTCTCGGTTGTAATTTCACACCTGGTGGCGTGGTGGCGCTGTGTCGTATAGCTATGACTTTGTCGCGACCACCCGACACCCCCTGCTGCTTAAAGCATTTCTCTCCCTTTGTACCCAAAATTGCGCCCTTCAAACCTCGTGTGCCCTCACCTCCGCAGTCACGGGGGGCTGCGGGTCCCCAGCAACACCCCTGTCTGAGGTGGCGCCACCTCTGATCACCTGCAAGTCAGATTGCTTCACACTCGACCGCAACTTCGTCAAGCACTTGAAAGCCTCCAAAAGTTGTATGCAAAATTGCTCTTTCACGTCACACAACTGTCATGAAGCAAGCGACATATGTAACACGCACAGCCACATTTTTACTGCACAGACAGACAGACAGACATTGAGGATTTTTTTTTAATCCCTGTTATTGGTATTTAATAACAGTGGTCATACCCAACAGTGGCTGTCATTTTTATTTTAACTTCACCACCCTCCTACCTTAAAAACATGCAATTTTCTCAAACACGGACAAGCTAACACTTCTGCCGGAAGTAAACCACCACTACCAACCACCACCAGTGTATAGCAGCATCACCAATACACTACTACCATTCAAATACAACCTCACTACTACTACTACTAAATAGACTAATTATAGTGGTTGTCTTTCTATCTAAAATACAGTTCTGTTGACAAGTATACAGTTTAATCTGGATTTTCGACCCCTCCTTCTTCTCCACCCTCACTCACTCCCACCATCACTACCTTCCCTTCCCCCCCCCCAAACTTCTACCTCACATCACCTCCTAATTACACTGTCCCATTATTATTATTAATTTTTTTTATTTCCATTATCTCAAAAGAATGGCTTTAAGGGGGTGGAGGTGGGGTGGAGGAGAGACTATTTGAAGGTGTCTGAGGGAGGAAGGTGGGTGGGGAGGAGGGGGATAAAGATGTACTTTTTGAACACATCACTTCTGTGAGGAGAAGAGGTGGTGGGTTGAAACAAAAAAAAGGAAGTTGGCACCTTGTATTTAAGGGGATTTTGCTCACTTTTTGTGGTCCATTTCGACAGCCAAAGTGAAGTCGAGTTTGTCGCTTGTGTGTGCCAAGCTCGAGCTTCTCTCCAACAGCAATACATTACAACCACAGCTCAGCCACCTGCGACAAACATTTTGCAGTCGACATCGACCACCAAAAGTGGGTTGTGTCATACCAAGAGTCTTAAGAGCACAACAATGTAGCCTCCAATTTCAACAAAAATTCTCATAAAAATACGTAAAATAAATTTTAAAAAAGCAGAAAAAAATCAGCACGTTCGCCAATGTGTTCGCTTCACTGTGGTTTAATTATGGTTTTTTAAAATTATTTTTAGGTATTTTTATCATCATTTTAATGGATGTTTTTTTTTTCTTATTTGGGCGTATTCAATGGAGTTTAACATTAGAGTTAGAAAATTCGCGATTTTGAAATATTTTTTTTAAAAATAGAACCGCACTTACCAATTTTTTGTCATTCTATCACTCGATCAGCATATATTTAAGGTGCACATTGCACTTTGAAAAATTAAAATTGGACAACTTTAAATATGAAAAATAAACATATTGCCATCGCGACCTGTGTGTATTTTAAAAATTAACGTTTCTTCTTTAACATGGGGTCTATATATGCTCAATATAAAAAAAAACTATGCTAGCGCTCTTTGCGGGGAGATTTTTCGAAGTTATTTTTTGATCTAGCCTCATTTTAAAATTATGAGTAAGATGGCAAGCTAAATTTGGCGCCAAAGTAAAAAAAAGCGGCCCTGAGCTTTCAATGAAGTGAGAGACAAAAAAAACGCTTAGTTTGTTGTTGTTGTTGTTTACTGACTTGAATCAAAATCAAATTAGAAGAAAAATAATAATAATAATAATAACTGCTCATAACTAATATTGTTGCATTAAAAAGTAACTGAAGTGTTCAGCCAGGTAGAGATATCTATATGTAGATTTAAGATATAAGATACTGTCATCAAAATGCAAAGGTCTACTTACTACACTTATAACTTATATAAGTGACGAGAGATAAGATGGCAAAAGATAAGATAGAGAGATAAGACAGAGATAAGAGAGAGAGAGAGAGACAATAATGTTAGTATCAATAAGAGATAAGAGATATCTCAGAGAGATAAATAAAAAACACACTATGTCATCACATCAGTCATCAGTCTCATCAGAAAGGAAAAAAAAACACTCTCTCAGACTTAAGAACATTAAATGGGCAATAAGTGTAATTGTAAACATCCGGAAATCAATTTTTAACATGTTTCCGGTTTGCCTCTCCTCCCCTTCACATATGGAAGATTTTTTTTTTTGGTGGTGGGTGCTAATTTTGGTTTTAATTATCATCTAAATGGCACTTACTTGATGCAAAATCTAGATAGAGTTTAGGGCTTATAAATAGTATATAATTGAACATCAGATTTAAGATTTGGATTGCTCTCTCATAAGAGGTTATGGAACCATTTTTTCATTGATGGTGTGCTCCAAAGTTGGTCTAACTCATGGAGGTATTGGGGGTACCAATGTAGGTCTACTCATAGAGGTGTGGATTGCCAAAGTTGGTCTACTCATGGAAGTGTTAAGCACCAATGTTGGTCTCCTCATTTAGATGTTGAGCAACAAAACTGGTCTTCTCATAGAGGTGTTGCGAACCAAAGTTGGTCTCCTCATGGAGGTGTTGAGCAACAAAGTTGGTCTCCTCATGAATGTGTTGAACAACAAGGTTGGTCTCCTCATGAAGGTATTGAGCACCAATGTTGGTCTCCTCCTGGAGGTGTTGAGCACCAATGTTGGTCTCCTCCTGGAGGTGTTGAGCACCAATGTTGGTCTCCTCCTGGAGGTGTTGAGCACCAATGTTGGTCTGCTCATGGAGGTGTTAAGCAACAAAGTTGGTCTCGTGAAGGTGTTGCACAACAAGGTTGGTCTCCTCATGGAAGGTATTGCACAACAAGGTTGGTCTCCTCATGGAAGGTATTGCACAACAAGGTTGGTCTCCTCATGGAGGTGTTAAGCAACAAGTTGGTCTCCTCATCAATGTGTTGAACAACAAGGTTGGTCTCCTCATGAAGGTGTTGAGCAACAAGGTTTGTTCTCTTCATGAAGGTATTGAGCACCAATTTTGGTCTCCTCCTGGAGGTGTTAAGCACCAATGTTGGTCTGCTCATGGAGATGTTGAGCACCAATGTTGGTCTGCTCATGGAGATGTTGAGCACCAATGTTGGTCTCCTCCTGGAGGTGTTAAGCACCAATGTTGGTCTGCTCATGGAGATGTTGAGCACCAATGTTGGTCTGCTCATGGAGGTGTTGAGCACCAATGTTGGTCTCCTCATGGAGGTGTTGAGCACCAATGTTGGTCTCCTCCTGGAGGTGTTAAGCACCAATGTTGGTCTGCTCATGGAGATGTTGAGCACCAATGTTGGTCTGCTCATGGAGATGTTGAGCACCAATGTTGGTCTCCTCCTGGAGGTGTTAAGCACCAATGTTGGTCTGCTCATGGAGATGTTGAGCACCAATGTTGGTCTGCTCATGGAGGTGTTGAGCACCAATGTTGGTCTCCTCATGGAGGTGTTGAGCACCAATGTTGGTCTCCTCATGGAGGTGTTAAGCACCAAAGTTAGTCTACTCATAGTGGTGTTAAACACCATAGTTGGACGGTCTGCTTATAGAGGTGATAGATAATCTGAGAGTCATTTTCTATATTCAATATGGGCTCCTATGGAGAAAGAAAGTGGCTTTTGTTGTTGTTGTTTTTTCGCAGGTTGTAAAAAATACCAGTTCTGTTGTATTCATTGACAAGTCCTATGTTTAAGCTGTCATCTTCCAATCATTTTTTTGTTGTTGTTCTTTTATATTTTTTGTGGTTGTTTTTGGTTATGTTGCTTCCATATCAATGAATAGCTTCATATATTTCTCTTATTGTTATTGTTATTTTTTCGGCATTGATCCAAACATTAAAAGCTGTTTGAAATAACCAAATACAAAATTTGATGTATTATTGTAAAAACAACAGACAGTATTTTTTTATGTGTTGGAATATTTTTTGAACTCGAAAGGCTTAGAGGTGTTGTAGTCTTAAAGATTGCTAAGTCAAAGTTAGTGCTAAACTCATCAATTTTAGATAGGAAGTTTCACACAGAAGTTGATGAGCTTAGCCCTAGCTTTGACTTAGCAATCGTTAAGAATACCACTTCGTGATGAGTAGAGCTCGGATTTTTATGCAATATCAAGCATATACAGTATATGTTTCTCAACTTGTGGCAATTGTGAAGTAATCATCACCATGAGAGCAACTGCAAATATGTTTTTATTTTCTAATCAAAAAGGTTGGTTTGAGGCTAGATGTCTAGTTACTATCAGTTGTCAACTAGACTTCTAGTCTCTAACCAGTGTTTTTGTTTAAAAAAAAAACAATTGTTTGTTTATCTTAATGGAAGATTGTTTCTTCCCAATTGGCTCTTGGGCCACAGATTGAGAAACATTCAGCATGATATTGCATAAAAATCCGATCCCTAGTGATGAGCATAAATTTAAATAATTCAGTGAAAGTACTTAGGGCCTATAGCTGAGGCCCTAAGTTCAGACATAGCCCTCCTATAGGAGGTTATGGTTCAGATAAAATTTCATATTTCCAATAGAATATAAGGAATGTTAGCCTATGTTAGCTCCCTCTACTGGTAAACTCGCAAAACATCAGCAAAAAAAACCCCATTAGGAAAATGCGTGTTGATGAGATTAGCTCTACCTTTGACTTAGCAAAGCAATCATTAAGAATAGGACCCTTTGAGCCTTGGCACACAGACGACTTTTAATAAAATACATTACGACTGACAGACAGTCCAGTGACTTTCAGCTTCATTTTGTCGTCCAAAAAGAAAAAAAGTCGCCAGTGTGTCAAAGCCCTTATGTTGTCCTATAGAGCAAAAACATAAATAAGCATATTAACCCTTAGAGCTGACTAGACATAATAGGTGGCGCGCCATCTGACGGTTATTTCTTATTATTTTGTACACAACTGCCAAGTCAAAAATAAATGTAGGCATAATTGATCATCTCTCATGATGCTGATGATGATGATGATGACACCCACATACAAACAGACAGACTGAGCTGTACAAATTTACTTGAGAAACCACCTTTTTTTGTTGGTTTTCTTAATATTTTGAGTAAAATTTACAAAAATTACTAACAGCCAATTCTGTTTGTTGGTTGAACATTTTTTTTTTTTTGCGGTTGTTGTTTATAAAAGTTTTTTTTTATATTATAAAAAAAAAAGATTGTCAAAAATGCATTTGAAAGAACAATTTAAATAATTAACGTCAATTTCTTTCTTGTAAAAATACCAAGAGAGAGAGAGAGAGAGAGGAGAGAAGAAAAAAATTCTCATTGACTTTAATGAGAAGCATATTGTCTATGGAAGCATCTTTTGAAGTTACTTGGTTTTTTTTAAAAAAAAAACAATTTCTAACTTAAGGGCAGAAAGGAAAAGTGGATAAATATTTAAAAACTTTCATGTCTTGTAAAATCTGGACTTTTCTTTAAAAAAAATATAGAAAAGTATTCAACTCTTTTTTGTCCATCACTTTGTCTTTAAAAAACCTATAATTAATAATATATGTACTGTTCTTCTAAATTCCGTACATATTAAAAAAAAAGTTGATTTTCAGTTAGCAACAGTGGCGCCTCTCGCGAGTTGCTTGAGCATTACAGAGTCTGAAGGGCATTTTTCGGAACTCAAACAGACCTTGAAAGCAAAAAAAAAAAAACGCGTTACGTTGTAAAGAGTTCTTGCAACTGATCGTTCCAGAGTACCTCGTGACTAACTGGGGGAATGGTCTTCATTGGCCCAAAGTGGTTCCTCAAGTAAATTTGTAAGTTCAGTCTGTGTGTGTGTGTGTGTGTTAAACCACAAACATTCAGAACATAGCTATATGAGCGCTTTTAGAAGAACCTTGAAAAGTCACAAGACGCTAGTACCACTGATTGGTGGGATCGAGATCTGGATTCTGGACCATATGTGGAGTGTTCTAGATCAGGGTCTAATTGTTGACAGTTTTTACATTGTGAAATTTATTCACTTTCTGGCCGTAAACCCCTTACTTTTCCCTTCACGGAACCACAGAGTTCCGTGGATTCACATTTGGAAAACACTTGCCGAGAGCATCTAAAGTCAAGCTCATGAGCACTCACTCTGTCACATGTTTAGAACACTGACCTTAGTGTAACTCTACTCTAATGCCAAATAAATGTAAAATGGCACCACTTGTTCTAGAGTGTGAGAGGTTTACACTGGTGTCAAAACTTGTGACTACTGGCCAGTCGCTCACGAATATGACTGAGACACATCATGGAGTAATGTTGCAGCAAGGCAAAGTGGCTCACTACTGTACATGTGCAAACACGTGAACCGTAATAGATAATTATTGGTTATTGCATTATGCACATGCGCAGTATTGAGCGAGCTTTGCTAACTTTCTCTACCTCTCTTGTTTTAGTGTAACAGGATTACTCAAGTGTCGAAATCAGGTGGCCGGATTTGTGACAACTAGAACTCAAGAGCACCAAACTTGGTGTAGTGTAGTAGCCTACTCTAGAGCGTTCCAGAGGCACGTGCTTTGTCTAATCCCATCCCACTTCCCTTATTAACTGAATAGAAATTTGAATTGTTGCAGAGTCTGCTTTTTAATTTACTGTAAGTCTCAATGAGGCTAATGATGAATACAAATGGCACCTAAGTTGGCTCTTTAAATTGAAATAACTTAAGTTAAACGTAACAGTAACAACAATAACAATAACAACAAAAATCTCATAAACATCGTGACTAACATTCATACACCAATTGTATCTTTTCTTTCAAGTCATTAAGTACCAATTACACCTTTAGAAGAAGAAGAAGAAAAAAGGTTAAAAGTAGAAAAAAGAATGGAGGCTTTTGAGGAGGGGGAGGGGAAGGGAAAAGGGTGAAACCTTTATTCTCCCCTCTGGATAAATAGAGATGGTTAAGGTTCTGACTGTTGTTTTGGTTAATGGAACTGTTTTTACGGCATGACAACGGGGGGGGGGCGCGTCCGTAACTGGATTGTGAGGACCTCCTGTTGAGAGTGTGGTGTGGTGTTTGTTGTGCTCTTTTCTGGGTGCAAAATATTAATAGTCACTTTTTGGCACCTATATTATTCAAATAGTTTTTTACCTTAGTACACTTTTTGTAGCTCTTTTTTTTGTGTGTGTGGCTCCTTGGGCCCTCCAATAGGGGGCGCTAATTTAAGCACAGATTTAAAAACAAGTTGCATCAAAATGAGAAACTGATTTCCAGTTGTAATCATTTTCATTTTGTGTTGCAAATAGGCTTTAGACTATTTGGTGTACAACAGTGTTAACAAGAAGGGTCTTCACCAAGAAGATAGACAAGAGCCTAGGGGCCCTTGCCTTTTTGATGGGACCCAAAATGACCATTGGTCATTCTCGAAAGAAAGAAAGAAAAAAAAATCATTTCAAAGACACTTTTCATGTCAAATGGCGGCATTTTGAGACACTCTGGATCCGTCATTCTATTCAGACTCCTAATGATGATGATGACTATTTTGGCAATAGCCTCACCCTCAAACCCTAAGACTCTCATCCCTAGATAGTCGTCAAGCTGCCCGGCGCCAATAGAACCATCCCCCCTTTTTGTTATTGAAATTGTTTAAAATGTACCATCTTTAACTTGTCTTTTTTTTCCCCTTGTGTCACAATTGAAACTTTTGAGAGAAAAAAAAATATAGATCTAGGCCCTATACAATTTTCTCAAATATTCTAAGGGCTCGGATTTGTATGCAATATCAAGCAAATGTTTCTCAATCTGTGGCCCAAGAGCCAATTGGGATATAATCATTATCATCAATAGTAGCAACTGCAATCATACTTTTTTTTAATCAAAAAGGCTGGTTAGAGAGGCTAGATGTCTAGTTTTTACTAGTTGTCAAATATTGTTCTAGCCTCTAACCAGTGTTTTTTATTATTAAAGAAACAATTGAAGTTATTATGATAATGGTGGTGATTACTTCACAATTGGGCACTTGGGCCGCAAACTGAGAAACATTTGCTTCAAGATATTTTGCATAAAAATCCGAGCTCTAATAATAAACAATTGGACTTGTTTCTCCACCCCTTGTCTAGTGACTTCTCCACATAACCCCCTGTCATGTTTTTTTTTTTTCAATTCTGAAAGAAAAAGATGGGGTAATAAGTTGACATCTTGTCATCAAACCCTCTCCCCCCCCCCGCCTATTTTTACGTCTTCCTATTTAGGTTTCATTCAAAATTTTAGACATTTTTTTAGACCCTTTTAGCCTCAAACAAGAAGTCTATTCAATATTTTTTGAAGGTTTTTATCTATGTTAATACTCTTAAGATAAAGAAGAGTAGAAATACATTGTGATGTTGTCATTCTAGTCACAATCATTAGATTTTACTTGTCTTCAGAAAAAAAATGATAAAAATTATAAGTATAGGGTTCGGATTTTCATGCAAAATCAAGCAAAATGTTTCTCAATCTGTGGCCCAAGTCCACCAATTGTGAATAAATCATCATCATCATTAGAACAACTACAATTAAGCTTTTTTTTTCTAATGAAGTTTGGTTAGAGAGGCTAGATGTCTGGTTACTATCAGTTGTCGACTAGAAAATTCTAGCCTCTAACCAGTGTTTTTGATTGAAAAAAAAAAAACCATAATTGTTAGTTCACAATTGGCTCTTGGGCCACAAATTGCGAAACATTTTGGTTGATAGTGCATGAAAATCCGAACCCTAGTGATAAAATGTATACAAATCGCGAATTTTACAATATATGACGAGTCAAAAGCTACATTGTTATAATTTAAATTAGAACCGGTGTAACATCCACCTTTTGAAAACAACTCTGAAACATACTTCAGATGGTTTTCTAAAAAACTAGAAGAGCAACTGTGAATGGCATAGAAGTTGATTTTCATGATGATGATATCTTTTAAAATGAAACATTCTATGGTAGTTTTTTGACTGAAACACTAGAAATTAGCTTTAAATATGAAAAACTTTAAGGTGGTTTAAAGGTGTAAACGAGCCTTTCAGACTTTTGATTATTCTTGTCTTTTTTTCTGGTGCAAAATGAAAAGAAACTCGAAGTGTGTTTTAGAAACTAGAAAGGTAGCTCCGTCACTTTAGGATATTTTCATGTTGATATCTTTCAAAATAAGCTTTTTATGTCGGTTTGAACAATGCGACCCAACGTTTAAGTCGACAATATTTTCTAATTTTTCCTCTATAAAAAGTTTATTTTGAAAGATATCGAGCATGAAAATACCCTTAAGTGATTGAGCTACCCTTCTAGTTTCTAAAAAAAAAGCACTTTGTAGATTCTCTTAATTTTGCTTTTCTAAAAGACGGAATAATGCGCGCACGAGAATCAGCTGTTTATAAACCATCTTAATATGTTGTAAGAAACTAGAAGAGCCAACTGAAATGGTATAAAAGTGAATTTTCTTGATTAGGATATCTTTTAAAATAAAACATGTTATGGTAATTTTTGACAGAAATTTCCAAAAGTTTCTAAAACTTTTAAAATCCAGAATTTCAAACTAGAAAAAAAAATGTTGGCATAAATTTATCACCTGCTATTCTAGTTTTTAAAACAATTTTGAATTGTATCTTAATGGTAAGATAATGGATTCTGAGTCATCTTCAAAATTGAATCAAGTTTGTTAATTTTGTATTAAAATATTTCAGTTTTTCCCCCACAAATAAATGATGTTAACTTGTTAACAATAATAAACTGATATTTTCAAAGTTGTAAGCTTTGAATTTTATGTGCGCCACCTGGTGGTGGTGTACATTTTCTTTTCTATTAAGTATATATTATGTGTGAGTTGATGATGAAAATGTAAAATGGTAATTATTTCTTTATGCAAATGTGGTTAAAATGCCTCATTTTCCACCACCCCCTCCCTCCCTAACTCCGCCTCCAATTTCATCCTTTCATTTTTCACACTAAGGTTGTTTAAATAAATGAGTGCAATAGTTTTTAAGCCTAATAACTTTTGAAACTAATTTATTTTGAAATGCAACAAGATTAATGGAGATGCATATTTTGAAGTAATATATATTTGAACCGTGTGTAAGGTCTCACCTGGGCCACAATTTATATTTTGTTTCTTATTTTAGGGGGCTTCAGGGCAACAGAGATGGGTGCATTTGCCTTTCTTTTTACTGCTTAAAAGTTTGAAATTAGCTTAGCTGAGCTGAGCTGAGCTGAGCTGAATAAGCGCTGAAAGTTTTTAAAAAGCTCAGAACTGTTAGCACAATATATAAATTTAGCTTTTGTTCAGTTTTGTTATTCACTTAAGCTTTTATCCAGTTTAGCTTTTATCTAGTTTAATTTTAAGTAGTTTCGTTTTAATCTAGTTTAATTTTCACTTAGTTGTCATTTTATCTAGTTATGATTTTTATCTAGTTATGATTTTTATCTAGTTATGATTTTTATCTAGTTATGATTTTTATCTAGTTATGATTTTTATCTAGTTATTTTTTTATGTAGTTATTTTTTTTATCTAGTTATGATTTTATCTAGTTATTTTTTTTTATCTAGTTATGATTTTATCTAGTTATGATTTTATCTAGTTATGATTTTATCTAGTTATTTTTTTTTATCTAGTTATGATTTTATCTAGTTATGATTTTATCTAGTTATGATTTTATCTAGTTATGATTTTATCTAGTTATGATTTTATCTAGTTATGATTTTATCTAGTTATGATTTTATCTAGTTATGATTTTATCTAGTTATGATTTTATCTAGTTATGATTTTATCTAGTTATGATTTTATCTAGTTATGATTTTATCTAGTTATGATTTTATCTAGTTATGATTTTTTTCTAGTTATGATTTTTATCCAGTTATGATTTTTATCTAGTTATGATTTTTATCTAGTTATGATTTTATCTAGTTATGATTTTATCTAGTTATGATTTTATCTAGTTATGATTTTTTTCTAGTTATGATTTTTATCCAGTTATGATTTTTATCCAGTTATGATTTTTATCTAGTTATGATTTTTATCTAGTTATGATTTTTATCTAGTTATGATTTTATCTAGTTATGATTTTATCTAGTTATGATTTAAACCTAGTTATGATTTAAACCTAGTTATGATTTAAATCTAGTTATGATTTAAATCTAGTTATGATTTAAATCTAATTATGATTTTATTTAGTTTAATTTTTTATCAAGTTTAATTTTATCTAGTTTAATTTTCATTTAATCTAGTTATGATTTTATCTAGTTTCATTTTTATCCAGTTAGTTTTCATCTAGTTTATTTCTATCTAGGTAAGTTTAATCCGGGTTTAAAGTGAAAACGCCCCACAAACTCTGGTTATTTTTTTCCTCCTCGAGCAAAATTGGAGTAACTTGAAAATGTTTTAAAAACTAGAAGGGCAGCTCAATCACTTAAGTATAATTTTCAAGATTATATCTTTCAAAAGAAGCTTTTTTTAATGGTGTGTTAGAAAATTATTGAACTTTTTATAAGAAGATGATATTTTTTATTATTTTTGTCTCTAGGAAGTTTACTTTGAAATAATACTCCTAACCAGATGAAAATGTTAAGCTACCGTTCTAGTTTCTAACAACACTAAACACTAACTAAAATTAGCTGTTCATAAAACATCTTGAAAGAATTTGGAAGTTATTTTTGGTATTCAAGTGACTTATTTGAAAAATAATAGTTGCGTGACCCAAGTTGGAAGGGAGAGGGGAGTTGAAGGTGGGGGAAGGAGGAGGAGGGGGGGGAATACCTGAAAGATGTTCCGTACAAATCATTAGTAATTTACGCCCTTGTGATTTTTGCAATGTCATATCTACCTGATTTTTGATTGCCAATTTTACAACCAAAAAAAAAGTATGGGCTTTTACTTCTAAACCATTTGTCATAATATTTTTCTAGTTGAATCACCTAGGGTCGTCTCTGTATTTTTTACCTCTCCACATAGTTAACTATGATAAATAGGGCTCGGATTTTTATGCAAAATATCAAGGAAACTCTTTCTCAATTTGTGGCTCAAGTGCCAATTGCGAAGTGATCATCATGAGAGCAACTGCAATTATGTTTTTTTTTTCTAATCCAAACGGCTGGATCAGAGGCTATGATGTATTTTTATTACACCTATCTGTTGTCAACTAGACAATTCTAGCCTCTAACCAGTGTTTTAGATTGAAGAAATAACTATAATTGTTGATTGATTTAAATGAGAATTATTAGGCCTACTTCACAATTGGCTCTTGGGCCGCAGATTGAGAAACAGTTGATTAAATAATATTGCATAAAAATCCGAGCCCTAAAGAAAAACTGATTGGATCATAAAGTCTGGTTAGAGAGGCTAGAATTCTTAGTTGACAAACTGATAGTAACTAGACAATAAGCAAATGTTTCTCAATCTTTGGCTCAGGTGCCAATAGTAATTTTCATTAGAGCAACTACAAGTATGCTCTTTCTAATCATGAAGTCTGGTTAGAGGCTAGAACTCTAGTTCTACAACTGATAGTAACCAGACATCTAGCCTCTAACCAGAATTTTTGACTAGAAAAATCAAAATTGCAATTGCATTCATGATGATGATAATTTATTCATAATTGGCACTTGGGCCACATATTGAGAAACGTTTGCTTTGATATTTTGCTTAAAAATCCGAGCCCTAATGATAATTAATGAGGCTAATTGTGAGGTGGTACCCTTATTAAAATGACTATAAAAGTTTAAACTAAAATTACTTTGGGAATAGATTAAAAGCGTTGGTTCTGAGACATATTTTACACATTTAATTAAGTTATTTTAGTTAATTATTTAATTTTTATTCAATTTAGTTAACTCTGGGAATGTATTATTTTAAAATATAAAATTATTGATTTAATTTAGCTTTTTAAGTATTATTTTTTTGTTTTATTTACGCATTCAAAACGTTTTTCTTCTTCTTGTAGATTGCATGTTGTGATTATGTACTGAGATCACTAGCGACTTGTCACTCTGAACCGCCCCCCCAGATCGCATGCTATTTATCACTTGTAAGTATACACCGTTTTATTCTTTTATAAATAAATCTCAACACTCACATTCCCTTTAAAATGGTGCAGCCATTTTGAATGATTTTAATGTTGATTATCACTAGTGATATCACTAGCAACTTATATCACCAGATGTCATTATCAGTAAATTTCATTTTTGTCAACAGCTTGCAACCATTTTTTTTTATTATTAAAAAAAATCTGCAATTAATCTGGAATATAGTAAATAAATTGCCTACAATATTTTTATGACACCATCTTTCAAAATAAACGTTTTAATGTCGGTCCAAAAAATGGTTCATTTTGTAAAAAAATAAAATAGAACTGCAGTTTAAAATGTAATAAAATATTTTATTTTGAAATATATCTGAGCTATGAAAAACATTTTTAGACAATTCCATTACTCTTCTAGTTTCTAACCAGCTTGCAGATCTTACTGATACCGTTGTCATTATTGTTTGGTAAGGTCTGTAAGAATCGTTAAAGTGTGGTCATTTCCCCTCGATGAGATAGACACACAAATCGTTGGTGTCACCGTTTTGATCATTAATTACTGTCTAGATTTCAATAGCCTCCTCCCTCCCTTCTTCCCTCCCTATTTATTCACCTCCACTCTCTAACAAGAGGTTATTTTCTTGAATGGATAAGCTGATGATGATGATGATGATGATGATGGAGAGAAATGATGACACCCACCCTCACCATAATAGCATGCAATAAATTTGACCCCCCTGCCCCCTCCCCCTTACACCAAGGGGGTTAACCATTATTATTATTATTATTAAATTGTCTGTGTGGTATTTATTTAATTTGCAACAACAGATTTAAAAAAAAAAGTATGTAAGGTGATTTTCAAATGCAAAATGGCGCCTCTCAAACTCACAGGCAATTAGAAATCGGGACAAACAGAAGTTGGCTCCGCACTTTTTATGACGACTGGCAACTTCTAATTGGTTTGTTGTGTGGTTCGACATTGAAAAGGGCGGAGCATGTGACGTCAGACTACATAACCAACCAATTAGAAGTTTAGGTTCGTCATAAAAAGGGCGGAACCAACTTCTGTTTTGTCCCGATTTCTAATTGCGTGTCTCAAACTCTTGATTTATTCCTGTCTTTCAAAGATGGAAAATGAAGAGAAACGTATTTCAGCTTCAGCGGAAATCTTTCATCTTCAACTTACATGGCATAAATGTCAGGAGCTGATAAGAGGAGAAGCATAAGATGGTACAACATTTCTGCTTCAGCTCATACAACTCTTCTCTCTTCAGCTCACTAGTAAATGCACATTAAGGCCTTGTTTCCATTGGAGTGAAAATTTGAACTTTTTTTTTTTTTTTTGAAAATTTCAACTGGTGAAAAATAGAACACACGTGACTACGTGGCCACGTTTCTTCTAGTTGAAATTTTCACAAAAAAAGTTCAATTTTTTCTCCCCAGTGGAAACAAGACCTAACAGTTACTGAGAGAGAGAGAGAGAGAGAGAGAGAGAGAGAGAAAGAGAGAAAGAGAGAAAGAGAGAGAGACAATGAGAAAATGAGAGAGAGAAAGAGAGAGACAATGAGAGAATGAGAGAGAGAAAGAGAGAGCGAGAAAGAAAGAGCGAGAAAGAAAGCGCGAGAGAGAGAGAAAAAGAGAATGAGAATGAGAGAGAGAGAGAAAGAGAGAGAGAGAAAGAAAGAGCAAGAGAGAGAAAGAGAGAGAGAAAGAGAGAGAGAAAGAAAGAGCAAGAGAGAGAAAGAGAGAGAGAGAAAGAAAGAGCAAGAGAGAGAGAGAGAGAGAGAAAGAAAGAGCAAGAGAGAGAAAGAAAGAGAGAGAGAGAGAGAACATAATTTGTGTTGCTTTGTTTCACTTGAACCACAGGAGTGAGGCATTGAGCAATGATGGTTGTCCTCCTCCTGCCTGAACACACTTTTTTTTTGTATTTAAAACCCCAAAAAAACACCATATGATACATTTGGTCATGTCATTGTTTTAAGGTTTGGTCGTTGATGTCAGGTCATATTTATATACAGTGAAAATGTATGGTTTAACATATTTGTGGAATGAATATAAAAAGGCACACACGCACACAAATGGTGGTAATGGAGGAAAAAGGAGGGGTACATCTGTCTCCCTCTGTTGTTTGTCCACCACAAAATTGGTTGTAACATGGAGAGAGAGAACTCTTGGTGTCCTTTTCTATCTCTAGACAGCCCTCTTCTGGGTGGTATTTTGTCTCTTGGTTATTTTTTCTGTCTCTCTCTCTCTCTCTCGCTCATAATAAGTGGTGTGTGTGTGTTGCTTCACAGCAGGGAGAAAGCAAAACATTTATTTTTTTCAAAAAAAAAATGAAATAAAAACCTGAAGACACTTTAGAAATAATATAAGAGGACATTTCATTCAGATGATGGTTGGAGGACCCACCACCACCACTGAATATTAAAAACAATTTCGTTTTAGTCATATCATTGTCATTTTTACCACCGCCCATTATTTTTCCCCTCTCTTATTTTTCATTTTATAAGTGACATCCTCACAACAACAACAACAAAAAATGATGAAACCGATCATTTTTTTTTATTATTTTGAGTTGTTGTCAAACGACTAAAATAAGACAAGAGGTCATTAGACTTGGACTATAGTCTATTAACTATTTTTTTTGTTTTGGAAGGAAACTTGTCAAAGGAATTGGGGCTTCTTGATGAGAGATGGTTTCAAAAACATAAAAAAAAACTCCTTAAGAGCCTAGAGATACAGTGTTTAATTCAAAATTTCTTCGAATCTTCATCCTCATCCTCAATCCCATTTTTGGTGTAAAAATGATTTTTGAATGGTTTTTCTCCAGTTATGAAGTTACATAATAATTAATAGAAAAATAATTGCACGTGTTAACCTTATAAAAAGTAATCATGATGAAGCCAATACATGAAAGCACGTGGTAATTTTTTTGTTATTGCTCTAAGTCGTTTTTAACGAGAGTTCTTCAAACGTTTGTTGGATGGTTTTTTTTGGTCTTATGGGATTTAACATGGAGTTTAAAAAAATGTACGATTTTAAACATTATTTAAAAAAATAGAAGGACCTTTTCAAAATTTATAAAAATGAATCATCATGAAGCCAATAGATGAAAGCACTTGCTGATTTTTTTGTATTGCTCTAAATCGTTTTTAAGGAGAGTTCTTCAACCTTTTGTGGAAGGTTGTTTTCAGGGCCTATGGGATTAATCCAACATGAAGTTAAAAAATGTACGACTTTCAATATTATTTAAAAATAGAAAGACCTTTTCAAAATTTCAAATAAGGGGACCACTTATTCTCTGTCCTTCAACTCTTGCCACCCCACTTTTCAATCCCAATTTATGCCTATCATCATCATCATCATCATTTCCTGTACCTTATCCCGCAAGCAGCAGGGTCGGCCTTGCTGGTTCTAACTCTCCACTCGTTCCAATTTTGCACCAAGCCCCCAGTGACCCCACATGCCACCATATCCCGTTTTACTACCACATCCCAGGTTTGCTTGGGTCTTCCTCTACCCCGTTTTATTCCCAGGTCTAAGTTCATTGCCTGCCTCAGCAGCCCATCTTCTCCGCTCCTGAGGACATGCCCAAACCAAAGCAGCCTATTTTCCTGCATCTTTTCTACTATACTTGTTACCCCTACACTACCCCTAATAAAATCATTTCTGATCCTATCCCTTCTGGTCACCCCACTCATAAACCTTAGCATTCTCATCTCAGCTACCTGCATTCTATCCTCATGCACCTTCTTGATTGCTCAACATTCTGACCCATACAACATAGCTGGTCTGACTACTGTTCTATAAAACTTTCCCTTCAATTTTATAGGTAACTTCCTGTCACATAAAACCCCACTAGCCTGCCTCCACCTATGCCAACCTGCTTTTATCCGGTTTGTGATGTCTAAGTCTAAGCTCCCATCATCTTGCAGCACCGATCCTAAATATTTGAAGTCATGCACCTGCTGCATTAAACTGTCCCCAAGTCTAATCCCCTCATTCCCAAATCATCCCAATTTATGCCTATGTGTGTTATAAATTGTGAATATATCTTATATAATTATATATATGGGACATTTGTGTCAACGACAAGTCAGACATATATCACATGTCGCATATTTGGACATTCCATTGTCAGTCATATAGAGTACTTGCTTGTGAGTGAAGATTTGACAAGCATGTAAAGACGAGAGATACAGTCGTTTGCCCTGCCCTTTATGTGCATCAGACCAAATATCAACCAATTGGAAATTGAAAAGGGCGAGGGCATGTGACGTCAGACCACATAAAAAACAATTAGAAGTTGCCAGTCCTCATAAAAGGGGGGGGGAGCAAATGACTGTATCTAAAGCTGGAACTTCATACCTGCTACCTTGAGCGTAGCGTCCGCGACTAGTGACTAGCATAGCGACTTGAAGTAGCAAGTCGCTAGTCGCTGGCACACACTAGATATGTGCTGCACCTGCAAACGTTTTGGGCGTGTCTTCATGGTATGTGATGTCATAAAAATGGCGTCGAAGAGGCCATATGCAACAAAATCTGGTCTCTGATTGGTTGTTGGGTAGCGACTTGAAACGTTTGCGACCTGAAGCTTCTGTTTAAACAGAAGCTTGGCGACTGAGTAGCAAGTCGCGACGCTTTGACAAGTCGCTAATAGTTGCTTGTATATGGTATGAAGACGCGCATGTGCGCTGATGCTCGCTCGAGGTAGGTCGCTCGACGTCGCTAGAATAAAGTTCAAGCTTTACTGTCATTACTTGCCTGTGAAGATTTATTTGTCATTCTTTTCTCCCCCCTCCCCCCATAAGTGTGGCCATGTGTCTGTGATATTGTCAGACACACATCTCTAGAATACCATTACATAAAATTAAAACAGTTGAATTAAGTGTTTAAGTTAAAACTCTAGCCTCTAGCCAGCCCTTTTTTATTGCAAAAAAGAAAATGCATAATTCTACACAAATTTTAACTTGATGAATTTGTTGTGGAGAAAAAGGGAGACAAATTTAATTTGTATGCAAACACATGCTTTTAGTTTAGAGCATTTGTGTGAATTTATGACACTTTTTTTTTGATGGCGTAAATTTTTTTCTAAGACAAATATTTTGAGGTGTTTCTTTCCCCTTCCCCCTTCCCTGTCTCCCCTTTTGAATACCTCCCACTCTCCTCGCTATAGAGACCCCCTGAAACATAATTTTTTTTACTTTGACAATTTTCTTATTAAAATGATAATTTGCCAATTATAAAAGCAAGATATTGACAATAACACATAAATTGGATTTTATTTACATATTTAGAGATTTAATTTTTTTGTGACTTTTTTTAAAAAAAAAATAACTAATAAAATAAAATGGTTTCTCTGATTCTCAACCTTTTGGGTCAATTGGGCCACTCTGATGGGGGAGCCCAACTTTTTTTTCTTTTTCTTTTATGTATGTTACTGTGAATCTGCGGAATCAGTCAATCTGCAGATTGCCTAGGCAAGCTGCAAAACAACCAACCCCCTGCTAGTGAAATCTGCAAAATTCAATATTTGTAATTTTTGAAGGCGTGTTCTGGTCGCTATCTTTCTTTTTTCTTCGTTTTTGGTGTTTTTTTTTTTTTTTTCAATTTCTCAACCTTTCAGGTAAATTTATGTATTTTAATTAGTTGTAGGATATATTTAACTATAGTTTTACAGAAAAATAATGCCGTTTCGATGTAAATATTGATGAGAAACGGCAATTTATAGTTTAGTTAAAGTGGTAGAGCGAATGTGGTTTTCTCACTTCAATTGGCCTACCATAATGAACCCACGGATAAGCGTAACTAGGCGGGGAACCACGTTCGTTCTGTTATTAGTCGCCCTATATCGAATTTCTTTTCTCCTACTAATTGAAACGCATTAACACATTTTCTCCATAGGAAAACACTTGTTATTCTTCACCAATTAAAGTTTTCACTTGAGTACAAATTTTCACTTTCAATGTAACGTATTGGCCTAAAAATGATAATTCGATATTAATTTATTGTGAAATTTGATATGCATTCATTGTGAATTTTTTTAAAAAAAAGTTTACGATAAACTTACGTATCAATTGTTCATTTTAATCATAAAAATGAAAATCTGATATGCAGGCCTAAGTTGATTGTGAACTTTTTGTTAAAAATTTCAAAAAAATATGTTCAAAAATATGTTTTTAAAATATAATTTCAACGTTTTGTCTTTTTTATATAAAAAAAATCAGACAAACGAAGTTTTATTTAGAAAGATTTCACGTATTTCTAGATCATTGAAAATAATGGTTTTTTTTATCTAATTGAGAGGCGGCCCAGGAGTGTGGCCCAGAAGTGAACCTAATATGAGAACCATTAATAAAAAATACATTTAATTTCGTTTCTCTTTTTTAAACATTTCATTTATTATTATTATTATTATTATTATTATTATTATTATTACTAGTCTGCTGTTATTGGGTGTGCCCCGTATTAAACTACAATTTTAACGACCTTTAACTACTATTTTTCTGACTCGTTTTAGGTACCACCAGGTGGAGGTCACTTAAGTTGTACATATTCTAGAAAGGGGGGAGAGGGGATGGTGGTTAAGCGGGGATGGATGAACAGGCAATTAGAAAACGGGATGAACAGAAGTTGGCTCCGCCCCTTTTTATGACGAACCTAAACTTCTAATTGGTTGGTTATGTAGGCTGACGTCACATGCTCCGCCCCCTTTTCAACGTCGAACCACACAACAAACCAATTAGAAGTTGTCGTTCGTCATAAAAAGGGGCGGAGCCAACTTCTGTTCATCCCGTTTTCTAATTGCCTGTGATGGATGATGGGTTAAAAAGGGTACCATTTTGGAATTAATTTTAGAAAAGATAAGACAAAAAAAAAACAAAAAAAACTGCCAACTTCCCGTTTTGATGAACATTTTATTTTAAGGCAATAAAATGTTTTATAATTCACTTCTTTTTTTTTTTTTTTTTTTAGAAAACAACTTTTTGTTTTAAATAAAAGTAGGCCGAATCATTACAGAAATTGTCACTTAATTGAAATAAAAGCATTTTTATGACGAAAAATAAACATCTGAGTTTAAAATGGAACTCTTTGACTAATGTGTCTTTCAGACGAGCAAAAATGAAGAAAGAAACTAGAAAGTGTTTTAGTAACTAGAATGGGTAGTTCAGTACAGGGGCGTAGCACAGGCAGTTAGAAATCGGGGAGAACTTCAGTTGGTTCCGCCCTTGTTATGACGACCGGCAACTTCTAATTGGATCCACCCTTGTTATGACGACTGGCAACTTCTAATTGGTTTGTTGTGTGGTTCGACGTTGAAAAGGGAGGAGCATGTGACGTCAGACTACATAACCCACCAATTAGAAGTTGCGTTCGTCATAACAAGGGCGGAACCAACTGAAGTTCTTCCCGATTTCTAACTGCCTGTGGGGCGTAGCTGGGGGAGAGGGGGGGCGGGGACCCGAAGCCACCAGACCTGACTAGAGGGGCGTGGGGATTTTTTCTCAGGCCCGGATTTGCCTGGTGGGTCTTGCAAATTTAAGAAAAAATTTCTAACATTTTTTTTTCCATGTTTTAAATTTTGTTAATTTAAATTTTTCTTTAAATAATTCAATTTTTTTTTCTAAAGCTTTTCAGTAGTTTTTAATTATTTCTTTGATTTTGTTTAGTTTTTTTACTTCAAAAAATCTCCACAAAGAGCGCTAGCATCGTTTTTCTATTGAGCCCATAGACCCGATGTTAAGAGCCTAGATAGATGGTGTTACTAAAACTGCAAGAAATAGCCTCACAATCGCTCAATTAAAATACAGTAAAGCGCAAAATGCAATAAAAAGTATTGTTCTTCACGTGCTCGATTTATATAATTTTTGAAAAGGTCCTTCTATTTTTAAACAAGGTTCAAAGTCGTTCGTTTTTTTAACCCCATGTTAAATCCCATTAGCCCCAAAACCGTCCCACAAACATTTGAAAAACTCTCGTTAAAACCGATTTAGAACAATAACAAAATAATTAGCACATACTTTCATGTATTGGCTTCACGATGTTTCCTTTTTATAAATTTTGACAAGGTCCTTAGAATATTTTTAATAACATTTAAAATCGTACATTTTTTAACTCCATGTTAAGTTCCATAGGAGCAAAACACCGTCTCATAAACATTAGAAGAACTCTCATTAAGATGATTTAGAGTAACCAAAAAAATTAGCACGTACTTACACGTGTTTATTGCCTTCACAATGATTCTTTTTTCGAAATTCTGAAAGGTACTTCAATTTTTAAACAAGGTTCAAAATCGATTGTTTTTAAACTCCATGTTAATTCCCATAGGAGCAAAAAACCGTCACCCAAACATGTGAAGAACATCCCATTAAAAACGACTTAGAACGATCACATAGAAATTAGCACGTGCATTAATCTATTGGCTTCAAGATATTTCCTTTTTATAAGGTTAGCACGCGAAATTATTTTTCTATTAATTATTATGTGACTTCGAACCGGGAGAAAAAAACGTTAAAAACCCGTTTTTTAATCAACAACGATCGCAGCGCCTACATTCGGAGAAATTTTGAAATAAACGCTGTATCTAGGTTCTTAAAGAAAAAACGTTAATTTTTTAAATACACAGTCGTTTCGGCAATATGTTTATTTTTCATATTTAAAGTTGTCCAATTTTCATGGTTCAAAGTGCAATGTGCACCTTCAATATATGCTGATCGAGTGATAGAATGACAAAAAATTGGTAAGTGCTTTTCTATTTTTGAAAAATAATATTTCAAACTCGCGAATTTCTAATTCCTATGTTAAACTCCATTGAGTACGCGCTTGTAAGCAAAAAAAAAACACTCATTAAAATTATCGTAAAAATATCTAAAAAATAATTTTATAAAACCAGAAAAAAGTCAGCACTTGCGCCAATGTGTTGGCTTCAATGTGGTTTTTTGAAATTATTTTTACGTATTTTTACGAGGATTTTAATGTTTTTTTTTTAGTTGGGCGTACTCAATGGAGTTTAACATAAAAGTTAGTAATTCGCGATTTTGAAATATGTTTTTAAAATAGAAAAACACTTACCAATTTTTTGTCATTCTATCACTCGATCAGCATATATTTAAGGTGCACATTGCACTTTGAACCATCAAAATTGGTCAACTTTAAATATGAAAAATAAACATATCGCTGCAACTTTGTATTTTAAAAATTAACATTTTTTCTTTAACATTGGAGTCTATGAGCTCAATAGAAAAACGACGGTAGCGCTCTTTGCGGAGATTTTTCGAAGTAATTTTTGCGATTTTTTTCTTTTACTAGTTTCGAATATTGGTGGATATTTGAAGATGAACATTTGACCAACTGTCATCGACTCATTTTCAAAGGTGGAGTCACACATTAAAACCCAAAAAAAATACTGGACATGAGACTGTTACAGAGGGAGGGAAAGTAGGATGTGGAGGGGGGCCTCTTTGTTTTGGGGCGTTTTTAAGAGGGTGATGAATGTGGAGAGGACATAATAAAAGTATATATATGGCCATTTTTTTTTTCTGTCACCAACAGATTTTTCCAAGTCATTTTTGCAAATGAAAATTGGTTTTAAATGGATTTTTTCAGCTTTGGTCACTTTTTTTTTTCAACAAACAAAAAAGGGACACAAATTGTTGTTTCTGTCATTAAAAATCATCAATTGGTCACTTTTAGTTTATTGGAGGGGAGTGGGTAGGTGGTGGGGGGGGGGGGGTCAATATTTGCAATGATATTATTGGACACTAGAGGAACAATAAAAATTTGTGGTTAAGAGGTGGGGAGGGGGGTCCTTTTAATGGGTGCCATTATGTAATTTGCAAAAGGAATTTCTAAGAAGATAAAACACATGTTGCCATTAGTAGCCAATGGTCAGTAGACCTAATGGTCAGTTGTTATAAGAGTTTGACCAGTTTTAAAATAAGAGCACAATCACAATGAATGACAATAATAATAATAAGTTTGAAAGTGTTTTTTTGAATAATAAAAATTACAAATTGAGTTTGTTGGTCCAAATTCAAGAAAGAACACTTTTATTTGCAACTTGAACCCTCTGAGCAGGGTTCTTTCATACTTTATTTAGTATCCATCGATCATAACCTCTAACAACCCTTTTTTTTTTTTGGCAAAAAAATACAATTGTTTTTGCTTTGATTATCTTTTAAGGCAGCCAGAAAATTGCTTTATTTTAGCCAAAGAAGCTGGTTAGAGACTAGAAAAGAAGTCTTAATTTACTTCTATTCTAGTCTCTAACCTGAAAAATGCATTTTTTAAGTCTAAGAAGCTGGTTAGAGACTAGAATAGACATCTTAATTTGGTTTCTATTCTAGTCTCTAACCTGAAAAATGCATTGTTTCTGTCAAAGAAGCTGGTTAGAGACTAGAATAGTAGTCTTTAGTTGACTTCTATTCTAGTCTCTAACCTGAAAAATGCATTTTTCAGTCAAGAAGCTAAAATTCACAGGTTACTCTTGCTCAGACTAGAACTCTAGCCTTTAACCAGGTTCTTTGATTGTCAAACGCATTTTTCTAGTTATCTTGCAAATTAGTATTTGTATTACTATTTTTGTTCAGGCAGAGTAGCCTTTACTAGCCTCTATTCAGGTTCTTTGCCTGAAGAAAAAAAGCAATTTTTCTGCTTGCCTTAACTTATAAATTATAATGAGTGAGATAGGAGGGAAACATTGTACTTGAACTTGAAACTTCTACCCTCTGAACAGGGTTCCATAACATAGAAAAACTCTGTTGAGAGTTCATTCAGTTAATTAAAACAGGATTTTTTTTTCTCTATGTTGAAACCTCTGCTTAGAGAGAGTTTTAACTTCAAGTTTCCTTTTCTTGAATTCGAACCTCTGTTTAAACATAAAGAGTTCATATCATTTAAATAATCCGACCAGTAATCTTGAATTGACATAAGTGTTTCTACTAATAAGTAATGAGCTCTTTTTAAAGTGAGATTTGTTTTCTAACATGTAAAAATGAAAGATGATGATGAGTTATTTTGTCACGCTTTTTGACACTTAAGTGGCTTAAACGCTTTTAAAGAGCAAAAAAAAAAATACACATCTCACTTTATTATATAAGATGGGCTTACATAGCCTCCTCCTCCTGCTCCTCCTCCTATTTCTACCATCTTTTTCTCTCTCATAGAAATAACATAAGAGGAGCTATTTTTAAGAAAAGTTTACTCAAAAGCTTCTTTTTCATGTTTACATTAGGAGCTTTTTGAGAGAGAGACTATAGGTCTATTGATATTAACATCACCCAATTGAGAAACACAGCAGGAGAAAGCGAAAACCCCATTCTAACCTCTAACCCCCTCAACATCCCCTCTAATACACCCCCCTCCCCTCTTTTTTTTTTTTTACAAGCATCTTTAAAAGACTTTGTTTATTTTGGAGTTAAGTTTATCTTGTTGTTGACTATCAATTTCAATCAGCAAGAAAAAAGAGAAGACAAAAAAAAATTGACGCCATATTTCTTTATTATTATGCATAAAAAAAAATATATTAGAAGATGTGGTTTAGGATATTTTTTGTGTGCTTTTTTTTCTCCTGTTTGTTTGTTTTTGTAACTGATTATCTTTTGGTGTTACATTTACTTGTATTATGCACGGGTAGAATTAAGTGTCGGACACTTGACAATTGGGCATTTTGCGGCATTGAGAACACATCTCCAATCTATACCTGAACAAGTGTACCCCCTGTAAAGCCCGCTGCACACTAGCCAGAGAAATAGGAATGAGGCCCGCGCGCAGAGGCGCACGAAAATGAAAACAATGGTTTTGAATAGGGGCACGCGCACATTTCCGAAGGTCTTCCTTCTGATCGCTTTTCGACTGATTTTTCCTCTTTGTCTCGTTGGACAGACGTAGGTCACTCGGTGGCCTACACTTTAGAACTGTAGGTCACTCAGTGACCTACACTTTAGAAGTTTTTTTTTTATATCCGTGATTAGGTGGGGGTTATGTTAAATTAAGCTTGCCGCGGGCCGGGAGAGGGTGGAGGGGGGTCTGAGAAGTGCAAGCTCCCAAAAATTTTAAAAAAAAGTGTAGGTCATTGAGTGACCCACAATTCATATCTGAAAATGTAGGTCACCTAGTGACCTACGATTAGTCTGTCCCGTTTCTCGTTTACCTCTGTTCCACTTTACTTTGTAATTTGTATATTGGTTTAGTTGTATTTCGTTTAAGAGGCTACATCGCAAAATTACTTCGAAAAATCTCCACAAAAAGCGCTAGCATCGATTTTATATTGAGCCCATAGATCCGATGTATGCATGCCGCCACAACACTCTGAATGCCTCAAAACACTCTCAATGTCTCCATAACACTCTCAACACCTCTAAAACCCCTCTAAACGCCTCCAAAACACTCTGAATGTATCCACAACACTCCGAACGCCTCCAAAACACTCTAACTCCCTCCATAACACTCTCAACGCCTCTAAAACTTTCTGAACAACACCGTGAAACCTTGAGCGCCTTCAAGATACTCTGAATGCTTCCACAAGACTCTGAATGCCTCCAAAACACTCTGACTGCCTCCATAACACTTCTAACGCCTCTAAAACATTCTAAACGCCTCCAAAACGCTCAGTACAACACCACAACTCTTGAATATCATCACTAAAACACTTTTCCCAAAAGGCTCCAAACTACTTTAAAACCTTCAAACCGTTTTCAACAACACTAAAACACCCTAATCAACCTACTAATACTCAGCAAGTCAAACTTAACACTTTGAGCTTCTTTGGAGCCACTTTGGAAGCCTCTAAACCTTTATATAGTGGAGAAGAAAGAAAAAAATGTCGAATTGAGGGTTTCTTCCCCCCCCCCACCCCTTTTCTTATTGCATTATTCATTCAAGTATAATGTAAAGATTTGTTTACATTAGCATCCCGAGCCTGAGCCTGATGTTGGTGTGTGTGTGTGTGTGTGTGTGTGGCAAGAAGTGATATACATTTTAAGAGTAAAGGTATTTTAACACGATTCATACAGACAGACAGACAGACAGAGACAGGCAAGAGGCCACAAACAAGATCTTTATGGTAGTATAAAGTGTGGCCTCCAAACAAAGAGGTCACCTGTGGAGTGTTTGAGCAAACACTACACCTCATTTGACGCCACCCCTATTCAAACTTCTTCTGGAGTCTTTTTTCTCCCCTCTCAGTGCCGTCACCACCACTTGACTCTTAAAACATGACTGAAGGGTTTATGAGAGAATGAGAGATGGAAGAAAAATGTCTTCTCTTCACTCTCTCTCTCTCTCGCTATCCACTCCACCCCCGATCTCCTTCCCTTTCAGTCTGTCTGTATCTCTCTCTCTGTGCCCCACACAATATGTTATAAGAAAATTGCACATGTAGTCACCTGATGGCGCTGTTACAATTGACATACTGTGTATATTGTCACACAGGTTACTTTTTGCCCTTTCTACCCTTGTGGCCGTTTGCACCTGCCCCCCCCCCCCCAAATTAATGATGAATTTGCCCATTGCTCATATGTCTCAAAGACATAGTCTACTTCAGCCTGTCTGACATGCTCGAGTTGCACAACTTGCCACTTGGCCAACATACTCGGTGAACGGTCACAACTTGCTCCTGGCCCACATGCTCCAGAGACATACTTGATCCTGTCTCACATGCACAATAGGCACAAATTTGCCCTTTGCCCACATGATCGATGAAGGAGCACAACTTGTCACTGGCACACATGCCCCATAGAGACAAACTTGATTCTGTGACCAAAGTGCTCAAGTGGAGGCACACTTTGCTTATGGATTCTCTTCCTGAAATCCTGAAAATCTACAAACAGGAGCTTTCAGTTTTGGTAAAACTTATGAACAAGCCCCTATTAGCATTCCATGGACCTCTTTTGCAACAACAACAACAAAAAGGACCTTGTCATGTCACTGTCCTCATGTTAATGTTAAGTAACGTGGGACATGCATACCTGAATAGAAACAAGGATTTTGGACATTTTGTAACGTGACCCCCCTGTCCCTCCCCTGCTGGTCCTCAACATTCCAACTTATAAACACGACTATTATATCTTCTAAAGAATAGGCTTATAAAGGTCTTAGAAAGAAAGAGAGGAGAAAAAAAAAACTGCTTTAAGGCATTTATGGGCTTTATGTTATGGGTTCTTTTGTTGCCCAGCTTAAGCATGTCTTTAGTTCACCAGGACACACACACCAAAAAAAAAAAAGCAAAAGACAGGAGACACAATTGTGATTTTTAGAAGATTAGCTGTAATGTTTATGAGCTACTTAAGGATGAGGTTTTTTTCTTCTTCTTCTTCTTCTGGGGTTAATAGGGGGTGGAAGAGAGAGAGAGAGAGAGAGAAGAGAGGGTATGAAAAATATATAGGGTCTGAGATATCCTTAAATATGAATCCCCCCTCATTATTACCTCTGGTGGTCTCTAATAATGTTAACCTATGGATGACATTTCATATAAATTTTATTTAGTTTTTTTGTTGTTGAAAGTTTTGAATTTGAATTTCTCATTGTTGTCTATGGGGGGGATATAAGACACCTGGTGAATTTCGGGTGATATGAGCCAAATTTAAGAGGAAACGGGGTGAAAAAGAGAGAAAGAGAGAGAGAGCCTGCTTTGAGGTTGTAAGTAGAAGTGAATGTGAGGACGTGACAAACTGACAGCTAAATAATAAATTTTCAGCTAGTGTTAAAGTTAATGCTAAGCTAAAACTTCACTTTTAGATGAAAGCTTTAAAAAGCTTTCTAAGCTTTCCAGCATAGCAATCATTATGAATAAGACTCTTAAGAGGCTAATACTGATTTGAGCTAAGTGTTGTATCTTTAATGACTGCTAACTATGTGCTAGTCAAAGCTTGGACTAAATCTCATGAACTTTTGATGATAATTTTCATGTCAAAAGTCGATGAGTTTAGCGCACTAGCTTTTACCATCTCATAGTTAGCATTAAGAGCCGTGTTCTTAATGATGACTAAGTCAAAGGTAGTGCTAAACTCATGAAATATTGATAGGATGTTTCATGGAAACACTGATGAGTAGTTTAGCACTAGCTTTGACTTAGAAACCATTAAGAATCTTTCTAATTCTGATTATTCTGTCTTTCTCAGGTGCAAAAATGAAGAGAAACTTGAACTTGTGTTTTAGAAACTAGAAGAGTAGCTCAATCACTAAAGACTTCATATGTTGATATCTTTCAAAGTGATTGAACTACCCTTCTAGTTTTTTTTAAAAAAAACCTTCTAGATTTTCTTAATTTTGCTGTCTTCTGAAAGACAGAATAAATCAAGAAGAGTTCGAAAATCAGCTGTTCATAAAACCATTTTAAACCAAAGAATGCGTTTTATCAGCGCCACCTCATGGGTGGTTAAAAAAGAGGAAGGGAAAAACAGAAATATGGCCCCCATGTGGTTATGATAAAGGGGCTCAGTCACAAGTTCTTATAGATTATGGTGGTTTAGCCTCAGTGTTATGTGAACCACGCCTCTAAGATTTCTTAATTTTATTCAAATTCACCCTCCAAAATTACACATAAAGAAACCTAAGGCCCAAATTCAAGAAGGAAACTTAGCTCTTGATCATTAAGGCAAAACCAGAAAAAAAAAATGCATTTTTCAGGCAAAGAACTTGCTTTGAGGCTAGAATTCAGCGCTGGAAGTCAGACTAGCATCTAAAACTATTCATGCTCATATCAGAACTCTACACTCTAATCAGGGTCCTCATTAAGGCAACCAGAAAAAAAATGCTTTTTTCAGGCAAAGAACTTGGTTTGAGGCTAGAATTTAGCACTACAATTCAAACTACCTTCTAAAACTATTCTTGCTCACACTAGAATTCTAGCCTCTAACCAAGGTCCTCATTATAGACTTTCGTATCATAAGACAATAAATTGTCACATCTAGCTCATAAACTTAAGTCACAAAAACTATCATTATGACAAATATTGTCATGTGACTACCATTGACTAGTGTACAGAATAATGTGACAGTCATAAGATTAAAGCAACACAAGCATTGAGACATCATAAAGTAGGATTGTCACAACCGGAAAACACAACCTCTAAACAAGGTGTTGGAATGTCTGAAGATGGACATGCTCTGTGACTGACTACTTAAGAGCCTTCATTTTGTTGTGTTGAGCAGATTACAATGAGACATAGACTATGAGTGTTACTGTCCGGTGTTATTAAAATTGCAAGAAATAGTCTCGCAATCGCTCAATGAAGATACAGTAAAGCACAAAATGCAACAAAAAGTATTGTTCAGTAAGTAGTCGCTTTATAGAAATTTTCAAAAGGTTTTTCTATTTTTAAACAAGGTTCAAAATCTTACGTTTTTTTTAACTCCATGTTAAATCCCATAGGCTAAAAAAAAACCGTCCCACAAAAGTTTGCAGAACTCTTGTTAAAAACGATTTAGAGCAATAACAAAAAAATTAGCACATGCATTAATGTATTGGCTTCATCATGATTACTTTTTGTAAGCTTAGCACGTGCAATTATTTTTTTTCTATTAATTTTTATGTGACTTCACAGCTGGAGAAAAACCATTCAAAAAAACAATTTTAGGCCAAAAACGATTGCAGCGCCTACATTCGGATGAATTTTGAACTAAACACTGCATCTAGGCTCTTAAATTAAAATTTAAAATTATTTAAAGAAACTAATATAATTAATTTAATTATACATTTTTTTACAGTGTGAAATTTAATATTTTTTTTTTAATTTTCTGGCCTAACCCTTACTTTCCCTTTTGGGAAACCAAAGGGTTCCACGGAACCCCATTTGGGAAACGCTGCCTTAAAGGATTTGAAGTGGCACGTTTCTTCTCTTGAATTTGGGCCATAATAAGCTCTCTCTCTCTCTCTCTGTCTCTTTCTTTAGTATTTATTACAATCATATGTATAAATAGGCTTATATATTGTTTATAAGCTTATGGTAGTAGTTCTTGTATTTTTAAAATGAATGTGGATTAAGAAAAGATTTTGAGGTTTCTTTTTCTTTAAGATTCCGGCTTTTTTCTTCTTCTTCTTGAGATTCTGTGGGTCCTACATTTAAAAAAAAAGTCGTGACTGAATATCCTCTCTCTATATATATAATCCTTGCATAAATTTATTTATTGCAAGCTGTATTATAGGCCTATTACAAAATATATAATAAAAACGCTTATATTTTTCGAGACGTGATCAAAGAATAGAAATTTTTTTCTCTCTCTCTCTCTCTCTCTCTCTCTCTCTGTCTCTCTAAATATAAGACATTTTTTCTGCGATTTTTTTAAGCTTCGTGGACGCGGAAATAGGAGCGCAAAATAACTAGAAATGGTTATTAACTTATTATATTAAGAGCCTAGATACACAGGCATTTAGAAATC